>CAWUFW010001850.1:0-1200000 GCA_963921515.1 Calotriton arnoldi | reverse complement strand
GAAAGGAAAAGGCACGACACGACCTACACACCAGACTACACCAAGATCACGAAATGGACAAGGAAGGTTCTCCTCCGAAACAAGGAAGAAATAGGAAGAAGCTACAACGAGGAAAAATGGAGGAGACAAGGGAAGAATAACAACAAAAAAACCAGAAAACCAAGGATGAAGAGGATACATGACATCATGAGGAAACTAAGCCAAAAGAGAAAACAGAGGTGAAAAACAACAATGTGTGTGATACAGATTCCAAGGATGAGACAAGGGTGAAACATCACGAGGATACTGAACAAGTACGAAAACAGAGGAGAATAATAAAGATACAAAAGAGTATAATACATCCTCCCCCACTTTCATAATGGTAACAAAATGAACATGAGAATGACATTGCATAAACAACAATGTCATAAGATGTAAGCAAGGCAAAGTAAGAAACTGACAGAAAATGGGACTGAGACCCAAGAACGTAAGCCCGAGTAGGGATAAACCCCCGTGAAGGTCATGTACTGTAAAACGTAGTGATGGGAAAGTACCCATGGCAGTAAATGGGACTGAGACCCATGAATGTAAGCCCGTGTAGGGACAACCCCCGTGTAGAGGTAATGTACTGTAAAATGTAGAGATGGGAAAAAAAAAACATAAAACACACCCTGTGTGAGGGTAAAGGTGTAAGAGGAAATGGGATTAAACCCATGACCTACCCCGTGATGAAAGGGAGGAAAGCTAAAGTAAACGGGGCAGAACTCATAAGCTATCCCCAGACATAGGGAAGGTAAACATTGTGTATGGGACTAAAACCCATAGAAAGATGCCCTGTGTGAGGGTGGAAAACTTAACAGGTGAGTGAAGGCTAAAGTATAGTGAGCAAATGGGGCTAAACCCATTGCCATCCCCAAGTAGGGAAAAAAAATGTGTAAAAGGTACACATGTAAAATGAACACTGAAGTAATGAGGGAATAAACTATATAGCTAAAGGAACTTACTGTTGAAAAGGATAACAACAGACCATCCCATGAAGAATATAGGTTCAGCAAAACAGTTGCATAATGAAGGGTTCCATAAAAAACCACTGCATAACTGCATCAGGAGTATTAGCAGCCACGTAAGTAAAAGGCTTCATTATGAAAAAGCAATGAAGACTATGTATTATAAACATTGCTGGCAACTATGGTGGGAGAACAGTCAGTTGCGTGGCGGCCAAAAAGCACATGGCAGAACCTTTCAGTTGCACGCAAAGTGCTACACAGCCGATGAAAGGCATGCTGTGATGCATGAGTAGCGATGTCCGCCTGACTTCTTCATGCACCACGCGGTGCATAGCCAGCGAGGGGTAGGAGGTGGAGACAAAATTGTGAGTAAGCCAGATTACATGCCACGCAGAGGTTACGTGCGTGCGCTCTCTTGTAGAAAGTGCCCAGTTCCTCTCACCGTATGTAATAGATGGCGCAGGACTAAGACCGGAAAATGTCCCAAGAGGACGGGATACCATGTTGCGGGAGATCAAGGATGAGGAAGGCTCACAGCGCTATCTCCGTCGGCGTACTGCAGATAGCGCTGACTGCTACCCTTTCACAAGTAGAGATAGTAGGAACTTAGACGATCTTCAGCAAATACAAAAACATGGCGGCACGAACGATAGGCAATGCCGGAAAATTCAGAGTCCAGAATATGTAAACCAGATGAGCACAGCATACCTCGGCTGGGGCTGTCCGATGGCGAGGACACTGGTGGGGCTGTGAGGCGCAGTGCTTCATCTTAACTTGTATCTTGTTCTCTTCTTTTCTGTGAGGAATATATTTTTTCTCATGTAGATGTCTTTGTTGTTCAGAGTAGAACTCCCTTGTTCGGAGTACTTCCTTTCCTGTGGATACCCCAGACTGAGCTTTGCGTTGGCAGAAACTGTAGGTTCTGTAGTTTTTTCCATCTTCAGGTCCTTATTGTACGCCAGGTCCCTGAGATCCGCTTGAATCACGTAGGTACGTCACCAACTCGTCGCCAAATAAATGTAGTAAGGAGGTCCACGCAGGTAGGATAACATTCAGGAAGTTTTATTGTAGTAGGTTACAGGTTACAGGATCAGAAGAGCAGGTAGTAAAGCTCTGTGAAGCAGCCCCACCAGGAGCAGCCTGCCTGCTGCTCAGCCCATGCTCAACTGTCACATCACCTCCAGTTCTCCCAACATTCCGAGGCACATCATGACTCAACATTCTATTGAGCACAAAGCACAAACACTGGCTGAGCAGGAGGTGTAAATTACATGACATAAACAAGAGCAGGATACTACACTTTATTCTATGGGGGCAGTTGTGCTCTCCACTCCAGGTGCTGGTTGGTGCGATTCTAGAGTTTTGATCTGACAGTGCATATGAGTTTTCACCTCGTCTCCCTCAGCGGCGAAGCAGGACCTTGGTAAGTGTGACAGCAAGGAGTCCAGCGGGCTGTGATTTTCGAGACCATACTTCCAATGTTCAAAGGAAAACTAAATTTCCCAGAATGCAATATACTGTTGGCTATACGTGCAGGATGGCTGAAACACGACATGGAGCTACTTGCCGTTGATGTATATACTCTGCTGATTGAAAAGCAGATTTAGTCTTTGGCCCTCATTATGAGCAGCCAGATAAATGGCGAAGTAACAAGAGTTACTGCACACATTGCAATTAACCAGGCCGATGTTAATGGGGTTATAAAGGCTTCCACTCTATAACTAGATCTCCGTTCTGACGCTAGCTTCCGAAACTGTGTGATCGTGGGCAAATCGCTTCATCCTGTTATCCTTAGCTCGCTTCTCTGGTAAAATTAGCACCACCCTGAAGCAGACCTACGCCACATTAAGCACTGTGCAAACATTGCACATTTAGATTTGCAGTCCTCGACACTGATGGTTTCCTAGAGCAGTGGCTTCGTAGATAAGCGGAAAACCAATAGCACCCTTGGCATGGGCCACTTAATAAAAGGCTGCTACGCTCATGCTGTCGGAGCCTTGTTGCGCCGTCCATAATGTCTGTGTTCGCAATCAGCCTGCAAGCAAAGCATCAGTCAATAAAGAAAATAGTGCTCACCCACTTAAAACACAGACCGTGTAACAAGCGAAGTAAAAGGTCCAGTCCTTATGGGCGGTAACTAATGGAGACAAGGCGGTACAAAGGAGGGAGTAACAAGCCTATTTACAAATCAGAAGCCAGCATTTAAGAAAGGACAATGACACAAAGCCAATGACAATTCTGGGCGGGGCTTCCACTGAATACTTGCTGCCGCTAGGCCCGACCTAAAAAGGGCATATTTGAGTCCGATTGAATATGTGATAACCCGGTCTGTGTTCCTCAGTAACAACCCCTGAATCTGTGCAGTGTTGAACTGAATGTGTCCAAATAGTTCAGTTTCAAGAGCTGCACTTGTAATTGGGTTGGTCTTGGACTGCACTTTAAGACATACCATGTTCTTGGTCCTTGAACTCCCTTGACTATGCCTCCAAGTGTCATCCCCATGAAGTATTGTTGGCTGATCAAATAAGCAGACACTAAATGAAGGTTTCTGGCTGATGCGTAAAGTAGTTCCGGTTTCTGCAAGTATTTTGAGCCTTTACCCCTGAAGGCTTTATGGATGGCGATAAAGACTTTGAATCGGATACTGGCTTCGTCCGGAAACCAGTAATTACTTGTAGGCTGGGTTTGATATAGTCATGCTTGCATATGTATAAGCACAACCCAGACGTTTAGTCCTGTAAACTGGAAATGATTTGATGGGAACCAGTCTAAATGGTGTTACAACAGTCCCACAGCATCATGATCAGAGGTCTTGTTAAATCCAACTGGTGGTCAAATTGAAGTAACAGAAGTATCTGTTAAAGTAAGAAGAGCTGAAGAGGATAGCCTTGACTGGAGGAGCAAACTAAAGTTCAGACATAAAAGTAGATCCTTTTACTTCGAGGAGGGTGATGGGAAAGGGGGATTGGAGTATTGAGGGTTTGTCAAAAGGTCAATATTCAGGGTTAGTTGGTCAATTACTAGGATCGCAGTTGTGGCTCCTTTAATGCACAGGGAACTCTCCTTCATCCTGAAAAGCACATGGTTCAAGCAGGAGGTGGTCTTGGTTGAACTGTATGGTCCATTATCTAGTTGAAAGTGAACCTTTGTGTCTGCTGCACACATTTGGACATTCATGTTACTAGTCTAGTACCTGTGTCAAGGGACGTATGTATATACTGAATAATGCTGCCAACCATGGATATGAGGGAAGAATGTTGAAAGGTGTTGGCCAACGCAAATTCAGTCCCCCTCACAGGTCTGAATACTGACTAGAGGCAATGGAGAAGATGTCAGAGTTTGACATATCGAGTTACCTCGTTGCCTCGCTCGCCATGAACTTGCCAAGAAAGTGAAGGCCTGATATGGGCCACCAGTTACCCAATATCTAGGTGTCTTCGGGTATTTTTTCAAGAGTAGGGTGACGATACTATGTGTCAATGGTCCTGGAATAAGAATGGGAGAGAGCAGTTTCCGGTGTTCAAAACAATGGAGAGGAAGAGTTATTTGAAGCATAAGGCTGAGCAGTGATCCATATTTGTAGAGGGTGCTTTTATCTTGTAGCCACGCTAAAAAACTCATTTGTCTCTATAGACAACAGCGCGGGCTCCATAAGCAATAATGCATCGAAAGCGGTCTGATAAAGTGGCAGCCAAGTGGGAAGGTATAGAGAGCAACCCATTGACAAATGGCAGACCAGATAGTGGTCATTTTGGATTCAAAGAACAATCATGTAGATTTTCACAGTGCTGCGATAAACCTAAACCTGTCCTTATAAATAAAAAACAAAATGGTCCTCAAATCTTTTAAGACTTGAAAACTGACTGTCCCCATTAGGGCTCCCGGTTTCATAATATTTTTTTTATTTTTTTAACATTTCCGTCTGTATTTATCCATATTTATTTCTTTGCCACCTTATTGGTATTTATCCATATTTATTTTGTGTTTTGAGAATAAATGGAGCCATAAAATGGTATATTTCCACATTTATTTAACTCTTGAATGTGCACTTATACATGGACGCATGTCATGATTTAGCAAATTAAGCAGCCATGTATAACAAAACACTACACTCACCGGTACACATTAGCGTTGTACTACAAATATATGTTCGCATATGCATGTATTTAAGGAAATCTCAACCTGTTTTCTAACTCTCCACGCTGTTTATCTGCTCAGCTGTTGCCTGGAATTCATGAGCGAGACCATGGAGAGTCTCTCACAACAAGCACCATTTTCAGTATTTTTCGGCTTTTAAAAATAAATTCAGAGAGGAAACACATTGTTTTCGGTCTGTATTTATCTGTAAAAAAAAAATTAAAAAAATCAGTAAAAACTGAAAACTGGAAGCCTTAGTTATAATCCAGCTGTTTAAGTAGGGCCCTATCCTTATATGCCAGGTGAGTCTCCGTCAAAGCCACCAGATGGGGTTTATACTATCCAGTTATCGCTTAGACCGTGCATTAATCCCCGACACATTCCAAAAGATACATTTAATCTGGGTCATCCTAGCCATTTATACAGTATAAAAAAAAATCTAAATTCCCCTATCTTGACATTCCAGTGCACACTTTGCATATCGGTTAAAAGGTTTGACATACTCTATGACCCATTTCCCCCACCCCTTCACAGATGAGCCAACCTGGCGGCAAAAGACCTCATTGAGATCCAACTTGGCCCTGCCCCCACACCACCCAGCACCCCAAAGAGACTAGCCCAGCCCCCCCGTGCCCCAAGGAAGAAATCATCCCCATCTGGGCCATTGATGAAAGGGGCCCAAAAGAGAGCCCCCAGCCCGTCCTCCCACAAACCCCACCCACCACTAGAGTAAAAAAAAGTATTGGACCATCAGCATAAAGAGAACACACAGAAAATCCAGTCCATTTCCATATATAGTTCAAATATGCTTATTTGTCCCCTTTATCCGAGCAAGAGCCTGAGCTGCATCTTCTTCAGAAAAGCACATCTGGGACCAACCATCCTTAATACTTTTAAGGCGAGCAGGTTCCTGTAACAACACTTGCACACCAGCCGCCTTCAATGGATCAATAAACTGCTGCAGCTTCCATCTCCGGTCCATTGTAGATCTACATAAATCTGACTGGGCAACAATTGACATGCTATTGACTGAAACCGGGGATGTTGGTCGGGCAGTAAGAGATGGCCTGCCTCAAAAGAAAGTTCCCGATATATATATCAGCATAGGCCGAGGCTGTACCCCCTTAGAACCAGCGGCATTGCGGTTGAGGGGGAGCCGATGAGCACGCTGTATTTGCGAATCCCAGTCACTCAGATCTGGAAAAGCCTTTCTGCATAATTGTACCATATACTGCCGAGGATCAGCGCCTTCCTTGCCATCCGGTATCCCAAAAACTCACAGATTATTTCTCCTATGCCGGTTTTCAATGGCCTCAATCTTGGTTTGAAGGAATTTGAACTGGCTCTCATGACTCTCTTCAGACTTAGTTGTTATCACCGCCGTCTCCTCATTACTGGTCACTCTTTGTTGTAGATCACTCACATTCATCATAAGATTACTGATCTGCCAGAGACCACCTCCAACGATTTTTGCATCCTCACATTGTCTGCTCTTGCCTGAGTATAGTAGGCCTGCACCTCGACCCGATGGGTCTGTAAGGCTAACATAATAGATCTTAAAGATGGTTCCAGCACAGCCTCCTCCATCTCTCCCATCAACTCCTTGGTCGTAGACAAGGGGGAATGATCCGATAATGTCCCAGAGGATATATATGAGGGAAAGCAGATATTCGGGTGGAGTTTATATGCTGAGAACGTTGTGCCTGTAGCTCGGAGTGTTGCGGCTCTCCAGGAGCGCCTAGGAACAGGGCTGATAATCGCGTAATGATTGATTTAACTTCCCCCTTAGAGGTCACCCATTTCCTAAGCAGGCTACTCTTTGCACCCTGATCACTAGCCTTGCCCAGCTGCCGATGCTTTGCAGGTTTAGACAGAGGGAGAGCCGTAGCTAGGTCTGTAGATTTTCTCTGCTTGGACTGTCCTGCTGCCATCTGTTTTTTAGGGAGCGCACCCACTTAGGTAAGAATGACCTCTGCTTGTAAGACATGGAGCATGCACTTCTCAGACTGCACTATTGGGGCCTCTAAATTCACAGGGGCAGGTTGATTATTGCTTTCACTTATGGCAGTCATTTTCAAATCTAGCTCCGCCTTGGAGTGACACCTTAACGCACCCAACCTTCCTCCGGGTAATAAGCCCTCATCATCCTCCATATCTTCCCCTGGAGCACAGCATAGCTGATCATCATTGTCCTTATCCCTCCCGGACAGCCGAAGAATATCAGAACCAGTACTTACATGTGTTGACTATATAGTATCTGGCAAAGCCTCTGATGAGACTTCCTGCACAGCTGGCGCTTCACTGCCTGCAGGTAAGAGTCCTGTTTGAAAAAGAATCGGGGAGCCAGGACTAGAGGGTTGCGGACGGTTTGAGATTGGCTTAGCACTGCTGTGGTCCTGCACTCGATCCTGAAACTGGTCCGAGTCCTGACCCTGGCCCCGTTCCTGGAGCGGTGACGACATACTTGCCGGTGTGCTTGCTATCACTGCCACCATCAGAGTTTCTGCCAAACCGGATACTCCTCCTGGGGCCAATTCCTTGGATGCTGCATCAATCAGGCCTTGTGCTGCCCCTATTTTGAGCAATTTCAGGATAGGGCGCCCCACTTGTAAGGGCGTAGTAACCAGGGGGTAGCTGCCGGGTTGGATCCAACAACCTCCTCTATCTGAGTGGCAAGTTCCTCAGCTCGCTTTCTAGCTGCCCCTCGTGTCCCGCGAGCTTCCCGGGAGACACTGGTTTTTGGTGGGGCCATTGCAGAGTGCTGAATGATGGCTCTCATTAAATAAAGCAGAGAACATGCAGCCAGATATACTTGGCCGTACGCTCGTCGACCACACAGCTGCAGCATCAGCAGACAACTGGAGATATCACAGTCTAAATGCCGGCTTCAGACTGACCCCGGCATGCGCTGGCCGGAAAACGCCGTCTCGAAGGCAGTGCGCGCTACTCCCGGAATCACTAATCTCGCGGGGGTGGTGGTGAGCTGGGAAACACGGAGCGGAGCTCTCGGCGGAGTCAACCCGCCATCTTCCTTCCAATAATACCAGTATTTTCTCATGGAGGAACTGTTTTTTAATTTAACAGCATTTTTTCCTAAACACGATTACTTTTACGTTCTGTACTGATGCTATACCCCTGCCATTTGAGAATCATATTTTGGGCAACACCTGCTGGAAAGCTCACAAGAGTAAAGTTCTGTGCAATCAAACCATTTCTGCAATTTGTTTCAGCTGCAGGTCTTCAGAAAACAGGGATTGTAGATAGCTGTAGATTCACCCAGGTTAACAACTCACTCTAAAATATTTACTTATATAAGAAACCAAGGCTTATTTTTCCGCAATTTGTTTTCATCTGCCTGGTCTGGTGGCTCAGTGGACTAATGCGTACATTGCAGGGGCGTGTGTTCGACCTCATGGTCACAGGTTCAAATCCCAGCGGGTCCACTCAGCCTTTCATCCATCTGAGGTCAATAAAATGAGTACCATTGAGTTGGGTAACAATAAACATCTGTTATTCAGCGCCAAGATACCTCCGGGTGAATGTGCGCTTTACAAATACACGTTATGTTATCTAGCCCTACAGGAATTTAAAAAGGAGTTATAAATATTTGACATCATATACCTCTGCTGCAGAAGCCATGAGATTATTCTTCAATATTATAACTTACTGCCTGAGATTCTAGAGAAACCTTTACAAAAGGAAATGAGACAATATAAATCTCCCTTTTTTCCCCTAAGCAGAACTATCACGTTTGTGTCCACTTCCACAAGTAGTAAGTAATTGGGATAGACAATCTACCGGTCTGTTGTTCCAATGTGGTATGTATTATCCCATACAATTGCCACCTTTTAACAAGACTGCTAGTCTTGCCAATTTAGCAGACCCATTAATAGAATAGAATACCTCAGGGATGGGGGGGGGGGAGATTTCCCATCAGGATGCAAGAGAGGGTGTGGTCAGGGGCGTACCTTAGTCAATAAAATGGGGGGGGAGCTTCAGATTTTTCGTCAATCAGGCTGGCATATCATGTTTAAATACATTATAGGACAAGCAGGGTGCATGAGAGGGGCCTAAGTGGCAGTGGAAAGGGAGAGGAATGTGGATTGGTAGGGGTGCTAAGAGAGAAAAACACAATATTTTGTAAAATAACCAATATTCTGAGAGAGGGAAGAGTGTGTCTTTTGGTCTGTGTATGTAAACATCCTTGGTGAAATCCGACTAACATCTCACAATACCAGACTGAAGGCACCTGTACACAACTATTTTTTAGAAAATGCATTTATTAGGGGAGGTGTAACACCCCAAACAACTCCCCCCCCCCCCCCCCAAGCTACACCCCTGGGTGCGGCGATTCTTCAGTCCCATCATGTAGACACTGCATAGTGCTTGTTCATTCTCATTTATTGTTGTAATGGGCTGATTTATGGTCAATCAGTTATAAGCTCTTATTAGGTCTGGTCTTTAATACAGCTTTAGCTGTCTTGCCAGACTATTGTTTTTCCAAAAAATGTGTAGATAGTATACCCACATAAAGGGACATTTGGCCAGAGGGCTTCACCCACCACAGTATACAGCACAGGGCATGGAGTCAGTCCACTTTACCTATTGGCTAACTTCACTTTGAGTCACTGTACAAAGCCTGAGCACATTGTTCACTTCTGCCTAAAAACAGTTCTCTCTCTTCAGTAATCAAGTGTTTTTTATTTTATGCAGTTTGTATCTTATGTGGGTGCAATATTAGATAGTAATTCGTGTTCTGTCTCCTTTTTAAAGTTATAAAGTGTTAAAGTAACAGTCTAGCTTTTGTGATTGGAGTTTTTCGTTATGCGGTGATTTATTCCAGTCTCTTTCACAAACAACATTAAAAATAAAATGCATGGCACACCTGAACGGCTTTTTAAAAAAACACATCACTGGTAAAATGGCAACATCAGTGATTTTTATTTTATTTTAACACAAAAGTCTGTGATAGTCATGTTTAGGGTTTTTTCTGGCAAATGCTTGTAATAAAAATATAAATTTAAAAAAATTAACGTTTGCACTACTTGCCATGGTTAGATGCACTGACTGCCATTGCTTGCTTTTAGGTTTATTTTAGCAAATACTTTTCTTTTTGCCTTAGGGTTTCTCTGTATTGGAAATGTTTCTTTCCTATAAAGGAAGGGGATGTGTTGCAGCTTCAATGTGAATGGAACCCACCTCAGTTGTATCTGATGTCATAAGGAACTGTTAGGGGTTCTCCTGGAGTGAGTTAAAAGTCTGGCTGGCTTGGTGGACACCACCCATAAGTAGCATCACTCAAACCAAGATTCCCTCCAGACTCTGTGCCCTCTAGTTCAAGGTGCAAAATTAGAAGGTTGCTCGTGGGGGCCCGAAACTACACAATATTAACCAATGAGTCCTGCTATGGGTCTTTCATATTCAATTTTTATCAGCTTCTTCACATTTTCTAGCCTTTTAACTGCTTGATTGGATACAAATCAATTAAATTATCTATGCTACACCTGCTGCAATGCTTTATTTTCGGCATAGCCTGGAAAAGCAATGGAAAGGTTTAAGAGAATACAGGACAAATGTAACTGTTCAAACAGCTAACAGAGTCAGAAGCATTCAATTCTGCCTTACACTTAAGAAAAAAAATTGCTGGTTGGGATCCTGATTATTTGTTGTAGTTTTCACAATGCTGCAAACCTACGAGTATTAAAATCAATTAATGACATGCATTTGATTAATTCCCGTCACACATGTTAACAGATAAGGAGCTAGGAACTTAGGAAAACACAGAACAGTCTGGTTCTGTCCCAGTTGATATGTGCTGAGCTTCACCGTTTCATGTTTAAACCTAGAATGAACAGATGTGCACTGAAAGTTTTACATGATGGCATTTTTTAGCTCATTTTTACAATATTAAAAGCAAATTGACCTTTGAGAATGTGATCCCAAAACCTTAGTGGCATTCCTTGAGAACATAGAAGAGACAGACGTATACAATCCAAAGACTGCTGGATAAGTTGGTAATGACTGCTTACAAATGTCATGTGGTATTTCTATAGGTACTCAGGTTGTCATCTCCAGTTGCTGCATTGGAGAAGACAACCTGAGAAAAAGGTTTACAGGAGAGTTTGACTAAATTGGCATCTACAGATTTATAGCTTATTCACTTGAAAAAGAATCAATATGGTTAAAAGTGTTATAAAAATTATAAGAATTTACTTTAATTATGATATCAATAAGCTGTCTTGGGTAATGCCTACCCTATACTAGATTTTTCACTGGACAGAGTTGATTACCAATATAAGCTAGACAAGGTCCTAGTAGTGCAGTTTCTCATGAGCTCTATACAGTAAAATTGTTATGTTATATAGTTCCTTCACATTTTGCGGGGTGGATGTTGGGAGTGGGCTTTGCTACATCTTCGTTGTTGCTACCATGCACTTCACATTTGAGGTGAGGGTGGATGGGAGTGTGAAGGGTTGTGTTTGGGTTGATGGGAATGGTTATTTTGCATTTGGCTCTCCTTTTTTTTTATTTTTGGCTATTTTAATAGTCCGTTTAGGACCTTAAAGACAAGTATTAATGGTGGTTGCTCTAGATATAGTATATTAGAAACTTCACTACAATGTATTTACTTCTGTGTCTAACCATACTTTGTAACAGAAAATGGCTAGTCACTCTGGTATCACTAAATGTTAAAGGTATTAATCATCCAGTCAAAAGACGTAAGATTTCTGAATATCTGTATAACTTTAAAGGAGACATCTTTCTTCAAGAAACAAAAATTGTGGCGAAGAAATCCACAACCTTATGTAGTGGTTGGGAGAGTACCACACTATGCTCACCTGCATTTAACAAAATAAAAATGAAACAATAGCTAACTATCTTGAAAAAACAATCAAGGATCTTGGTGCTGGAAACACATATGGACATTCCCTTCCTTTATCATACTCACTCTAGAACAGATTACTTGTTACTGTCTAATACCAGTCTGTTCAATGCTTAAAACTACAACAGAACCCATATTAATCTCAGATGATTATACCATCTCGCTGTCAGTCAACTGGTCCCTAACTAAAAAAGATAAGATTGAGCGTTTGAAGCCCAAAATATTGCAAGACCTGATACCCTATAAGACTCTTCAAGAATCCATTCAGACTTTTTAGTGACAATCACAAAGAAGAAGAGTTCCACCCTCAGTTATGATGGGACGCATTTGAAGCAACTTTCAGGAGAGCCCTGATTGACATATGTGCACAAATGAATCGGGTGATTAACAAGTTAACTAGATTAGGGAGGGCGATTAAAAAAAACTAGACTTACAATACAGATCAGAAAAAGAT
Source organism: Calotriton arnoldi (assembly GCA_963921515.1). Lineage (NCBI taxonomy): Eukaryota > Metazoa > Chordata > Amphibia > Caudata > Salamandridae > Calotriton > Calotriton arnoldi. The sequence goes on along the minus strand of CAWUFW010001850.1, from coordinate 1,187,540 downwards.
GAAGTACTAAGGGATTCCCTAAACAGTAGAAAAATAGGAATACAATAAATTTCCCATCAATAGGGCTGGACAGAGAGTAACTAAATACAGCTTTATTAACCCATGTGAAAAAAACAAGATAGGCAAAGTCCTGGTGAGTTACCTTAAATACAAGTAAATCAATAACCAGGTCCTTCCAATTCAAGACAAAAAATGCAAAATACACTCTGATCCTGAAGAAATATTTGAGTTTTACAAAAGATCTACACAGTGAAAATAAGTCAATTAAACATGAAGAGGAAATTTAGTTTCTAAATAACCTAAACCTCCCTTGTTAACACAACACAAAAAGAATGGCCATAGCCTTAATAGAGGGATTACATTAGAGGAATTAAGATTCATAATTAAAAAACTAAAAGAAGATAAAGCTCCAGGCCCCCATGGGCTGATGGAACAATTCTTTAAAATATTCTGGGATGCACTGAAAGAACCCTTGTTAGATTTGATTCACCAATTTGCAAAGACTGGTGTGGTTGTGGGCACATCAGTCGAAGCATTAATAACCCTTATTCTTTAAGAGGGGAAAAACGCTATTCTTCATATAAATTTTAAGTCTATTTCTTTACTAAACCTGGATTGATAAATTTACGCAAAGATTTTGGCTTGTAGATTGTGACAATTCTTCAATCCTTGACTGGCACATAAAGTGGTATTTAAGAAGGGCAGATTGGCAAGTGATAACATTTGACTTCCCTGCCAAGCAATACACCTGACCAAAAACAATACTTCACCTGTGGTGGCAATAACACTTGATGGCAAAAGGCATTTGACAAAATGTCATGGTCATTGCTCCACTCTGAACTCAAAAAATGTGGCCTAGGAGAGTATTTTATTACAAGCATTGGCAAAGCTAACAGGTCTCGCCAATGCAAGAGCTATTGGCTTTGCCATTTTGTTTTGGCAAAAGCGAGGCTGCTGTTCAGCATGGCTAAAGGTTAGTGCCGTAGAAGAGAGGTGTTGTAAAGTGGAGTGTTAAGGACGGGCGTAGAGAGTCATGTAGTGGCATAGGGTAGAGTTGAGTGGAGTGGCGCAGAGTGTCATGGAGTGGCGTAGAGTCTTGTGGAGTGTCATGGTGGGAGTAGAGCACCGCAGAATGGAAGGAAGTGGAGTAGTGTGTCGTAGAGAAGAGTGTCATAGAGTGTCAGTGGAGTAAAATGTTAGAGTGCAGTGGCATAGAGTATTGTGGAGTGGCGTAGAGTGGAGTGACGTAGAAGGTGTTGCATACAATGGAGTAGAGTGTTGCAGAATAGAGCGGAGTGGAGTGGCATAGCGCAAGTGATACAGAGTGGAGTGGTGCAGAGTGGAGTGGGATAGAGTTCAATGGTGTAGAGTGCAGTGGCACAGAGTGTTGCAGAATAGAGTATAGTGGTGTAGAGTGCAGTGGAGCAGAGAAGATTGGCGTGGAGTGCACTGGCATAGAGTGCAGTGGGTAGAGTAGAGTGCAGTGGCATAGAGTATTGTGGCGTAGAGTGGAGTGACGTAGAAGGTGTTGCATACAATGGAGTAGAGTGTTGCAGAATAGAGCGGAGTGGAGTGGCATAGCGCAAGTGATACAGAGTGGAGTGGTGTGGAGTGGGATAGAGTACAATGGTGTAGAGTGCAGTGGCACAGAGTGTTGCAGAATAGAGTATAGTGGTGTAGAGTGCAGTGGAGCAGAGAAGATTGGCGTGGAGTGCACTGGCATAGAGTGCAGTGGGTAGAGTAGAGTGCAGTGGCATAGAGTAGAGTGGTGCAGCATAGATTACAGTGGCGTAGAGTGGAGCAGATTGTTTCAGAGTACAGTGAAGTGGCGCAGAGTGGAGTGGTGCATGCTAGAGTGTAGGGGTGCAGGGTATAGTGCACTGGCATAGAGTGTGTGGCGTAGAGTGCAGTGTAGATTAAAATGGCATAGAGTGCACTCGCGTAGAGTGGTACAGAGTAGAGGGCATTGGTGTGGAGTGCATTGGCTTAAAGTGCAGTGTTGCAGAGTTGAGAGCGTGGAGTGGCAAAGAGTGGCAAAGAGTACAGTGGTGCAGGGTAGAGAGCATTGGCATAGAGAAGAGCAGAGTAGAGTGGGTAGAATGCACTGGCGTAGAGTGGTGCAGAGTAGAGAGGCATAGAATGGATGGTGCAGAGTAAAGTGCAGTGACGCGGAGTGGAGTGGCGTAGTATAGAGTGGTGCAGAGTAGAGTGCATTGACGTGCAATGGTGCACAGTGGAGCATGCATGGTGTGGTAGCACACTGCCGTGACAGAAAACACATCTTCAAATGAAATTACCATTACAATTGCACAGACATACAGTTTTACTGATAAAAGTATACAGCACACAAACGATAGCGTGTGGAAATGTCATCGCCTAGTGCATTGATATGTTTTGATTGTATTAAAATATTTGTTTCCACCACAATACAGAATTGCCCAAAAAAAATGTGCTTCATTTTTGCTTTCTTGAGTCGGATATATTCTGAAATATCCACACAGTTCGTTAACAGACATTTAAATTTTGTTGTGTGCTAGAAGAAAAAAACATAACATTGTACAGCCTTACTCACCACACCCCCAGCTTGATTGTCACATAAATCTTCTCAATTTGAAGTCAGAGAAAGAAAAGTAAACAACAAGCTCCCTGGAAGACAGAGCCTGTAAGCTGATCTCTGTCTTTGAATGCACAGCAAATGAGAAAAAGATAAAAACAAGATTTAAAGGCCTGTTTACAGAAAGGGCGCATTCGGAAGGATACAGTAATTAAGTTATGGGCCACAAAAGGGACTAACTCAAGCTGCACAGCCTAAAACAAATAAAGCCAGCAAACAGAAAGCAAGCAAACATGTTACAAACCACAAAACCAATGATAAGCAATGGGCGGAATTAATTCCCAGGAAAGCTTTCCGAATGTCCCCAAGATGTTAGCAAACCAAACAGCGGCGCGGTCTTATAGGCTTCGACCTAAAAAAGTATGCTGAAGTCCGAAATTACAAGCAGTGTAAGGGAACACACTGGGCAAGGAAACAGTAATTGGGCCATGCGCCAGGTGAGGGACAAACACAGTAAAAGCCAGAACGCTTTGACCAAAGAGAAGCAAGGAAATTAGTGTGACTATGAATTCAACCAACAGTAAGCAATGGGCGGGCTCTAAGCTCCCTGTAAGTAAACAGCCTCACAAGCGACAGCACCACCACTGTCTCAGGCGCAGTGGTGGCCGGTGAAGTTTGAAAGTGGTGAAGCTTAAATTGGAAGAATGACTTTGCCTGAGCGAGTGATTTAAAATTGTATTACACACAGTATAACATAGGCTGCAGGAAAATGTACAGATATTTAATTTAGTTTTAAAGCCAGGGTTAATCTTCCATTCCAGTGATTTTGCAGCAATTTCAAGATATTGTTAGACCTTCTCAATCAAAAGGGCGTAATTTCTGATAATTATCAACAATAACTAGTCTCCGAGGGATCCATGTGCAAGGAATACGTTTTTAAGAAAAGTTTGGAACTGAAATGCTCTCTTTTATAACTTTATTCGGTCATTTGTACAAAACACCATCAATACTCATTTATAGCGAGAGATTCCATTAAATAAACAGCACAACACCATTGAGCGCAGTATTGGACAGTCTTATGTAAAACGAGATGCGACTATTCCCATTTAACGTGGAGTTACAAACATGGAGGATTCTCACGCAAGATTACACAAACACTTGTAATTGAGGCCTTTCTCACCAGTCCTTCTGTTAACACGTTCATTCGTACAACAAATACACCTTCAGCCTTCTTTCTACCCTTAGTGCTTCTCCCAAATGTACAGCTGCAACGATTTATTCAGGACCCAGCAAGCTGAGCAAGTGGCCCAGGCTGAAAGGGTAGGGCAGGCTGGGAATGTAGTTCAAGGCTAGTGCTGCTGAATTCACTGCACACCTGAAATCACCTCACTTAAGACTTCGAGAGGGCACCACTATATCCAAGAGTTGATTTAAAAAGACCATCACCACTTACTGATGCGCACTGGGAAATGGATGTTGTATTTGTAAGCAGTGGCATAATGCACAATAATGGGGCAGTCTGCAGAATGTGAGTCTCCAATATATTACAAATATTCATATGTTTTTTGGCTGAATGGGATCGCACTGAAGGATTGGGATCGCACTGAAGGATTGGGACCTCCGTGAACCGCAGGGGCCTTTGTTACACACATATTTGTACGAAACAGGAAAACACAGTATGTAACGACACCTGTCAATTGACCCATGCCTTGAAGGTGCCCTTCAGCCAATCCTGTTTTTTTTTGCCAATGGTACTAAGCATACGAGAAGACAGAAAACGTGGAAGTGCTGCTGTTAATTTGACGATTCCCTCACCGACCTCAAGCAGCCTACAATTCGTTCCTCTCTTCCCGGTGTCTGGGAAGAGTCACGACTCACGAGACAGAGTGTGGAAGCTAAACTGCTACCCTGAGCTCTGCAGCCCGATCTCTCTTGCAGTCTTACCAGCTGGATTCTATGGCGGCGCATTTTGAACAGTAGCATGGGAAGCTGTGAACTGGATACTGCGCAGTGGGTCATTGAAACTCGAACGGATACACTGCGCAGAATCCAGTGCTCAGCATCCTCTTAAATCCTCTAACCTCACCCTTCCCCAAATCGTCACAGAGTGGGGTGGGTCAATGAGGCTCCCTGAACCCACCCCACCCTGTCACGATTTAGGGAAGGGTGGAGTCAGTGGCTTGATTCCAAACCTTGACTGACGTGAAGCCCCTGGCGCTGCAGGGCTTTAGCCTGAAGCGCCCGGGGCTAACTGTAATAAAACGTCCTCAAGGGGTGGAGCTCAACCCAGCAAGCTATTGCTATGCTGATGACCTCACAGGCTTCAGGGATGCGAGATCGTCAGCCCCGCAGTTTGATGATGTTAGCCTGAGAAGAAAGGCTGCGCAAAGTGCGACTGCAAGCCATCCACCAGAGTTAGTCACTATGACAGATGGTGAGTGCTGCGTGTATAAGAACTTAGTTAAGTTGTGTGTGTGTTACGAGTGACTGTTGCCACAAGTACTAATGTAAGTATGTGTATCTTTAATCCCCATTTCGGTTTTCAATATTTAATTTCAGGCAGAAAAGGAAAGCAGAATAAAGGCCGGGGCGGCGCTCTTATGCCCACTAGGGGGAGCCGCCCCTCCTCAGGTGAGAACTAATGTGTAGTATCCTCAGGTCATGTCATTCTGTTCCCTCTACCTAGCTGCTCAGCCAGTGTGAGTGTTCCGGTCAGAATGTCAGTGTGAATGGAATGCTTGGGTGCCTGGGTGAGTGAGAGACAGTTGAGAAGATGGGCTGAGCAGCTAGGAGGCTGCTCCTGGTGGGGCCTGTTCCAGCTTACAGCTACTACTGAATAAACTACATCAACTACAACTCGGCTACGTCTACTTTGTATGCTGTACACTTGGGGCCAGCCCACTACATATTTATGGCGACGATCTGGAGCTAAGAACCCATCGCGTTCACTGATGAGGAGCAACAAGTTGAAAGGAACGAAGCAAAAGAAACAAGTCAAGCAAGAAACATGTCAAGCATGCCTCGCAGCCCCACCAGTGTCCACCACACCGGACAGCCCAGTCAAGGCGTGCTGTACCATCATCTTGTCATCTACAACAACAGTAATTACGGTTACAAGCCTGCTTACACCTTGGAGAAGAAACTATGCCACAACAAAAGTCTGCAGTAGATCAGAAAAGTATACCGTACCACAAGCTACGTATTTTGTGCAACGAGGAATAAGGTAATCTGTGGCTGCCAGTGTTTCTGTCTCCAGTACGAAGTGTGCTGTTTCTGTTTTACATAAGACTTTCCTTTGAGTAGGCTTTGAAGGGTATTTCCTACTCAGTGTGCCTCCGTGTAGTCCAGGCATGTGTACAACGCAGATAAATATTTATCAAGGATGCCTACGTTTTGCAGATGATCCTACGCCACATCAAATGTCTAATGAGCCTCAACAAACGTCTATGGTGCCACTACAAATGTCTTCTGTGCCTCAAGTATGGAAATCAGTTGCTGTTTCTGTTTGGCGTGAGGTATCATTTATTTGATTTTTTAACCTGTGACTGTGTACGAGCTCTTCATTTTTCTAGGTGTGGCATTTGATGATTTTTGTGTCTCCAAGTAAGCGCACCACCGCCGTTAACTCTACTTGGAGTTTGCTTGTACAGGTTTATTTTCAACTGCTGGCGTTATTAAAGAAAAGACGGCTGGTTTTCACCTTTTTGGAACTGTCTGCCTGCCTGCTAAGGGAGTGGTCATCAGGGTGAATTATGTACAGTTTGCTGGTTTTTTCAAATTCGAGTACAATGAGGCCGCTTAGAACAACAGCTACGCTGCGATTCAAAATTCAAAAGCGGCTCGCGCAACTTACTTTGTCCTTGTCGCGCGGACCTGCCCAAGTACACTTCATGACGGCCTTCATCTTGCCTAAGGACGTTTGGGAGCAGGAGCGCACCGTGAGCCACTCGGCGTGCATCTCATGAACGTGCCGCCATCTTGCAGTTGGCACCTTCCTTAAAGCATTTCGTTGCTTCACAAGCCTTATTGCCATCCACGCCCATTGCTATTTGCCAACCACGTTTTTTTTTAAACAACTGCGTCTTGTTATGCACACTAAGGGTCAGTTGGTGGAGCCGCAGGACTCGCAGACGGTGTTCCTGGCAGCAGTGAGGGCTCAGAGCTGATATGGACGGAATGCGGAAAGTGTGGCATTTCAAAAGAAAGTAAGGCCTCACAGAAACGCTGCGTTGGAAGAATTAGCTTCACAACAAGAACTGGAACGCTGTGGTGAGAACTTTGGTTTCTCTTCCTATCTTCGTGTTTGCCTGCGGTGTGACATTAAGAACTCAGGTATTCGCAGGTTATTTTCTTCATCTGAGCTCGTCAGTACATAAGTGCACAGTCAGGAAATGTGAACAATGTTCCCATTTAATGGAGTCTGACGCAGTAGTATTCAAGACATTGCAGTACACTCCTGTTGCTTTTTCGTGTGTGTGCTTGAGACAGGAGACTTCATTTTCTTGCCCGTAAGCAAAAGAAAACACACGTTGGAAAAAGTTTGAAATTTACTGTTCAGACGATTTATGCTCTGTGGGGGACCAAATGTTAGCATTAGAAAAATGGTATCCTACGAGGTTTGAAGTCAACATGCCAAAATGATTTGGGTAAATGTTTATGATTCATTGTCTGAGCTAGTCTTATTTTCGCATAAGTATGTTAATTTTGGCCATATTACAAGTCTTACGTTGAGGGTTGTTTATGGAGGGAGTGGGTCTTAGTCCCATGTTGAAAAGGTTTCAGACAATGTTATCCCTGCCTAAGAGATAGGAGTGGGTGTTAGTCCCATTTCCTCTTGTTTCTTATATTTTATCCCTGCCTAGGGATGGGAGTGGGTTTTAGTCCCATGACCCCACGTTCACAGTTACGTACATTTGGGATGGGTTTCAGCCCCATTTCCTGGTTATTAGTCTCCACACCTTCGTGGTCAACCCGCATGTTGTGGGTTATTGGGTGTTTTATTTACGCAGTTTATAGGGGGTTATTGTCTCACCTATGTCAGTAGTAATGGGTGTTAGTCCTATTTACTTAGTTCAAAGGGGGTGTTAGTCCCATCTTTGCTATTTTGGTGTTGGGTGTCAGTCCCTTCACTTCCTTGTACGTTTTCATGTGTGTGGGTAGTCCTCTTGTGATGCCACACTGTGCCGCATCTGTATCCCCATGCTGCACATGTCCTTGGGGGTTAGTCCCATGTGACGTAATCTGTACATTTGGGTGTCAGTCCCAATTATCATTGTTTTTTTTCCACTGGGGTTTTAGTCCCACAGTGTCCCTCACATGAGGGGTGGCGTATGGTGTTTTCGCCACAGTCTCCTCACGTGAGGTGTACTTCCTTGGGTGTTGTTCCACCCATTGTATTCTAGTCTGGGTTAAGTTTACCCTTTTCTTCTTGGTCTTCTTACATTTTTCTTTGTTCACTGTTAAAGGAGGAGGATGGTGTTAGTGTGTGTTTTTATCCTTTCATCCTTCCTTCCTCCTTTTTGCTTGTCTGTTTTCCCTCTCGTGATGTCATTCTTTGCATCCCTGGGTTTACGGACTATTTACATCTCTTGTACATTTCTGTGTATAGTTGTTTTTCAGTTTAGTTTGGTTCTTTTTATTGTTCAGTATAAAAGGGATAGGATATGTAGTATCCTCAGGTCATGTCATTCTGTTCCCTCTACCTAGCTGCTCAGCCAGTGTGAGTGTTCCGGTCAGAATGTCAGTGTGAATGGAATGCTTGGGTGCCTGGGTGAGTGAGAGACAGTTGAGAAGATGGGCTGAGCAGCTAGGAGGCTGCTCCTGGTGGGGCCTGTTACAGCTTGATGTAACTACTTCCTAAGAACTTAATAAATATCTTCTACATTTACCTGGCCACGTCTACAGCGTCTACTTTATCACCTGAACATGTGGGACAAGACTACTACATAATGTCATTATGAGATTCACAGAATTGCAACCTCATTAAATATTACTGAGCACAGAGAACAGACTGCATTCTAGAAAGTGGAAGAGTGGTGAATATGAGAAGTGTAGCAGCCAGAAGAGGCAAGTGGCATCATGTTAAAAGTGTGATGCCACAAAGTAGTGGGTGTCTGCCAGAAGCATGTGGGTGATGCCCTGAAATGTGAGACAAAAGGTAGCTGGGGACTAGATGTCAGCCCAGGGGTGGAGCTGAGGCACAAGAACTGTCAATCATGAGGGAACAAAGGGATGTGACATAAAGGGTTGCCACACAAACGTTTTGCAGACGGAAGGTGCAGAAGCGGTCATTCGTTGGGAAGCATCAAGGCGGTCAGCCGCAGAAGGCACCAGTGAACGTCAGTTGCAGGGATTCATCAGAGGCTGTTAGCAAGAGCGAGAGGAGAGGCTGTCAGTCAGATGTAGGACACACTTTTAGCAGGAGGAAGAAGAGGCTGTCAGCACTAGAGAGGAGAAAAGGTTGGCAGCATGAGAGGAGGAAAAGCTGACAGCAGGATGGAGGAGGAACTGTGGGCAGTGGAGGGAGAGGCTGTCAGAGATGAGCTTGCCAGCAGGACGGAGTAAAGGCAGGGGGGAACACAAGTGGTGTCAGGTAAAAGGGGATTGATGCTATGTTAGAAACTTCAAGTAGAGGCTGCAGAATATTCAGACAGCACTGGATCTCACTAGCTGGTCTTGAGCCTGCTGTCCACCAATATCTCCATCTCCTCTAGTCGCAAGGATCCAACCAATTTCGGAGGCGGCTGCTTTCTTACACCTCCAGTGTCCTGCACAGTGGCGGCTCTTCCTGGGAGGGTGGCCAGGGATCGATGAACCCCCTACTGTGTACCGCTGAGCTTGTGACACAGGAACTTGGCCCTTAAACCCAAGGAGGTAGTATTTCAGACTACCTACATACCTGGGTCCTGACCCGGTATAACTTCCGGGACCCAGACAGAATTACGGTAGCCTGGAACAACCATCTCATGCTGGAGTAAAAGATGAACCTAAAGAAAAACGGGTCAAGGCATAAGAAGGCGGCCATTCTGCTTCAGACTAGGGGCAATGCAAACTATACCTGTTACAGACTAGGAGCAATATCCATTGTTTCTGATAAAAAACACCATTAAAACCGCTGCAACGCATTTACAGGTAGTCAGTAATGAAATGAAATGGGGATTTGTAGAGCGCGTGGTTACCTTGGAGCATCCCAGCGCTAAGTGGTGAAAGAGAGGTCGGGCTGACGGTTAGGGGAATAGCCATGTCTTCAGCAGCTTCCGGAAGCCGAGATGGTTTGATTCCCTTCGAAGATGGAGAGGGAGGGAGTTACATAATTTGGAGGCATTGTAGGAAAATAGCCTACCACCACTTCTAGCTCTCTTAATTCTTGGCATTTTGGCTAGACGGAGGGAGTCGGATCGAAGATTTCTAGAGGCTTTGTACGGATGGATCAGATTTTTAAGGATGGGAGGTCCATTCCCCTCCAAAGACTTGTGGGTCACGCAAAGGGCCTTAAAGTTGATCCTTTCCTGCACCGGGAGCCAGTGCAGCGCGCGCAGCGCGGGCTTGGCCGAGCAGTGACGATTAGTACCAGTGAGTAGTCTGGCTGCCGAGTTTTGGACAGTCTGAAGTCTTGTAATCACTGCTTTGGGGGCCCCAAGGTATAGGGCATTACCGAAGTCGATCCTGGATAGGATCAGGGCTTGGATCAGGAGTTTTGTGGCTAGGAATGGAAGTACCGGGAGGATTTTTCGGATCGATTTAAGCATGCCATAGCAGGCGGCAACCCACTTCCTAGCTTGAGTTTTAAAAGGTCAGATCTTGGTCCAGCCATATGCCTAGACTTTTTATTTCGGGCTTTGGGTCCGGGGCAGTGCCCATGCAGGCTGGCCAGATAGCATTCAGGTTAGTGAAGGGTGGTTACCCAGAAGCATTATTTCAGTTTTTTCGCCGTTGAGTTTGAGATGGGAGAAACTCATCCATTTTGCCACTTCTGCTAGGCAAGTGTGAAGGTCGGTGGGTGACTGATTAACTTGGTTCAATGCCACGACCAGCTGCGTATCGTCAGCATAAGACACAATGTGAACTCCAAATGGGGCGACTGTGTCCGCCAAAGGGGCCATATAGACATTAAATAGTGTTGGGCTCAGGGAGGAGCCCTGAGGGACCCCACATTGCAGAGGCAGAGGGTCAGATGCAATATCGTCTTCAAACACCTGGAAGGTCCTGCCTTCCAGGAAAGATTGGATCCAGGAGAGAGCCTGACCTGACACTCCTACGTTCTTGAGACGGTGAACCAAAATTTGGTGGTTCACCGTATCAAAGGCCGCGCTTAGGTCAAGGAGGATGATGGCCGAAGAACCTCCTGAGTCAAGGATCTTCCTTGCTTCCTCCACCACCATAAGCAAAGCGGTTTCGGTCCCTTGGCGTGGGCGAAAACCGGTTTGAGATGGGTGGAGCAGATCATGTGACTCAAGGAACGCTGAAAGAATAGTGTTGACATTTTTCAGCGATTTTACTCACTCTTGGAAGGAGCGAGATGGGCCTATAATTACCAAGATCCTTAGGATCGAGGTGAGGTTTCTTCAGTAAGGCTTTCACCATGGCTCTTTTCCAATCGGACGGGATCAGGCCCGAGGTAAAGGAGGCGTTGAGCACACTAAGGATGTAAGGAGCGACAATAGGGACGGCCAATTTCAAAATATTTAGAGGAGCAGGGTCAAGTAGGGACCCACTTTTAACGGAGGCAAATATGGGTAACAAGGAATCCAGGGACAAGGGTTCAAAGACCTCCAAGAGGGGTACATTCTTGGCTTGGGAAGGATAAGTGGGGTTGATGATAAATGCGTTATCTTTCACCGGGAGGCTTTTGAGGATATTTTGTACTTTCGCAAAAATGAATTGAGCGAGGTTATTGCACTGATATCCCGAACGATCAGGGAAAGTCGGTGGGTCCGGAACTCTCAACAGCAATTTGGTTTTCCGGAAAATTTCTCTATGTGAGTTGGCTGCGGAAAGGATCTGCTCCTCAAAATAGGATGCTTGTGCCCTTCTGATTTCCGCCTTATATGACCGTAAGGTTGCTCTGTATTCTGCTTTCTTATTGGACGAGTATTCTTTCCTCCAGAGCCTCTCCCTCTTTTTACATAGTTTTTTGAGGAGGCGTAACTCAGGGGAGTACCATGCTGATATATTAGATCCGCTCTTTTTTTGGAAGCACCAAATTAAGGGATCCTTCGATCCAGGAGGTGAAGCGGTTATAGGCAGTTACCGGATTGGTGTGTGGGGCAGGGAGGCTCTTACTAAGTTCCTGGGACCATTTCTCCACTGAGATCTTAGACCAGGGACGATTAAACGCTCGGGAGGGCTGAGTGTGACCTTGAGTACAGATCGGAGACCATAGGAAAGGGACTAGGAAATGGTCCGACCAGGGAAGAGGGATGGGAGGTTTCCCTGTTATGTAATTCAGCGTGGAAAAGATAGGGTCAAGAAGAAAATAAGTAACAAGTGAAAATGAACACAGAAAAGGTACTTCAGAAGGAAGACCTGCCCCTGGCACCTAAATGTGGCGGGCATAATTGGCTGGTCAAATTTCCAGAAGCTTGGTGGTACAGCAGGAGTGGGACCGAACAGCGACACCAGCATGGCTCTTGCACATGCTTAGCACTGAGCCGTCTGCTTGCGCTACTCGTGGGAGTTGCGTGTTCCCAGGAATTTAAGTGGGCCGGGTCCTTTCGCGTCTACGATCCGTTGGTAATTAAAAACGGACATAAAACGGGTCCCTATTGGGCCCTGTATTCATGTCTTTAATGCTAATGGCAAAAACACTGATAGATTTCTGAACAACGAACGTAAACAAGCAATGATGGATGGAGGGGGCAAGCAGCGAAGCTGGAGGGAGTGGGGGACGGAACAAGGGCCCTCGGAAAACAGCATCTGACATTTGATCTCGGTCTTTGAATGCACAGCAAATGTGTCAAGATAAGAACAAGATTTACAGGCCTGTTTGCGGAAACAGCGCCCGAAGCGAGTGAAAACACGAGCGCCCAAAAATCAAATGAAAAGTAGTTCCTAAAACAGTTGCTAAAATGGGAGCGATGGATAGTAGTAATTGGTCCATGGTCTCGCGGAGGGCTAAACACAAAAAGAGATATAACGCATGCATACCATGGACATATGGGGAGAAAACAGGAGAGCGACGATGGAGCCAGCAAATGGGAAGCTGATGGGCGGGCTGAAGCCCACAAAGCATATGCAACAGGTCTCTTCGAGACAGCGCATGTGCAGACTAGCCAAGACCTAAAAAAGGGTATTGCCTCTGTGTTCTATTCTTAGTCCTAGAATTAAGGTTGGGGACACTACATCAGGTTCTTTCGCTCTAAATAAAGGACTAGACAAGGGTGTCCTATTTCTCCTTCTGTTTTTATTAGCCACCAAACCCCTAATGGTCTCCATAAATATTAACTGAGACATTGTTGGTTTAAAAGAGTCAAAGATACATGCTTCAAAACACCAGCTTATGAAGAGGACGTGTTTGTCACGACTCTGCCATACCAGCCTGACTTGAAGCCATCTCGAATTACGCCAGAGTAGCTGAATAGTCCCTAAAAAGGGATAAATCTGAAGTTCGCCCTCTACATATTTTTTGTAACAAAAGTGTATTGGAAAACACTGGGCTAGGCTGCCATTTCTTCTTTTTTTTTTTTTTTAAATACTTAGGCCTAGAATTTGATAACTTAACTGAATCTGTACTTCACAATGACAACCTGGTTATCGCGAAGATTAATCAAGTTGTTGAAACACTGCAGACAATATTCCTGACGTGGTGGGGCAGAGTAGAATCAATTAAAATTATCATAACCCCGAAAATCAATTATCTACTAAGTATCCTTCCCATCAAATGTTTTTCACCAAAGTCAACAGAATAATTAACAAATTTCTGTGCAATGAGAAAACGTGAGTTTTACTAAAAATGTTGAGGCTACCCAAAGACATGGGAGGGGTTAACTTGGCAGACTAAAATATTTCAGACAGCGTTCATATTTAATCAGGGAACACAACGGTTTCAAAAGGTTGATTATTCTTCTCCACTAGGGTCATCTGAGAGACACTCCTAATTGATAATGATAACCTGTCATTCATAGCCGTACTTACTACTGATAAACCCAATCCTTTCGTACAAAACAATATTATAGCATGCACCAGTGAAACTATCTTGAAAGTCGTTTTCGGAAATCACCCAAAGTCCAAGGCATCATCCATTTGAAACAGCTAGGCTAGGCCCACACGTCAGCTGACAAGTAGAGCAAGAAAAGTTTATTACATCTCAGAGACTTGGGTTCGGAAAAAGAGAGGAGGTCTTTTGAGAATTTAAACCACCTCCATGGAGTGGATAATTCAGATTTCTATGATTTCCTCAAATGAAGTGTCCATCTCAACCTTAAAAATTACCCTCAAAGATCTATCTATAGTCGACTTAATAAACAAAACTGAAAAGAGAGGACACAATGTCTCCAAACTATATGCCTGAATAAAACCTTCACACGTCCCTCTTAAGAAAACTAAACAGGATAAATGGTCATATGAGTGGGCTATAAATAATAAAACACCCCTCATAAAGAGCATGTGGTTTAGGATTTGGCCTTTTACTTTTTTTTTTTTTTTTTTTAACGACAATTTTATCAAATCTTGCATAGACAAGATTTCTTCTATTACTAAGAACTTTTTAGACACCTGAAAGACTCAAAAAACTCCATCTTTCACCAGACGATACTTGCTGGAGTTGTAAATCAGATTTAGGTATCCTATAGCATACGTTCTTTGACTGCCAGCGTAAACACCAATTTGGTTATAGAATTTACACCTTTATTCAAGAATTTTTTAATGTAACACCTCTGAAGAATTTTGCGCATACACTATTAGGCCATGCTATAGAGAGGGACGATGCACATTTGGAGAGGTTTGACATACCAGTACTAGATCTCATGTTTACTTTAGTGCACCAAATGATCTTAAGTAACTGGAAAGATTTGAGTAACACTAAGTTAGGCATGGTGGAAATGGTTATGCTGCATCAGAGGGGCTGATCGATCCTGCCAAAACAATGCAAAATGCAATGCAAAATCAGTAGACTCCTGTATTTGGAATAAACTGGATGAATATTTGGAGAAAATCAAACTCCCATGAGTTCATGATATTCCTTGTATCGCTGTATCCCCTTTACACACCTTGGATTCTTATCCCACTAGCTGCCTACTGTAGTGCTGACCTATCATACACATACAAGATCGAAGTTAAAAGGATGGCTTTGTTACCTTGTCCTTATTGACTTATTACTTATCCTTTCTTTATTTCTTACTGCCAATACTGTGGTTCATCATTCCAGTAGGAATGGCATTGGCACCTGATCTTTACATCAGTTAGACATATAAAAGCAAAAATGAAGATTATATGTACTGAACCTGTTTTAACATAAAATCAAGAGTTGTATGGACAATGCTTGTTACGAATGATTCTAGAAGCATTGTTCAGGCTCTTTCACAATTTCTACATTTTCCAACCATCACCTGGTGGACAATGAGACCTGTACCTAGCTAGGTTATATTCTTTATTGTCATTTGATTATTGAGTTTTATAGAAAAACACAGTACACAAAGTATTTGCAACACAAAAAAGCAAATTTTCAAATCCCAGAATACAATGTCTATAAAGCCAGTAATGACTTAGGGAGTCACAACATGGGGCCACTTGGCAGCTGAGTGAATTTTTAACTAGATGTATAGGTTAACGACGCTTAAATGGCATAATGTATGCATTACCTGCAGTTTATACTGAATTGTGTTCTGAAATTACAAAACGCGTACTTTATTTTGGTCAATTCACAGCAATCGTGCTTTACTATGATTCTGGTGACCACTAATCACATAAAAAGTAAAATAACTCAGTTTTACGGAAGAGCAGAAAAGAGGCACATGTTGGCTCAAATAGACAGTGTTATTTATCACACTCAGTATATAACATTACCCCCGTGAGGGTTGTTTACTGAATGTGATCTATACATCTCCCTACTCGGAGTTTGTCAGGGAAAATAAAACAATGTGGAATCTGTTTGCCTTTCTGGTTACCTGAAGTAATCTGGCTGGGGAAATTGCGAGCATACAGTAATTATCGCAAGTGGCAGTGCTTTAAATGGGCCGGTACTCACAGGTAATGAGTACTGGCACTTCTTATTTTTATCACTCTGAGTACCGGCACTTCTCCACTGCCGTGGAGAGTACCGGTACTCATGAAGGGTAGGCACATTGGCCTCTTTGACAGCCAAAGCACTTTTATAGCCCTGAGCTGAGCCCCCGCTGAACTATTCAGTGTGGGCTCATTTGCATGATATCCGGGTGTTCTCCGTCATGCTGTGTTGCAAGGAATCGAGGCAGCCCAGTGATGGCACAATGAGGAAAGCCATGGGAGGCAAGGAGGTTAAAAGGGCTTTAATCTCACCTGATTCTTTTCACGCATACAAAACGCCTCCGCACGACTGATCCTCGACGTACCACGCCACAGCACCCCCCACTTGAGGAACCTGCACTGGCTCCCCGTCGACAGGAGGATCACCTTCAAACTCCTCACCCACGCACACAAGGCACTCCACAAAACTGGCCCAGCCTACCTCAACAGACGACTCTTCTTCTACGTCCCCAACCGTCAGCTCCGCTCCGCCGACCTCTCTCTCGCCACCGTCCCCCGCATTCGAAGAACAACCACCGGCGGCAGATCCTTCTCACACCTCGCCGCCAAGACCTGGAACACCCTTCCACTAAGCCTACGAAAGACCCAAGACCTGCTGACCTTCAGGAGGCTACTCAAGACCTGGCTGTTCGACCAGTAGCAGCATCCCCCCCCCTCCCCTTCCCTCTCCCCAGCGCCTTGAGACCCTCGCGGGTAAGTAGTGCGCTCTACAAATTCTGTGATTGATCGATTGATTGAGTGTCTGCTTATGTTTGTCTGCTTGTGTGTCCGTGTTTTTGTGTGAGAGAAAAAAACGAGAGATATTACAAAATAAGAAAATGTTAA
This sequence comes from Calotriton arnoldi, assembly GCA_963921515.1. Lineage (NCBI taxonomy): Eukaryota > Metazoa > Chordata > Amphibia > Caudata > Salamandridae > Calotriton > Calotriton arnoldi. The sequence goes on along the minus strand of CAWUFW010001850.1, from coordinate 1,170,940 downwards.
AATATCACTTTGTTTGACTTTCGTTTTGTATAACGAATTAAACTGTTTTGTTTTATAGAAACATGTCTCGTGTTTTGGTGTGTGCTGCAACTAGTATAGAAGTCAATAAGCTTGGCATGTCTTGCCTTTAGCCCCGCCCCTAGCCCCGCCCACTGGCCACATTCAAATGAGTACCTGCACTATTTTTTTCCCCATTTAAAGCACTGGCAAGTGGTAATACCCTAAATGGAATTTGCCGCATAACTCAGAATTTATCACTGAAATCATAATCTGGCCAAAACGGTCATTCACCTCCTCCACTCACAACTCCTCCAACCACATGAAAACTCCTCCAAAAAAAGTAAAACACAAAAGACTTCCCCCTTCCATTCCCTAGAACCACCACGTCTAAGAGAACATACATTAATCCTACACAAGAGAACTCAATCCTCCAAACACCACTAAGCTTTCGTCAATCAGAACGCAGCAATTGTTACCCTACCAAGCTCTAAAATCTCAGCCCCAAAAATAAAAAAAAGGACTCAATAACGCGCATAAGCAGAACCCACTCAACACGCTCCAATGAAATATCAAATACCTACTATTGAAGGATCTCTTAGCAGTCCCTCAAAAAAAAAAAAAAAAAAAAAAAAAAAAAAAGAAGAAGGAGAGAGAGAACAGAAATCCCCACTCCTCGTAAAGCACAATATAACCCCCACACAAGACCGGACGCTGCATCGTACGAGCACTTGGGCGCTCTCCTCCACCTTGTATCCTAAACAAAGCATATAACCCCAAAGAAGCACAACGCGTTTTCAAAGCATTATTAAACCTCACCAAAGGAGTACAAAAGTCCCATAACTTAACGAGCACATACATCTACTCTCCCTCCCGCAAGGAGAATAGACCCACTACCTAAACAGGGCACACAACTCGCACCCCACAAAAAGGAGCATAAGACCCACAAGTATTAAAACACACACAATAACGCTCCGCCCCCTTCTCAAAGCACATAACACCATCGCCCGCCGCTGCACTCACTAATGCGAGCTCTGCCAGAAGTTCCCGGCCATGGAAGAACCGCAGGGGCTTTGCCAGCCCGCACCGGAGCCCGAGCCTTTGGCTACCGGGGTAAGGCAGCGCTTGCAGCACCCTACGGAAGTAGAACACCGGCTCCGGTGCTAACGGGAGGAAGGGACCGAAGACGTCCAACGTCACGGAACGACGTCAAACCGCCGTTACTGCGCATGCTTGGGTGGCCCATCAGCTATTGCTGTAGAGTACGCTGTGCGCGCTTCGGGTTATCTGTGCGTGCCTGGTGTCACAGCAGGTCAAACTGGACGCCTAGGCTCTGCTCTCCAAAAAGTCAACGCGCCACCTAACTTAAAATGCCTGCTTCGTCAGACATTCAACAATCTATAAAGTTCAAGTAACCGTAAACTGGTGGGTCCGACAGTATTCATTACGTTGTGAAGAATAACGTTATTCTATAGTGCCATTATTGGCAACCTCTCCCACCCCTGTCTGAGCATGCAATGAATAAATACACAAGACAACTTTGTAGTGGGAAAATATTGCTGCAGGTTTATTCCATACAGGAGTATGCAATATGTGGGTTATCTTACGGGCGATCCAAGGGCGGGGCAGCTGTGCCAACCTATGCTGCCCCCGCCCGCCTGGTGAGCCAGCACTGTGGGGCACCCCGTCAGTGCTACCTTTGTCGATCCTCTTCCGGATCACGTGACACGTTGGTCTGTTCTACTCACGCCCTTTTCAGGGCGGAGCGTAGCAGGGCAAACCCACGGCGTGGCTGGCAGACAGAGACCGCCAGGAGGGGCAGGGGAGGCATATATGCCCTCCCCCCGCCCCCGGCGCACAGGAAGGACGTCACGGCGACCTAGCTAGAGGGCTCACAGACCCCTCCAGAGACTAGAGCGGGTGGGTGGTGCCAAGATGGCACTAAAGGGCCGCCCTGCTGAGGTGGCCCCCTGCGGGGGCCGCGGACAGCCGCATTCCGACAGTCAACTAGCTAGCTCTCTTTTGGATGGTGTCAATCTTTCACAAATAGTGACGCTTCTACCACAATGCTGTTATGTTTTAGTCGGTGAGCCAGGCTCACCCATTCAGTGTTGAGAGGGGTGTTTTCCATAAACCCCCATATACGTCAGTCACGATAGCCAAGACCGTGACTTAGGGACGCAGTGTCAAGTAAAGAACCCCGGGGTTACACACAGCAACCAGAGTGTGCGCATCTTTATTGTGCAGCGACCTTTTTCCATGCTGTGCTGGGCCTGCATTGCTGTGCTGCTGCCCAGCTCTCATAACGCAACAACTGGCGACAAGCGGGTGTGGACGCGCGTCATTCCTTGCAGGTGGCTGTCAGGGTGCCGTGCTTCCTCTCGTTGCTTTTCCCTTCAGGCCGGGACGGTCGGTCCCTGCCCGGCATCAGTGCCTGCAGTGGTGAACGCGCAGTCCGCGCTGTCACGAACGACACAGCAGGCGTCGTCGAGGCTGTCTCTCCCTGATGAGCATCACGTCCTCCGTCGCATCACCCCTGTTGCCTGGTGAGTGCCCGGCCCCTCGTGGTGTCCCTGTAGCGAGAGCCTTTTCTTCACGGCCTGCCTGCCGACATCCTGCATCCAGTGGGAGTGGCCTGGGCTCCCGATACAGAGCGAGAGACCCGGCTGGATCCAGAGTGCATTTCAGCGTGCCACTAGCACCTGCCACTGTTCTTTCAAGAGGCTGCATGCATCAAACCACGCCCACAAGCATTCCGAACAAGTAATTCAACCACACAGAAGCACCATACCAAAGGAAAATAATAAAGGAATAAGGAAAAATTATCAAAACACAGCAGCAGGATACTGTGAGGCATGTGGTTTTCCAATTACTAAGGGGCAATGTATTTCCCTCTCCAGCATGTGAACAGTGTTACACTTTAGGGTCCTGGTTAGACACGGCACACCGTAGACACTACATTACCCAGAATGCAACACTAGGGAGAATGATTGTGTGCGCTCACAGACTCACCACGTGACCTTGTGGGGGGATAAAGACAGCCCCTTCCCAAGCGCAGGTGCTTGGCAATCGTTCTACCTGCTGGACCACGCCTTGCTTCACCTGTGCCTTGTTTCCTGTTCGAGGAATAGAGATCGAGTGTTTGTCTATCTGAGGTCTCCCGTGGTTTGAACGCTCTCCTGCCTGCTGCTTTACCGGACGGCTCTCTCTAGGCTCCCTCGCAGTTCGACGAGAGAGTTATTCATGTTTCGCGAGTCTCACGTTCTGATATATATTTACACTATCGTTCCTATTAGGGAGCAGGATTTATTGGCTCTCCTTCGCCTAATTTTTATGAGTGTCGTGTGCGCGCACTACCTCTTATTTTTGTGTTCTAAACCCGGAAAGGTTTTACCGCTACTAGATAGTTAGCGGTCTTTGTTTATTAGTATCCAGTCCTCGCACTAATTCCCCCTACCCTGTTGGAATTGGATTCAACCCTCTGCACCTCCTGGATTGAATGGATCCTTGGAAGTTGGACTTCTGGATGGCCTGAACTCCTGACACTGAGTCGCTGTGAACTTAACCGTTGCTTGGTGAGGATACCTGCTGGCTAGAAGTTGGTCTAAACTTACGGCGATTAACGGCTGTTATACTGGTGAGTCTGGGGTCGTACACAACTAGTGAAGGGGTTATAATCTAAACAGGAGGTGGGTGGTTAAAATAGGAACATACATTTGTCACTCATCTGCATTTCTTTTGTCTATTCTGTTGTAGCACCTCAAGGCTTCTTCTCTGCCCCTTCTGAGAGTCCTGTGGAAAACCTTGCTCTTGCCCTCACTCTGGTGGTCCTGAGATGTCTCTTCTCTCCCTTGTGGGTAGACAACTAGTAATCCGGTAATATCCTGATCTGGTGATACCCCGGGGGAGAGTGGAGGTCCTTCTTCGCTCCCGAGGAAATTGGCACTCTACCGAGTACACAGGAGAACCCGACAGATTGCCAAGCCCACGTTTCATTTTTCCCCTGAGCGGAGATGGACATAGCGGACACATTTGACATGCTCCAGGGTGGAGCTATGTCCGCTGATAATCCTGTATTAACTATGAACGAGTTAGTTGCAGTAGTAACCAGTTTGCAACAGGAACTCAGGGCTGTAAAAACTGAGAATTCTAGATTAACGGCTGAACTGAACACGGTGAAGGCCCAAACGCAAGATGACCCCAGCCTCATGGCTAATACAGTCAAGCACAAAAAGACCTATATACAACCTGCCCGCTTTCCGGGTCCTACCCCTCCTACTGTCCCCACTTCCTTCGCGTCCTCTAGCACACCCACAGCTCCGGTGAATGTAACAGTGGTTACTCCACCGCAAACACCATTAGCGATGCCTGAGAGATTCAATGGAGACAATACTAGATATTCGGTATTCATGAACCAATGTCAGTTACAGTTTTTGTGTAGAGCAGCCTCGTTTCCCGACGATGCCGCAAAAGTGGCTTTCATCATTTCCTATCTGACGGGTAATGCAGCCTTGTGGGCTGTGCCGCTGGTGGAAAATAATGATCCAGTCTTGTATGATTTAGTAAGCTTCAAGGACAGCATGAAGAATTTGTTTGCTCGTCACTCCTACATGCAGGCGAGTGATAACGAATTGTTAGGATTAAAGCAAGGTTCAAAAGATCTGTTGAGTTATATCACTACCTTCAATCGACTAGTGGCTGAAACGCAATGGCCGGAGGAGAAACGAACTTCCTTATTTTATAGAGGGCTGCGTGATGAGTTGAAGGATGTTTTATCACAGATAGTGACCCCTCCAGAAGACTGTCCTTCTTTTATTGACTTGGTGGTTAAACTGGATCATAGGTTGAGTGAACGGAAGGGAGAACGCACAAAGGAGGATTTCCCTCGTTTTCTGGTACCTCGCATTGAGAAGAAGGAAATCAAGGATAGTGTAGAACCTATGCAGATAGGTGGGATTCGTGGCCCACTGTCCCGAGAAGAACGCGATAAGAGGAGACGACTAGACCTATGTCTTTACTGCGGAAAAGGGGACACTACGCCAAGGACTGTAGTGTTAAACCGAAGGTAGGACCCCGACTGCCTGGGGGAAGATGGGATTCGCAGTCCAATCGGAAAACTACTAGACTTGGAGAGATCTGAGACCAGCTCTTCAAGTCCTAAAACCCCATGGGTCTCTTTATTCCTTGCCAATACCTCCACGGTCGTCCCTAAACATTTTACGATTTCAGTAGTATTGGTAATGCCGTCCCAGTGTAGAATCCCCTTATCGATCATGCTAGACTCTGGGGCAACTGGGAATTTCTTGGACATCACGTTGGCAAAAAGTCTCGGGATAGAATTCCTACAGAAAACTCACCCTGAAAAGGTGAGGGCCGTAGATGGCACAGAGTTATCATCTGGCTTAATACACTATCACACTTCCGCTCTGACCATGGTCTGTGATAACGGGCATACCGAGAAGATACGATTTGATTTAATTGATACACCCAATTTTGGCGCCATTCTGGGAGTGCCCTGGTTACAGACTCACAACCCTCACATTGACTGGGTTACCCGAAAGGTAACATTACGTTCCTCTCATTGTATGTTGCACTGTTACCATGATTCCTTACCTGTCAGCCCCTCACTTAGTTGCGCGCTCACGGATTTAGGAAATACCACCTTGCCTGCAGAATACCATGAATATAAAGTGGTCTTTGACGAGGCCAAAGCTGTAGCATTACCACCGCACAGGCCTTTTGATTGCCGTATCGATTTAGTACCAGGTGCCACCTTGCCGGTCAGCCGAGTATACGCATTGACAGAACCAGAAAGCCAGTATTTGTATGACTATCTCCAAGACATGTTGCAAAAGGGTTTTATACGCCATTCCACCTCGCCTGTCTCATCCCCTCTGTTTTTTATACCAAAACGTGAAGGGGGTTTGAGAGCCTGCCTGGATTATAGAGCATTGAATAAGGTGACTGTAAAAAACAAATATCCTCTCCCTCTTATTTCCGGGCTCTTAGACCAAGTACGAAAAGCCAAAATCTTCACCAAACTCGATTTACGAGGAGCTTATCATCTGATTAGGGTAAAGGAGGGAGATGAATGGAAGACGGCATTTCGCACGAAATACGGGCTGTATGAATATTGTGTGATGCCTTTCGGGTTGTGCAATGCACCCGCAGCCTTCCAGTTTTTTATCAACGAAATATTGAGAGAATACCTTGATGTGTTTGTCATCGTCTACATCGACGATATTTTGGTTTATTCCCAAAACAAAAAAGACCACATCACTCATGTGAAGCTCATACTTCAACGCCTATGTGAAAACCATCTGTTTGCCAAACTGGAGAAATGCATCTTCCATACACAAAAAGTAGATTTCCTAGGGTTTGTAATTTCACCAGAAGGTATTCACATGGACCCCGCCAAGGTATCGGCCATTGTGAAGTGGTCTAGTCCTACCTCGGTAAAAGAGGTGCAATCATTCCTGGGATTCGCCAATTTTTACAGGCGCTTTATAGATCATTTTTCAGACCTCATCACACCCATCACCAAATTGTTAAAAAAGGGAGTTACTTTTAACTGGGATGACAATGCAGAAACATCTTTTCAAGCATTAAAAGACAAGTTTAGTACAGCACCTATTGTAAAACACGCGGATGAAACTCAACCGTATTTTGTAGAAGCAGATGCATCACAATACGCCGTTGGGGGTCTTATCCCAAAGAGACTTTCGAACAGGCACCCTTCATCCAATAGCATACTTCTCAAAGACTCTATCCCCCGCGGAACAAAATTACACCATTGGAGAACGAGAGCTCTTAGCGATTAAGTTAGCATTTCAGGAATGGCGACACTACCTATTAGGATCACCTCATGTGATCACTATTTATTCAGATCACAAGAATTTACAGTTCTTTAAATCTGCAAAGGCACTCACTCCTCGACAGATGAGATGGGTCTCCTTCTTTAGCGAATATGATTTTCTTATTAACTTTAGACCAGGAGCCAAACAAGGAAGAGCTGACGCTTTATCACGACTAGGTAAAGAGTACAAATACATGGTTGACACTCCCCCACCCTTGATCCCGGCTAATAAGATGGTGGCCGTTGGTAAAATTGAGGGGATTACAGATGAACCTTTTTATGAGAAACTACATACGGCATACCAGACCATTAGTATAGAAGAGTGGTTAGCAGACCCTATGAACAAGATTGAAAATGGGTTGTTTTTCCATGATACTCTCTTATACATTCCCTCTAAAGAATTACAGAAAGTCATCATAAATTGGTGTCATGCACTCCCCTTAGCTGCACACCCAGGAGGTGAGAAAACACTACGGCTGTGCAAGAGATGGTTCTGGTGGCACAAAATGAATACAGAAGTGTATGATTACGTGAAAGGGTGTACGGTTTGTGCTCGTCAGAAAGCACTGCATTGTGCCCCAGCTGGATTATTGCAGCCCTTACCCATCCCTCCTGCCCCTTGGTCGTCCATTAGTATGGACTTTATCACGGATCTCCCTGCGTCCCAAGGGTTTACAGCGGTATTGGTTGTGGTGGATATGCTGTCAAAGATGGGCCATTTCGTCCCCCTCAAGAAAATACCCTCTGCCAAAGAGTTAGTAGACATATTCATCACACACATCATACGACTACATGGAGTACCCTTGGTAGTGGTGTCTGACAGAGGCCCACAATTCATATCCAAGTTCTGGCAAGGAGTGTGTACTGCCTTGCGCATAGATCAACGCCTCTCCTCAGCCTATCACCCCCAAACAGACGGGCAGACAGAACGAACCAATCAAACGTTAGAGCAATATCTCAGGTGCCTCTTAAACACGGTCACAGGGGATTGGGTACAGGCACTGCCTTTGGCAGAGTTCGCATATAATAACTCCACGCACGCCTCCTCCAAAGTCTCTCCATTCTTTTTCTCCTATGGTTACCATCCTAGATTCCTGCCTCTTTCCTTACCCCTTCCCTCTCACGAATCCCCGCTGTGTTGGAACACCACACTCAACTCACACATATATGGAAACAAGCCATACAAGAATTAACAGAAGCCAAGGAAAGGATGAAGAGACAAGCTGATACACATAGACGACCTGCCCCTGAGTATCAGAAAGGCGATCAAGTCTGGTTGGCCACAAAAAACTTGAGAATGCCTGGTCCTAGAAAATTACAACCTAGATACATTGGGCCTTATACCATCGTGCATAAAGTCAACCCTGTTGCTGTAAAATTAGAACTCCCCCAGAGATACAGGTCCATCCAGTTTTCCACACCTCACTTCTTAAACCATATGCTCCTCCGTCCTGTCCTGAACCTCCTCCCCCTCCTCTTCTCGTTGACGGGGAAAAAGAGTATGAAGTACGACGCATACTTGATTCACGAAGGTACAGAGGGAAATTGCAGTATTTAGTGGATTGGGTAGGGTATGGCCCAGAAGATCGAACCTGGGAACCGGCTACAGGCGTACATGCCCCGCTACTAGTGAGAAGGTTTCATGCCTTATATCCCTCCAAACCCAGACCGGTGGGAAGGCCTTTGGGCGGGAGAACTGTTACACTTTAGGGTCCTGGTTAGACACGGCACACCGTAGACACTACATTACCCAGAATGCAACACTAGGGAGAATGATTGTGTGCGCTCACAGACTCACCACGTGACCTTGTGGGGGGATAAAGACAGCCCCTTCCCAAGCGCAGGTGCTTGGCAATCGTTCTACCTGCTGGACCACGCCTTGCTTCACCTGTGCCTTGTTTCCTGTTCGAGGAATAGAGATCGAGTGTTTGTCTATCTGAGGTCTCCCGTGGTTTGAACGCTCTCCTGCCTGCTGCTTTACCGGACGGCTCTCTCTAGGCTCCCTCGCAGTTCGACGAGAGAGTTATTCATGTTTCGCGAGTCTCACGTTCTGATATATATTTACACTATCGTTCCTATTAGGGAGCAGGATTTATTGGCTCTCCTTCGCCTAATTTTTATGAGTGTCGTGTGCGCGCACTACCTCTTATTTTTTGTGTTCTAAACCCGGAAAGGTTTTACCGCTACTAGATAGTTAGCGGTCTTTGTTTATTAGTATCCAGTCCTCGCACTAATTCCCCCCTACCCTGTTGGAATTGGATTCAACCCTCTGCACCTCCTGGATTGAATGGATCCTTGGAAGTTGGACTTCTGGATGGCCTGAACTCCTGACACTGAGTCGCTGTGAACTTAACCGTTGCTTGGTGAGGATACCTGCTGGCTAGAAGTTGGTCTAAACTTACGGCGATTAACGGCTGTTATACTGGTGAGTCTGGGGTCGTACACAACTAGTGAAGGGGTTATAATCTAAACAGGAGGTGGGTGGTTAAAATAGGAACATACATTTGTCACTCATCTGCATTTCTTTTGTCTATTCTGTTGTAGCACCTCAAGGCTTCTTCTCTGCCCCTTCTGAGAGTCCTGTGGAAAACCTTGCTCTTGCCCTCACTCTGGTGGTCCTGAGATGTCTCTTCTCTCCCTTGTGGGTAGACAACTAGTAATCCGGTAATATCCTGATCTGGTGATACCCCGGGGGAGAGTGGAGGTCCTTCTTCGCTCCCGAGGAAATTGGCACTCTACCGAGTACACAGGAGAACCCGACAAACAGTTCCCTGGCAGTCCCAGAAACATAATCTGCACCCACAAACTTTGAGAGGCATTTTCCTGGCACTGTATGTGAACACTGTCATCAACCCTAGTGGGAGAGCTGTCTTCTTGTGGACAAGGCCTTCACCACCCTCAGTGAGCAAAGAGAAGTTCCGCTTCTAAGGGTCAGGACCCTTCTGTTTTTACCAAGCACCACCCCCAGTTAGCCACCTTCTTCAGGGGCCATGTCTGCCATACCCCAGTGGAACCATTTCTAATCGATGGCCCTCTCTCAGCCCAGGCAGCAAAATATAAAGACTGGGTAGAACGCCTGGAAACCTACTTCGCAGCAATCGACTTAGACGATGACAGACGACGTCCAGTGCTATTACACATGGGGGGATCAGCCATGCACAAATTGGGGAAATCAGTGGTCGAGGCTGGACCACCACACATGTATAACATGCTAAAACGAGCTTTGACAGCCCATTTTGAACCGTTAGCGAATACCGACTATGAACGGTTTTTGCTGCGTCAAGCCAGGCAATTACCAGAGGAACCCATTGACACATTCTATGCGCGTTTAACAGAGAGAAGAGAGGCAATATGATATCAAGAGACATTTAAGTTACAATGATATTCAATTCACTATATTTTGGTGTGAGCAGTACTTTATTTCATTTTCTTCATAATCATGTGGGCACAGCCAACGCGTTTTGCCCAATAAGGGCATCTTCAGGGCTGTAAGCGTATACAAAAATATACATGTGTATACTTGTTTAAAAACAGAATACATTTAAACAAAGTGTAATAACTAGAACATAGACACGCTAACTTGTGAATATACCAGACATAGTACAAAAACCAAACTAAAGGAAAACCAACAGTGAAACGAGAATGAAAAGCAAGAAGGAGCAAATTCCTGTGACATACATTGAAAGTCATGTTCATAAGCACATGCAGCGACTAAAAGATTGTTGTTACAAAGTCTATTTACATAAGCTCCCATATGGTATGCATACTGAAAATGTGCACATTTGTTGAAAAGTCCAACGTTATGAATAAAAACCCTTAATAGCTGACAGAGTATTATAAATATAGAGGGGGGTTAGGGACAGAAGAAAACTACAACCAAAGAGGTTTCAAACAGTAATCTACCACAACAGAATCCAAGTCCAAGCACAATGGCAGGTGCACTATAACACAGTATAACCCAAAATAGTGAGAGAAAGAAAAAAGCCCCAAAAAACCAAAACTAAGGCTTACCACTGTAGTGTACCGACACTAGTTGTGGATCTCAATATGAAACGCCAGATCTCTACCGCAATTCTTCAAATCCTCTCAGTATTCCTATTCTTTTACATCCTACTAAAGTCAATAATCACAAGTATATCAGAAAGAAGAACCCTATGCGCGAAACTTGATAAATAAGCATAGTTAGCCAGATGAAAATCATAAAGACTTGCCATGGTCCTTGAAGAATATAAGTCCACCACCACATATCAATATGAAGGGTGCTTAGGTTAAAGATCACCGTATGTGAAGTTAGAGCCTCCTTCAGGCGACGGACGCCCTGTACACCAATGTCAGTGAAGAAATCATGCACCAAATATCTTGGTTAGACAGAAACTAAGTGAATGATATACCCACTACTTGGCATATTCCTTACTGAAAACTCATATCACCAAGGTGGTAACATGCAGATCCGGAGTGCGTGAATTGCGCGATAACTGTGAACGCATACCTTACACGGTTGACTTATATTTCAATAAATGATCAGTACTCATTCAGTCGAGGCAGGCCAGCGTATTTGGGAAAACAGCCATAGTTTCAAGTGTCATGTTTCAGAGTCGACTAGTGAGAAAGAAAAACGTGCAATTGTACACTGAGTTCGGCAATGCACTGTGTATGAAACAAAGCTCATATTCATATGGCTGCTCGTAAACAATTGCAAGACGTATTAAATAATGTATATTTATAGCAACCAAATCCTCAATAGTATGGTGTGATTAGGAAAAGACCAGAGTGACTTCATAGTCCTTGCAGCGCGTGGAAAGGTTTGAAGGATTAGATTAACCCAAATCCGATTATGAGAAAACCAGAGTCATTAGTAATCTTTGCAGCGCGTGTTAGGGTTGTTTTTTTAAACCCAACCACGATCAGGTAATCTTTACAGCGCGTGTCAAGGTTTGATAGCTTAGATAAGGCTAAACTGATTAGAAAACAAAAACAAAGGTCCGTATAAAAGTCATCAGCTAAGGATAATGCAGTGCAACGAAAAACAGACTTACAGGTTATAGTACCCGGTTCTCTCCAAGTCGTGAGTGTCGTCCGACTCTCTCCGCTTCCATTACTTCCTTAAGGCGTTTCTGACCACTGGAAGCCACAGCGGCCCAGTGCGTGACCTCCCCGCAACACTAGACCGCTAACTATGCTTGAGCCAGTAATACAGCCTACCTCACTTCCGTGTTTTTCATTCATGAGCACGTCTCACAGTCAGTATTCACTGAAAAAATAATAATAACCATGTATTGTAGGTAAGTGTCCTACAATAAGGCGGATCAATCACCAAACAATAAGCATACCCAATTGGTACTGAGTCAAGATTCCATAAGCACAGCAGCAAATACTGCTTCAATAACCTCATGTTAGTCAAGACGTAACTTCATGCGCAATAACGATGTAAAAAGTCTTGGAGGGATAGAAAAAGAAAAAAAGATGTACAAGTAAAATAAGCATAAAGCCAACTACAGAAGTCGTTGTTGCAGTATCTATACAAATTCAATGTACTCAAAACAAAGACAGCCATAATGTTACAACATAGTAAGTCTTCAAATAGCATACAGCCATCTAATAGAACATACATTTGTTTATAACAAGAACAAGTTAATTCATGTTTAGCAATCAAAATCGACTACAATTAAAGAAATGCTCGTTATCATTAGTAAGCGAAAGCTCCATGGGGAGGGGACTAAGGGGCCGATTCACAGAACTAATCTGAGACAAAATCCTAAATTTACTACTTCTGGTATTCACAGAAGGCACTTACGATTTTTGGTATTCACAGAAATCACTTACGACTCCTAACTTTATGTCCGCACTCGGTCCGGAATTTCCGCACCCGGAGCAGAATTTCCACACCAGGACGTAAATCCCGCACTTGTACCGGAATCTCCGCTTCGGGGCCGGAATACCCGCATTCTGGCCAGTTGAGCATTTTCCTCGATGCTAAACACCTGTCCAAGTGCCTACCATCCCCCACCATGTATCAGCTGACACACTGCAGCCCAACAGCCAATCCCAGCCCTGCAGAACGTATGAAAGCAGAGCAGACACACACAAACTCTTTCAACATGTCGCTGAATGTGTTTGTTGCTCTGCCCCTTGCCATGCGGCAAGAAGACTTGAGGAGGAGAGTAGAGAGGATCTTCAGACAAAGGATCAACCTATTTGGGATGTCAAGCCAAGATATCAGGGCCAGATACCATGTCCCTCCAGAAGTCATCTTGGAGATGGTATGTGAGTGGGAGCAGGAACTTGACTCTGCGACCTGCTGCTCCTATGCCATTCCAGCCTATCTCAAGATCCTTTCTGCTCTCTATTTCTTCGTGACGGGGTCTTTCCAAAGGGTCTCCAGTGACCTTGTGGGCATCTCTCAGGCAAGCCAGTCGCGGTGCTTGCATCAGGTACTGAGCTGTATCAATTCTAGAGCCCACCTCCACATACGAATGCCCCATACACTGGCCAGCAGACAAAGGGCAGCTAGGGATTTCTAGCTCATCTCTCGCTTCCCACGTGTGCTGGGTGCAACTGATTGTACCCATGTGGCCCTTCAGCCACCCTGCCGCATTGCACACATATTCTGTAACATACACCGATGGTATTCCATCAATGTGATGCCAGTGGGAGATTCATAGATGTGAATGCAGTGTTTCCAGGCAGTACTCATGACAGCTTCGTATTCCGCATGTCACCTCTTGCCGGCGGATGGCTGCAGGAGAATTTGGCAACATGTGGCTACTGGGTAAGTATACCAAACACTAAAAATGAGGGATATGTGCAAATGAAGGGGCTTATTTACAAGCCCCTTGCGCTGCCGGTACGCCACTTTTTTTCTCATATGAAAAGTGACGCACCGGCGGCGCAAAGGGCTTGTAAATAAGCACCGGAATGTATGAATGCCACCTTATATTAACAACCATTGTACAATACGAATTACCAAGCCACAAACACGGTCTCAACAGACACTGCATGTACCAAAGTATAGATCATGTTCTGTTTAAATTTAAGATGGAAATGTAACCTATTGCCCTATCTTCCCTCCTCGGGCGATGCTGGGTATGCACTCTCCCCTCAACTCCTCACACCTTACAGACATCCAACCACTGTACCTCAGCGTACGTACAATCGGGCACACATACGAACTCGAGCCATCATAGAGCACACTTTTGGTCTGTTGAAGTCGCGATTCAGGGGTGCTGATGTACTCGCCTGAAGTTGTGGCAAGATCATATTAGCCTGTTGTGTTTTGCACAATATAGCTTTAACGCATGGCTTACACATACCTCTTGAACCTCGGCTAGCTCTGAATCCGGGCAACCGGGCCATTGCACATAACCGAGGTCAGGGTATGCAAGTCCGTGATCAACTGATTGCCACGTTTTTCACATGAGCAACCTGTTGTGTCATGGACAAAATGTGGTTTGCAGTCGGTTGTCAATGATGAAAGTTGGATAATTACTCCTCACCCACGCACACAAGGCCCTCCACGACCTGGGCCCAAAGTACCTCAACGACCGCATGTCCTTCTACACGCCCACACGCCAGCTACGATCAACCAGCCACGCCCTCGCCACCGTACCACGCATCCGCAGAACCACCGCCGGAGGAAGATCCTTCTCCTACCTGGCGGCCAAGACCTGGAACTCCCTCCCCACTCACCTTCGGCGAACCCAGGACCATCTCGCCTTCAGGAAGCAGCTCAAGACCTGGCTGTTCGAGCAGTAACTTACCCCCTCCCCCAGCGCCTTGAGACCCTCCCGGGTGAGTAGCGCGCTCTATAAATGCCGTGATTGATTGATTGATTAATTACGACTCTGTCCAAAAATTCCATTCTGAGACTACTTTGCAAGCCACACTAACTGTAGTAAACCACAGCTGTTGACAGGAGTCAAAAGACTGACCGTGCATCAGGTCATATGCTGATGTCAGCAATCAGTGTAGTAGATGTCACTAAGGAATCTATTGACTCAGAGGATAAGATGTATATGTTCTGAGAGTCCCTCCCGTACCTTTTGAGAATGAGTGTCTGAATCAAAAAAGGGCATATCTATTGCATTGTTGAGTTTTTTGCCCCCAACTGATTTGACTCCCTCACAAATGATGGGCCCACAACATGAGTGATGATGTTCTGGCTGAATCTGCCACTATGTGTCTGGGATACACAGCACTGCTTCTCCCAAATTTTCCGTAACACAACAGACAACTCTTATGTTGAGCACTAAATATAGACTACATGTACCATAATACAAAGGAGGAGAAAACTAAACTGTGGTTTGATGTTGTGTCAGCCCCCCCCCCCCCTTGTCCCAGCGAAAATCTCATTAAATGGTCTGTTCTCCCTTTTGTTTCATATCTATGATTTTCTCTTACACTGTCATTTCAGGTTTCTCCGCTACAGAACAACAGGATGGCAGTGGATTTGATCTGTGATGGTGGATGAATCAGAATGAACACAAAATGGCTGTCAACTACATCCTGTGATGTATTTCCTGTCTACCACTTCCTGTATGTCATTTCCTGGATGAAGGTATGGGTTCCTATCCGTTTTCGCAACTTCGGCGCAACTGCGCACTCTCCGTATGCGGAGCGTGTGCCTCATATGCGGACCCGACGCTCCGCAACCGGAAATTACGTATTCAGGCCGTAATCTCCGAAATCGAACCGGAACCCATTATTTCATACAGGAAATGACATACAGGAAGTGGGAGACAGGAAATACATCACAGGAAGTTATTGACAGCCATTTTGTGTTCATTCTGAGTCATCCTCTCTCACAGATCAGATCCTCTACCATCCTGCTGCTCTTTTCAACCTTATTCCCCCCAAAATTGCTGAGGGTTATGAGGAGAAAGCACCCCCTTACACTGAAAGGGAATTAGACATTTTAGCTGAGGGGGTGCTTACCAAATATCCTCAGCTATATGGGGGCCCAAAGGACCAGCTGAGTAATGCAGCACGGGCCACACTATGGGCCAACATCGGTGAGCGCTTCAGTGCAGTGGGTGTTTACACCAGGAAGGCGAGGGCATGCCACGAGCGCCGGGAGGACCTAAAACGCTGGGCCCGGCACAAGGCCGAGGAGCTACTGGGCCAGTCTTCCCAGCACCATGTGGATCGTCCCCGCCTCTCGCCACTGTACAGGAGGGTCCTGCGTGCAGCTTGGCCGACCTTCCATGCTCAGCTGGAGAAGCATGAGCAGCAGAAACCTGGTAAGTGCATTATATGCATTATGTGTCTGGAAGTATGATGTGAGTGAAGACAGAGCTGTACCATCGTGTGTCCCATGCCTCCATTCACCTATTCTGTGTCTATGCAGCAGTCATCATGATGCAAAAGGCTCACTGTATGAAGCGCATTGACTGTACAGGGCAGAGTACATTCTGGGAGTTGTAGTTTAATTATGACAACTGGGGAATTGAGCCACACACGTGCATTTGTACAGAAATTTGCACTGCCAGCACCACTAACAGTGAACCAAGGGAATCATAACTGATGTGTGCATTGGATGAGGAATGGTACAGACACTGTCCAATGTGTGTATGAGAGGCCAATGGCTATTGGATGCTGTGACTTGCATTGCATTCAGTGAGTTTGGGTTCTGATTGAGACAGATCATCATGTGCCATGGAGTCAAGACAGACTTTGAGAGCTGTGCCTCACTCTTAAGTGTTTCCAATTTTGCCAAGTGTGTCCACAGATACACGTCTTACCCTCAGTGGCTTGTATGCCATGTTTCATGTACAGGTAGCTGTAACAACGAGCCACTACTGTTCACCAGTGCACAGCACTACCTGATCAGTCTCCGAAGCCAATATGTGGCACTGGATTGTCATCTTTTGTGAGGGAATATCAAAAGGTTAGACTCACAACTTAGCAAACCTAATAGCCCAGACCCTATATGGATGTGTGACCCCCAATCGGCATTTGCGTTGTCTCATACAATGCTACACAGCAGTAACATTTGTCCAGACGTAAAAGTGCAGAGACTCCATATCAGAGGCCCATTTCAATACCATCTGGACTCTCTCTGATCTCCTTTTATGGACTGGGTTTGGAACCTGCCCATGTAGCAGTGACAGGACACACAGATCACAAGAATGCCAAAGTTGAGGGTTGGCCAGTACAGATGTGTAAGCCACCAAAAATCTCATGAGATGTCCATGTCAGACTCAAATCAGGAGATGACAGTGAACATACATGAATTTAAGCTCATAAACACTGACAACTGTATAGTGTGATCAGAGGAGAACAAAGTGTGACCTTGGCTCATCTAGGTATGTTAACAAACAAATCGAATCCACCCTTATAGAATAAGCGCTTTTGTAGACAAGGTCTGGAGTCGAATGTGTTTCCTACAATGGTGGGAAGCACATGGTGTTCTTTAAATACCCCTCACACACCAAAAGGGCCCTTGGTGTCATGCTTCATCATAGGGGTCTTCGCGTCCCTCTACGGAACGCGGCGTGCTACTAACCAACGGATACGTGGGAGCACTGATGTAATCACTATGTGTGGTGTGCGAGGGTAGTGAGTGGTAGGGTCAGGAGTGAATGGATACGTGAGTGTTAAAAAATACCTGGCATGTGAGGGCTAAAAAGAATTTTAATATACCTCCGTGCTGGTATTGTTAAAATAGTGTGGTGGAGGTTATTGTGTATTTAATGTACATAACCTCCTGCGTGCGTCAACATGTTTCGAAGCCGAAAGCTTCTTCTTCAGGACGGGTGCAGAGATCCCTACCCTACTCACATGCGACAGTCTGATACCGTCTCAACATACATAATATTATGTGTAGAATTTTTTGCCAAATGTGCCTATTATGGTAAATGGCCTGGAACAACGTAATGTCTTTAATATCGATTTGCTAAAATAAAGCCAGTGGCATCATGAGCCTGCGAGGACCGGGGGGACCCTGTGCTAACTAGCACTATGAGTAGAGGTACTACCTGCTACCACGGAGCCGCGGAAGGGACTTTGGGGACCCTACACGCGACAGCTCACACCATAGCACTGAGGTGTTGAATGGAGATGTACAATGCACAAGCAAACTCACCAGCTCCAGCCACAGCTTTGTGTCCCTTTGCGATCCCCCTGATGTCAACTGCTGAACCTGGCTCCTCATAGGTGTAGTTGATGAAGCGGTCCCCGATCCAGCAGCTGGAGAGGGAAGTGACAACATACTCAATGATCTGCTTTACTAATTTACAAACAGGCACACGTGACACTTATGGAAATAAAATGGTATGTATGTAACTTTGTAAACACCGACTGCAGATTCTATGCAGAAGGGGATTTGGATCTTTGTCAGGGTTTTTGAATCTATGATAGGGAAACACTTCATGCCATACTTACCTGATGGACAGGTGCAAGAGGGTTTCACTGCTGCAGCCAGGATGTCTTGCATTCCCCGGGATGGTGTTGTACGCTGCACTGGTGTCATCCTGTCAGCAGCTGTGACGAGACATACATATCCATATTTCAGTACACCAGATGGTAGCTATGCGCTAGCATGTATGTGTCATTCTCAATGACCATTGATATGATATTCCTGGCCAATGTCCAGCATGTTTACCTCATGGACTTTACATGTGGGCCCCTGCTCACATGCAGCAGTTGTCAGCTGTAACCTCCAGACATCACTGACATCAAAGAGATAACACATCAACAGACAAACGTGTATGAGAAGGTCACTGATATTTGAAGGAAGGGGATAAATAATCAGGACGCCTCCGCATTACATTGTTTCCACCTTCACTGTTAAGACCATCATGCCTCATGGGTATAATGTTGTCTGTTGACAAGTCAAAAGGAGTGTACATCACCAGGTTGACCAGTTTCACATTTGCACATCAGATCAAACATTGCATTGCGGAGTACATATGTGAGATGTGCAATAGTCAGGTACATCTGGTGGCTCATTTGTGCTTCCCTACACATGAAGTCACAAAGCTCATTTTGGACTGAGAGATCACACATTTGTTATGTCCATCCTTTGAGCGTCCTCTGTTCCCATAATCCATTTACAACATTATGGGAGTACTTAGCTGGCAACGGATGTTGTCTTGTACAGCAGACATCCTATCCTCATATATTATACACTCACTTATATAGGTGAATACAGTAGAAGAGGAGGCAAGCAGAATGCAACATTTGACTAGGATCCCACATTGTGGGTAAGTTGAGAAGCTTTGATGGTTGCCGCCTTCACTGGATTTGCGTTGTGCTTTTCAGCCAAGAGATTTGAAAATTTAACGTCCTCAAGATTCACCTTAGCAACCCATACATCCATCACAAAAGTACACAACTGGCATCAGTGCAACCCTCATCCACACCAATTTCATTAGGATTTGTCCATTGATATTTTGCAAGAGAGTTTTCATATCATTTAATTACAATCCAGATGTGTCTAGGACACTTCATTTTTTTAACATCTTTTTATTGGCATTTTGTTCCTTTATACACAATCGACATTTATCTGTATTGCATTACATTTGTTACATACTCGTTATCTCTGTCTGTATCGTCTATCTGCGTGCTGTAGTGTACTTAAGATCATTTACCCCTGACATAGGAGCTATGCCTGTCTGTGCAATTGCTCAGGCTGTAGTATGGTTTCTCGTATTTGGGATTGGGCTCCCTTCCTGCTTGTACCGGTTTTATAACTACCGGCTTGTTTCCTTAACTGATAACTTTGGAGTTTAACTTGGGTGACTATTGGGGGTCCTTAGGGGTATGTGCAGGCGGGGGTCCTCTGCTTGACTGTTCATGTGAGGTTGGCGTTCTATGTTTAGGTGTGTGGGAGGGATGCAGCCGCCTCTACTGGTCTATCCTGAAACCCTGGCGGTTGTGTCGATTGTGGTGTGGTCTTTCTGGTGCGTGACCAATCCAACTCACTGTGCTTTTCTCCCGGCCTGTTCTGGGTTGTTTGGGCCATCTGGGACTGGGATGCAGCGGGTGGTTCGTCTTGTGTGGTCTGCTGTTTGAATTGGTGTAGAAGTTGTGCCCATTCCATGGATATGTGATGTTTGCGTGTCCCCTTCACTTTTTCGTCCCTTATCACCTCCTCCTCCGCTGCGCCCCACTTTTTCACTGCTCCCACCCAGGCCTCCACGGGGGGCCCTGCCGGGGCTCGGCAGTGCATGGCTATTCCTCTCTTAGCCAGTAGTATAGAAAGGGACATGAAGCGTGTCTGCATCTTATCTGTTTTCCGTCTCCTGAACACTCCTAGGGCACATGCCTCCCATGTGTTCACGTCTGTAATGCCCGTCGTTTCTCGGACCGCCTCGTGTATTGAGCCCCAGTATGGTTGTAGTGTGGGGCAGCTCCAAAACATGTCCCTAAAGTCCGCCTCGGGGGCCTGGCATCGGGGGCACAGGAACTGCGTGTCTGGGTAATATCGCTGGAGACGCTTTGGCGTTAGGCATGCCCTGTGTAGAATGAAGAATTGTATGTTTTTGAATCGTGCGTTTCTGGACACTTATTTGGGGTATTCTATTGCTTGCTCCCACTCCTTCTCGTGTAATGGCCGACCTATTTCTTCTTCCCATGTATGCCTCAGTGAGTCTAGTGTCTTAATTATGAGTTCCCGGGCGGCTTTGTAGAGCCATGTGATTAGGTGTCTGTCCGCGCCCATGTGTAGTATTGTGTGTATGACTGGGTGTGTCGGTGGTTCCCCCTCGGTCAGATCCCAGAACAGGCGGCTGCTGGCTATGATTTGCCTGTGTAGCAGGAATTGCCCTGGGGAGAGGTCGCACTCCTCCGCTAGTTGATTATAGGGACGTAATTGTCCGTCCTCAAAGAGGCATTCAATCTCGGTCACAGAGTGATCAGTCCACACTCGTAGGGTCCAGGCTGTGTAGTATTTCTCGTTTCTAGGGAGCCCTATCAAAGGAAGCAGTGGAGAGTACAGGGGTCTCTCCCCAGACATGAGATGTATCCTCAGCATACATGTACAGGCTATTGACACTTGCAGTGGATAAGTGCGCATGGGTCTGGTGCCGGGTAGTAGCAGGCGTTGGATTGCCGGTAGGGATATATGCCCTGCCTCACTGGATGTTTGTCCTATGTGGTGCTCTGCCGTCCAATGCGAGAGCCAATGTAGCTGTGCTGCCAGGAAATACGCCTCGAACGCTGGGGCTCCTAGTCCTCCTTGGTCAGTCGGTAGGAGCAATTTGGATAGGGCTACCCTATGTCGTCATGTGCCCCAAATTAGGGAGGTGAGTAGTGAGTCTAACTCCCGAAAAAAAGGGCGAGGAGGAATAACCGGGAGGTTAGCAAAATGGTATAATAGTCTAGAGACCATGATCATTTTGGCCAAGGCCACTCGCCCAATCGGGGCCAGGGGCAGCGTCTCCCAGAAACTCACCGCCGTCCTTATCCCTGCCAGTGCCTGGTTTCCCTCGTATATGTCGCTGGGGGAGTGGTATAGTCGTACTTCTAGGTATCTAGAGACATTGTTCCTCCAGGCGATTCTCTGGTCTCCTATTGTGATGTCGAGAGGGGCTAGGTGTGGGCTCAGTGGGTAGATAGTGGATTTGTCCCAATTTACTTTGAGGCCCGAGGACTCCGCAAGTTCCGTTTGTGTTGTCCAGATCAGGGTCAGGTTAGTGGTGATGTTGCACACGTATAGTAGTAGGTCATCTGCGTACAGCGATACGCTGTGGATAGTGCCCGCTATCGGGATACCCCATGCTTCCCCCTCCCGTCGCAGACGCGTCACTAATGGCTCCACTGCCAGAGCAAAGAGCAGTGGGGAGAGGGGGCACCCCTGTCTTGTGCCCCTCTCCACCCGAAATGGGGCTGAGATGTATTTGCCTAGTCGTACCCTTGAAGTGAGATTTGTGTACAATAGTTGCGTGTACGCCAGTAGTGTGGGGCCTAGTCCGACCTGTCGAAGGACTGCGAACATATACGGCCACGTAAGGGTGTCAAGGCCTTTTCTAAGTCTAGGATCATGCACGCATCTCTTGGGAACTGGGTATTCGCTCTATCTTGCACATGGAACAGTCTGCGTATATTCTGGGATGTATTTCGTCCTGGAACGAAACCACATTGGTCCGGGTGGATCAATGGCGGGAGGATTTGGGTGTATCGATCTGCCAGTATCTTCCCCATGATTTTGCAGTCTGCGGTTAGCAGTGTAATAGGCCTATTCGAGGCCAGGAGCTTCGGGTCCGATTCGGTTTCGGGAATGTCACCAGGACGGATTCTCTGAGTGACCCCGGGAGTTCGCCCCATTCCAGTGCGTCTTCGTACATTTCCACTATGCGGGGTACCAGCTGGGCAGAGAAGGTGCTATAATATTGTAGCGGGAAGCCATCCATGCCTGGGGCTTTATTACGTGCTAAGGCTCGGATTGCCTGGGTGATATCTGTGAACACAATCTTTGTGTCCAGGGAGGCCCAGTCTGATGCTGGGATGCGTGGCATAATTAACGGGCGCAGAAACTGTTCTATTGCCCTCTGGTTGCTCTGTGTAGGATTTTGGTAGACCCCCGAGTAGTAGTTGTGAAAGAGTTGCAGTATTTCTGCCTGCGAGTGGTGAGGGATCCCGGCCGGGTCTACTATCTCCGTAATGGGCTTTATCTCTGTGTCTTGCCGAGCTAACCAGACTAGGAGTGTCCCGGCCCTGTCGCTCTCCCTATGTGCCCTTGCCGCGTGCGCCTTAAAGTTATATTTGCGCAGATCTCGTAATGTCTCTGCATAGGCCGTCTTGGCCGCCGCCACTTGGGCCGAGGTGGTCCTGTTTGCGTCTGCTTCTTTGGTTAGGGCCGCCAGTGCGGTCTCTGCCCGTAGTAGCGCCTGTTCGAGTGTTTTCCTGACTCCTACTATTTGCTGTATGCATTGCCCCCTAGCGACTACCTTAAATGCGTCCCACTCTAGTAGTCTGGACGCTGCTGTGCCTGTGTTTGTTGCACAATAATCCTGTATGCTATTTTCCTGGTCATGGCGGAACACCTGATCTGTGAGGCACTCTCGTGGCAATTTCCATGTGGGTACCGGGGGAGGGGGGGTCTCCAACTAAGGGTTAGTACGTGTGCGTCATGGTCCGACAGGACCTGGCCCAGGTAGTCAGAGTGTTGAATTTTGGGGAGCAGTGCAGCAGAGCATAGGAACCTGTCTCACCCGCAGATTGTGGGGATAGAGTGAAACGAGTACAGCCTGGTGTCTGAATGCTGGACCCCCCAGGCATCCGCAAGTGCCCATTGTGTAACCCATGCCCGGTAACGCTCCATCTGTCTGTGCGCTGGGGAATGTATAGGCGGGGGTGGGATCTGTCTAGGCGGAGGTCCAACACACAATTGTAGTCGCCTCCCAGGAGCCATGGTATTGATGTGTACTGGGCTAAAACCCGCGTGAGGTGTTCCCAGAATTTGTCCTGTTCTACATTGGGAGCATAGATACTGCCTATAAGTATCGGGTGGCCCTCTAGGAGTCCCTCCAGGAGTGTGTATCGGCCGTCCTTATCCACTGTTTGCTTAATTTCCAGAAAGGGAGTCCCCGACCTGAGCCAGATCAGGGTACCACGTGCGAAGGCCAAATATGTAAACAGCGCTGGGAGGCCTCAGGGTAGCCATGCGCTATACAAGTACAATTTCATTCATTCATATGTCGTGGCACATATAGTTCCCTGCCATTTCCTGCGCAGACGCTCTGCCTCTATTGCTGTTAAGTGCGTTTCCTGCAATATTGCTATCTGCGCTTGTTGTCTCTTAATATATGAGTATATGGCATATCTCTTGCTCGCTGTGTGCATGCCCCTAACGTTTATTGTAAGGACTTTAATGTCAGTGAAAGGGATCTTGCTAACCATATTATGCTGTCTTTGGGGCCGGGTGTGCCCACCTTTGGTGACGTGTCTATGCCTGGTGCCCCCGCATTTCCACGCCGGTCGCCTATGTATGATGAAACTACCCGCCTGCAGGGTGTGCTTGAGATTGAAGGGGTAGGTCGATTGGGGAAGGGGGATGATCCCAACTGAGAGGACCAGTCGCTCGGGGCGATACGTCCAAACTAAACATTACACATGTGCTCTAGTACATTAGTGGAGGGGTCATGGCTACTTGCTTCTGCTAGCAGTGGTCTGCGTGGCCCATCGCAGCATGTTAGTATTGGTGTGTTGCCGGTGGAGCCTTCCGGTGACCCCGTGTTATACCTGTTGGATGGCTGCATACTCGCAGCGCCCAGCGCAGTCAGCCCTGCCAGCGCCGATTACAAAATCGATGTCCGTTTGCTGGGCGTGTGAATTTTGTTGGGTGCACTGGGGGGCCTTTCCATAACTTACAAGAGTTACTTAAACAAATGTGTCCGCAGTCTGTGGGGTTACCACTGGTGGGGTGATTGACCCTTCTCGGGAGGTGTTAGTGTCACTTATGTCCTCCTCCAACATGAAGAGATGAGGGCCTCTCTCCCAGTGGCGGCTGGTCCATAGGGGCGCCGGGGCAGCGCCCCACTACGCATCATCGACAACACAAAAAGAAACTGCTCACTGCAGTTCGGGCAGCAAGAATGTAAGCAGACGAATTGACAGCTTTGACAATTCGTCTGCTTACATTTCCGGCCTGTGCTTCACTCATGTGAAGTGCGCATGTCAACGCACAGCGCACGCAGGCAGGCGAGAGCAGGAGTCCAGAAGATGGACTGCGCATGTACGAGAGGAGCGCTCTTTATTTCACCTCCCCACTCCATTCACAATCCATTAGGTATGCTGCGCATGCCTAGTGTAGTGCAGGCGTCTGCAGATAGGATCCTGCTCGGGCGGTGACGTGTTTTTCACACAGACGCCCCATGCCCTATCAAATGCCAGGATACAGCCGAGTAGCCGCCCCCAGTCTTTTGATTTGGCATTTCCTGTTGAGCGGCAGTTCGACCAAGAGCGCGAAAGAGCGGGGCGAAGTTAGTTTTCAGCCTGGCCCCTTCTCCCTCTGTGCCTGCGATCCCGGTGACTTTTTTGGCACACGCAGCGTTTCTTCGCCAGCGCCGGTGAGCCCCTTGCTTGCTGTTGTATTGGGGTCATGCGGAGGATGTTCAGCGGCGCCCGTGGCATTGCCCTGTGGTTTACAGAGAGGGCCGGCAACCAGTACTTCATCCTGCAGAGAAGAAAGGGGCATGGAAAGGGCAGAGGCAGCGGGCTGACCGGTAAGATGAAGAGATTCCAAACCGCCTTGATATAACCTAGGCTCAAAACAAATATTGTTATAAAAAAAATATGCACCCCGTGTATGTATGTGCAGTGAATGAAGCTCTGTGAATGCATGATAGCCACCTAGAATAAGAGCAACCACCTGCGGTGTGTGTGTGTGTCAGACGGAGAGCTGTGTTTCGGCATACATTGCGTACCACAAAGTAAATAGACTTGTCAATTCCGTCTCTGCTTTCTCCAATTTAGGAAACTGCTGTTCGACCACCCGCTGTCTTTAACAGAGTATACCCTTGTTGTAGCTAAGGAGACACCAGTCTCATTACGTACAGTACCGTTTAGTTGTTTCACTTTGCAAAGCACCTTGTATATAGGTGCTATAATGCATATAATTAATACACCATCTCTCCGGTTATTCATCGGACTTGCATTCTGAATTGACTATAAGCTTGTAGGAGGTACTAATGTCTGCTGAGTTGTATTATTTTTTCTCCTCTACCGCTTGTCAACTCTCACAGGTGGTCAAGAAAGACAAGTGAGTCCCTGCTTAGAAAGAGAGAGCTGAGGAGGTGCGTGTGCGCAGTGTGTGGGCACTCAGTAGGACGGATCTTCAGGGACACATAGCGTGAGTGCGGAAGGAGGAGGCAGGGGTCTAGGAAGATGACTGAGCGACACCATAGTCTCTTTCCCCTGAGTCTCAGTAACGTCCGGAACACAGCACTCTCAGCCCCTCACCTTGAACAGGCACAAACACCCAAGTGCCTGGAGACGGTCCAGCATGCGCTATGTGGAAAGTACACTCTGTTACTGGCTGTATTTTGAGGCTTTAGGGTGCAGAGACACCCTACAGTTGGCAATAATGTCATGTAGGTATATATAAATGACCCCACCGTGGGGCCACCGTGGACAGTGTAGGTGACACCTCAGACGGGATTCTGATTAATTCCAAATCGCTTCTTTGGAATCGGTCCAGTAATCCATCAAAGCTTCGGATCAGTACAAGGTGCTAGAGAGCCTGCAGCGCCACCCCAGGTCTCCTAAGACGAGAGGTGTCTAGGGGGAGGGGCTGGAGAGTTGAAGGTTCAGCCCCACTCTTAACATCATTCCAAGAATGTAGTCCAAGGTGTAGGTTAATGCAAGGATGCAGTCCAAGTCAAACACTGCACATATTAACTGAATAAAATACAGATATCAAATGCAACAAAAAGATGGCTAGGCTGATACAAGGGATTTGATTTGTTTATTCATCCACTTCTATAGCCCTGCTCTGCCTGCCATTACATCTTCAAGGTGCTGAAATGATAGCACACCATCCCTTTTTAATGGATTGGCTCTATTTTTATTTAATTATTTTATACCATCTGTGAAACTTTTAAGTTTGTCATCTAAACTCTTTCATTTTCAGCCATTTTTCTATATCTCTACTTTTGTAACTAATCCACATATGAAATATATGCCGCTCCAGTGCAAGTCGACATGCCAATGCCATTTGCCCCTTTTCTGCAAGCTGAACTCTCCTCTGGTTCTTCCCACGTGTGTGTGCTTTATAGCAGTAATTTCATATATTGTTGTCCCAAGCAGCACAGTGTCATGGCGGTGAGTCTCTGAACCAGCATCCTCCAGGCAGCGCGGGTGGGTGCTTCTACTGTTTGATGCTCACGTCCTGTGCATTTAGCACTGTTGATTGCACGTGAGTGCAGTATATCATGTTCTGTATTGTGCACGCTGCGTAATTGCATGCTTACAGTGGGTCATTTTGTTTCTCTGATGTGTGCTGCAGATGGGTTCTGTTTTTAGCATTGATCGGCTCAAGTTGCCAGGGGTAGGCTTCCCATGCTGTGTTGGTTTTATGAGTGTGTGTGTTGTTGGTGAGTTTAGTGTGCTCTGCTGTGCAGACTTTTCTAGGATGCTTAGGTTTTGTTAAAGTGGAGCAGTTCATTAAATTGAGTTGATTTGAAGGAGTTAATGTGTTGTGGGATTAATAATCCTGGAGAAACAGGACAATTGGCCATAACATCTATATAACAGCAAATGCAATACGAGAACACCCACAAATACGTGAGTTCAGGATGTGTACATTCAGGATTGCTTTATAATCCTTGATTTCACACAAAATGTGTTAATTAAGTTAGCTTTAAAACGCGCTATTTGCACTCCTCTTTTCAAAATATTCTTGAGGGGAGAACACCACAAATCCCCCCATGTATCAATCAAGTTCGCTCGCTACATAAAATCAATCCACAACTTTTACGCCCCACCACTTTCAAATTTCACCAGCCACCACTGCTCTCTCCCCGTCTGAGCTTCCCGCTGTCGGGCCCAGCTCAGCTGCCACCTGCAACGCCTTCCGACGTTCCGCTATTATTTGCTCCAGGTCTGGGAAGTTTCTTGCAGTGGTTCCAGAACGTGGTCCCATCTGCTTCAGGGTGATCCTCTTTTGTTGACGTCGCTTTCCTCTGGATTCCCGGTTTCCTTGCGTTGTGTCTTGGGCCACTATTCCTTGTAGTCGTTGTTCTGCCCAGTCGTATGCTTCCTTTGGGTCTGTAAAGAAGCTTGTGTGGCCTTCGTGTATGATTTTAAGGCGTGCTGGGAACAGGAGGGCATACTTAACGTTCCTTTGTCGCAATATGCGTTTTACCTCTAGGAATGATGCACGTTGTCTCTGAACCGCCCGGGAGTAGTCCGGGAACAACATGACCTGTTTGTCTTCCACCCGGAGCGGCCCGTGTTGTCTGGCTGCCCTGAGCACCGCATCCCTGTCTCGGTAGTGTAGCAGTTTCAGCAGGAGCGGCCTGGGCAGGGATCCCAGGGGTGGTCTGCATGCCGGGACCCGGTGCGCTCTCTCTACCGAGAAGAAGGGGGTCAGTTCCGTCGTCTGGGTGAACGTTTTGAACCAGGCTTCGACGTACCCCATAGGGTCAAGTCCTTCTGCTCCCTCCGGTAAGTTCAGGACCCTTATGTTGCTTCGTCGCAAGCGCCCCTCCAAATTGCCTGTTTTTTCTTCCAGGATCTTCACTCGTGATTGGAGGTCGCTTAGGGTTTCCTGTTGTGACTTCATTTGGGGTTCAATTGTTTGGATAGTTTTCTCTCCTTGTTTCACTTTGTCCGCTAACTTGCAGTGATTGTCCCGAAGGAGATTAAGGTCTGTGGCCAACGCCCCGAATCTGTCCTCCATGGTGACTCTGGAGTGTTCAACGGCCACCAGCACCTTGTCTATCTTGTCCAACATTGTCGCCGTGTGTGTTGTCTTCCCCTCTGTGCGGGTATCCATGGCTTCTGGGGAGGACTGCCTCATGTGGGCCTGTGTTTGTGAGGCTCCAGTATTGCGCTGCCATCCCATATTTGGGGCTAGTGTTGGGGTGCTTGCGGTCTCTTGGCCGGTTTTGTTTGTGGCTGGGCAGTGGGCTGCTCTCTAGATGTCCTTCTCCATTCCCCTGAGTCGCCCTTCGCCTTTCTTATGATGGCCGCAGGTGCTGTTTGAGGGTCCCAGCGCTGTTCTCAGCGCCCTTTGTTCCGTGCCTGTTGATTACACTGCCTCAGAGGCCCAGATTTCGCCGTCCCATACCGGGTTACTGCAGGTGCTGCTAATGGGCCCAAAGTGGTGGTACGTTGTGTGCCCTCGTGAGTTGCGGCCCGTTAATTGTTTGCCTTCTGCTTGCGGATTCTGTCGCTCTCCCAGCTCTTCCGCCCCCTTTTAATACTGTGAGGGTGCTTTCTGTGCGGGCCTTCCACTGATGTCCCTCCTCCCCGTGTGCGCTCCCTTGTAGGCCGCTGGTTCCTCTCGCTTCGCGCCTCGAGGCCTGGCGCCGTGCGAGCAGGACCTTTATTACGATGTGGAGGGGGTTTCTGCTCAGGCCGCACGTGCCCACTTGGAGGATTATTGGGGGCTGCTCGCTGTGGGAGCGCTGCTGCTTGTGTGGCCGCCCTTATGTTGTTGGGTTGCAGGGCGCCCCCCGGTCTCTCGCGGCCTTCCTGCTGCGCTGCTCTTCTGCTGGGCCGCGCCCGTTTATGCGCCCCCGCTGCCGGCTTCGGCTGCACTCTCACCTCCGAGTGTGGTTGGTCCGATCTGGGGTGCCGAGGGAGTTTCTCGTTGCTGCTGTGTGCTCTGACACTGCGCGATCAGCACCGTGCTGGTTACTCTGGGTCCTCGCGAGACTCGCTCTCACTCTCCGGGCGCGGCCATATTGGTCGCGGGCTCCGCTCCTCTCGGCACATCTTTTGTCGGGGAGGGCTCTTCTCGTCCCTCAATTTCGAGCTCTCAGTGTCCTCTGTGTGTGTCGCCACCTCTGGCACCGTCCTTGATGGTCTATCGAGGCTCCACCGGCTGCGATATTTGACGATTGATCGGGCCGCTGCTCGGAGCCTCAAGCAGACGCGTCCGCCATCATGGCCATCTAGGCCACGCCCCCATCTAGGACACTTCATATGACACTATATACTATTTTATGTCCATTCTGCATTCACTTGGCATACATTTTGTGTCATCCTTTCACTAGCCACCATGGTGTGATCTGATATGTGGTGAAATGCCATATGTAGGCATATTGTGATGCTGGACAACAGTGATGTAAAACACATGCAACATAGAGCGGAGATTGAAGACACATTTCATGATCATGAGCATTCTGGTACATTATTCTTGGGTTTACTTACCATGGCCCCGCACCTGCCCAGTGTGTGGTCCCTGACTAGATGTCACAGCCAACCTTGTAGCAGAAGTCAATGGGGGTACTGGAATCTGGGACGACATCATTGGACCTACAATGATAAGTGTGTTTGCAACTTTACATTTCAGCTGCCACATGTGATGCACTCAATTTCAGGCACAAAGGATAAGCACAAGCAGTGTGGGCACTACCGTTGCAGAAGTGTGTTGCACTACATATCATGAGTGATCCCACATTCAACTTATAATGGCCCCACTGCCTAGAAGCAACGTCTATCAAATTGACACCACAACAATTCCTGAAGTAAGGTCAACTATCGTGTTTTGTTTATGGCCAAAATAACATGCCATCTGATGTTAACAAATATAACCAGCTGGGTGGACTGGACAATTTCATGTATAGGAAAACACATTCTAAGTTGGACACTGGATGCATTCGCAATACTCCTGACAATCGTATCTCACTTCTTGTTCATCATTGTAATATTTGTTAACATTGGATTTCTTGATTTTGTCTGCAAAAGACAATTACAATATAGTGGGGACTCCTTTTTGACTGGTTGTGGCACTCAAATCCAGGATTGAGTTCATAGTTCAATCAATCAATCAATCACGGCATTTATAGAGCGCGCTACTCACCCGGGAGGGTCTCAAGGCGCTGGGGGAGGGGGTAAGTTACTGCTCGAACAGCCAGGTCTTGAGCTGCTTCCTGAAGGAGAGATGGTCCTGGGTTCGCCGAAGGTGAGTGGGGAGGAGTTCCAGGTCTTGGCTGCCAGGTAGGAGAAGGATCTTCCTCCGGCGGTGGTTCTGCGGATGCGTGGTACGGTGGCGAGGGCGTGGCTGGTTGATCGTAGCTGGCGGGTGGGCGTGTAGAAGGTCATGCGGTCGTTGAGGTACTTTGGGCCCAGGTCGTGGAGGGCCTTGTGTGCGTGGATGAGGAGTCTGAACGTGATTCTCTTGCTGACGGGGAGCCAGTGCAGGTCTTTCAGGTGTCCGGTGATGTGGCTGTGTCGGGGGATGTCCAGGATGAGTCGTGCGGAGGCGTTCTGGATGCGCTGGAGTCTTTTTGAAGTTTGGCTGTGGTTCCGGCGTAGAGGGTGTTCCCATAGTCCAGTCGGCTGGTGACGAGTGCCTGGGTGACGGTCTTCCTGGTTTCAGTGGGGATCCATCTGAAGATCTTGCGGAGCATGCGCAGGGTGTTGAAGCACGAAGATGAGACGGCGTTGACTTGTCTGGTCATCGACAGGGAGGAGTCCAGGATGAAGCCCAGGTTTCGTGCGTGGTCCGTTGGCTTGGGCGCGGTGCCCAGGGCCGGGGGCCACCAGGAGTCGTCCCAGGCGGAGGGTGATGAGCCCAGGATGAGGACTTCCGTCTTGTCTGAGTTCAGTTTAAGGCGGCTGTTCCTCATCCAGTCGGCGACGTCTTTCATCCCGTCGTGTAGGTTGGCTCTGGCGGTGGTGGGGTCGTTGGTGAGGGAGAGGATCAGCTGGGTGTCGTCGGCGTAGGAGATGATGTTGAGGTTGTGTTGGCGTGCGATGGCTGCGAGGGGCTCATGTAGACGTTGAAGAGGGTTGGACTGAGTGAAGATCCTTGTGGAACGCCGCAGATGACTTCGGTGGCCTCGGATCTGAACGGGGGAGGCGGACTCTCTGGGTTCTTCCGGCGAGGAACGAGATGATCCATTCCAGTGCTTTCTCTCGGATTCCGATGTTGCTGAGGCGCTTCACTAGGGTGCGGTGGCAGACGGTGTCGAACGCCGCGGAGAGGTCCAAGAGGATGAGGGCTGCTGTTTCCCCGTTGTCGTTTAGGGTTCTGATGTCGTCGGTGGCTGCGATAAGGGCGGTCTCGGTGCTGTGGTTGGCCCGAAACCCGGACTGCGAGGGGTCGAGGGATCCATTCGTCTCGAGGAAGGCGGCAAGCTGTCTGTTGACGGTCTTCTCGATGACTTTGGCCGGAAACGGAAGGAGCGAGATGGGACGGTAGTTCTTGAGTTCGGTGGGGTCCGCCGTTGGTTTCTTCAGGAGGGCGGTAAGCTCGGCGTGCTTCCAGCTCTCCGGGAAGGTGGCGGTGTGGAAGGAGGAGTTGATGATGTCCCGGAGATGGGGTGCGATGGAGGCGTCGGCTTTGTTGAAGACGTGGTGTGGGCAGGGGTCGGTTGGTGATCCGGAGTGGATGGAGTTCATCGTGCGGGTGGTGTCTTCGGTGCTGATCGGGGTCCAGTTGCAGAGGGTGGTGGTGGCGGGCGTTGGTTCGGCGGTAGGGTGCGTGGTTTGTGCGTCGAAGCTGTTATGTATGTCGGTGATCTTGCGGTGGAAGAACGCGGCGAGTGAGTTGCAGAGGTCTTGCGAGGGGGTGATGTCGTTGTTTCCGGCGCTGGGGTTGGAGAACTCTTTGACGATGCTGAAAAGTTCCTTGCTGTCGTGGGCATTGTTGTCCAGTCGTTCTTTGAGTGCCGACTTCTTGGTGGCACGGATCAGCTGGTGGTGTTTGCGGGTGGCGTGCTTGAGGGCGGTCCTGTTGTCTGTGGTCTGGTCGAGTCGCCAGGTTTTCTCGAGAGTGCGGCAGTTCTTCTTGGATTCCTTGAGTTCGTTGGTGAACCAAGGGGTTTTCTTGCTTCCGGGTCTGCTGGGAGGGTTTTTAGTGGTGCGAGGTCGTCGGCGCAGGCGGTCAGCCACTTGGCGAGGTTGCTGGCTGCTTCGTTTGGGTCCGTTGTGTTGGTGGGTGTGTTCTGGCTGAGGGAGGCGGTGAGCTGCTCGGCGGTGATCTTGCTCCAGCTCCGGCGGGGAGCCTGTTGCGGGTGGTGGTGGGTCGCAGTCTTTTTGAAGCTGAAGTGGACGCAGCTGTGGTCGGTCCAGTGGAGTCCGGTGGCGTGGCTGAAGGAGATGTGCTTGCTGGAAGAGAAGACGGGGTCAAGCGTGTGGCCGGCGTAGTGGGTGGGCGTGTTCACCAGTTGCTTGAGTCCGAGGTTGGCGAGGTTGTCCAGCAGGGCGGTGGTGTTTCTGTCGTTGTTGTTCTCCAGGTGGAAGTTGAGGTCCCCTAGGAGGATGTAGTCGGCGGAGGGCATGGCGTGCGGGCTGATGAAGTCTGCGATGTCTTCGCTGAATAGTGTGCGTGGTCCCGGGGGTCTGTAGATGAGGGTGCCTCGGAGGGTGGTCTTGGGGTCAGTGTGTATCTGGAAGTGTAGGTGTTCGGCGGCGGTGAAGGTCTCGTCGGAGTTAGTCGAGATGCGGATGGTGTTCTTGTGTACGATGGCGATGCCTCCTCCCGTCTGGTTGACGCGGTCCCTCCGGGTGATCTTGTATCCGTCCGGGATGGCTATGGCGATGTCGGGCGCTGAGGAGGCGTTCATCCAGGTTTCGGTGAGGAAGGCGACGTCCGGTGCTGTTGCGTCGAGCAGGTCCCAGAGTTCCACGGCGTGCCTGTGGACGGAGCGGGTGTTCAACAGGATGCATTTCAGGTGGTTGCTGCTGGTGCACGTCTTGGCGGGGGTGGTGCACGTCCGGGGGCAGGTGTATCGGCAGGTTTGGCAGGTGAAGGGTCCGTGGGTGCGTCTCGGTGAGGCTCGGTAGCAGGCAGGGTTCCGGCCGGCATTGAGTGCGGTGAGGGTGGCGGCGTCGTAGGTCCGTCGAGTAGTGTTGCATCGGTGGGATCCAGGGTTCTGGCGCTGGGCGCGGTCCAGTCGCGGACGGGCGCAGACGGGCTTGCCTTAGGCGCGCCTTCGGCGCGCCAGCGGCGCGGCCGCGCAGCGGCCGCCATTTATGGGGAGGTGGGAGGGAGGAGCAGCTGGGAGGCGGGAGGCAGGGGCAGCGAATGGGCAGTCAGGGGGCGGGGCCGCAGGGACGCAGCGGCGGGAGTGGAGAGAGGCAGCGGGGGCACAAAGTACAAGGGGAGAGAAAACAGACAAAAATACGATCACAACGCTAATGGGGCAGCGAGGGGCACAGAAAGGAAAAAATGGGAGATAAAACAGACAAATTACGATCACAACGCTAATGGGGCAGCGAGGGGCACAGAAAGGAAAAAATGGGAGATAAAAAAGACAAATTACGATCACAACGCTAATGGGGCAGCGAGGGGCACAGAAAGGAAAAAATGGGAGATAAAACAGACAAATTACGATCACAACGCTAATGGGGCAGCGAGGGGCACAGAAAGGAAAAAATGGGAGATAAAAAAGACAAATTACGATCACAACGCTAATGGGGCAGCGAGGGGCACAGAAAGGAAAAAATGGGAGATAAAACAGACAAATTACGATCACAACGCTAATGGGGCAGCGAGGGGCACAGAAAGGAAAAAATGGGAGATAAAAAAGACAAATTACGATCACAACGCTAATGGGGCAGCGAGGGGCACAGAAAGGAAAAAATGGGAGATAAAACAGACAAATTACGATCACAACGCTAATGGGGCAGCGAGGGGCACAGAAAGGAAAAAATGGGAGATAAAAAAGACAAATTACGATCACAACGCTAATGGGGCAGCGAGGGGCACAGAAAGGAAAAAATGGGAGATAAAAAGACAAATTACGATCACAACGCTAATGGGGCAGCGAGGGGCACAGAAAGGAAAAAATGGGAGATAAAACAGACAAATTACGATCACAACGCTAATGGGGCAGCGAGGGGCACAGAAGGAAAATGGGGAGACAGGCAAGAAATACGGGCACCGGGGCCACAAGCGGAGGGCGATCTTACCTGCAGGAGCAGCGGGCAGACAACACAGGCGGAGCTGTGTGGTGGGGAGCGACCTACCTGGCAAGGTCAAGGGTCGCTCTCCTCACCGCGCAGCGGCCGCCATTTATGGGGAGGTGGGAGGGAGGAGCAGCTGGGAGGCGGGAGGCAGGGGCAGCGAATGGGCAGTCAGGGGGGCGGGGCCGCAGGGGACGCAGCGGCGGGAGTGGAGAGAGGCAGCGGGGGCACAAAGTACAAGGGGAGAGAAAACAGACAAAAATACGATCACAACGCTAATGGGGCAGCGAGGGGCACAGAAAGG
Source organism: Calotriton arnoldi (assembly GCA_963921515.1). Taxonomy (NCBI): domain Eukaryota; kingdom Metazoa; phylum Chordata; class Amphibia; order Caudata; family Salamandridae; genus Calotriton; species Calotriton arnoldi. Next base: position 1,136,261 of record CAWUFW010001850.1, on the reverse strand, counting down.
AAAAAATGGGAGATAAAACAGACAAATTACGATCACAACGCTAATGGGGCAGCGAGGGGCACAGAAAGGAAAAAATGGGAGATAAAACAGACAAATTACGATCACAACGCTAATGGGGCAGCGAGGGGCACAGAAAGGAAAAAATGGGAGATAAAACAGACAAATTACGATCACAACGCTAATGGGGCAGCGAGGGGCACAGAAGGAAAATGGGGAGACAGGCAAGAAATACGGGCACCGGGGCCACAAGCGGAGGGCGATCTTACCTGCAGGAGCAGCGGGCAGACAACACAGGCGGAGCTGTGTGGTGGGGGAGCGACCTACCTGGCAAGGTCAAGGGTCGCTCTCCTCACCGCGCAGCGGCCGCCATTTATGGGGAGGTGGGAGGGAGGAGCAGCTGGGAGGCGGGAGGCAGGGGCAGCGAATGGGCAGGCAGGGGGGCGGGGCCGCAGGGGACGCAGCGGCGGGAGTGGAGAGAGGCAGCGGGGGCACAAAGTACAAGGGGAGAGAAAACAGACAAAAATACGATCACAACGCTAATGGGGCAGCGAGGGGCACAGAAAGGAAAAAATGGGAGATAAAACAGACAAATTACGATCACAACGCTAATGGGGCAGCGAGGGGCACAGAAAGGAAAAAATGGGAGATAAAACAGACAAATTACGATCACAACGCTAATGGGGCAGCGAGGGGCACAGAAAGGAAAAAATGGGAGATAAAACAGACAAATTACGATCACAACGCTAATGGGGCAGCGAGGGGCACAGAAAGGAAAAAATGGGAGATAAAAAAGACAAATTACGATCACAACGCTAATGGGGCAGCGAGGGGCACAGAAAGGAAAAAATGGGAGATAAAACAGACAAATTACGATCACAACGCTAATGGGGCAGCGAGGGGCACAGAAAGGAAAAAATGGGAGATAAAAAAGACAAATTACGATCACAACGCTAATGGGGCAGCGAGGGGCACAGAAAGGAAAAAATGGGAGATAAAAAGACAAATTACGATCACAACGCTAATGGGGCAGCGAGGGGCACAGAAAGGAAAAAATGGGAGATAAAACAGACAAATTACGATCACAACGCTAATGGGGCAGCGAGGGGCACAGAAGGAAAATGGGGAGACAGGCAAGAAATACGGGCACCGGGGCCACAAGCGTAGGGCGATCTTACCTGCAGGAGCAGCGGGCAGACAACACAGGCGGAGCTGTGTGGTGGGGGAGCGACCCACCTGGTAAGGTCAAGGGTCGCTCTCCTCACCGCGCAGCGGCCGCCATTTATGGGGAGGTGGGAGGGAGGAGCAGCTGGGAGGCGGGAGGCAGGGGCAGCGAATGGGCAGTCAGGGGGGCGGGGCCGCAGGGGACGCAGCGGCGGGAGTGGAGAGAGGCAGCGGGGGCACAAAGTACAAGGGGAGAGAAAACAGACAAAAATACGATCACAACGCTAATGGGGCAGCGAGGGGCACAGAAAGGAAAAAATGGGAGATAAAACAGACAAATTACGATCACAACGCTAATGGGGCAGCGAGGGGCACAGAAAGGAAAAAATGGGAGATAAAACAGACAAATTACGATCACAACGCTAATGGGGCAGCGAGGGGCACAGAAAGGAAAAAATGGGAGATAAAAAGACAAATTACGATCACAACGCTAATGGGGCAGCGAGGGGCACAGAAAGGAAAAAATGGGAGCTAAAAAAGACAAATTACGATCACAACGCTAATGGGGCAGCGAGGGGCACAGAAAGGAAAAAATGGGAGATAAAACAGACAAATTACGATCACAACGCTAATGGGGCAGCGAGGGGCACAGAAAGGAAAAAATGGGAGATAAAAAAGACAAATTACGATCACAACGCTAATGGGGCAGCGAGGGGCACAGAAAGGAAAAAATGGGAGATAAAAAGACAAATTACGATCACAACGCTAATGGGGCAGCGAGGGGCACAGAAAGGAAAAAATGGGAGATAAAACAGACAAATTACGATCACAACGCTAATGGGGCAGCGAGGGGCACAGAAGGAAAATGGGGAGACAGGCAAGAAATACGGGCACCGGGGCCACAAGCGTAGGGCGATCTTACCTGCAGGAGCAGCGGGCAGACAACACAGGCGGAGCTGTGTGGTGGGGGAGCGACCCACCTGGTAAGGTCAAGGGTCGCTCTCCTCACCGCGCAGCGGCCGCCATTTATGGGGAGGTGGGAGGGAGGAGCAGCTGGGAGGCGGGAGGCAGGGGCAGCGAATGGGCAGTCAGGGGGCGGGGCCGCAGGGACGCAGCGGCGGGGAGTGGAGAGAGGCAGCGGGGGCACAAAGTACAAGGGGAGAGAAAACAGACAAAAATACGATCACAACGCTAATGGGGCAGCGAGGGGCACAGAAAGGAAAAAATGGGAGATAAAACAGACAAATTACGATCACAACGCTAATGGGGCAGCGAGGGGCACAGAAAGGAAAAAATGGGAGATAAAACAGACAAATTACGATCACAACGCTAATGGGGCAGCGAGGGGCACAGAAAGGAAAAAATGGGAGATAAAAAAGACAAATTACGATCACAACGCTAATGGGGCAGCGAGGGGCACAGAAAGGAAAAAATGGGAGCTAAAAAAGACAAATTACGATCACAACGCTAATGGGGCAGCGAGGGGCACAGAAAGGAAAAAATGGGAGATAAAACAGACAAATTACGATCACAACGCTAATGGGGCAGCGAGGGGCACAGAAAGGAAAAAATGGGAGATAAAAAAGACAAATTACGATCACAACGCTAATGGGGCAGCGAGGGGCACAGAAAGGAAAAAATGGGAGATAAAAAGACAAATTACGATCACAACGCTAATGGGGCAGCGAGGGGCACAGAAAGGAAAAATGGGAGATAAAACAGACAAATTACGATCACAACGCTAATGGGGCAGCGAGGGGCACAGAAGGAAAATGGGGAGACAGGCAAGAAATACGGGCACCGGGGCCACAAGCGGAGGGCGATCTTACCTGCAGGAGCAGCGGGCAGACAACACAGGCGGAGCTGTGTGGTGGGGGAGCGACCTACCTGGCAACTGTTGGTGGAATACATGTAATGTTCACATATCACAAGGTATGATGAGCCTAGATATATCAATTTTCATCTTTCGCTATTCACAAATGTAATTTGCTAAAGGTAAATGTCCTTTAAGTATTTCAATAGTTGTAAAGTCAGATTTTCATCTCTGGTTACCTTTGAGATTTGGGCCCTATATGTCCCTCTGTTGTCTGCTGACAATGTATGCATTTTGAACATCTCCTGACCAGTGTGACTTACCAGTTAGTGAGGGTGGTATGCCTTCCTCTGGATGATGTTGTTTCCTCCCAGAAGATGCAGGGACCTCTGCTACTGTGGTTGTCTGTACTCTGGCTGAATGTGTCAATAGGTGAGAAGCGAGAAAAGTAAACAAATTGAAAATTTACATGTGTTACTTGTCAGACATTTCCTCATATCTTCTGCATGCTAACAGTATTGTGAAGTACTGCCACGGCCGGTGCAGGTACGAGCAGTGGGGCGTTGGGGATGTAATGGCGGGGCAGGGTGGGAAATCGACAACAGAATAAGGGAATGAAATGTTTTTAAATAAGGATTCTCTCACCTTCTGCTTTGTGATGCGGCACGCACAAGGTGAGTTATTGTTTGGATATTTTGTTTTTATTTTCCCTATTCCGTTGTCTGCTGATTTTCCTCTGCCCCACCCCACCCCCCTTGATGTTCTTGACTGACCCAGCTGCGTCTGGATGAGTGGAAGGGGAACTTTGTCAATTGCTACTTTACAGTGTTAGGTATATACGGCAGCAGTACTGGGCCCATGTTTTCAATTGTGGGAGAGGGATTTGCCATTTCTGATACAAAGGATTCTGGGACTTGTGGTGCAACATACGGAGGGAAACACATGAGCCTCTGACTGACTATATCTTTATATAAACTTTGGACAACTTCCTTAATCACTATGGGGGTACAACACAGACAGTCATTTTATACGCTTGTTTTTGTCATCACATTTACCTGGTACTGCGTTGCGGACATCACTCACAGGCAGCCCATGGAGCATGTGGGGCTGGATTGTAGTGAGGACATCCTCCTCAAGTGTGGTGAGACGGAGGCGGGTTCCGGATTGTGGGGCAGGGAGAACTCTGTTCAACTCAATCCTGGCGTACTTCTCCTTCACCCTCGCCTTTTCGTCCTGCCACTTCTTCTTGATGTCCTGGACTGTGTGCACATCCTCCCCCAATGCTGTGACAGCAGTGGCTAAATGCTGCCATAGAGCTGCCTTCTGTGTTCCACTGGTGCAGTAAGGGGGACACCATATAGCCGTTTGTGGTGCCTCACAATGAACTCCACAATCAGGGAGTTCTTCCTCCTCAGTTGGTACATTTTCCAGTAGCGATGCACAGCAAATGAAAACAGGAACTCTCTGTGGGAAAACCTGTTCCTTGAATGTGTGCAGCTTTTATGTGGTTTGTGGTGCTGGTCTAGCAGTTGGTGTTAATTGACTTCATCTGATGCATGGTGGGGGATGGTAGGCACTTGGACAGGTGATTAGCATTGAGGAAAATGCTCAACCGGCCAGAATGCGGGGATTCCGACCCAGAAGCGGAGATTCCAGCCCGGGTGCGGGAATTCCGGCATAAGTGCGGGATTTCAGCTCCTGGTGCGGAAATTCCGGTCCGGGTGCGGAAATTCTGGCCCGAGTGCAGACGTAAAGTTAGGAGTCGTAAGTGATTTCTGTCAATACCAAAAATCGTAAGTGCCTTCTGTGAATACCAGAAGTAGTAAGTTTAGGATTTTGTCTCAGATTAGTTCTGAGAATCGGCCCCCAAGTTCTGATTTAGCCCCCAGATACATTCACAATCAGTGCGGTATTAAACAATACTGGAAGATGTTTTCATAACAGCAAATTAATTTCTAGTAAGTTAATCATTGGAACCAACTTAGTTACATGTGCAAACTCACAGGTTGTTACAGTAAGGAGCACGAAAGTTCCATTACAGATATCCAAACATAGTCCATTATTAGTAGAAATATTGAATAATATTTGCAACAGCAAACCATATCCTTCAAAGGAAGTAATGCATTTCATTGTCCATGTTCAACCCTAACTTCACAGATCGTAAGCTGCAAATCCATCTTACCTCCAGCTTTCTCAAATGTTGCTCCCTGTCACCCCCTCTTTTATCTGGCAACACTACATCGATACCATGAAACCTGAAGTTGGACCTGTTAGTCCCCTCAATGCAGTCATGAGACACTAAGGCATATGTAGTGCCCCTGTTCAGACATGCTCTACGATGTTCCTGTATTCGCGTCTTAAGTTGACGTGTCATACTTCCCACATAGACCTTGTTACACACACAGATCAATACATATACCACGTAGCTGGTTAGGCAATTAATGAAATGTCTGATAGTGTATTTTTTTGTTGTGTTGTAGCTGAAATTCTGCGTCTTATTGCACCCCAGATGGCAGATATTACAATCTCCATAGGTGTAAAAACACAATGGTCTTTTTAGCCAACTCTGGGTGCTAGGGGTTTTCAACAGTGTGTAGCTTGGACATAAGGTGTCTTTAATGGTCTTGCTCCTTTTGTAAGTTATGGAAGGTCTCATAGAAATCAAATCACCCACTCATGGTACCCCTCTCAGAAGATTCCAATGTTTATTCAAGACCTTGTAAACATCATGATTAAGGGATGAATGCGTGGTAATGAAAGAGAAACGTTGTTTTCCTCCCTCTTTTTTTCTTTTAGCCAATGTGTCTCTTCGATTGATGCTTTTAACACGTGATTCTGCTTCTTGAAGGACCTGTTGCTCATATCCCCTTCTAGCTAGCCTAGCAGTTGCTAATTCAGCTTGGAACTCAAAGTTAGCCTCATCACTCTAATTCCTACGATGCATAATAGTTCACCAAAAGGAATGGCTTTCTTGGTGCCCGGAGGGTGAGCACTGTCATAGTGTAGTATGCTATTAACAGCAGTCTCCTTCCTATACAGCGTACTCTGCACTCTGTTGTTGGTAGTATAGAATTCCACATCTAGGAATTGAATTCTTGTTTGGGACATGTTTAGTGTGAAGGTGACATTCAAAACATTACTATTAAGGAAGCCAAAATATTCTTTCAACTGGACATCGGTGCCAGTCCAGATGATGATAATATCATCAATGTATCGGCCCCAGAATTGTATATTCTTGGTTCATTCTGCTGCCGCCAGAGACCATGCATATGTGTGCTCTACCCACCCCATGAAGAGGTTGGCGTACGATGGTGCAAATTTAGAACCCATCGCAGTCCCCTGTTGCTGTTTGTACCAGTTTTTGTCATAGAGAAAGTAGTTGTTATCCAAAATCAGATCAACCATATCCAATAGCATCTCATTGTGATTCAAAAGGTTAGCTTTTCTAGTGGATAGAAAGAATTCTACTGCCATCCTCCCTAGGTCCCATTTGATGCAAGTATACCGTGATTCGACATCCAGGGTGACCAACCACATTGATTCCTCCCATGCCAAGTCCTCAAATTTATTTAGGATGTCCGTAGTATCTCTAACATAAGATGGAAGATTTCGAACCAGGTGCTGTAGAAAGGAGTCAGCAAATTGTGATAATGATTAGGTCATGGAACCGATTCCAGAGATAATGGGGCGCCCCGGTGGAAAGCGTTCCTTCTTATGTATCTTTGGGAGTAGATATATGCATGGGAATCTAGGATTACTTACTAGGAGAAAGTTGAATTGATAAAAGGCCAATTTCTTTCCAGTGTATTAATTTCTCATTAATACGAGCCGAGGCCAATGTACATGGAATACTATGTAGTCTAGTGTAATGCGTGGTGTTGTTCAACTGCCTGTACACTTCTCTCTCATAGTCACATCGGTTCATAAGAACCACGTTGCCACCTTTGTTTGCCTCCCTTATCACTAGAGAGTCATCACCTTGGAGACTAGATAAAGCTTTCCTCTACTCTGGTGAAAGATTGTCTTTTTGGTAAGTTCTCTGTGACTGCAACCGTTTATCTTCTAAACGGTACAATTCATCCGTGACTAGGTTATAAAAGACCTCTATGCTGTTTAGATGAGACCCCTTAGGTGTAAACCTACTACGGGTAAGCAATCCACTGTCACACGTGTAGTCCTGTGTAATATTTAAACTCTCAAGTATATGGTCCAGAGATGACTCCTTAGCAGAATCCAGGGACAAAAGTGTAGAAACGTCCTTGATGTGCATGCCTGAGAGACTTAGCTAGCACCTGTATGCTGCTGGATGCCGGTGATGAAATCCGAGCACAATTCATTCAAGGGTGTTCTTCAACAAAACTACAAGAGAATATTCTACAGGTTCCGGGCATGACCATGATTGATATGTTGACCATGGGTGGGTTGAAAGAACTGTCCAAAGTAAGGGCCGCCCACATGGAGGCAGCACTCCAGCACACCGTTAAAGTAGGACCCGTCAATGCAGTCTCTGCCAAGACCCTGGACAAGAAGAAACCCAGGGATAAAACACAATTTGAACCTAGGACTTGCTATGGGTGTGGGGGACCCTACCTGCATAAGGGACCTTGCCTGATTATGGAAAGAGGTGCTCAGCCTGCAATAAAGCAAATCATTTCGCAAGAGTATGTCGATCCTCAGCTTCCTCGAGGAACAAAAGACTCAAGTCGGTCAATAAAATATGCACCCCATACTGTTCACCAGAGGAAGGGGACATGGACGATGATGACGTGGAAGGAGCTGTCCACGTAATACATGCCATGCAACCAGAGGGGCATCCACGAAAACACATCCCGAAATGTAATGTACTCATAGAAGGACACAAAGTGCAAGCACTAATCGACACTGGAGCTTCCATCAATATCATGGCACAGTCATTGATGTGCACCTTGCCTGTTCCGCCTGTCAAGAGGCCCACTTCCACCAAGGTCTATACTTATGGGTCCGTCGCTCTGCTCCCGTTGGCCGGAGTGTTCACTGCGGAGATTACACATGAATCTAACTTGATGCGGTCCAAGATATACGTCACAAAAGGGTCCCAAGGGATGTTGCTAAGCTGTCGGACCGCAGAACGCCTTCAGCTGGTCGCATTCGCACTCACTGTACATCAGGAAAGCGTGGACAACCTCTAAGTCAGTTTGCACCGCTGTTTGAAGGCATAGGCTGCTTAAAATATTGCTTGATAAAATTACATATCAATGAATCGATTCAGCCAATGGCTTTAAGGCACCGACCGGGTAGCATTCCACCTACGGCTGAAGGTGGAAGAAGAATTGAGAGAGTGGATGGCCCGACCCCCTGGGTGTCTCCAATTTTCATGGCCCGCAAACCCAAGCAACCCGGAGAAGTACGAATTTGTGTGGACATGCGTCTACCCAACCTGGCCATCAAACGAGAAAGACATCTCACACCCACTGTGGATGATATAGTGGCCGAAGTTAGTGGTTCGAAGTGGTTCTCGAAAATGGATATACGTGCTGGCTATCACCAGTTGATGCTGGATCCAGCGTCTCAAGTCATCACCATGTTTCCCACTCATGTGGGTCTGAGAAGGTACACGCGCCTCAGCTTTGGAGCCTCCAGTGCAGCGGAGGTCTTCCAGGACACCATCCGAAGTGTACTTGCTGGTCTTGAGGGAGTCCTCAATGTCAGTGATGCCATTTTAGTTCACGCTCCCTAGTTAGAAGAACACCTTGACCGTCTAAGGGCTGTGTTTCAACGTCGCATGGAAAATGAATTAACCCTCCACAAGGAAAAGGAACAGGAAGACGCTTTCCAAGCTACGAAACGTGCTCTTTCGGCTGACACCACCTTAGCCTATTTTGACCCAACAAAGGAGTCTGACCTGTCAGTTGACGCTAGTTTCACTGGCTTAGGAGCAGTGCTGTCGCAATGGCGAATGGGCACCTGTAGCATACGCCAGTCGAGCACTGACTGCAACGGAACAGAGGTACTCACATATTGAACAGGAGGCCATTGCCATCCATTGGGGGTGCCGTCATATTCATTTTTATCTTTATGGGCAGCCCTTCATTATAGACACTGATCATAAACCTCTCATTCCATTGTTCATGGGCTCATCATCCAAGTCTATACCTCAAATTGAAAAGTGGACCGTTCAATTACAAGAATATCACTTTACAGTGGTTTTCCACCCAGGAACTCAAAATCCAGGTGATTATCTTTCCAGACATGCCCGTCCTGCTACAAAGAATGAGGAGTTAGATGCAGAGGAAGTAGAAGAATATGTCCGTTTAGTCGTCGAACGGTCCAGACCACTCCCCATATCACTTGAAAAAATTATTGAAGCCACCAAAACTGATGAGTGCATTCAACTGAGCATCTCCGCAGTGCAATCTGTAAAGTGGAACACATTACTAGCCAAAACTGTGCACCGCACAGACGAAGTGAGGCTAGTCTTGACGTCCCTGTACAATGTGAGGAACAAGCTGGTAATATCTCCAGAGGGCTGCCTGATGAGGGGACCACGCTTGGTGGTTCCTGGACATTTGCAACAGAGAGTGGTTGACCTAGCGGATTTGGCCCATCAAGGGTTTGTTAAGACAAAGTCTCGACTAAGATGCAAAGTGTGGTTCCCCAATCTGGACACCCTGGTAGAGCAAACTGTACGTCAATGCTCTCTCTGCCAAGCTGTAGGTCCTGCTGATCCACCAGCACCCATCATCACTGAAGCCATCCTGTCATTCCCATGGCAGCGGCCTAGCGCAGATTTCCGAACTCTTCCGGATGGGCGGCATATGCTGGTGGTCATTGATGACTTCTAAAAATGTCCCGAGGTTGAGATCCTGGAGTCTATCACCCCCAGCCAGACCATTCCTCGTTTGGAAAAGATTATGGCTACTCACGGATTACTCAAAGAACTGCGAACAGACAATGGTCCTCCGTTCTCCAGCCAAGATTTTGCAGATTATCTACAATCCAAGGGTATACATCACCGGAAAATCACACCCCGATGGCCTCAAGCAAACGGAGAAGTGGAGTGTTTTATGCACACTCTCAATAAAATCATCAGAATTGCGTTGGCAAATTAGCAGGATGTAGACTGTACTCTTTATGGCTTCTTGAGAGAGTATCGGCTGACCCCTCACTCCATGAGTGAGTCCCATGTCCTTGTGCATGAATCGCCCAGTCGGTGATGTCATTCCACAACTGGAAATTGTGTCAAACACGCAGAAACAAGTAGCTGACACGTTACAGAAACATCATCTAAAGAATGCACACATGTCCAGGGTCCGCTGACCTAAACATAGCTTCATCAAGGTGGGAGACCTGGTGATGATAAAGAATGGACACCCCCGGGGAAAGTTTAATTTTCCTTTCAAACTTGAACCGTGGAGGGTGCAGAAAGTACAGGGAACAATGATCACTGCACTGAAAGATGGAGCAACCATCACCAGGAACGTTTCTTTCTTCAAGGCCCACACGACTCCTGGTAGCAGTCAGCAGGGGAACCCACGGATCCTTCATGATGCTGAGCTGACATCGGAGGATGGATCAGGATCAGTCGGTCATCAGGCCAACCCAAGCTCTCCCTGTGTGATACCCTCATTCTCCGGAGGGGGAAGTGCCTGTTCGCTAGAGGAACCACCCCCTCTGCCAGCTGATGGAGACACCTCGCCCCGAGTAGAAGGACCCCGAGAGACCGGCGAAAGTGTCAGTCGTCATGGGGCCGAGAAATACCATCTTCGACCCCCATCCAGCGAGGTCATCTCGTTTGAAGAATTTTCTGTTATATTGAACAACTGGAAGTGGACTTGTGTTGTTTATGATTTTGTTTCTTTTCTTTTGGTTGTTATTTTTATTTTGTTGGTTTAGGAGGGCTATTATTTTTTTGTTGGTGAGCCAGGCTCATCCATTCAGTTTTGAGAGGGGTGTTTTTCATAAACGCCCATATAAGTCAGTCCTGATAGTCACGGTCGGGACGTAGGGACACAGTGTCAAATAAAGAACCCCAGGGTGTGGCCCACGGGGAGTTACACACAGCAACCAGAGTGTGCGCATCTTTATTGTGCTGGGACCTTTTTCTATGCTGTGGTGGGCCTGCATTGCTGTGCTGCCGCCCAGCTCTCATAACGCAACAAATGCCTACACAGGTATAGGTGGGGGTACCCTCCGCAACCTGAACTTTCAAAAACTTTTATTCTCCTTTTTCTTTAATGGCAAGGCATTACCATGTTAAACCTCTGACTTCACCTTCATTGGCAAGTCAGTTGACTGTTTATTATTCGGAACGACCTGCTAACTAAAGCCCAAGATCCAAGACGAGCAGTTTTCAGACAGCACAGCTCAGAAAACAGAAAGAGGCAAACATTTCTCTATGTTTCCACCTTTAGCTGAAAATCATGCTCTAACTCGGAGAAATTCTCAGCTAAATGTGTGAGCTTTAGACATTGCACACGCATAAAAACAGCGACTCGGCTCTGCACTGCAGCTGTTAATGATACAGCCCCAAGACAGTACTGCCACACAAAGTACATTATAAAATCTTCATGGTTTAAAACAGATATGTTGTACTAATGCAACACAAGACTTAGCATTAGTGTTTTCATAAGGCGCGTGAGAAATACACATCTAGGGTGCATCAATGTGTGAACCGGAACGTGATGTTTGGAGAAGGGCAAAACAGTGGACGGACTCCAAGTGTTCCCATGATGCAGTGTCACCTTGGTGACACAAAGTGTCAGATGCCGGCACCCAACCTTTGGTATGTGAGCTAAAGTAAGAAGAAGAAAGGAGATGGCATACAGGCTGATGTAGGATCTGCTTTGTTCCCCCATCTAACAACGATAAAGCAGCCAGTTTGTTTTAAGCCTTCAGTTAATATAAATGTTTACAATAAAGTTGTAAGTTGTCTACAACCCAGGGCCAGTGTTACATTGTTCTAGGACAACACACTGCAACGAGGTGGTGTATGTGCCCACCCATGTACCAATCTGTTGCCCCTCAGTGAGTTTCTTTACAAAGGTGACTGTTGTTGTGTGAATTGGATGGTTATGAATGAAGATCTGGTCTCAAGATAGGGCCTCTGTTGGCAAGTAACACTAGTGGAGGGCTGAAGAAGCTAGAACGTAGCACTGCCAGTCCTTTAAGATTGCCTGATACCATGCCACTGGCAGTTCTGCCCTGTTTTCAACATGAGTGTTTGAATCCTCAGTGGATCCAGTGCTTTGACAACAGCGTCACTGTTGAGCAAAATCCGGGCTCTCAGTGGGCTGGAGTAGCCAGTGTTTCAACATCAGCATCACTGCAGAGGTTTACTGCTGCTCTGTGCCGGCTTCAAAAACTCACAAAATATTTCCAACCTCAAAGGAAGGTGGATTATGACACATACGTACCTGTTTGACTATGTTAACGTTCTAATTAACTAATTTAGAGGGTTGAGATGTAGCATCGGAATTTCAGAGTCTTCATAAGACTTAGTCCAAACCCAAATCAAATAACTTAAGCGAGACAGGATTCCCCCAGGTTGCAGAAGTACGCACGTTAGAAGACCATGTAAAGAGGTTTCTATAGAAATGCATAAAGATAAAAGGCCAATGTTGCCCAGTGGAGACAACAGAATGGACACGGTTACTCCTAGACTGCCCTTTAACCAGATTCTGTGCTGATAAAAAAGACAGCCTGGCTAGCTGCAAGATAGAGCCTGAAACATCTGAAGAGTCCATCTGTGGTTTCTCAATGTTCCCCAACTCTTGCTCCATTGTATCAGCTACAGCTGACGAAATTCAAAATATTCCTGTCTCGGCAGGAAGCACACCCACATGGCAGAATTGAAACCAACTCCAATGAGTCGGGCCATAACAGAAAAGCCTCCACGAAATTGAAGAGAGCCTGTAAGAGGCAGCGTAAAGCGCCGTGAACCCATAGCGCCGAATACAGGAAGATCATCTTCTACACAAATAGAGCCTGTGGCAGCTGTTTACAATCTAACTGACCTATCCATAGTACTATATGGGGGTAGGCCAGAATGCAAATGGCAGTCCAAATCTGCTGAATTTTCCAGAATGGTGCATAAACAGAGTCACTAACATTGTCTCACTGCTAGATAATGGCCATAAGAACTCCCCACAGGCTATAATTCTTCAACATAATGTGTACTTGGATCGTACTGCAACAAATAGCAAGGTAACGTGGCTAATCTCCATAGAACCACAGGGACGGGGATTTTCAAGGGAAGAACCAATTACCAATGTCTCTTTGGGCACCCAAAGTCGATGTAGGCAGTGCCTGGATCGTTCTTAACCTAGGGAACATGAAACCTGCACTACATAGCTGCTTTTATATTTAGAATATAGATCTTAGGAAGGGGCATAATTTTAAATCAGGGCAATATTGTGAAAATCTTAAGAGGCTTACATGACCTTGCAACAATTGATTAATCAGACAGCCATTCCATTCCATTTGCACTACTTTTCTCACCTTCGTCTCTAGAACCCTTGCACAGACAGTCTACCAGCTGAAAGACAAACTCAGAGATTGGGGAATTAAGGTGACAACATTTAGTGGATATGCATATCCTCTGGTGTTGATCGCCAAGCCCAGAGAAGAGTCCCGCCATCCAAGTAGCTCTCAGCGTCCTAGCTCAGCCTACTACATAACGAGGCAAATGCTGACACTCAAGCACGTGGAGGAGCCCTGCTCCCCAGGCAGCTCTGAGATTCAAAGTCTAGGCCACCGAACAACAAGACCAAGAGAGGGCTTGTCTTTCCCTTTCCTTAGTTTGTCGATTTTAAAGCCGCTTTCAACAGTGTGCCAAGAACTATCTTGTGGCAGAAACTAGAGGAAGGAGACATCTAAATGAATCTACTTAGGGCTATACAGATGTTGTCCACTGATACGTGGCTACAGGTAGAAATTATATTGTAAGAAACAGATGTCCCCCAACAAAGGAAACATAAAGTCATAAACACAGAACTACAATTAGAGCTGTGGGTATGTATCCAAATGGAAAGAATTGGAACAGTCAGGGGATCATCATCAGGACAGAAGAATCTGAATGCCTGAGAGGTAGCTGCCAGACAGGGTAGTTGCTGGGCTCCCGTTCCCTTACTATCGGGATCACTCATCACGGAATTTCAAGACCATTTGGTTATCTATAGCCGCTCGATTCCGAGCCTTGGCCCCAGGGCGCCTCGGGTAGGACATTGCTCCTTGACCCGCCTTCCGACCGCTTGTCCCACTACTCTGTCTGGCAGCTACCTCTCAGGCATTCAGATTCTTCTGTCCTGATGATGATCCCCCGACTGTAGTTGGGATCGAAACGTCGTCGACAATCGAATCTTGACTCCTACTATTGTTTATGATTTATGTGGAGCATAAGATGTTTTCCTCACTGTGACTGTTGTAAAGATGTATCACTTAAAGTCACTTTGGAAGCAAATGCCTGAGGTCTGGAAAGCTGGTGATTTCAATTTCCCGCCACTTTTTGCCCACTGCATTATATTATTATGTGCTCTCTGTATTTATTAGATGTTTAAATAAATACAATTCTTTCCATTTGGATACATACCCACAGAGCTCTAATTGTAGTTCTGTGTCTATGACTTAATGTTTCCTTGGTAGGGACCACTGTCTCTTACAATATATTGCTTACCCTTTGTCCCTCATGACTTACAGGGTTCCCTTGTTCCTTGATAACTTACAGGTAGAACTTGTCATCGGAAATAATCTTTCAAGGAGAGTTTACACCACATCAGACTTGAAGTAGGGTTGCATTTTGGCGCCTCTCCTTTTAATTTGTTCATTGCAGACCTTTTGAGAAAACTGGACCAATTAAACGCACAACCACCAAAACTGGGGGATAAATTGATTTCTAATCTCCTATACGCTGATGCTCTACTCCTGATGAGTAAGACCTGAAAGGTCTACTAAGACTGCTAAATGAACTGTACTCTTTTATCTTTGCAAATAGGATGGTTATAAACCTGAAGAAAACTGAGGTGCTTAAGACTGGAAAAAAAATAATAATTATGGTGCCGGGTGCATCAACGGGAAACCCCTGGCCAATGAAAGTAACCACAAATATATCAGGTTTATTGTGGACACCAGAGGCACTTTTAATCTGCAAGAGTTCCAGCTGAAAGCCAAAGTCTTCTCTTTGAATTTTGCATTTGGTCTCCTCTCAAAGAAACTGAAAATTCAACTTTTGGCCCTCTGTTAAAAATTCCTAATGCCAAGTTGCTTTCCACTATAACTAATGGGAGTAAAATATTGAGAGCGAGGGATTCTGACTTCCTGGACAGGCTTATAGCCAACACATATTGATCCACCTTTTGCTTACCCAAATAAGCCTCTCAACCGCAAGTGTGCCTGGAGTTTGGCGCAGCAAACAAAACATGGCTAGATGATAAGCATTCCTTCAAACCTGCCATTGATTTAAAACTGCCTCATATGGAACCCTGAATAATCTGATCTGGTAGGAGCTAAATTCCCCCTTGGGTGTTTCAACATATAGAGACCATATGACCTGCTCCCCCCACACACTACAAGCATCGGACTTGTTTGCCCTCTCTAGTACAGGGCATGAATTAAAAAAGATTGGAAGTAGCCAAATCTGCAGGATTTACTTTCTGGACGGTAAGAGGGATCTAGTCAAGTGTGCAAACTCCTGACAAATTATCAATAATTACCTTCTCTTTGAACCCCAGCCATACCTGTCTGTCTGTTCTTCACAGTTTATAAAGAGCATTATCCTCCAATGCTGTTTTGGGACTTTGCCGACATTGGATAGGCTACCCTCTTGACTTAAAACATCAGAAAACTTAGTATGTTGACTGTGTGGCAAGGCAGAAGAAACAATGATACATATACTGTGCATTTGCTCAAATATTTTACTTGAACTCAGACGTTTCCTTACGAAGCCCTTAACAGGGCTAGAGGTCCGCATTTGCAGTCATTGAGAGTATGAACCTAGATAAGCTCACACATAATGTAGGGTTTGTAAAATACTTGGTAACATTCTCAAACTGCTTGAGGGGCTCGTTCTTGGTAGAATGACCTGCCACTAGCCGTTTCATTGACCAGAACCAGTTGTTTTGCAAGGTGAAGCTATGTCAGTCCAGGTTTGACATCTCCAACTGAACTGGAACGTCTATTCTCTGAATAAAGACCACAATGATAAGAGATCTCTTGGTGGCAGCTTCATCACCTGCATATACAATTATCACACAAGAGTAATACGTGTTATGAAGCCCCGAATCGCTCTATTTGCCAGACTTATTTGTTTGCACTTTATTGCTTGTACTTTGCACAGTATGATCTGCACTTTTCAAAGCTAAGAGGAAGACATTTTTCCAGCATAAGCTGGGTTTTTAAAATTTTAATTTTCTATACGTCCCACACTATTGTTTGCACTTTATTTTTCACTTCCTAACAGCACAACAATTATTCCATTGTGTTTGTATACACCACATGCAGGTTTTCAAGTTTTAACCTTCCACATGTTTTACACCCCTTTTCTGCACTTTATTTGCACTTTACCCTTCATCTCAGCATAGTATGACCACTTTTACATCTTTGCTTGCTTGCACAATATACGTATATCGTTCTACAGCACGTTATATTGCCTTTCTATTTGAGGCTCATTAAGACTATATGACACCTCTAGCAGCACAAACGCTCTTCCCTTTGTATTGCGTAAGTTATGACTTTGGCTTAACTCTACAAGGTGTGCTTTCCCACCCATGGGTGACATGGGTGACATGGGTGACATGGGTGAACTTGGTTCAATGCATCAGCGATGAATGTGAAAGACAGGTTATTGTAGCTCCGCAAAACACTATTCAATGTGTAATTGAGATAGAAGCATTGCTTTTGGGTTACTAACAATCCCATGAAGGGATCAGGGGCACTGTGGAAACAGTAACACATCTTATTTCGTTATTTACAGTTTCACACACACTGTACTAAGAAAAATAAACACTTTTAAGTAAACAGTATTTATTACTACAGGAACAATCTGTTTCTCATTACATCTAAAACAACGACACAGAATATTATGAAATGAGCAAGAAGGGGCGTTATAAATAATGAGAATAAAATGAACATTTCTATCATGTTTTAAAATGTCATCTAAAACAAAACCTCCCACCCCAATGCCTACTTCTATGAGCTACACTAAGAGAGCATGGAAGCGGAGCAACTTGCAGTCTATAGTTTCTTAGGGAGAAGAGACGCACTGCAGACATTGTTGACAGCAAAGGCTGCCTTTATCAGCAGAGGTGTGAAGACAATGTGCCCGCAAAGGGCAAACACATGCTGCGGTCTTCCTCCAGGACTCTGCTTTATCGGTTTATCGGTTTCAGGCGAGATGTAGCATCTGCGAAGTGTGCGGACAGTAGGTGAGACCATCTCTGGCAGAATCTCTGGCGCTAACTCTGGCGATAATCTGGGCGCCAGATTATCTGGCGACAATCTGGGCGACAAGTGGTCAAGCGGTCAGCCTTATATTCTAAATCTTATCAGAAATTGGAATTTCTGATATAAGATTAAAGAACGTGCAACATAGATTATGTGCACCAAGGTCTGCATCCTAGACATTTCCTTATGAACGTATAAGGTAAAATGACGTCAATTCAGATGACACTATTTTGGTTATATGTCTGTATGTGTTCTTAATTACAAACTCACGAAGGAGTTACCCTAATGGGAAGAAAAGGGACAGGGTGTATATCAAAGAAACAAACAAAAACTGACCCTTTTCACTTCAATCAAAAATAAAATAAAAGAATGTGTTTTACAAACCGGCAAAAACAACGGTCAGATTGTGATAACACAGAAATGGCGTTTCAAAGCTGAAAGATAATATATAGACAATTAAGGCCACATCAAGTAAATCATAAGCGAGAAGACACATGCAAATATAATTTGTATTTTTCGAAATATTTTTATTTTTCTTAAAAAACATAAGAATAATTAAAACATCAAAAAGCAATTAAGGATCCGAACCTGTAAAGTTCTAATACAAAACAATGTGGACCTCTTAAAATACCAATCTCATAAATACATTTCAATGCAATCCAATACACATAGACACTGTGATCATTGTATATTATGTTCTTAAAGGTAGAACAAATGTATTAAAAACAATTTAAAAATTGATGCAAAATTATGGGAAAGGACTGTTGACGCGGCGTTCCGGTGAAAGATCAAATGTTCGTCACCTTCTTCAGGACAAGCAATTAACCATAAAAAAGCAACACTACAACAAAAGAAGATAAGCATTTTTATATATTAAAAACTTATGTTATTAAAATAGTGTACATCACAACAACCTGATTGTAATTCATGCTCAAATTATAAACCAGCTTTAAAAGAACCATTCATGAGAAACTAACACAGTAAAAGAAATGGTGACCAGTGTTGCCGATTTGTAAAAAGTGAATAGACCCACTAATGCTGAAAACTCATAAAAGTGGGAATCGAGTGTAGGCTTATCCATAACCCAATCACAGTGTATAATCCTTAAAAAACATACCTTATAAAAAATATGGGATACAATTTTTATGTTACGTCCCCTTGTTTAAAGAATCTCTTTTCAAAGATCAGTATGTATCAAAATCTTCTCGAAAAGGATAGGCAATTGTGGATTAAGTTCTAGAAGAAATGTGCATAATGTTAAAAGAGGACTCCACTGTTCAAATGTAAGTGGAGGATAATAACTATAACTATTTAGAAACATACTTAGTGTAGAATGTTCACACATTTATTAATGGAGCCGGGGCTGCTGAGGCTCTTCCACCTGGGCGTCCCTAGAAGAGGAGTATCAATATCTTCTTCCAAAGAATAGATAAATAGTGGATTGAATTCTGGAAGAAAGGTACAATATGTTACACAGGGGCTGCACCATTAGTGACTGAGTGGAGAAAAGTAAGTATATCTGTTTAAAAACGTACTTAAATTAATGAGTATGCAGAAAATTCAAACATTATTTAGAGGACCCTGGGCGGCTGAAGCTCGTCTTCCTGAATGTCCCTGTGAGTAAAGGAGAGGCTGCGAGGATATTGAAATACATTAAGAAATACCCGTCAAGATAAATAAACAAACATCCATCTCACCTAGTTTACTGCAAGGACTGATATTGTCGGCATTGCCAATTTACAACAGTGGAATCCGACTCATATTCTACCGTCTCAATTGGTATGAATATATTAGAGAAAGAAATACTGAAATATAAGAAGAGGAAGAGGTGTATATATGTGTTGCTAGTACTAACAAACCACAACTTGCAATAGGTGTCTAGAATAATGATGGTAGAACTGGGTCTTATAAAAATAACAATAATATTGGGAGTTCGAACTTCAGAAGTCTGCAATTATCTTACAGCAGCCTGCTAATTCCAATGCTGTCATACGTGGAAGTTACCATGTATAACTCCCATCATGATGGACTACAAGAAAACATCTAAATGCTATAGAGGCGTGACGTCTCGCTCGCATTCTAACCGATATTCAATTTCAAAGAATAAACGAACTGTGGAGCAAACTCCCTCTAGCAAGAAGAAGGTCGCAAGTCTCAGACTGAAACATACAGTTATAAAGGTTACTGTGATTAATACGACCGTCCGTATGGCAGCACCACTGTTTGGAGTCAATTCGTACTACCAAACGTGCTGTTCTACTGGGATCTACTTATAACGATGTAAATTAGTTCCGCTCTACGTACGTCATTTGGTGAACCGTAGCGGAACCAGAGGGCCCCAGTGGCGGCCATCTTATCGTGGTAGTTATGCCTATCGCTGGTATTAGTTTACATTCCATTTAAAAAAGGTCAAAAGAAAAAGCCAAAATAACCGGCATCCATCCATCCGGTAAAGTGAATCTGGAGTGAGAAACTCTTGCTTTCATTAATAGGGGGGACAAAATTACAAAATTTTAAACATAAATTGCGCAAAATACGGTCCTTGGCATCCATGTAGCCGTAAGCACAACTGAACTGATACGGCAACGTGATGGAAGCAACAAAGGGACGGACCAATGGTCCAGGGCACGAGTCGGGCGTACACGCGGGTGTACGGCGTACACCCACTATTTTTACAGGGTCAATGCCTTCCACCCTGCCAAGAAGTTGGGCCCCATTAAATAATGTGCTGAACTCGTCCCGGTGTAATTTCCAAACACCGGGACACTTTCATCAGCGCCTGCACGTTGTCTGCTTTCCATCTGCAACAAGCAACAACGTGCAGGCTGGCACAGGGCTTTCTTATTTTAGACTACTGCTGGGCCCATAACAAAGGCCGGTTTAAGTCTCCTGGCTGGGAGCAGTCAGGAGCCTCACACCTAGAAGCAAATGCAGCAGAGGGGAAACAAAGGTTAGCACTTCACACATACTTAAGAGAGGCAGCTTTTCACTTTGTTCAGGCTCTGTTTACTAGCTATGCATGCACTGTAAGAATGTCAGATGTGTTGGTCTCTCTCAGTAGTTACATAATACTAAATGTAATTTATATAGCGCTTACTACCCATGAGAAGGAGGTGAAATAATGTAAGTACCACTATTTTTTCTTGTATAGCGCTACTCATCCCAAAGCAGAGTGTCAGAGCGCTTTACATCACACATACAAATTAAAGTCATGGCTTGTGATGCCACTTCCTATGATGTCAATTTCTGTGATGCCACATGTAATGTCATGCGCCATGATGTCATGCGCTGTGATGTCATGTGCAGTGATGTCACGCGCCGTGATGTCACTTGCATACTGCCTAACTAGGTTAGTCCCCCCACTTCTTTTTTTAGGACGTGTGCTCTACAATGGTCCAATGATTTTGCAGAGGCGAGGATCGGAGAGTAACTGGATGCTATATTATTCTTTCCCACTCCTTTCTATTATTCAGGCCATTCTTATAGGTGTTAAATTTAGACATGAAAAATTGTTCTCTTCTTTTCGTTTTGGTTTCTGTGTCGCCTCCTCTAGCATTGATCTGAATTGGTTCTACTATGCACCATTTAAGGTTATCAATTGCATGTTGCTTCTCTGTCCAGTGATCCACTAGAGGAGCGTTTTTCCATCTGTTTCGAATAGCTGACTTGTGTTCATTGATTCTGACACGTATTTCCCTAGATGTTTCACCAATATATCCTTTATTGCAAGGGCACATAATCAAATAAATGTAAAAAAAAATTGACAGTTTGCCATCTTTTTGAGATGATGAGTGACGCCATCACATTTGATGTTGTTTCCTTTTATAATGCTGACGCAATTGTTACAGGAACTGCAAGGAAAATTCCCTACAAGGCAAGAACCATCAAGTATACTAAGTTGGTGCATTTCTTTACCCGCCTTGTAGGTATGTACCAAACAGTTCTTATTGTTCGGTTCCTTCTGTAGGCAAAGATCGGTCTCTCTAGTCTAGTACCTTGGTCCACATTTAAAAGATGCCAATTTCTATTACTCAAATTTTTAATTTTGTTGCTCATATCGGTAAAGTTCATAATGCAAGTGATTTTTTTGTCTTATGTCACCAACTTTTACTTTGGGTTCAAATAGAGTGTCCCTATTAAAATATTTTGCTCTTTTATAGGCCCTCTTTACGAGTTTTTTGGGTAGCCTCTATCTAGAAATTTTTTGGTCAGGATTTTTGCATGGTTCTCAAAGTCGTGCACTTGTGTACAATTGCGACGAATCCTGAGAAATTGGCCAAATGGGATATTCTCTTTTTGGCTCAAAGGGTGATTGCTCCTATAATGTGACATAGTGTTACGATCAGTAGGTTTTGTGTAAAGGTCGACTGCCAGTAAGCCTTAATTATTTTTTATTGTTATGTCTAAAAAATTGCAGGTCTGATTATCAACTGATGAGGTGAATCTCAAATTACAATCACCCAGGTTAAGCCATTCAATAAAAGAATCAAGAGATTCTTTAGAGCTGTGCCAGATAAAAAAACACGTCATCTATTTATCTCGACCAATGACTAACATTCTCAAAAAATGGGGAAGATTCATTGTAAATATGTTTATCTTCAAATGAAGAAACATAAAGACATGCTAGGCTTGGAGCACATGTGACTCCCATGCTCATCCCTTTGATTTGGCAATAGAACTCATCCTTAAACAAAAAGATATTATTCTTAAGAATAATCTCAACACATTCAACCAAAAATGTTGAATGTGGAGATAGTTTGTTATGCTCATCTAAAAGCAGGCCCTTTATCATCTAGATAGTATCATCTTGCGGGATGTTTGTATAAAGGGCCTCTATGTCTAAGGTTACAAGCCATTGTGTTTGAGAATCAAATGGGATATTTTCTATTTTATGAATCATGTCTGTTGTATCCTTAATGTATGCCTTTTGTATGGCCACTACAGGTTGCAAGAACTTATCGACATATTTACTTAAGGGTTCTGTCAATGAATCAATACTGGAGACTATTGGGCGCATAGGAGGATCATTAATATTCTTGTGTACCTTTGGAAGGCCATACATAGCTGGTATATTAGGATTCTCATTGAGGAGGAAGGCAAATTCTTCTTGACAGATTACATTGTCTTCCTTAGCTAGTCTAAGAGTATTACCTATCCGTACACTAAGGTGTTTCCATTCTTCTCTATTGGATCTTCTATAATGGGAGTCATTTTCTAATAGTATATTTATTCTCCTATCATAATCTACTGTGTCCAGGATGACAATACTTCCCCCTTTATCTCCAGGTTTTATGGTGATATCCTTACACTGCTCTAAATTATGTAGTGCAGTGAGTTGTTGATAAGACAAATTGTTATCCACCCAGATTTCTTGCTGAAGGAGATCTTCTATACCTTTCTCAATTACCTTTTCAAATGTTTCTATTTCTTGACCCACCATTTGTCTGGAGGGGGTCCACACCGACTTCGGTTTCAGGGCTGATTTATTATCTGTAGGTGTTTTCTCCTTGCCATCATAGAATTTTGTCAATCTAATTTTTCTAAAAAAAACTTCTTAAGTCTCTTTCTAGGTTGGATTTGTCAATAGGAGACGAAATAGCAAAATTTACCTTGACGTGGTGGAAAGTAGACTTTTAACCCAGACAAATGTCGCATTGATGACTGTGTCTGTGTCATCAATCAAATGACTTGACGCTTTCCCAGTTCTTAGAAAGATAAGGTCAGGCGACATCTGTGTCTAATACCAGATATGACAATGATTCTGCATACATTGGGAAAGATGGCGCCATCCGTTGTTTGAGAGAGGGAAGATGGCGACCTCTATTATTTAAGATGGAGTCAAGGCCTGCATAAGATGGAGTCGGGCCTTAGGGACTTTACGTCATCTGGTAGCCATATTGTACTGCACGCATCCTTTGGTTTGAACCAGGCAATGTATGAGAAACACTGCTTCAGCATGCAAAAGACCAGATGACATCCTGGCACCCGTGCATTGCAGAGTCTATTCTGTAGTGTCGATATGTGGTACCTAGTAGGACATTTGTTTGCTATAATTTGGAGTTAATATAGCCTCAGACTTTTAGAGCCCCTGTTCTGAACATTTACAGATGTGGTTATGTACAGCAATACCTGTACCTTATACCGCCTTCGTTGTTTTAAACTGCCCGATTCAGGTCATGTAATGGTTTTAATTAACTATGCATGTTAAAGAAAAAATTTGCCAAAAATATGGCCTACCCACAGGGGTGCTGAAGGCCAGAGAGCAGAAACAAGAGGGTAAATGTAAGGCTGTTTGAATGGTGTTGTGTGATTAATTTGCATTTCAAAAGTTTTTATTACATTTTCAACACAAAGAAGCAGTAGGCATATTCGAAGCTTGGAGAAACTGTATCATTGGTAACATCAAAAGGTGTGACTTAGAACCAATACATATTGAGGGTACTGCAGATCACACAACATTAACTATAGAACAATGTATTTAATTTCACCGCTATGGAGGGAATCAAAGAAGGAAAGAAAAGGTTGCCATAGAAACACTTCTAGGACATGTACAAACATTAGCAGTATGTTAGTACAAGAAGAGTCAAGGTCACAGTTATCTATTACAATAATTGCAATGTAATACTGGAGTGTCAGACATTATTAGTATCACATAGTGTCATTAAAGGAGATCTATGGGGTTTCGACTAGCTCTAATAATGGTCTAGGTTTACCAAAGTGAATTATTGGCTGAAAACTAGGGGAATTGAGTTGACATGATCGTCTGTGCAGCCCTGATGTAGTGTAGCGATTCCCACCATGCAGTGCTCGAGGCATTATCTCCAGATTTCCAGGTGGATAAAATAGTCTTGGGGGCTAGTGTAAACATTAGATCTAGAAGTAAGCAGTCTTCCTTCTGTAGAGTTAGCATGTGGGGAGGGCTGAAGTGACCACATATGGAAAATGAGAAGTTCCTGGGCAGTTGTAGATGGAAAATGTCATCAACAACAACATGTATGTTCTCCCAAAAGGTTGGCATTCTCAGTTTTACAGTTCGAACATCGACTATCTTCTAATACACCCAAGGAAGCTAGCCGCTGGGTGATTCAAAATGTTCTGTGTAGGATGTGTAATTTGGTTTGGGCAAGATTAGGTGCAATCTTTTTTTGAGATGGAGATGACCACAGCTTCCCTCAGTCGATGGATGACGCATCTGGGTTTCCGTCCTGAGTCCAGTCGGTCACCCATTTCTGCTGCGTGAAGGTACAGTTTAGGGGTTCCAGTTTTGAGCATATTTTAGAGGCAACATTACCTCCTTTTCTGAGAGTTGCAAGAAACATAGGTAGGGATGCATCTTTAAAATGAAAAGCAGCATGCTTGGTGATGGCTGCCTTTTAGCTTAAATCATAGAAATCAGTGGTGGGAATTTCATATCTTCCAGGCAATGGGTGACCAAATTCAACTAAATAAAACTGTGTGCTGGCAACACTGCCAGAAAAGTGTTAGCCCGCTTCCTCAAACATAAACAAAATTGTTCCCAAATAACACCAGTCAGAGATAAAAATGGCCTCCTGCACTGGGACTCAATAGAAATATCTCAGATCTTTCTTGATTTTTACAGAAATCTGTATGACGTAAATGAAAATGTGACCTTCCTTGGACAGCCTATCATATTTAGATAAGCTTAACCTTCCCAAACTGGATACACACCATCAGCTCCTGCTGAATCAGGATATCAGAGAATCCAAGGTACAAGTGGCCATCAAATCTCTTACACAAGAGAGAGCTCCTGGTCCTGATGGACTCATTGCCCGCTTCTACAAACAGTTCGCAGACGCGCTCCACTCCCCCTTCTCAAGATTTTTCACAACTATGCTAAGTAAGGAAAAAGTCAGGAGACCACTGCTGAAGCGATAATTTCACTGATCCACAAAGAAGAGAAGGACCACACTCATGCTAAAAATTATGGGCAAATTTCACTTAATAATTTGGACTGCACATTATAGAGGAAAATCCTAGTCTGACGAATTGAAGCAATTCTTCCATCCCTGACTAGCCTTTACCAAGCCGGTTTCATTAAGGGCAGACTTTCTAACAACAATATTAAATTGTTGGGTCACGTCTTGCAAAGAGCTAAGACCAAATTCTCCCATGTGGCGGCAATAGCACTCGATGCTGAAAAAGCACTTGATAATGTCACCTGGCCTTTTTGAAGACTATCATGTCATGCTTTAATTTAGGCGATTCCTTCATAAGGGTGTTGTGTTATTATTAATGGGTTTTTTTCAGGATCACAAAATAAGTCTGAATATAGGCACTCAAGTCACAACTCTACCCTTTTGTAATTTCAAATTATAATGTGTGGGATGCTTTACGGTCAGTAATACATGTATAACATTACATTCACCTGCTCAGAACTGTATTAATGCCTAATGCAAATCTGCTATTGCATGTGGACAATTAGTTAAGGTGTGACTATATGCATAATTGTTAACAGTGCTGCAATATCTGCCCTGTTCTAAATGTTAGACTGCCCAATTCCCTTTTTAAAGTTTACATAAATGGACCCACATCAGTATAATGACAGCTTTTTCTCTAAATCTTTTACATTTGGAGATTCGTAAAGATACAAGATAATTGAGTGACAGTATCTTCATTACTTTGTATTACCTACTTATATCTTCCCATTTAGGTGAATGCTCATAGCTTCTGTAACACCAATATTGTAATAATTGCATGGGTGCTGTGCATGTACTTACACAGACACTGTCAACCATAAATGGCGTTGTGTGGTTGGGTAATAATACCTGTACACTCAAGTGGTGTTTCTCAAGTTTTATATAATAATTGGTTATCAGTTATTGTATGGTGAATTTAGAACTTAGATTGCGGCCTTAGTCCTTTCAAGGTTGTTGGACATGGTATTCGAGGCAGGGTCACCTATGGATTTTAGAGGTCTGTTTCTGACCTTGTTTTTGTTGGCATTAGGACTCTGTCCACTTTTTTCCTTGCTAAGCCATGGTAAAGTGCTTTTGCTCTGTTCCTAAAACATGGTAAGATTGTTCTTGTGTGGTGTTTTCACTTTATTACTGTTTGTGTGCTGCATAAATACTTTACACCTTGCCTCTAAGTTAAGTGTGATTGCTTTAGTGGCAAGGTACACCAGGGTTAAGCACAGGGTAATTGAGTCACTTTTGTGTTTCACCCTGACTAGGATTGTTTGTTACCTGAGTGGGGCTCCCACACCCACAAACAATAAGTTCATTTCTTACAAAGGTACACTAGAAGATATTTGCTCAAACGTGTTATGCACGTAGTGTGAATATGTGTAAATATTATAAATATATGAAAGTGTGTTGTCGGACACTTCTCTGCCTGACTTAAAACATATATATGTGAGTTAGTCAAATAAGAATCTGTAGGAAGTGACTGATTAGCCACAGTAAGGGAACTTGATGGCTTAATAGAATTGTATAAGATTGTTTTGCTACTTTAGTACACGTATACAGTTAAAAAAGGATCTACTGAAAACACTGATTTTCCCTTCATCTATACTGATATGACTCAGTAATGGTGATAATTTGGAGATTATATAAAGTCAATTCCGGCAGCAATGCACCTTTTGAATATAGATGTAAGAAAGTGGGGTTATTGGTTGAGGAGGGGTGGAAGTTCCACTCAGGCAATAAACACCATCCTTGTCAAGGTGAACCACAGAAAGTCACTAAAGTAACCTGTGCTTAACCCTCTGGTAGCTTGGCACTAAAGCAGAGAGGCTTAACTTAGATGCAATGTGTAGAAAATTAATGCAGCACACACACAGTAATAAAGTGAAAACACAAAACAAGAAAAAATTCCAAACCAATTTAGAAAAATAGAGTACATTTTAATTAATGAATAAGATGTAACAAAAACAAATTAAATCTAATCAGTAGAACTGGAGTTATGAATTGTTAAAGTTTTTAATGAAAAATAGCATCTAAAATACCACAGTGCCAATCGCAGGTATCTGGTTGCGCAAGACTGGGTCAAAGCAAAAGGTTAGGGCTGATTGCGATCGAGCACGAGACAGACACAAGCGGTGTATTGGCCAGTCTTGGCTTACCTTTGAACTTAAAACATTCTTGGAAATTTCCTGGAGAAGTTAGAGTCTTTAGCGGGGCAAGGCAGCAAGCTGTGTCCGAAAAGAGGTCGTCTTCGTCAGGGAGCTGCTGGACGAAGATTTCTACCTTCGGAATTAGAAGATTATTCAGCAGTCAGATTCCTCCAGCAGGACAAGGCTGCTATGGAGAAGAACGTAGCGGGAGCTGCGGCAAAGTCAATCCCACCTGTGATGCTCTTTTGGCAGATCGGTTTGTATGTAGGTTCCGGTCTTCTTTCAGTTTTCAGAACAGAATTTCTTTGAAAAAGTTCCTAAGTTTCAGCTCGTAGGCTTTAGCAGGAGCAGTACCACCAACACCACTTCCAAGGGTCCAGGACCTAGGGGGCACCACTTGGGGAGCTAGGGCTCACTCCAGCAGAGGCCAGCAGCAGTGTTCTGGAGCTTGTTGTGTCCTTGTCGCTCACACAAGAGGCTAGTCAACTAGCCCTTGGAGTCACTTTGTTGGTCCTGGGTTCATAGAGCATCTTTATTCTTCCTTCCTCCGGCAACATAGTGCTCCTTCCAGCAGCAGGGCAGCAGGCCATTCCTTCAGCAGCAGGGCATTCCCTCCAGCAGGAGAGCAACAGTGCAGTCATTCTTCTGAGTCTTCCACAGGTCCAGAAGTAATCTGAGTGTTCTGGGGGTCCAATATGTTGTCCTTGGTTCCAGCCTTTGTGTGCATCTGGTTCTGGAATGTCCTTTCTCCCCCTGTCAATGCTCCAAATTGTCTGAGGTGACAAAAAGCTGGTGTCAAGTTCCTTTGTATGGGCTGTAGGCAAAGCCCTTTGAAGTGTAAGTGGGGCAGGTTACAGCTCGAACCCCTAACCATCCCGGCAGGATGCCCCATCCTATCCACACCTAATACTCTTTGTGTTACTGTCTGGGAGGAATACACAAACCTCAACAGCAGAGCCATTCAGTCATGTGACCCAGGACACTGGCAGAAGGCACAAATGGTTAGGACATGAAAATGCCAACTTTCTAAAAGTGGCATTCTCAGAATTATGACTTAAAATCCTACTTTCCATTAGAGTCTAAACAGCATATGCCTATCTGCTCCCAACACAAAGTTAGCACTTGATAAATGTAATAAGGTAACCCAGTCTTAGTCAATGGGAGAGATAGGCCTTACAACAGTGAAAAACTACTTTAGGAGTTTTTCAATGCCAGGACATGTAAAACATACACGTACACGTCCTACTATTTTTAAATACAATGAACCCTGCCCCATGAGCTGTTAGGACCTACCCTAAGGGTGATTTATACATTTTAAAAAGGAATGTTTAGGCATGGAAAAAGGTTTATTTGGCCATGTTGTTGTCACGACTTGCTCCCTGCGTTTTCGTGTCCACCACCAGGGGGCTGAACTGTGGGACTCTCCAGTGTCATAACAAGCTTCCAGACCCTCCCCTTCATGTACATACTGACTTCCAGCCATTTGGACACTATTTGAGAATTGACATCCATTCCCAATCCATGCCGGGTTTTGTGGAAGCCATCCTGCTCATGTCTGAAACTCCATTACCCAGAATTCCCTGCTCACTGCTTCGTCTCCACTCCTGCAGGCCAAGGATGGGTGGAGGAATTCAGCTCACTTGTGGCTGGCTGCTGCTAGCCTGCTCACACCTGATGCGCATGAGTACTGTGAGCTCTTTTAAGCCCCAGCTCCCTTCAGCCCAGTGTTGGTCATTGTAGCTGTATACCGGTGAGGCCGATCCTTGTTTCCAGTGTTTCCTGAGCTTTTGATACCCTTGTTTCCTGAGCTTTTGATATTCCTTGATTCCTGAGCTATAGATAATCCTTGTTCCTTGATTCCTGAGCTATAGCTATTCCTTGTGCCTGAATTAGCACTGCCTGCAGTGCTACCTTGTTTCCTGAGCTATAGCTATTCCTTGTACCTGAATTAGCACTGCCTGCAGTGCTACCTTGTTTCCTGAGTTCCTGAGCTATAGCTATTCCTTGTGCCTGAATTAGCACTGTCTGCAGTGCTAGCTTGTTTCCTGAGTTCCTGAGCTATAGTTATTCTTTGTTCCTGTTCCTGGGCTTCAGCTATTTCTTGTTCGTGATTTGCTGTGCTTTCTTGACTCCTTGTTTCCTGAGCTGTAGCTATTTCCTGTTTCCTTGAACCAGTACTGCCTACAGTGCTACCTTGACTCCTGAGCCTTAGCATTCCTTGTTCCTGACCTGCAGCAGTTTCCCTTCTCCTGAACTAGCACTACCTGCAGTGCTACTTTGACTCCTGAGCTTTTGCTCAATTCTTGTTCCTGCCCCAGCACTGCCTTCTATGCTACTTTGTTTTCTTGATTCCTGAACCTGCACTATTCTAGTATGCCCTTGTAGCCTCCCCTTCTGTATATCCTTTTCCAGTCCCTGCCTTTCTTCCCATTTCCTTAGTTCCAGTTCTAGTTTGCTGTCTTTCTATTTCTGCTGTCTTGCTTCTGTTACCTTGTATGTTTGTTACCTGCTTTCTGCCAAGTATGCCCTGTGATTTCCTTCCTTTCCTGTTAAGCACTCCTCCTTGCTAGCTCCTTGTCTATTGTGCTTGTGTTTAGTTCTACCACTTTGCTGTTACTGCCTTGCGTGTTCCTGTTTGATCGCCAGGATCCGTGGGCACAGCTGACTACCTAGGTGGTGTTACTTGTTCACTGTGAGTATTGTCTTTGAGTTACTGTTATAACATCACCATAGGTATAAGCTCCACAGACCCTGCCTTTGCATACATATCCTATATGTGGGTATTTTCAGTCAGTATCTGTAACAGCAATTGTGGGTGAGGAACTTACTGAGCTTCAGTCTTACCGTGTGGAGCTCCTGAGTGCTTTACCCCACATTCCCTTTATTGTTAATGTTGTATTATATATATGTCTTACACGTCCGTCCTGGGTGTAGTTAGCCTGAATGCTAAATTGCCTTGTGAGTGCCCTTCCTTTCTGAGTCTTAGCCATCTTGTTCCTTTGTACAGGCTTCCCCTTTGGGTCCCTTTTCTCCTCTGACTCCTTGTGTGATCCTGGGCAGCACTGTACTACTCTTTCTGTGCACGGTACGTTTTCTACCCAGTCCCCAGTCCTTGCACAAGTCCCTGACTGTGTTCCCGACATAGTCCCGGACAGTCCCTGACAGTTGTAATGACAGTTTAAAACTGCATTGCAAGCGGCAGTGTCGTGCATGAGACATGATTAAAAGTGGTACTTTAGTGGGTGGCTGTTGAGTGTTGCAGGCCCGCTAGTAGCATTTAATATATAAGCCCCAGGTACAGCTAGTACCATCTATTCAAGAGTTACAAGTATATTAAATGTGCCAATCTGGTGTATGTCAATTTTATAATGTTTTAGGGGAGAGAGCACAAGCACTTTAGCACATGTTAGCAGTAATAAAGTGTACAGAGTTTTAATGCAAACATAAACAAAGTCAGAAACAGAAGGCTAAAAATCTGGGGGTGACCCTGCCTACACGGCCAAGTCCAACAATAGGTGTTGCACTCTGTCCCACACTCCTCTGTTTACATGCTCACATTTTAGCTATAATTAGTCTAACTTTTCTTCAAGATTGATGTTGGCCCATCAACCAGGGCCAGGACCTATAGAGGAGCTGTGGGGGGATGGTGGATAATACTTAGTTGTGCAGATGCCAGAGAAGGTCCCAGTGTGTGCTTCTGGACAGGCTTAAATCATATAAAGTAAAATTGCATATCAGAGGCCTATTTTATGCTCAATGTTTGCCACAGGACAAATTTGGTATCCTGGTAGGCCACTCATGAGGTAAGTAAGATGACATGTGGTGTTAATGCTGGGATCTTGGAGTGAAGGCAAGCAGGTCAACTCTTCATTTTTGTGTTCAGACTGCATGGCTGTCCTCCTTCTACTGTTAACAGGGCCATTACTGATGTGGTTTGACATTTTGAGGATGCCATACCCAGTGGCAGCCTGTGGGTGAATAAGAAGTACCTTTGGTCCCAGAAAAAGTATTTGTTCTGTTACCTTGTCCTCCCTAGGTGTGTGTCCCGCCTGTCTAGTGAGACCTACCTGAAGGCAGGCCTGGTGCCAGGTTACCTTGTGTGTACATTTTTAATTGCCATTTGAAAGGCAGGTGGGGCAGGTACCTGACCCACAAGCCCCATACTGGCAGCATACTCAACTCCTCTCAACACCCAGCCCCTGTTCTACACTGTGTTTCAAGGGTGACAGGAAATCACACCCCAGGTGCAGCAGGACAGTTGAAACCAGGCCACTGAAAGTTTATACTGCACATAGAAAGTTGATATAA
The DNA here is from genome assembly GCA_963921515.1 of Calotriton arnoldi. Lineage (NCBI taxonomy): Eukaryota > Metazoa > Chordata > Amphibia > Caudata > Salamandridae > Calotriton > Calotriton arnoldi. The sequence continues at coordinate 1,104,489 of CAWUFW010001850.1, read as the reverse complement.
CTGTTTTTTATTTGACTTATAAATCATATTTAAATTGTTTCCTTACAGGGAAATTTACCTTAGTACAGGACATAGCGCAATAAGCACCCTTCTTGCATTTCCATACCTGATTTCATACATCATTATGATGAATGAAGTTAACCAGTGTTAGTGTATTGGAGTGCTACTCCTACACGTCAGAAAATAAGTAATAGGTTATCTAAAGTAGTATAACATGTTTAGACAAGACATGTTCTTCTAGTAAAGTTTCTATACCATGCTATCTGGACTTAGGTTTTGTAGGGCCTACCTTACATGTGTATTATAAGTCCAGTAGCGGCCCGTGGTGGGAGTGCTGCCGAGCGGTAATGTGGGGCGGGGGAGGGGCAGGGTGGGGGGTAGTAAACTACGGAATACGGCCGAATAGAGGTAAGTAGACATATAAATAAATAAAACAAATTCCATTGTGCGCGCTGCATCGCATTTGGTGATGCAGCCCGCGCAACGAATTAGTTTTATTTATTTATATGTCTACTTACTCTATCGGCCGTATTCCATAGTTACCCCCACCTGCCTCCCCACCCACGTCACCGCCGGCAGCACTCCCACCGCAGGCCGCTACTGTATAAGTCTAGAAAAGGTATGTTTAGGCTTGAAATTTTGTGTCCTAGCAAATGAAACTGCCTCACAACCCTAATACATGAGATTCTTTCTGCCACAACACACGAGCAATTGTACCAAATTTGATTTAAATATATGGAACAGTCATAATATGTTTGTGTCAGAGTAAACTATCACCAACAATTGTTGTTAATGTAGAAAAGAACATAGAAAGGAAGAAAAATAGTTTGCTAAAATAATTTTAAAAAATTCTCTTTCTTTTGTAAGAATCCTCCCGAGCTACAGAAGGAGATGTTGGCCAAGAAGGTGAGGAACAGGACATCTGCTGGGAGTCTGAAGGTGCTATCACTGAGATGGAAGAACACACTGGTACGGAGGGTGGCGGGGCTGGCGAGGAGACTACATCATCATCTGAATCCAAGACCTCCACATTGCACCAGCCCTAGCTGGTGGTGGACCCTAGACCATCTACAGGACTTACTATCTTGTTCACAACCACCAGAGCCATCAACACCATCCCTCCTGCTCCCCGCAGTGTAGGCCAACACCCACCCCCAAAAAGGCTGCCATCTCCTTCGCTCTAGGCACCTCAGCCTCTGTCCACTCAGCAGTGTTCTCTGAGGAGGCCCTGGATGTGTTGAGAAGCCTCTCTGTAGGACAGACTGCACTGTTGTATGCCATCCAGGTAATAAGCCAGCAGCTTACCCAGTTAGTAGCATTCCTGGATGGCATACACTGTACTGTGTCTGCAACACAGAGAGGCTTGGTCTGGAGCAGAGTTAGACAGCACTGCCTCCCACCCATCCACACCTACCCTTTCCTCACTGGACCCTTTCTCTTCCCAAACCCTTCTTCCAACTACCATTCCACAACCAAATCCCTCTACACAAACAAACCCAACCCCCAGCACCCCACCACACACAGAGAAAAACGCAAACACACTCACCCACAGCATCACAAACACATCAAACCAAACACACATATAAACACAAAACAAAACACACCAACACGACACAAACACAACACAAAGCACCATGACCACAACCACCACAGACCCATCCAACATACAGACAGACTCACATACACCCATGCACCCACAAGTAATCACAGCTATCACAAACACTGCTACAGATATACCCTAACCCCCACCTATTGCCAATACCCTCACCCTCTACCAAGCACCCAGCCAAAACTATTCCCTCACCCAAGCACACACCCAAAAAATGCCCTGACCCAAACCTACACCCTCACCCAAATCCACACCCTCACTTAAACACTCACCCAAATACCCACTCAAAACCACAACCTCACCCACACCCAAAGACCCATCACAAACCACCATCACACCTGATGCCAGCATAACACACACACACTTACCCTCTCCCCATTACACACAACCATCCCAAAGTACCACACACATCTAAACACCTAGAACCTCCCAAAACCCTGTTCACCCACCCAAATTCTTCTTTCACCTTCCTCACAGACACCAACTCCTACTTCTAAACCCCTCAAAAAAAGACCCTCACCCCAATAATTCTGGAGTGAGAGGAGCCCCTTTAAGAGGAGGAAAGTTTGTATAAATAAACATAGGAACCAAGATTATTTCGCTGTGAGAAATGAATTGTGTTTTATGAGAAAGAAGTATCTCTGCAAATAAATTTAATTTAAATTTCTAACCACATGGTTTCATTTATCTTTTTCACATACACTATGTAAAATATGTTGTTTGATTAGAGTACTAAGCACAATATATACCATATTGACTTTGAGTTACCATGATACTTTTGTGTATATATATTTTTAAATACATTTAAATATCATAGGATGTGTAAAAACGCCTATGAAGAGAAAAAAAACGGAATCAAATAAAGGTAAGATAACAACAAAACCGAAACGGGATATGCATTTTTGAGAATAGAAGTATATTGAAATTCAACATATTGTCATGTATGATATGGTAACACTAGGGCAAAAATATGACCGGAATGTTGTACTACAATGTGCCTTAAAAATCGAATACAAATGTAAGTGTATGTCTCATACAAGTTTTAAAAAGCTAACTTAAAAAACATTGTATTTTAGCTGTACTTTAAATGTTTGATAAACATTGCTTATTCGATGTGCGTTTCCGTCATATTGACAGAGGTGTACACCAAAATGACAATGGGTTGGCACGCGGGAAAACAACTAGGATATACAACGTTGTTTTAAAGTTTTGTTTCAAGTATAAGGGCTTTAGGTAAACGTTTACAATGAAAATAATTTTAAAAATAAATATGTTTAGTAAAAAATATATAAATAAATAATGATACTGTCAAAACATCACATTTCAGAATAGGGTAGTTTAAGGGGAAAAAAATAATAATACATTTGTTTGTGTCAGCGACATTGTGGCTCATCACCGATATCGAACAGCAGGTAAGCGAAGCTTTGCAGCATCAGATTCATGGTGAAAGATCAATGTGGAAATGTAGGTAAGCTCTGTTTTCCTCTTTTATTGGTATGAAACCACAAGGCCAGGAGTGGAGGTTTAACCGCTATGAATACGACGACAGAAAGCCAAGCCGTAAATTGGCATGTGGAATTCTGGCTGAAATGCCTCCATCAGCTGCTTTTTGGCAAATACTCTGTTGAAGAAGTAGTGTGAAAGCGACAGAGATAGTGGAGGTTTGATAGAGTTTCGTCCGTCAAACCATTAACATATAAATTGGGCAGGTGGCGAATCATGATGGCGGACAGATGCAACATTGATTCTTGGTGGTCTGGACACATTTGCCAAGATATAAATTGGCCCCAAGTCAGAAGGTAAAATCTTTGAACAGGACAAACCTGGTTGGTATATCCGACCCATGCTCCATCACGGTCAGCGTCAACTTGCTCCTAGGTCCTGGTCTATCGCGACCATTCACTATCCTTGACACTTTGTGCTCCTTGGTGCTATCACTACTTAAAACTTTAAAAATTTATACTCCGGTTTCCCTTATTGGCTTTTTGTCATTTTGTTTATTAAATTGTACTCCATTTCTCTAATTCGTTTTGGGATTTTTGTTGTTTTGCATTTCAAGATTATTTCTGTTTTTTTGGTACTGCATAATATACTTTACACATTGCCCTAAGTTAAGCCTGTCTGCTCTGTGTAATGATTACTAGGGGACTGAGCTCAGGTTAATTTAGTGACTTTTGATGGTTCACACTGACAAAGGTTGTTCTTTGAGGTAGTCACCCACCCCCCAAAAAATCCAATTTCTTACACCGTTGATATGCATTTATTGTTCTTAATATTCAATGGCAGCAAGAATACTTTACAGGCATTTTAAACTACTTTGTGAGTAATACCATGAAGCTACATCACAGCCTGCAGGCGAAGAGCTTGTCCAAGCTTGGCCAATCTCTGAAAAGGTGCGCATCTTCTGCTCACCCCTTGATTTTTTTTTGGGATGTTTTTTAAAATGTTTTTATTATTTTTTTCCTCTACACATCTACACACAAATAGTACAATATTACTTATACTCATTGTCCTGCATTGCAACCGCTTCTTTAGTCATGACTCTCACAGCCTTTTGTCAGTTCAGGTCCATAAAGTACGCATTTATACTCTCCCGGCTATCTTTCAATAGTTCTATACCATTGCATCTTGCAGCATAAGGACAAGGACTTGACTACTATTAGCTATCTGACCAAAATCAACACTGATTAAAATAACAATTAACAAACTGCCCACCCCCCACCCATCCCGCCCCCCGCCACCGGTGTGTCTCAACCATCAAATGCCGATACATTCAGGAGCAACCCCTTCTCAGCAACTCTATCCATAATAACACTAATACGGTACGCCTTAACCTGTAAGCATTTTGTCACAATAGCCACATAACATGTCTGTGCTGGGGGTTTTCCTATTACTCTTACACTTTAGGATGATCTCATTTGCGTGCTCAGGGCTGAGTTGCTTCTGTTTCCATCTCCTGCGCTCGCAAGGACTGAACCAAAGCCTCCCATGCCCTCGCAGCCTCCAGCGCCTTATCGTTATTAGTTCGCTGAGCCTGCTGAAGCCGTACTGTACTTTCGCTCACCGCCCACTTAACTAGGTCTGCTTTCCACCTCACAAAGCTGGGCCCTCCCCTCGACTTCCAATGAGACGTAATATCCCTCTTCACCAGCAACAACCCCAGGTCTAGGAACTTGCTTGTTACCTTCATTTTGGGAGTGTGCGGAAACCAATGCAGCAAACATGTGCCTATATCAGCATCTATTCGGCGATCCATGATTTCACAGAGCAGGTCCACCACCTCTTCCCAGAATGTTCCTAGTTGCGGACAACTCCACATCATGTGCAGGAACTCCGCCCCCTCTAACGTACAGCGTGGACACTGGGCGGTATCTACTCCGAAATATTTCTTAATCTTAGCAGGTGTAAGATACGCCCTGTGTAATATAAAAAAGTGCACCAGCTGAAATCTGGCATTTCTGGTACTCTTCCACGCTCTCCTGACTATATGTGCCCATGCCATCTCAGGAATCTCTTTGCCCAGGTCCGCCTCCCACTTCCGTTGCAAGTCTCCTAGGGGCTCCGTCCCCTCCCCTACCATGCAGCGATATAAGCATGTAACCGCTTTAAAGGTCCCCGCTGCCATCACTACATACTGACATACCATGGTTGTCCGTGGTTCTGAGAGCCCCTCGCTCCAATGTCTCTGCACTGCCGCAACCAGGGCAGAGTGTAATAAATAATCGCCACGAGGGAGATCGTACCTATCTTGCAAGGCTTGATAGGGTAATAGGGCTCCATCTTCGTACAAATCCCCCAACACTTGCACTCCCAGTGCCTCCCATTCAGCCAGTGCTGTCCAATCCCCTCGTGGGGGAAGGCGGCCACACATACCCAGAGGCATCTCCGGGGCATAAGGCCGATTAGCTCCCGTTCTGCGCTGACTCCGGTTCCAACATAGCCTTAACGTCTTCTCTTCGCTGGTAAGCATCCCCAGGCATAGCCGCTGCTGAAGTACTATGAAGGACAATACATGACGCGGTATCCAGCGCCCCTCAGAACCATCAGGGCCCCTAAACTCTAACGCAACTGCTTGAGTAAGCCACTGCAATTGGGCCGCCAAGTAATAGAGCTCGAAGTCCGGTACTGCCAGTCCCCCCTCAGCCCTCAGGCGCATCATCGTATTCAGTGCCACCCGTCGCCTACCAGTCCCCCACAGACACCCCACAACCATTGAACGGAGCTGTCGAAACATGGATCCCGGGACCCATATCGGTAGAGTTCGAAAATAATACAACAACCGGGGGAGCGCCACCATCTTCAATAAGGCTACCCGGCCCGCCACCGAGAACGGCAACGTGCTCCAAAATGCCAAACTACCCTTAAGTCCTCGCATAGCCCTGCCTATGTTCCCCTCCAACAGATCCTCTGACGAATGATATATGTTAGTTCCAAGATACGGTAAGCAGCGAGGTTCCCAACGAATACCTTGTACATGAGAGGGACCAACATCTGTTGGAGTCACTGGGAACAAGCAAGTCTTTGCCCAGTTAACTCCAAGCCCGGAAACCCTGCCAAATTCGCAGAGCAGCGTCGTCGCTCCCTCCAGAGCTTCCCCTGTATTAGCCAAGAACATAAGTAAGTCGTCAGCATAGAGTGAGATATACTGCTCATCTCCTCGAAGATCGAGCCCAGGATAATTCCGCCCTGATCTGGCATGCGCTGCTAGCGGTTCAATTGCCAAAGCGAATAACAAAGGCGAAAGCGGGCACCCCTGTCGCGTCCCTCGCCCTACCAAGCAGGAGGAGGAAACAACATTCCCCGTCCGAACCCGGGCCGTCGCCGAGTTTTAGAGTATTCCGGTCCACCGCACAAACCCGTCCCCAAGGCTGAACATCCGCATAGCGTGGAACAGGTACGGCCATTCCAGGCTATCAAACGCCTTCTCAATGTCCACCGACAAGACGGCCGCTGTTGCAGCCGTGCAGTGTTCCTCCCCCATTATTCTAAGTAAGCGTCGCACACTAGTGGCCGTGTTCCGAGTCGGTATAAAACCCGCTTGATCTCGGTGAACCAGCTGCACCATATATGGAAGGAGCCGGGTCGCGAGAATCCGACTCAAAATTTTGTAATCGGATGTAAGCATGGATAAGGGGCGGTAAGCAGTCGTATCCGAGGCATCTTTCCCAGGTTTCAACAGTGGGACAATAATTGCCGTTCGTGTGGAGGCCGGTAACTTTCCAGTGTCCCTCGCCTCCCTAAAACCCGCCAGCAGCTTAGGGGCCAATATATCAATGTAGGCCGAATAAAACTCTATGGGCAGCCCGTCTACACCTGGCGTTTTATTACGCACCATATGCTTAACCGCGCTTCTAATTTCCCCCAGTGTAATCTCCTGTCCAAGCAGGTCCGCTTGCTCCCTGTTTAGCTTCGGCAGTGTGACATCGGCCAGAAAAGTCTCTATGGCATCCTCAGTAACCCTTAATTTGTTCCTATACAACTCGGTATAATAGCCCAAGAACAACCCATTAATCCCCTGTTGTGTGTAAACCGGAGTCCCTGTCTGCGAAGTCAGATTTAGAATGGGGTGCCTCGAGGGCCGGATTAGCCAGCCAAGCAAGCAACTTGCCCACTTTATCCCGTTCCACGTGTGCACGTGTCAAATAATTCTTGTAGTCAAAACAACGCAATCTCTCTAGCTGCGCCGTCATTGCTTCTTTGCGTCCAAAACTTCTCCCCTGCCCCGCTGGATTCTCAGGGCGTGCCCTCTCGGCTGTCCTCAACCGCTGTTCTGCCATTTCGACATCCCGCAACAGTGTCTTCCTCACTCCTACCATTTTAGTGATACACAGCCCCCTCACCACCACCTTAAAGGCGTCCCATTCAAGCGCCGTTGTCGACGCTGTACCCTCATTATCGAGGAAATATTGTGTAATACCGGCTCCGACCTCCTCATGGAAGACAGAGTCCTCCAATGCTTCTGGCCGCAGCCTCCAGGTCGGAATCGCGGGTCTCTCCTGGGCCCACTGGATCCTCAGTAACAACGGGTTATGATCTGAGAGTGTTCTTGTCAGGTATTCACTATGGGCCACCGCTGTATGTATTTCTGGGGAGCATAATATCGCGTCTAGTCGCACATGCAGTTCATGCAGCGCGGAAAAGAAGGAGTAATCTCGTTCCCCTGGATGCTGCGCACGCCACGTGTCGATTAGTCCCCATCTGTCCTGCCAATCTCGTCTGACCTTGGTGAGTCTATAAATGGGCGACTCAGGCAATGGGGGGTGTGACCTATCCATGTCAATGTCCGTTATAGAGTTAAAATCGCCTCCCATGATCACCGGGCCTGTCAGGAATGGCGCCAACTTACCTGACAGGTGAATAAAAAATGCCGCCTGATCTACATTGGGAGCATATACACTACTTAACGTAACATCCTTCCCATTAAGGCGTCCCGCCACCACTACAAACCTCCCTTCCGGGTCCACCAAGTGACGTGTCGGTTGAAAGGGGATCCCTGCTCTAACCCATATCAACACCCCCCTGGCAAAAGCTGAGTATGTTGTATAAAAAAGTTGCCCTCTCCATCTACGTTGCAACGCCAGGCCTTCGGCACGAGTAATATGTGTTTCCTGGAGGAACGCAATGTGGACCCCTCTACGCACCAAATAAGCGTGCATCCTATGGCGCCTCAGCATTGTATGTAACCCCCGCACATTCCATGTAATGCATTTTAACTCAGGTAACGCCCCCATAGCGTATCTGTAGCCCCACATACTGCCGCTCACCTCTTTCGGACACACCGGTGACCCCACTTTCCCTACACCTACCCCAACATCCCTCGATTTCCCCCCCCCCCCAAGAACAGGCGCTAAAACTCTAGTTCCCATCCAAACCTAGAAAACCCAACTATGTCCACCAGTAGCCACTGAGGACTCAAACCTTAAGGGCAAGGGGAGGCGGCCAAAGCCGAGACGACCCGGCTCACTGTATCACCCTAGTCTGGCGCCCTACCCCCAGTGAGGTCGCAGTCTCTGATTTCTCAGGGCGCCCACGATTTTGTGAGAGCCACCTCATTACAAAAAACCAATAGCCCTGGGGCTGACCGCCCGCTGACTACTCAGTAAACCTATGCAAAGCAGTCCAATACGGATAGTGGAACAACTAATAGAAAGTTCCTCGCTAGCATTATCCAAACACTCTCCTCGCAACTTTAAGCATCAACAAGTTCATCCACTGTCCCAGGCGTGACATGCGGTAGTGAAACACTGCCAGTGTCGGAGCCATCTAATCCAGAGCCTTCCAACCCCTTTTCCAATTCTGTGTCTGCCACCAATTGTGAAAATCTTTCTTGTGAAATTTCAGACACAGCCTTCAGCGCCGCCGACCTCTCAGTCTCCGTTTGGGTCACCGTGGGTCTTCTTGTGCCTGGATGGCGCCGCCTGATACGCTGCGACCTGCGGGGGCGCGGCACCCCAGCAGTCAGACTCATGGTGCACCCTGCCTCACCATTTCCCGCTCGGTAGGACTCCAGCCAAGCCCACACCTCCTCTGGGCTATCACTAAAGTGTGTTTTACCGTCCAGTATTATTCTGAGGCGTGCAGGGAACAACAACGAATACTGCAACCCTTCGTCTCGCAGCTCCTTCTTAACCGCCAGATATGAAGCACAGCGGCGTTGTACATCAAAGGTGTAATCCGGGAACAGCGTCACCTTGCCATTTGCCACTGTATATGGGCCTGCTGTTCGGGCTTTGTGTAGCAGCAGGTCCCTGTCTTTGTAGTGAAGGAGGCGCGCCACCACCGGTCTAGGAGGCCGCCCAGGCACCGGCGGGCGTGCCGGAACTCTGTGAGCTCTCTCCAGGGTATAAAATGGAGATAGTCCCTCTGGTGCCACCACAGTTTTCAACCAGTCTTCCAAATAGCCCAGCATATTGGCCCCTTCCACTCCTTCCGGCAGCCCCACCACTCTTATGTTGTTGTGGCGGTTACGGCCTTCAGCGTCTTCGGCCCGCCGTTCCAGGGCCTGCAATCTGTTCGGAACATCCCCCATTCGGACCTCCAGAGTCCTTTGAGCCGGCTCCATGACCTCCAGCACCGCTTCTGTCTGCTTCACCCTATCAGACAACTTGGCATGGTCCGCACGGAGAAGACCCAGGCCCGTCGCCACCTGCGCAATGTCCTGTTGTAGGGCCTTTCTGGTGTCTGTAATAGCTTTCAATATTTGGTCGACCTGCTGCTGCATCAGGGTCTCTGGCAGTGACTCCGCGGCGTCTTGTTTCTCCTGCTCCGTCGCCGAATCCTCAGGATCCTGGGATGCCCCCCCCTGCTTCCCTCGTGGCTTCCCCATGCCCCGTCTGGTCCGTAAACCAATTACTTATATGGTAGTGTAGGCTATCCCAGACAGTCTCAAGCCTCTAATAGAGACCGTGAGGCGCAACACTAGGCCCACTCTAGGCACCCGGCAGATCCCCCCCGAGCATGTCAATATTATAACTGTGCTTCACGCCGTCCAAATGTCTCCCAGACCTCTAGGGTCTCGCCTATTCTGGCTGGGCAGTGAGAGCTCCCGTATGCAGCCAGTTCAGGAGGTGCCCTCACACAGGTGCCCTCTCTTCCGTGGATCACAGTCCTCTGCTATGCACCGTCGTACCCGGTCAGAGTCACGGTATACAATGTCACTGCCTGAGCTGGGCATGTACCCCAGGCGGTTTCAAAGGGCCTATAACTCTCTGTTCAGCTCAAGCACATCACCAGCCAGTTGCTCCCCCTGTGCAAGTGTCTTGGGGGGGTGCACCTCCGCGGCGCGCGCTCTTTCACTGGCCTTCCAGAGCAATATCCTCCAGCCGTAGATAGAACCTAAATGGCGGTCTCCCTCTCAATGCCTCCGGTACCCACTGCCTTCCGGGGTTTGGTGTTGCACGACTGTGCCAGGTCCCTCGCCAACTCGCACTCCACGGGGTGGCCCCTGATCGCTCCGATTCCCGCTCCAAATGACACCTCAAGCCTCAGTCCTCCGATGTTCCTCCATATGATCCGGTGCATCCCGCAGTCGCGCCGCGATGCTCTCAGTTCAACTCGCGTCCCCGGGACCCACCAGCCTCAAGAGTAAACACAGTTGGGCATAAACGTCAGAGCCCCGCCAACCAAGCCCATCTACATTGAGGCTCCCTCTCTCCCGGGTCCCGGTCACCGAGTCCGGCGAAGCCTTGAAAATGGCAGACCGCGGCGTATTCGGAGCTCCGGTCAGTAGATCTCGCAGTGTCGCCGAGCCCAGGGCGTCCTCCCGTACTCCCCCACAAGTCTCCACACATCGGCAATTATAGCGGGCCACTTATCTGCCACTTCAGCCCAACGCCGTCATCTGTCGCTCGCCGGTATCCCGTCACCGACAGGCGGGCCCGCACAGTCGTCGCAGCTTTGCAGCTCCCACTCAGCACCGTCCCCAGGGAACGCTCCGAAATCCGATCCAGCGCCACCACTCACAGGCTGCAGCGTCCCTTCGGTCTCTGGGGTTCCAGTCTGCACCGATCGCTGGCCGTCTCGCAGGCCTCAGGTCGCCTTTGTCAGCGCCATCTTGGGGACGCCCGGGACGGGCTCACCACTTCGCTCTATCGTCTGCCGTCAGCAAGGGCACAATTTTCGTCCGCACCTCCGACTGCTGTTCCCCAGGTCAGCCAGCGCGGTCTCCGGTCTCCAGACGCTCCTCCGTGGCTCTCAACTCAGGATAATTAATGGGGTCAGCGCAGAGCTCCGGGCTCACGCGTCCGTCCTCATCGGCTCCTTAGCCACTCCGCTCACCCCTTGATCCTTCCGCTTGTGCATCTCTTCTGAAGAACATGGGAGTATCAAGCTCTTTCTCACATGTCACCTTGACACAGATGAGAGGGAACCAATTTGGTTTTCAATGTGGTGTCATAAAATAGTGTTTTCTGAGGCACAAGGTCCTTGGATTTCAACTGCTCATGAGGTATCTTTGTCTGTTGTTTCCTGCTAAATATCAGACATGCAGGTCAGACATTGATAGTACTGTGAGTTGTGTCCCTGTCGTCAGACATGGTCTGACACAATAGCATTTAAGAGACAGAAGCTTTTGTAAGCTTTGCAATCTGCGGGGCAGAAACCTTTCTACACTGTTTGCTGTGGACCAGAAAGGAGTTATCTGTTGTTATTCATTTCCGAGGAGGATAGCAAAGTCTTTTAATTCTCTTTCACTGGAAAATAGTATGTTATCGGATTTCGCTGTTGTGAAGTGCCACATTTGGGGAATATTTTGCTTAAAGCAGGTATGTCGACTTCCACGTGGTGCAGGTTGCAGTTATCAGGATGCGTGGCTTACCCATCAAGGTTAGGCAGGGGTAGGAATGTAATACCCAAATACCTACTTGTCTCGAGTTAATTCCAAGGAAGCAAAGGCTGGCGGTGGGCATTGCAAGTAGGCACAATCTTGCAAAAGGTTTCGTGACTAGGCAGAACGCACTATTCGACGGCGCACAAAGAAACCACATTTCACGTTGTTTGGAGATATCAACACTATCTTGGACCATTCACTATACCTTCCTCGTGTTTCAGGCGTTCTTGCTTGGCAACAAGGCTACAATGTTACTGCAGCCAGATCACTGAGAATGGATTTGTGGTTTCATTTAAAGAACTCAGTGTTGAGAATTGATCACTGGAGGACAATTTGGAATTCAGAGACGCATATCTGAAATCAATAGGCAATGGAATAAACCGAACTATTAACTATTTTATGAACATTTGAAGAGAGGATGTGGTCTAAAGGCTAGAGCGGTCGACTTCAAAGCTGGGGAACTGGGTTCGAGTCTCGGCAGGGACCCTCAACATCCTGTGATTCTGGGCAAATCACTTAATCTCCCCGTGCCTAACAAAATGATTGTGGCTGTCTGTAACGCAACTGGGGCTCATGTAAAGCGCTCTGATACTTTAGAGTCTAGTTCGTGTTATATAAAAAAAAACTAAAAAAAAACACAATTCATTTAACAAGTATAGACTTTGCCAGAGACTGTCTTACAAGAACTCTGGGTTATGTCTCCTGAAGGAATGGGAAGTATAATTATGTAAATAACTTCTGAATATTCTTGGTATGTATACATGATTATGTGCAAGGTACAAAAAGTGTCTTTCAAGTGGAATATATGTGTGTTGCTGGACATAGGATTCACAGTCATCCCAGCTAGAAACTAACCCTATCAACTCCAGTAGGTGCCTATGCATGAAGTAGAAGATAGGTACCTTATCAATGGAAGTGGAGGGATGTTGAACTTTAATAAAGTACTATAACTTGCTATATTTCAGTTTCAGAAAGATCAGCTTCTCTTCAAGAACACAAAGAGCTGGTTATGTAGAGAAATGGTAAGGTATATCTTTAAACTGTAAGGACTAGATACTCTGCTTTCATAACAGATTTTACAGTGATCCTATTTGTTATTAGATATCCACCTTGACCTGCAGATATCAGGGCCGAGCAGAGTGACAGTCAGAGAACTGATCTCCAGTGTCGCTTTTTTCTCTCTCATTCCATTTCCATATCTCCATTTTCCCTACTAGCCTACAAATTTGTATTGTGTGGTATTGATGCTGGATGGGGAGAGGGATGGATGAGGTCATTGCTCCTACTGGAATCAAAGTACAATGTTGGGATCCACACAACGTTTTGGGGGCTCACACAGTGAGCTTGCCTAAGTCCCAAGAGTAATACTGCGTATAGTATCCTCTTAAGAGAAAAGGAGAACTGGCAGAGGTGTCTCTGACTCCTTGATACAACAAGTAATGCTCATTCAAATAAGGAGTATTGGGAGTTAAAAAAAAACATCAGAGTAACCTCCATATACAAGGGGCTTTTTGTATACAGATCCACACCCTGGTCTCTAGAAACAGTGGACACAAACACGCACAGTTGTTGGTAATTTACAATATACAGTTATTTATTATACTCTAAATATTGCGTATCAGAATGATAGTAATTATTATGGTAATCTTAGCAGTTATAAAACAAAATGAACATTAGGAAAACCCCAAACATGTTCCATCACACATCCCTACATTTTCTGTTTGAATAGTCTAGTCCCTACTTAATATCAAAATATGTACTCTCAGCTTCATGATTGTTATATTGACTGAGTAGTTATTAGAACTCTCAGATTATTTCTATGCCAAAGATAAAGCCATCTGGTCTACAGGCAGATATTGGCACTTTGGCATGTCCCCTCAGCAATAAGTCCTGCTGTCTGCCCATCCCAAATCCTCACATCCCTTAACATTTTCCTCCCCAATTATCCTCTGTGGGGATGGGATGGAGAACTCCTGCACAGCTTCTTCTATCACTGCTCTGGAACACTAGCAATGCCTCTGTTGTAGAAGTACACGGAAGGCAGGCAATTGTGGCCATTTTAATTTACTTCCAAGTTTGATTTCTAGGAGGCAGGATGGCCTTGTAGTTCTAATGACTGTACATACCCCTGCAGCTTTCAGAGAGAAGATTTTCAGTTCTCTGCTATGTTAACTTGACTAATGTTGACTTACATCTCTGAAAACGATGTCTGAAAATAATATGGTGATTGCATGCAAACTGTTAGCATTACAATACAGAACACAAGTTTTTTAGACCCTAGGTTTGTCACACCCACTCTAAAGAGTTAGTACTCTCATGTTGACATGAAATCAGGCATGCTTTTAAGTAAACGTATGTATTATGGGGAAAACACCTGCCACATGACACCCCTGTTTGTGTGATGATCGTCAGATTGCCAATCACTTACTTTATCTATCTATCTATCTATCTATCTATCTATCTATCTATCTATCTATCTGTCTATCTCAAACATCTTTTATTTGTATTTACTGTAGTGTAATGTAATGTTATAGATTGTCTTCAGAGCTCAGCAATTTTGAACTGTTACTCAGTGCTTCAGACCATATGGATGCATTCAAGGTTTAATGTTCAGTAGGTTATGGCAGTGCCAAATGGTATCCTTCCCATATTCTGTAGGATAACAACTCTAAGGTCAGAAATTATCAAATGAATCATCAGTTCAGTGCACCTCAAAGTAATGGGTTGAAGGCTAACCCATTTCTTCCGTGAGCTTCCCAGCTGCCTGTACTATACAGCATTTTTACATAAGACCAGCTTCAAGTTGTGTAACGTTAATAGGTATCACATTAAATCCATGAATTAACCATGCAATACTTGTTTTTTTATTAGGAGTGTAAGGAAACTCCTGTGTTGAGACTAACCTATATGTTGCGCCTCGCTTAGTTAACATTTTCTGATAATTACTTAAATTATAAGGCTTGAATATTTGAAGAAAACCAATTAGAGTCCATCGAACTCTAAAAAAGACTTTAATTCCTACAAAGAAGCGTGCACTGCAAATATAGCTTTGTAGTATTACTGTTAATGTTTATAACTGTGTGTTTCACGACTTTAAAAGCAATCAAAGTAATTTCTGAAAGTAAATACAACTTTCTCATTATCATTTTCAAACCATTATTGTTCACTTTAAATGTTCCCTGAATAATTTCAGTTTCTATTTCTCCAATTTTCTGAAGAATGTCTACTCTAGTTTCATATATTACAGCCATTACAGTGAATGCAATCAAGTCTCTCTTCATCTTTGTTCATTGCTTTGAGCCTTTAGGAAAAACAGAAACTTTTGTGTTTTCATGTAATGTATCTATGTGCTGTTCTGCAACATCTAGAGAGTTATCATTAGCCCACCTTTGACAAAATGTACCTGCACTGCCAGTCTCAACATGTATTCTGTTATGTCTAGGATCCACTTTATTTGCTTGTGCCACTGCTATGCCTTTAATCTTTAAAAACATTAATTTGCTTGCAAATTCCAAACACACATTTTTACGTATTAAGAAGGCACATTTTTAAACATACCATTATCAATTAATGCTTGCATTTCATCATTACTCAATATTCTTTCCCATTTCCTATTTGAAAAATTGGAATACTTATGTTTAGGTATTGAAGGCATTGATAATTCACCCACATTAGCAAAATCAGAACAGGTTGTCTGTTGGATGATATCATTCAAAAATATGAAATACTCAGGAAATTGACATGAAGAAAACAAGGTATCTGACCTTCAAATTTGCAAAGCTTCAGTTTCACATACAGATTTTGTCGTTACTATTTATTCCAAACCATAAAACCATTTTTAGTATATTCATCTAAAAGCAAATCAATACATCACTTTGTGCCTAGATATAAACATACAAGTAAGATTTGTTGTATCCTAATTATAAAAATAAGCAGTGGAGATGTCTCTGTTCTGCTTGGGGTTGCGCTGTGCAGCAGAGGAGATGTGTCGGTTCTGTTGGATCGACAGAGGCTGGCAATGCCTACTAAGCTAACTTCCAAGGGTCACGGACTGGGGAGGCACCACTTGGCATGGTAGACTCACAGAGGGCAGAGTTCAGGTGCAGATGTAAGGTTGTTGGAAGCCTGTTATGTACCTGAGACCTCAGATCAGGAGGTCAGCCAACTAGTTCTTGGAGTCACTCTGGGTTCAAGATAGGCAGGTCCAGTCCTTCTCAGCCAGGCAAGAGGGCAGCAGGTCAGCACATCAGGGCAGCAGTTCCTTCAAAGCAGCAGTTTAGCAGGGTGGCAGTCCTTGTAGCAGCACAGCAGTCTTTCTTCCTGCAGAGTATCCACAGGTCCAGAAGTGTACTGAAGTGGAGGTGTCTGAGGTCCAGTATATATACCCAGTTGTGCCTTTGAAGTGCCTTTGAAGTGGTGAGAAGCTTCTAGAGGCAGGCCTTTGAAGTGCATAGGAACCCTGCCTTCCTGGTCGTGGCTCCAGACTAACTACAGGGGGTATGCAGCCCTTTGTGTGGAGATTGGACACAGTCTATTCAAGTGTAAGTGGGACTGGGCCCAGCTCCTATGTTCCATCCTGCCATCCTGCCACTTTGTGTGTGGTGGTTCACGAGGAATACACAAAGCCCAACTTTCACCCGAATACAGTCATATAACCCAAACAAAAGCTGCAGGGACCAAATGGCTAAGGCAAGAAATTACCAGCTTCCTACAAGTTGCTTTTTTAGAATTGTAACTTAAAATCCAACTTCACCATAAACTAAGATTTTAAATTAGGATTCCAGAGACACCAAGCATGCACTGGGTACCTGTTACCACTTAGAAATTACACTTATAAAATGTAATAAGATAGTCCCAATGTTATCTTATGGGTGAGGCAGGCGTGCAGTAGTGAAAAAACAATTTAAGAGGTTTTCACTGCCAGGACATGTAAAAGTACTACTTTATAAATGCATTGCACCTCGCCCTCTGGACTGTCCAGGGCCTACATGAGGGGTGACATATGTATTAAAAATGAAGGTTTGGGCCTGGTAAAAGGTTTACTTTGGCAGATCGAAATGGCAGTTTAATACACATGCTGTAATGGCAGGCCTGAGCCATGTTTAAGGGCTACTTAAAGTGGGTGGCACAATCCGTGCTGCAGGCCCACTAGTAGCATTTAATTTAGAGGCCCTGGGCACAGGTAATGCCACTTTACTAGGAACTTACAAATAAATTAAATATGCCTATTGGGTATAAGCCAATCTACCATGTTTTAAGGAGAGAGCATAAGCACTTTAGCACTGGTTAGAAGTGGTAAAGTGTGCAGAGTCATGAGGCCAGAAACAAGTCAGAAGTCAGCATAAACAGGTCTGAAGGTAAAAAGATTGGGGGGGAAACCACGCCAGGAATGCCAGGTCGAGCACAAGCTAAGGCATTGTGGACCTCACACTATTTAAGCCAACACAAGTTCATTCTTTACATGTATGGGGTGGCTGGTGGTTTGCCTATAAACTGGAGTTCAATTGAAGCATGATCCAAGAGTCCCCACTAATGGAGTATCTTATGTTTAAGCTGGCTGAGATGAGCCGTGGGCACAAGAAGTATCTATTTGGGGGAACAATCTATGTGCACCAGAGAAGAAGGTGCATCCCCCATTTCCCAGTGATGCTAGTGTCACCACTCTTCTGTGAGACCTGTGCTACTCAGGAAGTGTGTCAAGGGGGGTCGAGGCAGTTGTCTAGGCAAGGGGTGGACCTGCTCTAACTCTCATAAATAAAATGCTTGAATGGATTGGTGTATCCCCAGTTATTTTTAGTTATAAGATGTTACTAGATGTATCTGATAAGAAAAAAGCTAATGTGTAACCCCCTCATAGAAGTTGTGATTGTAAGATCGATCTGGAAACAGGTAACCCAATACCTTGTAGTCAAGGTGTGTGGTTACTAAATCAAAATATTTTCAGCAGTACTTAGATGGAAACAAATGGGTTCATTTGGCCCTCACAGCCACCAATTTCTTCTGCATTATTTTTTGTTCCTGTGAAAGGGGGTGATTTGAGAACATATATCAATTATTGATCAAAAGAATCACAGGGAAGAATCATTACCCATTGACATCTTATTGTTTGATCAGACTTGAAATACAAAAATATTCACAAGACTAGATCTCAAAGAGTACACAATTTAGAGAGCCCAACTTTGCCAACCCCCACCCCTTAGGGGGTGGAGACTAGGTGAAACACACATCTCAGTCCACTCCATCTTGAAGATGAGGGGACCCAGCCAATTAGAGACAGGCTCATGCCGTCCCCCTTCCACTGGAGGGTGGCATAAGAGGAGGTGTACTCACCCCCAGGAAGGGACCTATTGGTACCGACCTGCACACCCCTGTAACGCCCCTAAATTTAGTATTTAGAGGGACCCTGAACCGTGCATCCCTAGATTCTTGCAACCTACGAAGAAGGACGGAAGAAGTTGCACAGCAGAGGAGACTGTGGAGAAGAACTGACTTGGCCCCAGACCTACCGGCCGGGCTGCAGTTTCCAGAGATCCTGCGCCAAAAGTCGACTTGTCCTGCAGCCAGCGACCTCCAGAACCCCTGGGAGGACTGATTGCCTTCAACAAAGACTGGATCTCCTGCATACTTTCCAGTCACAGCCTTGATCCTATTATGTAGCTTGTAATGACACTCCGAGATCAATGCCAACAAAAAGAACAATTCAGTCATGAGCGGCCTCTGTCCTTGACCAAGCTGCTCTCTGCATAATAGAGCCTCACCATTTGAGAAGTCCCTATGCTGGCCCATTGACACCAGATGGGGTTGCTGAAGGAGTGAAGTAATATCCCAAAAATAAAGTTTTGAGTTAAGCAATCACCAAAGTTTGAAAAGTAGACAGAGCTGATGAACAAAATGCAGGCAACTGATAAGATTCAGGTTATTTGCTGGCGCTTTTAAAAACTGCCGGCCTCCAAGCGTGAGTGGAATCTGTCGCAGCCACCAATACTGTAAAGGGCACAGTAGATATGAACTACAATCAGGCAACAAGTGAAAACTCAACTGTGCTAGAAATATCAATTGTGCTATGTAGGAACAGGTAGTTGCTGTAAAGAAAAGCTTCTGGTCAGAGCCCAACAAACAACTGGTGCCAATATTTCATATTTCTCAAAGATAATAAGGTTCATTGCAGCAGATATAGGAAGGCTCTCTCATTTGGCGGGCCAGTGTGAGGCTTTTTTTGAGGCCCAAGTTTTAAGACAAAGGTCCATTCTTCTGCAAGTTGGACCTTGTCTAACAATGTGAGCTAAGGGCTGTACATGTGACAAAGCTAACTGCTGGAGCAGTGATTAAGGTAGGTGATTTCTGAAATAGCAGGGTGTGAAGGGAGCTCAAGGGGGCCTGTTATCCTTGGTCAGAATTCAGTTTTACAAAGCCAGCAGGCATGGAGCATAATTAGTCATGAAGCACAGGATAGCAGGTTTCAAGATCCCCTGTAAAGTTGGACAAGCAGCTAGAGTTCAACGGGGCAGATGCCGTTGTTTGAGGAAATAAGAAGAGGTGTATCCCAATAAATTGTGTCTCAGGAAGTTGATCTGTTCGTTAAGACCCAAATGCATCTAGGGACATCTTTCCAAAGAGGAGCTACAGTCGTTTGAATTTTGCAGGCTGCTCTGGTCTTGTTAGATAGTTGTCGACATGCACCTTTAGTCATTTGACATAAATTGAGATTGCACTAGAACAGAGTGGCACCATTGGTTAGTGGGTGAACAGCTTTGCTGATATTTTTCAGACTGAGGGTGTCAAGTCGCAAGGGAAGCATCTCCAAGATGACGTGCACTTTTGAATGGTGAGTTGCAGGAGGGCGGATAGCTAGGGAAGATGAGGGCATTTCTACCTATGTTATCATTAAGCTCCTTACACAGCAGTCACCATTTATGGCTATGTGATTTTGGAAAAATTGGTTTTTGTTCACATGAGGCTCTTAATGTGGTGATGGATGGTTTATGTGAGTTTATATGGCATAAATGAAGACACAATGCAACAGAGTGCTGTACAAGAGGAAGGGTGTACAACAGGAAATTATTTCACATCAAAGGTATGTGGAGAAGAGAAGGGGTAGGAAGGCGAGGAGAGGGATTTTAGGAAATGTGGTGGTAGTGGGGAAGTGCACTTCACATTAATGACTGGTCTGCAGCAAGGAGAGAGTGAAAGAAAGAGGGAAGGAGGGAGCTATAAATATGAGAGGGCATAGGGGTGTTCGGTTAAGGGAGTCTGATCACAGAGTAATCACAGAACAACACAGTGGTGCTTGCAGCTTTTTCAAAAATGGATAAGGATGAAGGATGGCAGATGTAGATACAGGTGGAGTTCAAGATCCTTGGTAGACAGCCGGAAAAAAATTGGTCATCAGGGATGATGTGGTGTTTATGCTGACTACTTTGAGGGTGGAACAAAGCCAACGTGGTGCCTCAAGGTTGCACATGGGAGCACTGGTATAAAAACTTCCCAGTTTAGTCTGGCACCTGGGTGAATATTCCAAAGGTGAGGAATCTATGGTTAGACTTATTCATAAGAATTTTCTTTTACCAAGGGTAGAGGATCTGATTTAAAAAAAAGTGAAGAAAGGGAGTTGGTTTACAATATTGGACTTTTGCCAGCAAACTGCCTATGTCTCTCCATATGGTGTTTATCAGTTTGCAGAATGTCTTTTGGCCTTCCTTACGCAGCCTCCTTTTTCCAGAAGATGTCATCATATGTTTTATGAACAAATCATCAGTGGTTACGTTTCAAGATAAGACATTAATTTTGTCTAATACTGAGAGTGTATTCAAACAACAGGAGAGAGAGGGTGATACACACACTCTTAGTCCCCCTAGGGCTTTTATAACTAAACAACAGAAGAGTGTAAACGACTAAAAAAGGAGAGGAGAGCCAGCAGCATAAAATCACAAAAAATTGTAAAAAGAACCCTCACTCACCAACCTAGTTGGGGACATGCTTCATCATTGGGTCCCCACCAGAGAGGCCGAGTGCCTCCCTGGTGTGCTACAACGCCTGTTTACAGCGGAGCAGGTTATTTTGTGTGTAGTGGAGGAGTGCAATAATAGTGAGTGCAAAATAGGGGATGTGATTTAAAAATGCCTTGATTTTATCCCAAAAACTTTATTGATGGAAAATCCGGCATAGATAAAAGAAGGTATTTAACTGCGAATTAATTATACCAGTTATATCCTACAGTGAAAATAAAATAATGATGGTCAACATGTTTCTGCCTTTTAAATAATTCACCTGGCATTCATCAGGACCAAACCACCCCGGCGGTGTGCACGCGCTAAGGTGGGAACAAAAAGACCGCAAAAACTCCCGGTTTTGTGGACAAGTCTTCAGTAATTCTGAAAACTACGTGATTCTGAAAGGAATAAACAAAATCATGCATGACAATACAACACAGAAAATGTACATATATAATACATGAACTGGTATAGTGCTGTAATGTGCCCAACAGTGATTATGCTGCTTCTTGGTGCTCTTTCAGTAAAAACAGGCTATATGAATAGTCGCCATTTTTCAAG
The DNA here is from genome assembly GCA_963921515.1 of Calotriton arnoldi. Lineage (NCBI taxonomy): Eukaryota > Metazoa > Chordata > Amphibia > Caudata > Salamandridae > Calotriton > Calotriton arnoldi. The sequence goes on along the minus strand of CAWUFW010001850.1, from coordinate 1,083,002 downwards.
TGGTCCATGCATATTTTATTACATATGGCCTAAACAAGTGCCTGACTAATAAGTTAAATCGGCACTATTTCTTAAATATATTATATTACAAGCGTGCTTTCATTCCAGTATGCCGCTTATCAAATTGTAACACAAACTCGTAAGGATAAAAATGAACGTGACTATGGGTATGGGGCCCGTAAAAGATTGTAAAATACGTGACACACCTACACCATACAATTTGGAGAAGAAATTCAACTTACGTGAAGCAAAGATTAGCCTCACTACATAGGTCCAGAGGGGGGGCGCTCACTTGTAGTCACACACTATAAGTGGAAAAACAATTAGTAAGCCACTGTAAATTATTCACAAGCCGTATGTTACAAACGGACACTTCGTCACTCACTTCGTCAAAGTGCCGCGCCCGTGGTAAACCTACTTCTCCCTTCTCAAGGACCTCGACGATTAGTGTGTCAGTAAGTCGAGGAGTATTTGAAGGGAGTATCCCGGGTCGAAAGACGGAAACAGGAGGAGCGTCACTGATCATGTGACTGCTCCTCTTCCGTGTTTACACTAAGCGACCGGGATTCAGTCTGCACGTCGTGTTTACGTGCCTGCAAAGCTATGTGAAAACTAGTGCGCTAAACTTTGTCAGCGGTAACTAATGTCCGAATCAAACTTTATTAGTCATTTCTGTTTGATACTTTAACCACACTTGGTGAGTTATTCCACGATTACAAGCGGTCTGCCTTTGTACACCGCCAATTATTAGATAATGCACAAACCAATAATATTCAGTTAACAAAAGCTAATTTTTTGGAAAAAACATTAACGGTCGTTATCAATACTGTAGATCCACAATATGAATCTTGGAAGCAATAGAAACGGTCAAAAACATTTCTAGAACATTAAAAACGCGCCATATTCAGTAAAAGGACCCAAAATGAAGATTCAGAGACGATACCGCCATACTCATAAAGATATCATCAATCTTTATGGTAGTGAAATACCTCTAGTACATCACTAACCACAAGTGAATTTGGGGCGATAAGTCTTAACGATGCATCACAGAACCCCACGGAATATTGTCGTTGAGCCCATTAGTATGAGTGGCAAGTCGATAAACCCATCGTTGCTCTTTTTCAAACAATATCTGGGATGTCTTGTTGCCTGGTTTAATTTTCTCTATTATGGTCCAATGCAGGTCATTAGTTGTATGGTTAGAACTGAGAAAATGCTCTGTTAGCTTAGTTGTGTTTTTCCTACACCGAATATTACTTCGGTGTTCACACACTCGCTGTTTAATTTTCCTTGTAGTCATACCTATATACCGCAGTCCGCATGGACATGTGATCAGGTAGACCACATTGGTGGTATTACAGTTTGTGTGGGATCGTTGCGTCCATATCTTGCCTGTTTCAAGATTCAGTGTTTTCATCGCTGTTGTCAAGTGACAAACACTACATGAACCACAGGGAAAGTGTCCTGTGACACTGGGCAGGCCCCAAGCATTCAGTACTGTCGGTTCACTGTCATTGTTAATTAGCTTAGGGCGAGTGTGCACTAAAGCATCTCTGACGCTTCTAGCTTTTCTGAAAGAGAATAATGGTTTCTCCCATTTTCTGTTACTGCTCTCTAGAATCCGCCAGTGCTTCCTTATTGACTTTGTGATTGCATTGGATGCAGTACTGTAAGTAGTTACGCATGTAAGGGGAACCTCCTCAGGATGTTTTAGGGTGTCCTCCAACAATGCTTCCCTCGGTTGATTACGGGCCCTTTTACAGGTCTGTTTCAGGATTTTTTCAGGATAACCTCGTCTCCGGAGTTTATTCGTAAGTTCTTCAGACTGAGAACGAAAATCACTCACCTTACTACAATTCCGCCTTATACGTAAATATTGTCCATACGGTAAATTCTCCCGTAGGGTCCTTGGATGGAAACTCGAAAAGGACAGTAAGTTGTTTTTAGCGGTTGGTTTGTAGTAGGTTCTAGTTGTTAGTTTGCCATCAGTCTTAGAAATTAACACATCCAGAAAGATCATTTCATCTCTATGATAAGAGTGGGTGAACTTTAAATTGGTGTCACGAGTATTAATCCAGTTAAAGAAATCTTTCAGTAGATTTTCTGATCCCTGCAAAATGATAAACACGTCATCAATATATCTTTTCCAAAAAGATACATTGGACGCATAAGGATTGTCTGTAGTCAAGATGTTTCTACATTCAAAATCAAAAACATAAAGACCTGCTACACTGGGGGCAAAAACACTGCCCATAGATGTCCCAGCTGTTTGTAAAAACAATTCCCCTTGATATTCAAAATAATTCTGTTTGAGTGCCAGAGTTGCGCACTCAATAACGAATTGTCACGGGGTATTGTAATCCCAGGTAGCCACTTCTAATACCTCACTGAGAACCCTTATTGTGTCATCCTGAGGAATACTCGTGTACAGACTCTCAATGTCTAATGATACTAAGAATGTGGTATTATTGTCAACTGTTATGTTCTGTATGAGAGCCAGAAGATTCTTAGTATCCCTGAGGTAAGTTGAGGTCTTTTGCACAAGTGGTTTTAGGAATTGGTCACAATAACGTGATAGAGGCTCCAAAAGTGAGCCTATGCCCGAAACTATAGGACGCCCAGGTGGAGGGGTCCTATTTTTATGGGTTTTAGGCAGGGTATAAAAGTATGGAATTATTCCCTCACTAGTTGTCAGAAAATCAGCCTCTTGTTTTGTAATGTGCTTGTTGGATTCAGCATTATTAACCAATTCAAAAATCTTTGTCCTTAGTTCGGGGGATGGGTCTTTAGTCAGAGGAGTGTAACTGTTGCGATCACCTAAGAGGCGTCTGCACTCTTTATCATAATCGACAGTATCTTGAATGACAACTCCCCCACCTTTGTCTGCTGGCTTTATAACTACAGCGGTATTGGACTGTAGAGCTTGTAGTGCTTGAAACTCTGCAGCACTCAGATTCTTATAAACTCCTGTCTCTTCAAAAGCTTCGACATCATTAAACACCGCCTGCTCAAAAGCTATTATTTCAGCAGGAACGGTGTGTGGGGGAGGATTGAATGTAGATTTTGGACGCAGTCCTGTATCACTGACAGAGTGTACTGACTCAGCAGGATTAACCTTCTCAAAAAAGCTTTAAGCTTTAATTTTCTAAAGAAATCAGCTAGCTCACAATGCACCCGGAACCTATCCAAGCGTGCCGTTGGCACAAACCCTAATCCTTTCTCCAAAACCGACAATTCAGTTGGAGTCAAGGCCACACAAGAGAGATTCGTAACTAAACTCTGGTTGCTGGGTCCCGCTGCTTGGTTCTGTGATTTGCTGCGGGTGTTGTTCCCCACCACTTCCTCTGGTCCCCAATGGACTTGGCCTGTCCCTCTTCTCTTTCCTCGCCCTCTCCGGCCCCTCTCTAAAAAAGGTGGTCGGTACGAGTTTTGAGGGAATGGTTGTGGCAAAAAAGCAGGATTCCAGCTCATCATAGGGAACTGGGGTTGCTGATACTGATTGTGGTAATTAACAGCCCCTGGTGTTGGAAAGGGTGGCCATATCTCCTGGGGATGATACTGCCTGTTCCATCCTCTTCCTCTTCCCCGCTGTCTTGGCTTATAACTACCCCCACTGGATCCGCTTGTAGTGGATGCATCATCCTCTGATATATCAGAGTTGTTCGTATTTCTTGTGGGTAGAGTGTAATCGGGGTCAGCGTAAGGATAGGCTTTTGTAAAGGCAAATCGTTTTAGGTCATTCTGAAATTTCTGAGCTTTTGACTGAGTCAGATTTTCCTTATATTCATTTATCTCTTTATTTAGTTCTTCTAATTTCTTCTTGTATCCCGTGAGTGTAGCTTTAAAATGAGTCTCAGTCAATTGAATTTCTACCATTATGGCCTCAGAGAGTCTTAGAGCTGTTTTTATAATTAGGACCAACCAGTCGCGGGTACAATGCCACGCGATCTGGGCCCATTCTTTTCTGAACAGTGCATCATCAAGAAAAATCCTTGGAGCATTGGTGACTAGAAGGCCTCTAGGGGCCATATTATTCCGTAAGTACTCGGACATTAGTTACCGCTGACAAAGTTTAGCGCACTAGTTTTCACATAGCTTTGCAGGCACGTAAACACGACGTGCAGACTGAATCCCGGTCGCTTAGTGTAAACACGGAAGTGGAGCAGTCACATGATCAGTGACGCTCCTCCTGTTTCCGTCTTTCGACCCGGATACTCCCTTCAAATACTCCTCGACTTACTGACACACTAATCATCGAGGTCCTTGAGAAGGGAGAAGTAGGTTTACCATGGGCGCGGCACTTTGACGAAGTGAGTGACGAAGTGTCCGTTTGTAACATACGGCTTGTGAATAATTTACAGCGGCTTACTAATTGTTTTTCCACTTATAGTGTGTGACTACAAGTGAGCGCCCCCCCTCTGGACCTATGTAGTGAGGCTAATCTTTGCTTCACGTAAGTTGAATTTCTTCTCCAAATTGTATGGTGTAGGTGTGTCACGTATTTTACAATCTTTTACGGGCCCCATACCCATACTCACGTTCATTTTTATCCTTACGAGTTTGTGTTACAATTTGATAAGCGGCATACTGGAATGAAAGCACGCTTGTAATATAATATATTTAAGAAATAGTGCCGATTTAACTTATTAGTCAGGCACTTGTTTAGGCCATATGTAATAAAATATGCATGGACCACTTGAAAAATGGCGACTATTCATATAGCCTGTTTTTACTGAAAGAGCACCAAGAAGCAGCATAATCACTGTTGGGCACATTACAGCACTATACCAGTTCATGTATTATATATGTACATTTTCTGTGTTGTATTGTCATGTATGATTTTGTTTATTCCTTTCAGAATCACTGTAGTTTTCAGAATTACTGAAGACTTGTCCACAAAACCGTGAGTTTTTGCGGTCTTTTTGTTCCCACCAACGGTTAGGGTGCGCCTTAGCGCGTGCACACCGCCGGGGTGGTTTGGTCCTGATGAATGCCAGGTGAATTATTTAAAAGGCAGAAACATGTTGACCATCATTATTTTATTTTCACTGTAGGATATAACTGGTATAATTAATTCGCAGTTAAATACCTTCTTTAATCTATGCCGGATTTTCCATCAATAAAGTTTTTGGGATAAAATCAAGGCATTTTTAAATCACATCCCCTATTTTGCACTCACTATTATTGCACTCCTCCACTACACACGAAATAACCTGCTCCGCTGTAAACAGGCGTTGTAGCACACCAGGGAGGCACTCGGCCTCTCTGGTGGGAACCCAATGATGAAGCATGTCACCAACTAGGTTGGTGAATGAGGGTTCTTTTTACAATTGTTTGTGATTTTATGCTGCTGGCTCTCCTCTCCTATTTTAGTCGTTTACACTCTTCTGTTGTTTACTTATAAAAGCCCTAGGGGGACTAAGAGTGTGTGTATCACCCTCTCTCTCCTGTTGTTTGAATATATTTAGGCAGCGCACAGCTGCGAGAGTATCTACTCTTTTTCATTGAATTTGGTGACTATTACCTTTTTGGGAGAAGTATGGAGAACTTAGGTCTATCATATTCCAAGGAAGAGGTGGATGCCCTTCTGGCAGACCCCTCTCTTTTTGCAGATTCCTCAATTGCACAAACCATATCCCAAACTACGGAATGGGATAAGCTATCAGAACAAAAACGAAATCGAATACGTACCATTCTACATGGAACTATTCTTACCGAGTACTTACGGAATAATATGGCCCCTAGAGGCCTTCTAGTCACCAATGCTCCAAGGATTTTTCTTGATGATGCACTGTTTAGAAAAGAATGGGCCCAGATCGCGTGGCATTGTACCCGCGACTGGTTGGTCCTAATTATAAAAACAGCTCTAAGACTCTCTGAGGCCATAATGGTAGAAATTCAATTGACTGAGACTCATTTTAAAGCTACACTCACGGGATACAAAAAGAAATTAGAAGAACTAAATAAAGAGATAAATGAATATAAGGAAAATCTGACTCAGTCAAAAGCTCAGAAATTTCAGAAAGACCTAAAACGATTTGCCTTTACAAAAGCCTATCCTTACGCTGACCCCGATTACACTCTACCCACAAGAAATACGAACAACTCTGATATATCAGAGGATGATGCATCCACTACAAGCGGATCCAGTGGGGGTAGTTATAAGCCAAGCCAGCGGGGAAGAGGAAGAGGATGGAACAGGAGATATGGCCACCCTTTCCAACACCAGGGGCTGTTAATTACCACAATCAGTATCGGCAACCCCAGTTCCCTATGATGAGCTGGAATCCTGCTTTTTTGCCACAACCATTCCCTCAAAACTCGTACCGACCACCTTTTTTAGAGAGGGGCCGGAGAGGGCGAGGAAAGAGAAGAGGGACAGGCCAAGTCCATTGGGGACCAGAGGAAGCGGTGGGGAACAACACCCGCAGCAAATCACAGAACCAAGAAGCGGGACCCAGCAACCAGAGAGTTTAGTTATGAATCTCTCTTGTGTGGCCTTGACTCCAACTGAAATGTCGGTTTTGGAGAAAGGATTAGGGTTTGTGCCAACGGCACGCTTGGATAGGTTCCGGGTGCATTGTGAGCTAGCTGATTTCTTTAGAAAATTAAAGCTTAAAGCTTTTTTTGAGAAGGTTAATCCTGCTGAGTCAGTACACTCTGTCAGTGATACAGGACTGCGTCCAAAATCTACATTCAATCCTCCCCCACACACCGTTCCTGCTGAAATAATAGCTTTTGAGCAGGCGGTGTTTAATGATGTCGAAGCTTTTGAAGAGACAGGAGTTTATAAGAATCTGAGTGCTGCAGAGTTTCAAGCACTACAAGCTCTACAGTCCAATACCGCTGTAGTTATAAAGCCAGCAGACAAAGGTGGGGGAGTTGTCATTCAAGATACTGTCGATTATGATAAAGAATGCAGACGCCTCTTAGGTGATCGCAACAGTTACACTCCTCTGACTAAAGACCCATCCCCCGAACTAAGGACAAAGATTTTTGAATTGGTTAATAATGCTGAATCCAACAAGCACATTACAAAACAAGAGGCTGATTTTCTGACAACTAGTGAGGGAATAATTCCATACTTTTATACTCTGCCTAAAACCCATAAAAATAGGACCCCTCCACCTGGGCGTCCTATCGTTTCGGGCATAGGCTCACTTTTGGAGCCTCTATCACGTTATTGTGACCAATTCCTAAAACCACTTGTGCAAAAGACCTCAACTTACCTCAGGGATACTAAGAATCTTCTGGCTCTCATACAGAACATAACAGTTGACAATAATACCACGTTCTTAGTATCATTAGACATTGAGAGTCTGTACACTAGTATTCCTCAGGATGACACAATAAGGGTTCTCAGTGAGGTATTAGAAGTGGCTACCTGGGATTACAATACCCGAGACAATTCGCTATTGAGTGCGCAACTCTGGCACTCAAACAGAATTATTTTGAATATCAAGGGGAATTGTTTTTACAAACAGCTGGGACATCTATGGGCAGTGTTTTTGCCCCCAGTGTAGCAGGTCTTTATGTTTTTGATTTTGAATGTAGAAACATCTTGACTACAGACAATCCTTATGCGTCCAATGTATCTTTTTGGAAAAGATATATTGATGACGTGTTTATCATTTGGCAGGGATCAGAAAATCTACTGAAAGATTTCTTTAACTGGATTAATACTCGTGACACCAATTTAAAGTTCACCCACTCTTATCATAGAGATGAAATGATCTTTGTGGATGTGTTAATTTCTAAGACTGATGGCAAACTAACAACTAGAACCTACTACAAATCAACCGCTAAAAACAACTTACTGTCCTTTTCGAGTTTCCATCCAAGGACCCTACGGGAGAATTTACCGTATGGACAATGTTTACGTATAAGGCGGAATTGTAGTAAGGTGAGTGATTTTCGTTCTCAGTCTGAAGAACTTACGAATAAACTCCGGAGACGAGGTTATCCTGAAAAATCCTGAAACAGAGCTGTAAAAGGGCCCGTAATCAACCGAGGGAAGCATTGTTGGAGGACACCCTAAAACATCCTGAGGAGGTTCCCCTTACATGCGTAACTACTTACAGTACTGCATCCAATGCAATCACAAAGTCAATAAGGAAGCACTGGCGGATTCTAGAGAGCAGTAACAGAAAATGGGAGAAACCATTATTCTCTTTCAGAAAAGCTAGAAGCGTCAGAGATGCTTTAGTGCACACTCGCCCTAAGCTAATTAACAATGACAGTGAACCGACAGTACTGAATGCTTGGGGCCTGCCCAGTGTCACAGGACACTTTCCCTGTGGTTCATGTAGTGTTTGTCACTTGACAACAGCGACGAAAACACTGAATCTTGAAACAGGCAAGATATGGACGCAATGATCCCACACAAACTGTAATACCACCAATGTGGTCTACCTGATCACATGTCCATGCGGACTGCGGTATATAGGTATGACTACAAGGAAAATTAAACAGCGAGTGTGTGAACACCGAAGTAATATTCGGTGTAGGAAAAACACAACTAAGCTAACAGAGCATTTTCTCAGTTCTAACCATACAACTAATGACCTGCATTGGACCATAATAGAGAAAATTAAACCAGGCAACAAGACATCCCAGATATTGTTTGAAAAAGAGCAACGATGGGTTTATCGACTTGCCACTCATACTAATGGGCTCAACGACAATATTCCGTGGGGTTCTGTGATGCATCGTTAAGACTTATCGCCCCAAATTCACTTGTGGTTAGTGATGTACTAGAGGTATTTCACTACCATAAAGATTGATGATATCTTTATGAGTATGGCGGTATCCTCTCTGAATCTTCATTTTGGGTCCTTTTACTGAATATGGCGCGTTTTTAATGTTCTAGAAATGTTTTTGACCGTTTCTATTGCTTCCAAGATTCATATTGTGGATCTACAGTATTGATAACGACCGTTAATGTTTTTTCCAAAAAATTAGCTTTTGTTAACTGAATATTATTGGTTTGTGCATTATCTAATAATTGGCGGTGTACAAAGGCAGACCGCTTGTAATCGTGGAATAACTCACCAAGTGTGGTTAAAGTATCAAACAGAAATGACTAATAAAGTTTGATTCGGACATTAGTTACCGCTGACAAAGTTTAGCGCACTAGTTTTCACATAGCTTTGCAGGCACGTAAACACGACGTGCAGACTGAATCCCGGTCGCTTAGTGTAAACACGGAAGAGGAGCAGTCACATGATCAGTGACGCTCCTCCTGTTTCCGTCTTTCGACCCGGATACTCCCTTCAAATACTCCTCGACTTACTGACACACTAATCGTCGAGGTCCTTGAGAAGGGAGAAGTAGGTTTACCACGGGCGTGGCACTTTGACGAAGTGAGTGATGAAGTGTCCGTTTGTAACATACGGCTTGTGAATAATTTACAGCGGCTTACTAATTGTTTTTCCACTTATAGTGTGTGACTACAAGTGAGCGCCCCCCCTCTGGACCTATGTAGTGAGGCTAATCTTTGCTTCACGTAAGTTGAATTTCTTCTCCAAATTGTATGGTGTAGGTGTGTCACGTATTTTACAATCTTTTACGGGCCCCATACCCATAGTCACGTTCATTTTTATCCTTACGAGTTTGTGTTACAATTTGATAAGCGGCATACTGGAATGAAAGCACGCTTGTAATATAATATATTTAAGAAATAGTGCCGATTTAACTTATTAGTCAGGCACTTGTTTAGGCCATATGTAATAAAATATGCATGGAACACTTGAAAAATGGCGACTATTCATATAGCCTGTTTTTACTGAAAGAGCACCAAGAAGCAGCATAATCACTGTTGGGCACATTACAGCACTATACCAGTTCATGTATTATATATGTACATTTTCTGTGTTGTATTGTCATGTATGATTTTGTTTATTCCTTTCAGAATCACGTAGTTTTCAGAATTACTGAAGACTTGTCCACAAAACCGTGAGTTTTTGCGGTCTTTTTGTTCCCACCAACGGTTAGGGTGCGCCTTAGCGCGTGCACACCGCCGGGGTGGTTTGGTCCTGATGAATGCCAGGTGAATTATTTAAAAGGCAGAAACATGTTGACCATCATTATTTTATTTTCACTGTAGGATATAACTGGTATAATTAATTCGCAGTTAAATACCTTCTTTTATCTATGCCGGATTTTCCATCAATAAAGTTTTTGGATAAAATCAAGGCATTTTTAAATCACATCCCCTATTTTGCACTCACTATTATTGCACTCCTCCACTACACACGAAATAACCTGCTCCGCTGTAAACAGGCGTTGTAGCACACCAGGGAGGCACTCGGCCTCTCTGGTGGGAACCCAATGATGAAGCATGTCACCAACTTGGTTGGTGAGTGAGGGTTCTTTTTACAATTTTTTGTGATTTTATGCTGCTGGCTCTCCTCTCCTTTTTTAGTCGTTAATACTGAGAGTGAGCATGCCAAAGTTACTGAGAGTATTTTAAGGGTATTGGAGGAGAAAGTTCTTAAAAACAAGAGAGATTGATTAATTGGTTAATGTCTTATTGTAACTGGCGTGAAATCTAAGCAAAGATTAGTAGAAAACACAGTTCTAGCACCATCACAGGAGAACAAAGTACAATTTATTTATCTCTAGGATTGTGCGAATTATGTGCCTAATACCCATTCCTTTTTGACACAACTGAGTGTTTCAGGATATTGTTGAAAAAAGTGCAGTTTCATTGGTATTCGCAGTATTACACATTTTTCAGCCAAATCAAAAGATATTTTGAGTGAGGATGAGCTGTGTTACAGTTGATGCTAGTCCATAAGTTGTGAGGATGCGTTTGATACAGTTGGATGGAGGGCATAAAACCACATTTGGGTTTACATCAAGAACTTAATGTTCTGTGCAATGCAGGTATTCTCTAATAGAAAATGAATTTGCACCTGTGAGAGGGGCATAGAGCAAATTAAGGCCTATCTGTGCCTTTCATACTGAGAACAGACCATCGACAATTTGTTGAAATTTGGGACGGAGTACAGATCAAACAAATCAATAGCCAGACTAACCAGGTTGTCTGAAAAGCTGTTTGAGTTCACTTTCAAGGTGAATATACATGCATGGTGGGAAAAAGTTTCCGGTTGATTATTCATCAAGACTGCCCTTGGAAGTGAATGAACGTGAGGAGTGTGTTTGGGAGAATGAAGTGAAAGAATGTATTATTGCCAGTGTCGACAGATCAGTGGTGTGTGGAGACCAAGATATGTGGTGTGAAGAAGTGGATGAGGATGTTATCTTAAAAGATGCAGTTAAATAAATCACTATTGGACGGCTGAGAGGAAGGAAATTGTGGCTGGCAACCATACGCTAAAGTAGTTGACAAACTGTCTCTAGAAGACAGCATGTTGGTTCGCAGGCCCTAAATTGATTCAGGAGGAGAATTTTGGGGGTGGCACAATTGGGTCATTTATCAAATTAATTTCACCAAAAGGAAAATTAGAAATGATTATGGTGGCCAGCTCTTTATGGTGAAGTGCAATGGTTAGTGTGGAATTGTAACGTGTTGCACCAGCGGTAAATGTTTGGTTAGTGATATACCGGTTAAGAAGGCAGTGGAGTGTCAAGAGAAAAAGTGTGTCAGAGAATAGGTCTGCATTTTCTGGGTTCATTTCAAATTTTGCTTGCACAATTAAGATATTTCATTGTATTACTTAATAACTTATCAATATTGGTGGAGGTTTAATGTGTTCTCAAGCTGACGATGAAAAGTGTGACAAGTTTCTTCAAGGATGTTTTTACTAGGGAAGAGATTCCACAAGAGGTACTCACCTATAATTGGGTGCGGATTGCCTCCGCAGTCATGAAGTTGATTTTGGGAAAATGTGGCCGCAAGAACATAAGAATGCCTCTGTGTCATGCTCAGAATAATGGTACAGTTGAATGGTTCAACAAGGTTTTAAATGAGTGCAACAGTAGTAGAGTGGTTGTAGTGAGAGCAGTTAGCGATTTTTTCTGGTTACATAGGTACACCCCACATACATTGAACAGAGTTTCACCTTTTGAAATGATGAGGAGTAGAGATTTCTTTATCAGAATTTAGTCCAGTTTGGATGGTGAGGGCTAGCAAACAACATAGAAGTTGTCAAGCCATTGTGGAAAGAGAGTAAAGACCAATTGAATCGTGTAAACCAAGTCAGAAGTAGTAGTGAGAAGCTTAAGGTGGTAAAGAAGCCACATTTGACAATAGAAAAATTGTAAAGAATCAAGAATCCTGTGTTGGTGAAGAAGGATTTATTGAAGTTCCGTGATTCCTTGTGCGGACATTTCTCCGTGGGGTAAATACTAACTCACTCTCGCAGCCGGTGTTTGACCCTCAGTCATTGCTGCTTTCTTTTTTATGGGATGTCCCTCAGCCACTGCTCCCCTTCCCACCCTGTCGAAGGGCATTTCACCACCTGCAACTGCAGCGCTGTTTAATTAGGCGCTGCAGTGCAGGTGGCAAAATGCTCGTTCGAAAGATTGACCCGGCGCAAAGACCATATACCCGGTGAACCAGAGCAGATTAAAGAAATAGTGAGGTGTCATTCCTGGCCAACAGTCAGTTGCACCTAGGCCCCTGCTGTGACTGGTCTTAATTCCTATAAGAGAAGTTCAACACTTCTACATTTGCAGAAGACTCTGTATATGACCCACATGGACATTGACATGGGCCAATCTGAAGCCCTGATAATGGTCTACCTTTTGGTAGCTTGGGATAAAGTGCATCCAGATATTCTGTGGATTCTATTGGTTCACATTGACCAAAGCCAGCAAGTCAGAATGGAAACTACTTCTCCCTCAGAAAAATATGCCTGCAGTAGTGTTCCATAAGCTTTCTTTCTTTACTCTATGTTCTTTAACGTGCATGTGAGCCAAGTGGCACACGTGTTAAAGCACTTCATCATGTACAGGTCCAAAAGTGTGGGAAAGATGTAAAGAACGACAACAGACATTGGGTGATGGAACACCCTTAGGGCCTTACACACTATTAAATCTTGAGGGGCAACTGCCTATTTATTAGTGGGCTTAACATTAGGATTGCTGCCAGCAAGACACTGCTTTCAGCCCACAAAATAAAAATATTCTTCAATGACACATCCCCACAACTACTTTCTGAAGGTGTATCAACTCTAGAAGCAGATATTTTTCAAAAAGAAATTACTGTGGTAACCAAATACCTCAAGACAGGAAAGGCACCTGCCAATAATGGCTGCAGCCCAGAATTCTATCAACAATTCAATGAAGGCTTGGCTTTGAGATTTACAAATCTATTTAACCACTATGTATACAACAACTTGTCACAGGTATCCTTTATAGAGGCCACCAGCTGTATAAAACTCAAGGAGGGAAAGAATTTACAGTTTATGAAGAACTAAAGACCTATATATTACTAATTAATGCCAACTGCAAAATCTTTGGAAAAATACTGACCTCATGGTTAGAATCCAATAATCCTCATCTGATAAAAATAAATCAGACAAGCTTTTGTAAAAGGATAATATCAGCCTCCAGCACAAGACTCCTCTAAAATATAATTGACTCTACTGAAGAAAAATGTGAGAACATATGGTGTCCAATTGCTCTTGATTCCGAAAAGGCAGCTGACAGTGTCAAATGAAAATACCTTTTCAAAGACCTAAAATGATGTGGCATTACACAAAAAACATAACTGACAATGTTAAAGTGTTGTGTGCCCAACCCAAAGTGGCTAAACTGGTCTGTGGATCTCTTTGATAGAAGTTCTGTCTACAACGAGGAATGAACCAGGGTAGCCTAATCAATCACAGTAAAAATATAAACTAGATGCATATTCAAATGACATCCTCATACTTGTTAATTACCTGGAAAAATGTATCCAGCACCTGCTGAAAAAAATATCTGCACATGCCACAGTATCTGGATGCAAACTTAGTGACTACAAGTCAGCTGTTCTTCCACTAACCAAGCTGTAAAAGAAACACCACATAGCGCATAGTATATTGAAATGGAGTGCAATCAACATCATATTTGGGGATTCCTTTCACACAAAAAACTATCCACCACTGCAAACCAACTGCAAATCAAAACATTAGAAGAAATGAGAATAAGAACATTAATGTGGTCACCTCTAAAACTCTCATGGAGTGAGAAAATGGACACAATGAAAAAGAGGATCACATTCAAGATTCCAAATTTCTTTCCATCCATCTTTTTTCAGATAATTGATCAAAATATAGAACAAATTTCTATGGAATGGTAAACACCTCTTAATATCTCTACAAAAATATGGAAAAATAAAAGGCATGTTCAGCTGCCCAAACTCCCAAGCATATAAGGGAGCCATTGAACTCTCCCAGACATTCCAATGATAACGTGACCCAATGAAACCAATACACCGCCATGAATTAAGCTGGAAGCCTTCCTCACTGTACTCTTTCAGCTAAACATTTTACATCTACCCACAACTGCAGACTCTCCAGGGCATTGCCAATAATATTAACCACCAAAACTTTTGTTAAGAAATTCGCCATACCAAGAGGTTTATCTAAGACATCTAAAATGACTCTGGACTATAAGTGGACCCAAATCAATCAACCCTCATCGCCATAACCCCCCAAAACTGCAACCATATAGCAATACATCAAATTTACATCACATCCCTTGACAGAAAACTACATCCAAAATCTCATTAAGATATGGTCTGAGAAATTCCAAACCCATACATTATTGTTACGAGCGCATAGCGTCGAGAGCGCTGCAGCAACCGAAGAAGAATACAGCAAGGCTTGTTAAGTACTGTGCCGGCAGCTCCTATTACTACATGTTCCATGAGGCCATGCGCTCCTTACAGGCAGCGGAGAACGTCTATAAAGATCGACGCGACATCAGGCAAAGCGTCGGAAATTCTTCCTTGGAGGTATGTTGGCGTCCTGTCGATTCTCCGAGAGGTCTGGTAAGGGTGCTACGCACCGACCCGTATTCATCTTTGTTCCTGGCAGCATACCGTTCTCCATTGGTGAGCGCCGTCGCGCTCGTGCGGAGAAAGGTCTCTGCCTCCAGTTACGGCTCTTGTTTTGCCATAGCCCATTCTCCGTTGGTGAGCGCCGTTGCGCTCGTGCGGAGAAGGGTGCCCCTATCCGTGCTAAGGAAAGCCTAGTTTTCTACGTAGTAGTGACATTGCTCACGTCACGCCGCCTTGTCAAAATCTTGTTTTACCTTGTTATCTTTTGAATCGTGACTTATTGTGGAGCAGCGGTGCTGTTATTCCACGTCAAGCTGTTGACTGTACTACTTCTTTTCGTTTATGGAACACTTTCATTTATATTTTGATCGACATTGAGTTCTCCTGGATCATGGTGATACGCAAACCATATTAGGAGGTAAGCTATGGCATCATTGTGATATTGTTTGAACCTGATATTCTGAAGTCACTTCTTATCTTATGGTTTGGTTGTTTTTCTGGCTCTACCTTTAACAGGGACTTTCAAGGAGTGGTATAGGACTACGCTCGCTCCCTGTGACGTCTAGTGGAGTCTAGAAAGGGGTAGGTTGCTAGGAGGAAAAAACCTGTGTATGTTATGGGGTATCTGTACCCACCTATTTGTGTCCTATGTTTGTAATGTGATTTCGGGTATGACTGTTCTCTTCTATGTTTCCCACATTGCAGCCACAACAAAGAAACAGGTTCTATTACAACAACGAAGTAGTTACTGTCTACGCTTATGGGTGTAATTCTTTTTGTTTACAGGTATAGGAACTTGCACTTGGGAGCTGTTATTTCATATTAGTAGTGCATGTGGCACGGAGGTGGATTTATGATATTTACGATTGTTGTTCTCTCCACAGGTCTCCCTCCCTGCTGTCCCCATCCTTTCCTTCCCTCACTTGATCCTCCCACTGACCTGTGCCATAACGGCTTCTAAGGCTTGGGGATATCAAGAGGTGGACCACTCTGAGCAACAAACCAATCCTGAGGACAGACCAACGTGACAGAATTTCCGACCCACGAATTAAGTCCTCCCGGTTGGTTTGTGCAGATATGGCCACTCTTGATGACGTTCTTACGGTTCTTGCCAATGTGCAGGCGGAGTTAGCCGCTTCACATCAAGAAGCTGCAGATCTTAAAGCCAGGGTAGACGGGATGCAACGCAACCCATTCAATATAGGGGGTCAGGCAGCGGTACCCACCAATGCAGTAACGGTCGAAATGCCGGTGTCTATCCCGTTGGCTACACCGGAAAGGTTTCATGGGGAATCTAGCAAGGTGCAGGTGTTTTTAACGCAAGCCACATTCCATTTTTCTTGCAAACCAAAATCCTTCCCCACTAATCAAGCAAGAGTAGCTTTCCTTATCTCGTATCTAGCGGGGGACGCGGCGCAATGGGCAGTGCCCTTAGTGACTCGGGATGATCCCATCCTTCATGATTGGGAAGCATTCAGAACCGAGTTTCTGAAAGTATTTGACAGACGGTCTGAATCATTTACCGCTGATAGGGAATTGCTTGAGTTAAGGCAGGGTAATAACGAGCTGGTGGTGTATCTCAACGCATTCAGGAGATTGGTGGCAGAAACCAAGTGGCCCGAGGCCAAACAAGCTGCATTGTTTCACCAAGGGTTGAGAGAGGATCTCAAGGATGTAATCACCCAAATAGACCCACAGCCAACTAATTGTGAAGATTTGATTAGTCTAGTGTTGCGTTTAGACCACAGAATCAGTGAAAGAAAAGGGGATCATAAGAGGAAGGACAGAACCATAACGCCATTTGAAAGGCAGAGAAACAGTGAAACCCAAAACATTCAAGCCGCAGAGCCTATGGATATAGGCACTATACGGGCAGCATTAACCCAGACACAAAAGGAAACAAGACGTAAACAGGGCCTTTGTCTCTATTGTGGCAAAAAAGGCCATTATGTTAGAGAATGTCCTGTGAAGCCCAAGAACAGTCGATATCGCTACAGTAGAGCAGCCACTGCAGCCTTGGATACGGTACTGGAAAACTAACAGGCCCAAGAAAAGACGAAGGGGTTTCTTGGGGTCAGGTGTTTCTCCCTTCTTCACTTAACAACAACTCATCAATGCAGGGACATTTGTTCATATCCTTGTTGCTGCTCATACAGTCAGAGTGGACATGAGCTTCAGCCATGATCGATTCGGGAGCCACGGGCATTTTTATGGTTATCGGAGAAGCCAAACGCAGAGGGATCTGTCTAGTGCCCAAGGACAAGCCAGAGGATGTCTATGCGGTAGACGGAAGAAAACTTGACACTGGGCCCATTGGCTATACGACAGGAGAAATAGAAGTCCGTTACTGAGCCTCTCATCGGGAGAATCTAACTTTCAATCTCATCCAAGCTCCCCAATATGGGATAATTTTAGGATTGCCTTGGTTGATGAAGCACAACCCAGAAATAAATTGGAAGACCCGAACGGTGCAGATGAATTCGCCTTACTGTTTGGAACATTGTTTAGGTAAGCTCGAAAGTCCCGCGACTGCTCTTGCAACGGGGTTGAGTCTAGCCACAGCGGCCGAAAAAGACATTCAACTTCCCCCCATCTACCAAGCGTACTCAGAGGTGTTTAACGAAATACAAGCCGAAGAACTACCACCCCATAGACAATACGATTGTCAGATAGACTTAGTGCCTGGGGCTGTGGTGCCGAGCGGAAGAATATATGCTCTAACTGAGCCTGAGAATCTCCATCTTAGAAAATACCTGGACAAGTATCTGGATTTAGGCTTCATCCGTCCCTCGAAATCACCGGCAGCTTCCCCACTTTTCTTTATACCCAAGGCTAATGGTGAGTTACGCGCCTGCATCGACTTCCGCACACTGAATGCTATTACAGTGAAGAATCGCTACCCCTTACCACTGATCCCGGTGTTGATCGAACAAACCAAGAAGGCTACAATCTACACCAAGTTGGACCTCAAGGGCGCTTATCATCTGGTTCGCATGAGGTGTGGAGATGAGTGGAAGACAGCGTTCAAGACCCGTTATGGATTGTACGAATATTTGGTGATGCCGTTCGGGTTGTGCAACGCCCCTGCAGCATTCCAATATTTCCTAAACGATGTGTTACGTGAAATCCTGGACCACTATGTGGTGGTATACATTGACGATATTCTCATCTACTCCGAGGATGAGATCACACACATTGGACATGTGAAAACCGTATTACAGATCCTGCAAAAACATCACTTATTTTGCAAGCTGAGCAAGTGTGAATTCCATGTGAGTACGGTGGAATTCCTCTGTGTTATGCTCACTCCTTATGGACAGGAAATGGCTGAGAGAAAGATCACGGCGGTTAAAGAATGGCCTACCCCCCAGAACGTTCGTGATGTGCAGTGTTTTATTGGGTTCGCGAATTTTTACCGCAGTTTCATAAACCACTTCTCCAAGTTGGTGGCCCCCATAACACAGCTGCTGAGAAAAACACAGAAGTTCGAGTGGACCAAGGGAGCTCAAGACGCATTCGTATCCTTGAAGACAGCTTTTGTCACTGCTCCAATTTTGACACACCCTGACCCAGAGAAACCTTACATTGTTGAGGCAATGGCCTCCGATGTGGCACTGGGGGCCGTATTATCCCAAAGACATTCTACCACAGGGCAACTACATCCAATAGCCTACATGTCGAGAAAGCTGAATGATGCGGAGAGGAACTATAACATAGCGGAAAAGGAGCTCCTTGCCATCAAGAACGCCTTCCTGGAGTGGAGACACTTTTTGATGGGTGCCAGGCACGTGGTGACGGTTTACACTGATCATCGAAATCTACAGTTCATGACCGCGGCTCGACACCTGACCCCTCGCCAACTCAGATGGATGTTGTTCTTTTCGGAATATCACTTCATCATCACCTACAGACCAGGTTCCGAGAACCGCAAAGCAGACGCGCTCACCAGACAAACGTCTTCCACGGAAAAAGACACAGAACCGGCGCGTTCCATCATTGATCCTCAGAAAGTCTTGTGTGTCATACAGCCAGATGCTTTCCTTAAAGAGGTACTTAGAGGAGTTAACACGTTCTCATGGAGATCCTGGCTGAAAAGCCATAGGGAATGGCAAATCAAGAATGGGTTTCCAATAAACAATGATCACCTGTTGGTACCCACCGAGAAGCTACGAAAACAGGCATACCTATGGTGTCATGAATCACCTAGTGCAGGACACCAAGGGAGTGAAAGAACAGTGGAACTACTTAACCGACAGTTCTGGTGGCCATCGATAAGAAGGGACGTTGCAGACTGGATAAAAGTGTGTGAAACATGCGCAAGGATGAAAACAGATCATCTACGCCCACAGGGGTTACTGCAGCCTCTCCCCACTCCCAGCAGTCCTTCGGAAAACATATCACTGGATTTCATTGTGGGGTTGCCAGAGGACAAGGGATGCACAGTCATTTTGGTAGTGGTGGATTACCTGACTAAGATGGGACATTTCGTGGCCTGCAGAACGATTCCTACCGCAGGGCAGTTAGCTCATTTACTGATGAGGCATGTGGTTCGCCTGCACGGTTTACCAAGAACCATCGTATCTGACAGGGGTTCGCAGTTTACGGCTCAATTCTGGAGAGTGTGGTGTTCCTCGTTACACATAACCACGGCCCTGTCTACCAGTTACCACCCCCAAACAGATGGACAAACTGAACGTCTCAATCAAACCCTCAAACAGTACTTACGCTGTTATGTGGACCATAGTACTGAGAAGTGGGTGGACTACCTTTGGCTCGCTGAGATAGCCTATAACAATGCCACGCATAGTTCTACGCGTACTTCCCCATTTTATTGTACCTATGGGCGTCATCCAAGGTTTCTTCCATTCATTCACCCAACGGAACATACCAACTTACCTGAAATATTGAAGAGAGTGGCCCATATCAGGGAGACGTTGGTGTGTACGCAGGAGTATCTGAAGGCAACCAAGAGGACATACAAAACCGCAGCAGACAAACACAGACGACCGGGGCCGTTGTACAAGAGAGGGGATAGTGTCTGGTTATCCACCAGGAACATACGATTCTAAAAACATAGTGTGTTTAGCCCGAGGTATATTGGACCCTACATGATCAGTAAGTGCATCAGTCCCGTGTCTGTGAAATTGGATCTGCCTTCGCATCTGCGCATCCTGTCTTTCATGTGTCATTGTTGAAACCCTCCTACTGCCCTGCGCGACCTCGCCCTCCTCCGGTCATGGTGGAAAACGACCTCGAGTATGAGGTGCGGATGATTTTGGACTCCAAGAAGAGAGGCCGTCAGCTATGGTATCTGGTGGCTTGGAAAGGCTACTGTCCTGAGGAAAACTCATGGGAGCCAGCGTCTGGAGTGCATGCACCAAGACTGGTGTCTGCGTTCCACAGGCTCCATCCGCTGAAGCCCAGCCCCTTTACGCGCTCTCGTTAAAGGGGGGGGATGTACTGTTACGAGCGCATAGCGTCGAGAGCGCTGCAGCAACCGAAGAAGAATACAGCAAGGCTTGTTAAGTACTGTGCCGGCAGCTCCTAATACTACATGTTCCATGAGGCCATGCGCTCCTCACAGGCAGCGGAGAACGTCTATAAAGATCGACGCGACGTCAGGCAAAGCGTCGGAAATTCTTCCTTGGAGGTGTGTTGGCGTCCTGTCGATTCTCCGAGAGGTCTGGTAAGGGTGCTACGCACCGACCCGTATTCATCTTTGTTCCTGGCAGCATACCGTTCTCCGTTGGTGAGCGCCGTCGCGCTCGTGCGGAGAAAGGTCTCTGCCTCCAGTTACGGCTCTTGTTTTGCCATAGCCCATTCTCCGTTGGTGAGCGCCGTCGCGCTTGTGCGGAGAAGGGTGCCCCTATCCGTGCTAAGGAAAGCCTAGTTTTCTACGTAGTAGTGACATTGCTCACGTCACGCCGCCTTGTCAAAATCTTGTTTTACCTTGTTATCTTTTGAATCGTGACTCATCGTGGAGCAGCGGTGCTGTTATTCCACGTCAAGCTGTTGACTGTACTACTTCTTTTCGTTTATGGAACACTTTCATTTATATTTTGATCGACATTGAGTTCTCCTGGATCATGGTGATACGCAAACCATATTAGGAGCTAAGCTATGGCATCATTGTGATATTGTTTGAACCTATTATTCTGAAGTCACTTCTTATCTTATGGTTTGGTTGTTTTTCTGGCTCTACCTTTAACAGGGTCTTTCAAGGAGTGGTATAGGACTATGCTCGCTCCCTGTGACGTCTAGTGGAGTCTAGAAAGGGGTAGGTTGCTAGGAGGAAAAAACCTGTGTATGTTATGGGGTATCTGTACCCACCTATTTGTGTCCTATGTTTGTAATGTGATTTCGGGTATGACTGTTCTCTTCTATATTTCCCACATTGCAGCCACAACAAAGAAACAGGTTCTATTACAACAACGAAGTAGTTACTGTCTACGCTTATGGGTGTAATTCTTTTTGTTTACAGGTATAGGAACTTGCACTTGGGAGCTGTTATTTCATATTAGTAGTGCATGTGGCACGGAGGTGGATTTATGATATTTACGATTGTTGTTCTCTCCACAGGTCTCCCTCCCTGCTGTCCCCATCCTTTCCTTCCCTCACTTGATCCTCCCACTGACCTGTGCCATAACGGCTACTAAGGCTTGGGGATATCAAGAGGTGGACCACTCTGAGCAACAAACCAATCCTGAGGACAGACCAACGTGACAATTATACTGAGAGAGAGCCATAAAAAGCACGCACTCTGCCTCAATCAATCCATACAGTTCACTATACCCTATGGTCACCGGATAACATACATTGGACCAGCCCATAATAAAAGGACTCCCGCTTTCGATGCCAACAAAATGGCACTGCTTTGGAGCCAAGTTTGTCCCCTGATCTAAGCTTCAAAAATATTGGTCCGATGTTTCCAAAACGAAAATAAATACCATTTCCCCCAGGAAGGAATACAATGCTCTCTTGACTGTTAATTACACCACTCCACAAAGATTCCTCCATAAACCAATCAAACATCAGACTGCTAGATAATCTATTAGTAATCTGCCTTAAAGAAAATTTCAGCCTAATGGAATTTCTTGGAACTAAATCTCAACTTCTGTTGGGTTGCAATGTGTTTTTCCTACAGACTTATAATACAGCAAAATGAACTCAAGATACATTGAACTGAGAAAGAAAAACAACTGACACACTCTTACAGAATCTCTAGATCACTGTTCCACAGGAGTACCCATCCAAATGCCTGCTGCAAGATAGAGACTGGACCCCCCTCATAAGAACAGGTCAAATGCATAAGACGTGCAGATTTGGTCTTCCAGCTCGCCCCAACTTATACAATGTATGTTCCTGTTCACTTCCAGCCTAAACACTCATATTCAACAGACAGGGACTCACCTTCCCGCACCATTACCCAACATTTTAATCCCACTGATATCAAAGTACCCCCATCAACACACCATGTGCTACAAAACCAATTGTTTGATGTGTGATTACTACTCTTTCCCGTTTATGCATTGTTTAATAAATACCAATAAAAACCTGAAAACACACAAATGATGAGTTCTTTTATGTGCGGTATGTTCATACTTTTTTGTTGTTGTTTATGTGAATGTAATGAAAACAGTTTTTAAATATAATAAAAACAAAAAGGATGGCAATATTATCACTCGGATCAGCATTGAAGAAAGCCTAGATTTTAACTGGTCACAAAAGCTCAGAAAGGCTCAAAACATATTAGGAAAGTGAAAGAGCTGGGAGTCTGGTTCAATACCAACCTGTACTTTTCCTACCAGAATTCAGCACTTGTTCCAACTTACACTTCCAGGTAATTATGAGGGTTCTGCTGTGGATTCAGACAAAAAAATAAGTTGAAGTCACGAAGGCTGAGATGTTGTTATGCCTAGACGAATGAAATATACGGTTAGCTGGTGCACCAAACGAGACCCAAAATGACAGGGTAAAGCAAGAACTAGCGCCCCCATTCTAGCCACTCAGATGAGATTGGAACACATCACACAGCACAAAATAATTTCAATTGTACTCAGTGGAGCAAAGGATTAAATTTGAAACTTTCCGTGTAAGTTATACAGCATTTGGGAAATTTCGCCTGGACTTGAGCCTTGGGTAGGTGCAATAAAAACACATAAATAATATAGTTTGAAGTAAAGAAGTATCCTAAAGTCATGAACGTGTTTTTTTGTTGTCGTTTCTCTTCGTGTAAGATGACCTCTGACAACTGAGAGGGAAGTGCACAATCAGAATAAGATGACCTCTGACAACTGTGAGGGAGGTGCACAATCAGAATAAGATGACCTCTGACAACTGAGAGGGAAGTGCACAATCAGAATAAGATGACCTCTGACAGCTGTGAAGGAGGTGCACAATCAGAATAAGATGACCTCTGACAGCTGTGAGGGAGGTGCACAATCAGAATAAGATGACCTCTGACAGCTGTGAGGGAGGTACACAATCAGAATAAGATGACCTCTGACAGCTGTGAGGGAGGTGCACAATCAGAATAAGATGACCTCTGACAACTGTGAGGGAGGTGCACAATCAGAATAAGATGACCTCTGACAGCTGTGAGGGAAGTGCACAATCAGAATAAGATGACCTCTGACAACTGTGAGGGAGGTGCACAATCAGAATAAGATGACCTCTGACAACTGTGAGGGAGGTGCCCAATCAGAATAAGATGACCTCTGACAACTGTGAGGGAGGTGCACAATCAGAATAAGATGACCTCTGACAGCTGTGAGGGAGGTGCACAATCAGAATAAGATGACCTCTGACAGCTGTGAGGGAGGTGCACAATCAGAATAAGATGACCTCTGACAGCTGTGAGGGAGGTGCACAATCAGAATAAGATGACCTCTGACAGCTGTGAGGGAGGTGCACAATCAGAATAAGATGACCTCTGACAGCTGTGAGGGAGGTGCACAATCAGAATAAGATGACCTCTGACAGCTGTGAGGGAGGTGCACAATCAGAATAAGATGACCTCTGACAACTGTGAGGGAGGTGCACAATCAGAATAAGATGACCTCTGACAGCTGTGAGGGAAGTGCACAATCAGAATAAGATGACCTCTGACAACTGTGAGGGAGGTGCACAATCAGAATAAGATGACCTCTGACAGCTGTGAGGGAGGTGCACAATCAGAAACTGCTCTTAAGGTTGCCAGAAAGAAAGCTGAAAGAGTTGACTGTGTAAAGTCTCCCTAGAGAATAGAAACATGCTCGATGATGGGTCAAGTAGGTGTATGCCTTTTACTTCCTACTGTTTACTCCTTGAACCTTGGGGGAAGCTGGATGACCCATTGCCCACTAAACTCTGAAAGAAAGAAGCCCTTGGCCTAATGGAGAAAGACTTCCAGAAAAAAACACACAAAGACGCATAACTTCTGCAAACGTCCACTGCAGTCAAATAAAAGGCCTCCGTCTCCAACAGATGACTAAAAACTAAAATTATATTTAAACCACAGAGGGATTAAGAAGTCTAGGACCCCCTAGTGAAACAGAACATGCCATGCCTTGACACCCTTAGACATTTTAAAGCTGCTTGTATTAGCAGCAGGTCATTCGGATGCACATATGAGAGCAAAGTTACATAGGTATGAAGGAATAGGACAATCGTATTCGCTATAAAAACAACATTAATAAATCTGCAATTTTATGAAACGGCTGCATCTATCAAGCTGTTTTTTTATAGATTTTTTTTAATCTAGTAGAATGTTTCTATCACCCAATCTACTGTTTGTTACTCCATGTTTTTTTTCTAAATATTTTCATTTGGCTTTTCCACCTTTAAAATGTCAGCTCAAACGCCACTTGTATTATATTCAATTTGAAGACGAGATGACACCAGATGGAGCAGCTTCACCCAAAACATTGATGACAATGGCGCAGGAGAACAATGATGTCAAATATGTGTTTGTCAAGACCCAAGGACACGGTACCTAGTCTCTACGCAAGGCAGCAATTCAGAATCGCTGGCTTCAATGGAAATTCTTGGATAGCAAGCAATAAGTGTTGAAGACAACAACACAAGCTCTAAGGCTGTTGTTGCAGGTGTCTCCGAGGTACTTAGAGCGCACAGCATGTATTAACTCCAAAAGGAGCTTGCTGACTATATGTATAGAAGGAAGGAGGAATGGCAGAATTGGCAGTCACCAAGCTTAATACATGTATTAGTTATATACAAGATGTTTCCATTGGTATAAGTAATAATTAGCCAATTATAATCAGTTTCTGAAACAGCCACTTACGATTGGCTCGGTTATGGTGCAAGATTAATAACCCGAAAATGCATCCAATAGTGTTGAATACAAAATACATGCTCGACTATATGAGCGCCTTATTGTGGGTACTTCATTTTGAAACTATATTAGAGGCATGGGTGCTCTCTCTTGCTTTGTCTCTCTCATATATATGTGTCCTACACATATGCAGATCCGCAGAGAGTAATATGTTGTTATGCCTCGCCGAACGGAACTGTGCGATTTGAAGACCCCCTCAAATGAGGACTGGAACCCTAAGTATACACAGACCCTGCTCAGTTGCCCTGAGCAGCAGGATCTGTGGATCCCACGTGCCTCCTAGAAACACTGGTAACCAACACAAGGCTTTAGAGACACCCCTGCCTCCAGAGGCCCCATGCCTTTGAACAATGGAAAAAGGGAAAGAGGTTACCACTGGTGTATTTATAAGGTCTGGGACATCTAGTGGTTGGAAGAAAAAACAACCTGGTTCTAGGTAACAGGAAGTATGTTATCTATGCACCCAAGATTTGCAACAACATCCCCGTACCCATTAGGACTGCCCCAAAGCTGCACCACTTTAGGGAAGAGTTGAAGATTCACCTTTTTAAAGAACACTATATCACAATGCACTAAACGTACACATCCCAACTTCCTCTCATTTTACTTGTTGAATTTATGCTTGTAATGGGCCATGTACAGCACTCTGCTGCCTAGTTGCTAGGTGGGCACCATAGAAATACCATATACATACATTCAATGTTATTCTGGGCCAGATGTACCACCACTCCATTTTGTGAGTTGCAAATTGCGATTTTTTGGGACTCGCAATTTGCAACTCGCAAAACAGAATGTACTAATGCATCTCAGACACATTTAGCGATTCCCAATGGGGTCACAAATGACCTGCCTCATCAATATTCATGAGTCAGGTCGCAATTTGAGATCCAATGGGGATGGCCAGCACACACAGGGTCTGTGACCGCTTTTTTAAAAAAGCAGGTTTTTAAAAAATGCATCCCGTTTTCCTTAAAGAAAACGGGATGCATTTAAAAAAGAAAAATTAAATGCTTCTGTTTAATTTTTTAAGAGTAGGCAGTGGTCCGTGGGACCGCTGCATGCTCTTAAAAAATATTTTCGCTGTCCAACACAAAGGGGAAGGGGTCCCTGGGGACCCCTTCTCATTTATGACTTGATTATCACCTACTTGAAGTAGGTGGTAGCTGCGATTGTTTTGCGACCGCATTTACGGGCGCAAAACAATTGCACATATCAGTGCGACTCGCTATTAGGAAGGGATGCCCTTGGCACGCAACTTCCTAATAGCGACTTGCAAACCCTATTTTACGAGTCGGTAATAGGTTACAGACTCGTAAAATAGGATTTGTACATAACACAACCCTTTTTAGTGGTCGCATACGGGCCGAGTTTCCATTTGTGCCCGCTAAATAGAGTCGCACATCTGGCCCTCTGTGTCTTGCAAATACAAGATGGTGGTATTCTGTTTCCTGAGTCATTGGAAGAGGTATACACTGCTTTTCAGTATAGGGGATCAAAGTCTGATCCTCTATGCGTCTCAACATTCAAGGATCTTTCTTAGGTGCATTCTTCTCCCACTGCACCTCATTTCCTTCTTTCTTCTATCCGTGTTCTGGTTAGGATTGTTGGGTTAGGATTTTTGCTAGTCTTTTATTCTGATTTCCTGTTGGAATTATTGTGTTAGGATTTTGTTTATTTTTTTCTACTTTTGCTAGTGTATTTTTTATGAGAGATTTTTCTGCAACTTGCTCTTTACTCTCTTAGATACCTCTACCTTGTCCCTGCCATCTTGCACGACCTTCTTGGTGCCTTGCTTGTTGTTTCTTCACCTTCCTCTCAGTGAATCTAGAGGACTGAGTTGCGATTTCTGATGGAGAACCTCCTTATTATTCCTCTCTCAAGAGGAAGGCGATAAAGGAAGTGTGACCTGTGAACAACAGGTTGAGACACAAAAGGCTGTGTCATTTGACTGTAATATGCATCAAATGCAGGATTTACTAGCAACTGTTCAATTTCTCAATCAGACAGTTCAATCATTGACAAAGGACAATGCTGCTTTATGCTAAACAGTAGTTGACATGGGTCAATTTACGATAGACACTTCTTTATCTGCAGCGGGGGAAGCAAGTATGATGGGTGCAGCTAGACGAATTTTTAACTGCCTGTACCATATAATTCATCTTTCGACCCCATCAGTTTAGAACTGATATTTCAATACAACCTGTGCGGAAAGGACGATTGTACACAAGGCTCACAGTATGACAAAGCCCAGCTCTGTCCTCTGGGTAGGCCCACCACTGTTCATATACAGACTTCAGAATAATGGTATACATTGATCCATTGTCGACCATGAGCTCAACTTCGCAATCGTTTATGATAAACGTAGCCTTGGGCCTATTCTTTCTTTGTCCATCTAGCACTAATTCTCCAACATCGCTCATCATGAGAATTCTGTGGCTAGACTCAACAGGACACACACCACTTTCAGATACTAATGACACTGTATTGCAATTGCCCATTCTGCACATTTTCGCAAAATGGCCCAAGCTGCCACACTTTCTGCATTCCCCGTTACTGGCAAAACAGAATTTAGAGTCTGATGAATGGTTAGTAGTGCCACACCGGTTGCAAACCCTGCTGCCCTGTTTAACAGTCCCCCCATACTTGTTGGATTTGCTTGAATACTTAAGTGCAGTAACAGATTCTACTGCTTTACTAACAGCAGCTACTTCAGATACACCTCCCTCCTGTTTGTTCCTTTCAAGTTCACACATGCAAGAAGCAGACTGTTCCAAAACCTTGGCCATGTCAATAGCCTCCCTCAACATTGGATTTTTAGCTGCCCACAAACGTTCTTGAATTTTCTTCTCTCTACACTGAACTATTAATTGGTCCCTTTTAATTCAGTCATGACTCCAAATTTATACTTCATGGACAACTCACGCAATCTTGAAATAAATTCATCAATTGACTCATCTACCCTCTGTGGTTGGGTATAAAATTTGAAGCATGTCATGACTAAGTTTTCCTCCTTTGCAAATCTAATCTCCAATTTGCGCTTAGCTTCTTCAAAAACATCTAGTAATGGTTGTCCACTTGGCTCTGTAGCTTGGGGCAAAAACCTAAAAACTCCTTGTCCTTCACTACCCAATACACTTAATAACAACGCTTTCTTCTTAGATGGACGAAAATCTTGTCCATCTAAAGCCTCCAAGTAATTATCAAACATTATGATCCAATCCTCCCATGGTACTTGTGGAGAACCTGGCTGAGATAAAAATATATGAAGGTGGTGCAACAGACATGTGCCATGGTAGCCACTGACGTACTCGCACTGAGTGGGCTTTCTGAAGCTTCACCCATGGTTACAATAACCAAGACTAGTTGTGAAAGGTAGTTATAGAGAGACAAATGCAAGTGTATGCAACCCAAAATATATCACCATGAAGTTCAGAAAGAAACAATACGCAATTCAGCCTAAAACAATGAACAAGGAAATGAGGTATGACAGGGTGAAAATACCAGATAAACTAAAGGAGGTGTACATAAAACAGAACTCTAGAAGCACTGCAAAAGAATAACAAGTCACAAAGAAAGTCCCACTAGCATAAATTCAACGTAGGTGTGCGTTTCACCGCAATGGGAATGACACGCAAAACGGAGTGCGAGCCACCGAACAAGTGAACAACAGCGCTAGAAAAGATTGGGTGAGCGTATCACCGAAGTGGAGATGACACGCATTGGGTGTCCGTGTCACCGAGGAATTAGTCACCTGTATTCCTGAGCGTGCTCCGCTTTTTTTTCTCATCTAACTTGACGTTGTGTGCTTGTTCCCAAATGACAATCCAGCCCGCATACAAGCGGCATTGCGAGGGTTGTGGAAAATGATGCCGACACTCCCAAAATGGCGGCACGTTAGCGTGTGATGTCATCGGGCCGATGGAACGCTAACCACACCGTGCGGAGAAGGGTTGATGAGGGATCTCTGGACACCCTGCTGTAAACTGCAAACTCACCCTTGGGTACGTCGTGAAAGAGCGTAGACCTCCTTCCCTGCACATGGGGCACTTCCGATCTTCACGACAGGCCTGATTCAGTTCCAGCAACATCAGGATTGGCACACAGGTTCGCTCTGGGTCGGCTCCTCAGATGGTGACAACTGACCAAATCGTCGCTATAAATGTTGTATATGACTCGACAGACAGCGGGTCACAATGAGGTAAGAACTTTATTGGAGGGCAATCTGAGACAGTTCCGGTCCCCTCCTGGCCAGCAGTCAACTGACCAGAATGGAACCCACCGCTGTACCACAACCGTCATGTGGAATTCTACATGAGTCGGACTCCACAAGAGGTACGCAACAAGCCTAAGCAAATTACAACAGCTAACCTGAAGGTTTTTCTTTGCCTGGCTCATGTATTGCAAAAAGAGCAATTGATGGACAGAATGCAGAACAATGTCATACATTCACCCCAGTACAGAGATCTGGGCCTAAATCCATCGTTTTTTTTGCTCCCCATGCCATTCCAGTTTGAACCCAGCCATATGCAAATCAGTCTTGACCCTGCACCCAATGGGAACAGTCCAGCCCGAACTGCCAGGCCAGGTCCTCCATGGACTAGAAACAAGCATGCATCCTAGGACCGGTTTCAGGGTTTCACCCCTCATCAGCCTGGACAGCTTGACTCCAGTGGCATGGAGAGCACGGGACCCACGTCTGGGCATACCCGTCCCACTCAGGGTGACAAATGCAAAAAGAACAATTGATGGACAGAATGCAGAACAATGTCATACATTCACCCCAGTAAAGAGATCTGGGCCTAAATCCATTGTTTTTTTTGCTCCCCATGCCATTCCAGTTCGAACCCAGCCATATTCAAATCAGTCTTGACCCTGCACCCAATGGGAACAGTCCAGCCCGAACTGCCAGGCCAGGTCCTCCCTGGACTGGAAACAAGCATCTTAGGACCGGTTTCGGGGTTTCATCCCTCATCAGCTAGGATAGCTTGACTCCAGTGGCATGGAGAGCACAGGACGCACGTCTGGGCATACCCGTCCCACTCGGGGTAGCAAATGCAAAAATAACAATTGATGGACAGAATGCAGAACAATGTCATGTATTGCGCCATCAACTTCCAGAGGGCAATCACATAGTCCACCACATCCTTTCTTGGAGACTCTGAGGTTCCTTCCCACTCTTCTCTGACTACTGCGAGTGGACCCCGAACTGGATGTCCATACAGAAGCTCAAAGGGAATGAACCCTACAATCAAAACCTGTAAAAATGCCAAATTTGGATCCCTACATAAAGGTCTTAAATTTCTCAACTGCCCAACAACAGGCTAATGCTTCAAGTTCTATGGTGTTGTAGTTAGACTCAGGTTGTCTAAGATGGCGAGATGCATGGACCCACTGAAAAAGTACAGCTCCTAAGCCTAACTGGCGGGTTTCTACTGTTAAAAGACATGTCTTCCCTGATATAAAAAGTGACAAAGCAGGTGCAGATACAAATGTTTACGATAGGAAAGCTTCATTAACCGAATAACATAACACAAATTTCTCTTCTCTCTTTAAGGGATTCCAAAATGGTTGTACAATGAAGGCATAATTCTGAAAAAACTAGAGTAGTACTCGCTAAGACCCAAAAATTATTGTAAAGCTTCTTTGTCTTTGTGTGGACTGACATCTTGAATGGCCTGTATCAGGGAAAATTTTGGTTTTATGCCTTGGAAGGTGACACTGTGATCCAAATAATCAACCTTTTGTGTCAAAAATGCACTTTTATTGTCTCAACGTAACACAAATGTTTTTAAAAACAAGTAATACCCTCTCTAAAACCATATTATGCTCCCTTATGGGTTCAGAAAATACCAGCACATCATCCTGAAAGGCTTGTGCACCAAGGATGTTCACTAATATGGTGTCCATGAGTTTCAAAAAGACACTTGCTGCCGATGCTAAACCAAAGGGTATGTGAAAGAATTTGTATGTGCTGAAGAGTGTATTGAAGGTGGTTGATTCTTGTGATTCTGCAGCAAAGGGTATTTGGTGGCATGCTAATCTGAGATCCAGAATGGAGAAAACTTTGTCCTGCCACAAATTTGCCAACCACCCATGGACCGTGGGCAATTGGTGACAGTCCACAACAATATTTTTGTTCAAAGTGTGGAGATTTACACACACAACTGTTAGGGCCAAGTTCCTTCCTACCAATTTACTGTGGAACTCTTGGCCGATGGACCTTTGTTACCTGCTGAGAAGTGTAGAGGGGAGAAATAACTTATTAAAGCAGACTACAATTTTTAAGAACCATGACTCTGAAGAATCACAGACTCCGAAATCCAAGTTAGTGGGTTTATTACAAGGCCAAAAACAACTGGATGTACTAACACCTCATGACGAGGTTGTAGAAATACATGGGAACTAATACAAATCCAAACCTACGAGCTAATTTTATGCGATGGATCATAAACAGAATAACAATTTTCAAAAGCAGAACGCAGGCAATGATTGCCCCGACGTCAAGATCAGACTTCATCTGTGGTGAATGAATAAAAAGCATTAACCTGTCCCTACACTACCACTACCGTGACATCCCTACTTAGCATTCCCAAGGCAAGATCAGGAAAAGGTGTCAGCGCGTGAAGACTTCCTAAGAAGTACACTCACGTTGTATAGGTCAAGTAGCCAAAGCTACGGAGCTCGTTCTAGGATGCTCCTTCTCTCTCTCTCTCGATCTCCTCTCCTGACTCCACCCCGGGGCACTGTCCCTAATACAAAACACAAAAACGTAGAACACGCCCACAGATCACCTCACTGTGTTGGACACTTCTCAAAGGTGATTTTCCAATCGGGTCGACTTCCAGCTCCTGGCTCGATGACCTTGATTCCCAGGCCTTCCTCAGTGAGAAAGAACACCGTCTCCCAATTATCAGCGTTCCTTACACATAGTATCATCTCCTCCCCGAGCCTAACTCCTAAAACAAAAGGCGTTATTCTATCTAACAAAGATGACTTTCTCCACCTGCAACAGAAACGTGAGAACAGAAGAAATTCAACATGCACATGAATTTCACTAGCAAAATCCTTGTCTGAGAGTTTCCAGGGAAAATACATTTCAGGCCTACAGAAATTGGCCAACATAAGAATGAAACACATAGGCCCTTCAAATACACGCATTGGTGAACATTTCATTTGGGCCTTCCTTCATCACGTTACATAAGCACATCAAATGCATCAAGCAACTTATGAAATCCTACATGTTAAGCACAATTAGTCACATCTACGTGCAACTTTAATATGGTGCACGTTTAAATCAAATGCATTACATCACGTATGAGCAACTTCATTAAGTAAATGCAGGCAACTACTAATGATCACATTATTCAGAACACAAATGCCACGTTATT
Organism: Calotriton arnoldi; assembly: GCA_963921515.1. Classification (NCBI taxonomy): domain Eukaryota; kingdom Metazoa; phylum Chordata; class Amphibia; order Caudata; family Salamandridae; genus Calotriton; species Calotriton arnoldi. The sequence continues at coordinate 1,050,331 of CAWUFW010001850.1, read as the reverse complement.
CCTTTGCATGGCACGAACATTTCTATCATTATACTTTCACATGTTATTGCTAAATACGATCTAATAACCAAGTGTTATCACGACAAATGAATACATATGTGGATGCGGACTATCCGTGATTATAATGCACCCCTACAAACGAAAGAGCACCATCGCGCTCCATCAGTCCCCCCCTCTGATGACAAGTGTCATCATAATAAACCACAAATCCCTGGAGAAAGAACCGACCTAAACAGAAGCCCGTCTGCAAAAACTAGGTATCATGGGTGTCGCCAGTGAATGGCTGAAATCCTTTTTAGAAGGTAGAACCCAGCAAGTCTGGATCCCCCTTTTACGTCTACCCCTCAAGTCCTCCAGACAGGGGTCCCGCAAGGGTCCGTACTGAGCCCTCTTTTGTTTAATGTTTACTTGACCCCTCTCATTCAGCTGGCGGAGGACCTGGGAGCTAAGGTTGTTGCTTATGCTGACGACACCCAGCTCCTGTTCACTTGGAAAAAACAGGAGACCTCCACTGCTCATGTTAAAACTTGTTTGGCTGCAGTGTTCAACTGGCTTATGTCTGCCCAGTTGGAATGTAATGAAGACAAAACCAAGATTATATTCTTTGGGGAGTTCCCCCCCTCTGTTCTGGCATACTTTCTGGCCGAAAGAGTCCCCTAGGCCCTCACCTTCGGGTCTCCCAGTAAAAAATCTCGGGATCTGGTTTGACAAAAAGCTTAGTTTCTCCAACCAAATCAGTAAATTGACAGGCACTTGTTTCGGTATTTTGAAACTTCTCAAAAATGTTTTACCTCTCCTGCCTTTAGTAGCGAAAGAAACGGTCATCCGAGCCCTTCTTACCTCTCGCATTGATTATGCGAATGCACTGTATGTTGGCCTTCCCGGTTACCTAATGGACATCCTTTAGGTGGTCCAAAATGCCGCCGCTCGTCTGCTTTTTGACCTTCCCAAACGTACCAGTGTCAGGCAGCATCTGCGCGAGCTGCACTGGTTACCGGTGAGGGCAAGGGTCACTTTTAAGGCTCTGGTAACGGCTCATGCTGCGCTTTATGAGTTTGGCCCACTGTATCTCAGGAAACGCTTTCAGTTCTATATCCCTAGTAGACACTTGCGTTCCTCTAACATGCTTATGGCCACCATCCCTAGATTTTGTCTGAAAAGAAAGGGTGGCAGCTCCCTGTCCTATCTGGCAGCTATGGCTTGGAACTCCCTCCCTTTTGACTTGCGCTGCTTACAGAACTCCACTCAATTTAGGAAGAAACTCAAAACTTTCCTTTTTAACTAAGATAGTTCTGTGTCTTGACTGTTTTCTTTCCCTTTTCCTGTTGACTCTTGGGCTCGCACCGGGACACTCTTGAGTAGCTGTGCGCGCTATAAATTCCGATAACATTAACATTTGTAGCCCGTCTTCCCTGTCGGAACTTCTCCAGGCTCTTGAGATTCTCATAGTAACTGTCCTGCAGTCTCTCCATTCTCCTCTCACGCTCTCTAAGAGATCTCTCAGCCTGACCTGCCTTATGCCATTTGTAGGCTTTTACCAATCCCAACAAGATGATCACACAAACCACAACTATGATGATGGGCTTCAAGATATAACCATGGATTCCCTTTCCAAGGTTGGCAAACCAACTTCCAACCTTTCTAAAGCCTTATCCAACCTTGTCCCAAACACCCTCTGTGGCCAAATCATGCACTTCATAATGAATCTAAGTGATGTTACTTATATACTTCCCCAGATCTTTGCTGTTGTCAGGTATATAAGTACAGCACTGTTGGACCTTCAACATTTTACAGACTCCGCCCTCTTTTGCTAGCAAGATATCCAAAGCAAGGCGGTTCTGCATCACCACAGCTCTTATCGACACCATCCCTCCATCTACAAGCAACAAAGACTGAGCTGTATTCGCTGACAACTTATCCACAATAGTTGATAACCTTCTAATCTTAATGCCATTCAGAACTACTCCCAGACTTGGTATCATCGCTCCAAATACATCTCCAACTATCTCACCTGCACTTGTACCTCGTTTCTCTCTATGATGTACTCCACCTTCTAAAGGTCCTAAATCCTCAACATGATAAATCTTGGGAAACACAACAGCCACATAACATGTACCATACCAATTCAGTGGCAATCGCACATAGGCATTTTTTCCACACACAAAATACACATTTGGTACAACTTGCACCGTATCCTGCAAAAACATTTTCGCAGTGGCTTCAATCGTAAAGATGTGATCACACACACTCTGTCCTACAAAGATATTATCATAATATGTCTGTACCTGTCTAATGCAAAGCTTCCCCCTGTGTTCAAAATCTAAAGCTATTGGACCAGAGCTCCCTCTGGCCTTGTGGGCTAATTCCTCCTTGGTCCAAGCAATTTTCCCCTCTACTATTAGATTTCACTGATAACTGTCTATGTCTATCTTCTACTTGATCTACAAATTTCTTTTCTATGTCAGTTAACATACATGTTAAATTGTGACGATGTGCATAAGCTGTATCTAATGTGACGGTAGGTATGAAATACTTTCCCACTCTATCTTCCTGCTTGTAATAATCATACTTATTCAGGTGCTTATAAGCTGGAACTTCTGAAAGCACCACATCATAATTGGAACAGTAATACTCATAATGGCCCTTACCGTAAAATATACTAACCAACAGGCTACATGTAATACCATATGTCACAGGAAGATGGTGATAACGAATACCTTCCTCCACAGACGCAGGCAATTGCATACACACATAGCAATCTCTCACATCCATCGTGTTAACATATTTATATAGCAGCCTGGCGTAAGCGTTAAGCGTGTAATCACCTTTTGACAAATCTACGTGTAACATACGACTAATCTGATCTAGCATAGCATTTTCAGCTCCTACGATACCCTCTTTTGTGCTAGAAGTAACAGGTGTGGTTGTCCCCTTCACTTCCACCCCTTCAACTTCTGCATCATGTGAAATTTTTACAGACACGATAATAACTACCGCTATTACGATTAGCACTCCTATTATGAGTGTACCCATCACACACTTAGACCTACGATTCGAATCTCAAGACTCCATCTTCAATTGTCGGTTTAGCACAGCAAGAGGATTAACACAAAGTCTCTTTCTCTGCCTCTGATTGCTGTTAACCAGTTCAAACGCAGTTCGCTGAAGTTCTGGAACCCTACTTACAGTTTGTTCCACTTTTATTTACACAGTTCAAAAAGACTTCCTTAGCCCTCTTTCTTCTTCTACGGAAAGATCCCTAAGTTTATTCTTCTTCCACTCTGGCCTAGGTTATCTTCTTTAAAGCAAGCTTACTTACAGTTCACAGTTCAATCAACAGTCTCTTATAAGCTCAGAACCAATTTCAACTATGACGCGTTGCAAAATCTCATGACGAACAGCTGCAATTTCCTGAGCTGGTGGCTGGTATCCAAAAGTTGGAAAAGACAAATCTTGCAGAATCAAAACTCACACTTTGCTCAAGATTGGAGGTCTTGGTATTGTCACCGTCAACACCCCCTCTATTTCCAAACCAGGAACTATCAGCTCAATATCAATTTTCAGTTCTGGGGTCCTGCTGCCCACTTGTGAAGACCTTAGCCTCACGGTCCCCACTGTTCCCGGCATCTGTAGGCAGATAAGTCCACTCTGGGGCATTGCATCTCTGACAAGGCACTCTTGCTCTTCTCAACCTTCTCAGACTCTTTTGAGCTTGTTCTCGACACAGGAGCAAGATCTCTTGCAGATGCCAATCTCAAATTCAACCTCCTTTGTCTCCCAGGCAAGTTCTGCCCTTCTTCTCTGCACCCGACCACTTTGCACACCAGTTCTTTCAGCTGAGTCTGACTCTATACCACTCGCAATGTTACCTTCTCCCTCAGAGTCAATACCTGGGCCTTGTGTAGCGTGACCCCCCTCAGCTTGCTCTGGTGGGCAACCAGCTTCGTCAGCAACCCTCACAGCTTGGCTTGTCCCCTCCTTTGGCCTCGCAGCCACAGCTGGATTTTCTTCTGGGAGAGGAGCTGTTTCTTCCGAGGGTCCTGAAACTCCGTGAGTATGGGAGGTGTGTATCAAGTTCGGCAAGCCCCCACACTTCACAGCTGTGTTTGTCACCAAGATCACTTGATATGGACCTTTCCACCGGGCGTCAAGGCAACTCTTCCTCACATGCTTGTGAACGAGTACCCAATCACCCGGGCACAGGTCATGGCACAGGTTTTTCGATGTCGGGGCAGTCGCAGCTTCAACCTGGTGAGAGACAGAAGGGAAAACATAAACTGTGGGATTGGTGGCGGACTGATTCCGTGCACCCCCACCGGATACGTTAGGCTGTCTGTATCAGCTAGCTCACAGAGCCACTATAATCTCCTCTTACCAAGGAAAGAATAAATTCTGGCAACCTCAGAACATGACAACCCTGATCCCTCAGAATCGTGGAAACAATATACTACCTTTCACTCAGTCACTCGTGCTTGCTTACTTTGTCTCAGATAGATACACAGAATAAACAGGCTGGGCATTTTCAATAAGTATTTATTGAACAGTTGTTATTCTAGTGTAGAATAGATGAGCTGCAACAACCATTAGACAGTAGCAGAGATATATGATTAGAAGTACTACGAAAGTAAATCGATGGTAAAGTTCTACCATCCTGCAGAAATCATGAATATATACAAGTACATAAAACACATGATAAAAAGTGCGTACTCCTACAATGCCTCCCTAACTAGATGTACCTAAATGTACCTAGCATCTGTGTAGGTGTTATGCCAAGAATCCCTCTAGGATCTAGTCAACCCCATTACCTGAGAATGAGAGAATATGGGACCCCGTCTTGGTCTCGAGTTGGACACCCCGCAAGGGATGTTAGACCACTGCGAGCTGGAGTGTCTGCATGCAGGAACCTCAGCGTCTCTGGTCAGTGTGTCAGCCGGGAAGTCTCGGTCTCCTCTGTCCTTCCAAGCAAGATGTGATGTATATATACCCATAGGTCTCCCCAGGGGTCCTACCTTGCGGTGTTACTGTGTCGGCCTAAAGGATGACGTTGGGCCTGATCTTTATACAGAGATATTATACAGGAGATGTTAGTCCTGCTGTGCTTCCAAGAAGCCTCATGAATAATGTATGAGATTTGAACTAGGGGGAAACCCGCGTTCTGAATGCAGTGTCATATCTAGGTAAAAGGTCAGTCCCTAAGAACCGTTATGTATGTAATGTAGGGAAGAATATAGGTGAAAGGTTGCAATGTTACCTGCGCCTATATAGGGTACCTATATGGAATATAACAGTCTGAACACTTGCACCATGGCATCTCTTCCAATGTGAACTGCTCCATGAATCTGCCTTGCCATAGGGCTCAGTAAATCATCTGGCAATACTGCTCGACCATCAGTCGAAACCCAAATACCATCATCTCTTTTCTCACAACCTGCTTTGATCCAACTAGCTTCTTCCTGTCCTGACACTTCTCCCTGCAGGCGCTTTAGCTCGTCCCAAGTGTCTGCTATGGCTAACATCATGCTGAGCTCGGTTCTCTCTGTGCTCTCTCCAGTATATTCTCCTGTGAAAATGCACCCTTGTTCGGCACAGAAACGCGCAACTTTATCCGCTTATCTGTTCCCAAGCGTGACAAAGTCCTCCCCCCTCCCGTGGGCGGCACATTTAACCACTGCAATTTCTTTTGGACGTTGCAAGACTTCTAACAACTGTCTCACGTACACCCCGTTTCTGATCGGAGATCCTGATGACGTTAAGAATCCCCTCTGTGACCATAGCTGTCCGAAGTCATGAACCACACCGAATCCGTACTGGCTATCGGTGTAGATGGTGACTCGGATTTGATCAGCAACCAAGCAGGCACGTGTCAAAGCAATGATTTCTGCCACTTGTGCGGAGTATACTCCCTGTAAACCAGCAGCTTTCACAACTCCAGAAATGGTGCATACAGCAAACGCTACTCTCAGATGGCCTACATTGTCTCTTAAGCACGAACCATATACAAAGAAGATCTCATCAGATTGGTGCAGAGGTTCATCGACAATTTTAAACATAAGCCAAGGTGCACCACTGTAGCATAAACAAGGAAAAAAAATCAGATCCGTGTTCCAAGATATATTCTTTAAAATTCTTCTTTTATTCACATTGGATTAAAACGATCAGGATGAGCTAAACAGCTGACGCGTTTCGTCCATACACTTGGACTTCTTCAGGGCTGTTAAATTGACAAATATATACACATCAATATGATGAAACAAAAGGACATTTGACAGAAAGAAAAAACATCTAACATTTATATTTACAAAATTACAAACACCACAAATAACATTTATGACAAAACTATTATATGTGTAAAATTCCCATGCTTTGCCACATCATAAATTACCAAAAAATACACAGTGCCATTCATGACCAAACTACTATTTACATTACAAAAACTGCTAAAAAATATATATTTTGCCTCATATTAAGACATCGATAAAGCATAGGGAGAATCAAAAAATAACATGAGGCAAAAAAATATATAATACCAAACTGATGACAGGGTTTCACAGTGCTGAAGACTTCCCACAGACCTATCCAATTAACCCTGGTGATTCAGAAAAAGGATAAAAGTCAAAAAGAGAAGGAGAAACACAGAGAGGGAGAAAAACAGAAGCGGAGCCATATACAGGTCTTGGTTTGGTGCAAAGTTCAGTCACATCGAGACAGTCATGGTCCTCACAATCTTCATCATCAACATTTGTTAAAGGCATCAAAGTAGCGGGATTCAATACAGAACATCTCTTCAGAGTCACATTCTCTGAGGCAAGTATGACCTGCTCATAGCGTGTGAGTCTGTTATTTGTCAAATGCTGAGCCTTTGTTCTCGCCAACAGAAGCTCAACTGAGTGTGGAACATAAACAGTAAGTGGATGACCTATCACAATGCTTTCGCACCTTTCAATGCTGACACCTGTTGCAGCAACGGATTTGAGACATCTGGGCAACGCTGAAGCTACCGGATCTAGGGTAACGGAAAAATAAGCAACTGGTCTACGGACACCTCCATGAGTCTGTGTGAGTACCGATAGTGTGCCACCCTCTCTCTCGCAGCAAAATAATGAGAAAGACTTGTTGTAATCAGGCATTCCTAGAGCCAGAGCGCGACAAAGGCTTTCTCTCAGCTCCAAGAAGGCAACCAAACAGTTGTTATCCCATGGTACCAGATCACTCACATCCTTGTGCGTCAATGAAAAGTTGGAGATCCACTGACGGCAATACTCAAACATTCCCAGAAACATTCGGACTTCCTTTTGTGTTGTAGGTGCAGTCATGTTCATGATCGCCTCAACGCGGTCTGGTGACACCTTCCTCTTGCCTTTTTCAATTCGGTGGCCCAAATACTGAACCTCAGTCAGACAGAACTGTAGCTTAATCGGGGACACCTTGTGTCCATTCTCTGCTGGATGATTTAACAAGGCAACAGTATCAATCCGGCAAGCATCTTCTGTTTCAGACGCAATCAAGAGGTCATCAATATACTGCACAAGAACCAAATTCTGTGGCAGTACGAGACTCTCAAGATTCTTCTTAAAAATCTGATTGAAAATCGATGGACTCTTTGTATACCCTTGTGGGATACGACACTGTGTTAACACATGAATTTCCAGACGGAAAGCAAATAAAAATTGGCTTTCCTCGTGCAAGGGTATCGAAAAGAATGCTTAGCATAGGTCAATCACTGTGAACCACTCAGCTTCACATGGTATCTGAAATAAGATCACTGATGGATTTGGTACCACAGGACAACATGGAACTACAATCGTGTTGACCTTTCGCAGGTCCTGCACGATTCTAAACTTCCCACTTGGCTTCTGCAATCCCGTTATAGGGGAATTACATGGGCTCCCCATTATCTCTTTCAAAATTCCCTGCTCGATCATGGACTCAATTACAGGCTTGATTCCTGCCACCGTTTCCGGTGTCAGATTGTACTGAGGCGTTCTTGGGAATTCAGCATTTGGCTTGACCTGAATCTTAACTGGTTCAACCCCTTTGATCAATTCTATCTCTTCCCCTGTGAAATCCCATACTTCCAAAGAGACGGAATCCCTCAGATCGAGTGGTAAGTCCTCGCTTGTCAATACAGGGAACATCTCTATGCAGAGATTCTGGTTTGCCAGTTTGAATGCAATGTCATCATCATTAGTCTGCAACTCCACTCCTTTGGGCGTACAATAAATGGTGCAATTCAATTTACACAGGAGATCACGACCCAATAAGTAGACCAGACATGAAACGCACACCACAAATTGGTGTCGATCGTGAAAGGTTCCTATTCTCACAAGAATCTCATCTGTCAATGGATTGGTCATTCTCTTATTTGCAACTCCTACAACTTGGATTGATTGTCCCGAGAGGGGTACATTTGGAACTACTGCAGATCTTACAGTAGAGCGGGTAGCACCAGTATCAATCAAAAAGGTGATGTTGACGGTCATCCCATCTGCCTCTACATACGGTCCTCTCTGGTCTACCTCCAAGACTGCTCTAAGGGTACAGTCTTCCTCCCCCCTCAGGCACCGTCATTGTAACGGGTCTGAAGCAAACTCATCGAATGTCTTAATAAGTGGCATCTGCTGATCCGTTCGGTTGATACGTTCAGTTTGCTTGTGGAATTCTTGGTGGTTGAAGAACTTGCACTTGTGGACCCAACCCCCCCCCTGTACAGACCTGGGTCTTACCTCTGTATTTACCGTCTCAGGTACCTGCACTATTTCCTCATCTTGGACCTGATTGGCAGGATTTAACCCGCACTCGCGCTTCCAATGCCCGATCTTGTGACAATATTGGCATGCAGTAGTCTTCTTCAGGATACCAACATCCATCCCTGTCTTGGGATCTACAGGTTTCCTCCTGCCTTGGCCTGAAGCGTTTTGGGCCCCTCTTGGACTGTTCCCCTGCCTTCGTTCCAATGTTCCTCCGCTTGGCTGTGCCTGGTCCACCCTCATTTCTCATTTGGACCAGCATCAGCTTATCCTTGAGCTTCTTATGCTTTGAGTCTACCTCATCACTACAGTACCTGGCATACCATAGAATCTCACCCACGGATTTGTTCTGCCAACAGATCAAATGCTGTTGGATCATAAAGCTAATCTCTGGTCTTAAACCTAGGACGAATTTGGAGACAAACTGTCCCATGTCTTTGGAATCTAGTGTGTCTAACCCACTGTATTGCTTGAAGGCTTGTAAGAGCCTTTCGTAATAAGCATGGACCGATTCCTTGGGCTCTTGGGTAGTTCGATCTATCTTAACCCAATCAATATCTTTTTTTTTTTTTTTTTGTCCTCATTCGCCATCAGATAGAATTCGGGCTTACCAATTGCTCTCTCTAGTACTCTTTCAGTACCAATTAGTGAACATTCTATCTCCGATGGATATGCTTTTACACATAGTCTCTCAATAACAGAATTCTGTTCCGACCGAACCACCACACAGAAAACAGAGAGAAACGTTGTTATTTAGTGCAAAGGCGTAATCATTGGACAGATGTTATCTTACTGGCCCAAACTGATTAACCATTTTTCACATAAGCTCCAAAAATTTTTGTATCTTTATGTATTCCAACCCTATCTAATTTCATTATATACTTTATGGAAATCACCCAATCTAAAAAGGTTGGTGGAATTTCATTAACCCATTTTTTGCAGATTTCCCTTCTTGCCAAAAGCATTAAATACAGACAGAGCTGATTTTCCTCCTTTTTACGGCTTTGGTAATTAGGTAATAATCCAAACATAACTAATGTTACAGTTATGCTTACCTGAGTATTTACACCAAAAATGCCTTCCAAACCTCTTTTACCTCTGTCCAGAAGTGACTCAACTTGGGGCAAGTTAGGAACATATGTACATCATCCGCCCTAATTTGTTGACACTTGGGACATTTTGGAATGGGACCAGTTGCAAATTTCGAAAGTTTTAAAGGTGTCCAGTAGACCCTGTGAACAGAAAAAAGATAATTCCTTCTTAAGTTTGCGGGTTTAACTGTGCAATATAGTATGTCATGAGATACTTGCCATAAATTTTCAGGACTGCTTCCCGGCAAGCTCTCTCCCCACAGCTCCGCTGGTAATTTAAACTCTCCATCCTCCAACTCGAGCAATAACCAATACAGCAGTGCCACTTCTTTCTTCTTTATTGGTCTTTGTGCCAACATATTTTGCAATTCATTTGTCTTGCCCACCTCCATTCCAAACGTTTGGTACCAGTTCTTAATTTGCCAATATTTGAATTTTGATAGTCTATTTGCCGTAAGTAAATTCATCTCTTCCCAGGTCAAAAGAGTTCCTTCGGGTATCAACTGTCCCCATTGCCGTATCCCAGCTTCAATTAAAGGCAGAGACAAAGAGTCTTTAGTCCATCCCGGTGAGCCTGGGGCATTCCAGATTGGTGCTAAAGCACTGAAATAGCTGATTTTAGAACTTTCCTGACCTTGGCCCAAGTACGAACCAAACCTTTTAATATTTTCAACCGCACTTTCTTGAAAAATCTTGGGTCTGCATATTTATATAAGAAAGCATGACTGTCTCCTTCAATATCTAAGAGCATTACCCCAAACATTACACCAATATCTGAGCCATCTGGTAGCTCTATTAACATTCTCCCAATTTTTAATGAAAAAACTCTGGCATATAATATCAAGTCCGGGAGGCACAAACCACCCTTCTCTTTCCCTCTTCTTAACTTCTTCCATGATATTCGACTGGTTTTTGAGGCCCAAATGAAGCTGTTTAACTTCGACTGAAGAGACTTCAGATTACTTTCATTAAATGGGAGCGGGATATTTTGCAGTATAAAGATTAATTTGGGCAATAGCATCATCTTTATTAAATTCAATCTACCTATAAGAGTCAGGGGTAGATATGCCCATCCTATTAAGGAATTAAGAATTTCTCCTCTAACCCTTTGGAAATTTATTTCCTCGATTTTCTCTATATCTTGGGTTACTGTTATTCCTAAATATCTGATAGTTTTTTTGTTGGGAAATTACATACTTCTAAGTTCCATGTCATACATTCTGTTTTTGATGCATTAATTTCATAACCTGATATTCGCCCAAAAGTATTGCTTCTTCATACACTAATGGAATAGTGATATTCGGATCCGATGTAAAAATCATTAAATCATCTGCGTATAACGCAACCTTTCTCTCCCACTCTCTAAATTTAAAGGGAACTATATTTGGGTGTGTCCTTAGCTTTTCAGCCAACGGTTCTATATATAAATTAAATAATAATGGGGATAAAGGGCATCCCTGCCGTGTGCCTCTCTGGATTGTAACTGGAGGAGAAAGATTGCCATTTACTAAAATTCTAGCTATAGGTGTTTTATAAATTAAAGAAATTGTCCTGCAAAAGTTCTTCCCCAAATTATTTGCTTTCAATATATATTGTAGATAAACCCAATTAACTCTATCGAACGCTTTTGTTGCATCGATTGTGATTACAGCTAATGGAATCTTGTACAAAGTGGCAATATCGATCGCCCCAATTAAATTAAAAGTTAAATCTCTTAATCCCCTCCCTCTCACAAATCCCTTTTGATCCCTATGAAGCAGATGCTCTGCTACACCATTTAACCTCTCCGCTAATATTTTTGAAAAAACTTTATAATCAGCGTTGAGTAACGATATAGGGCGATATGAATCGCATAAACACGATGGTTTAGCAGGTTTAAGAATTAATGCAACTGCTGCTTCATTCCATGAAGGTGGTATCTCACCTCCTTCATCAAAAATATGGGAAAATAACAAACACATTATTGGGGTTAACACTGTTTCTAAGACTTTATATAGGTCTGCAGGCAACCCATCAGGTCCTGCAGCTTTCCCAGATCTACCAGACATAATAGCATTTCCCACTTCAACTTTAGAAATTGGAAGATCCATATTTTGGGACTTATCATCTGAGATCTTTTTAATGGAGGTATACGCTATCCATCCCTTAATCTCCTCCTCCCGTACAACCAAATCTTCATGATATACCTCCTCAAAATATCGCTGGAAGGCCTTTTCAATATCTATTGGGTTATTAAGTACTTTCCCATCCTCCACTGACTTAAGCTCATCAATAGAGCTCCTAGCCACATCCTGTTTGGTCTTCCACGCCAATAGTTTACTGCAATTCTCCCCATACTCAAAGTGCGACAACTTACTGGCTTGCCATTTTTTTTTAAGCCTTGCTTCTAAGATGGTAGTCAAATCTAATTTAAGAGAGTCTAGTTTAGCCTGTATATCTACTTTTAGATGATTGCCCTGATGTGCTAAAATCTCTTGCTCTTTCAGTAAAATTTCTCTCTCTATCACATCAATTTCTTCTTGATATTTCCTATGCTTATCTATTTGTTTAACCGTTAAAAACCCCTTATAAAGGCTTTATAAGCATCCCACACCATTTGTATTGGAGCAGTTCCTAAGTTCAATTGAAAAAAGGCCTTTGTTTCCTCTACCAACTCTTCAACTAATAATTCTTCTAAAAGGATAGCTCGCTCCAATGTCCACCTCCGACATATCGGCCTAGTTGGAATTTTAAGTGTCAATGTCACTGCCGAATGGTCGGAAAGGTGCTCACCCAGATGCTTAACCTCTTCAAACCAATTTTTAAGAACATTACTTAACAAATAGAAATCCAATCTAGATCTATGTCCATGCTTCTTGTTATAAAATGTATAACCTCTCTTGTTACCCATGCTCATTCTCCATACATCATACCAGGCTAACTGTTTCATAGCTGTTTTAACTACTGCTCTCATCTTACAATTTGTAACCGATCTACACCTTTTAGATTTATCTAATACATGATTTAATACTAGATTAAAATCGCCTGCTAATATCAGTGGATCTGGATAGTTCAACAGTTCTGAGAGTAAGTTTTCAAAAGGAGTTGCGTCATCTATATTCGGACCATAATAGCCTGTTACTGTAAAATTGACGCCATACCCTCTTATCTTAGCTATGGCCCACCTCCCTAACTTATCTACCGTACTATCCAATAAGGAAATAGCTGCGTTCTTTTTTATAATTATTGCCACACCTTTAGTAGGTGAAGATTGCGTTGTACAGATCAAATCCTGTATCCACCTCATGGGTTTACACATAGCTATCATCTCATTCTGTTCTAAATGTGTTTCTTGTAATATTAACACCTGCTCTGGGCGATCCCTTAAGTATTGTAAAATTTTCTGTCTCCTATAATTTGTTCTTAACCCATTTAAATTCCAAGAAAGCACTTTCAATCTGAAATTTTCTTTTTCATTTAAACCTGGCATCCCTTTCTTCTCCCTCCCATAAAAAATACTTTTTGATCTGGCGATTCGGACTTACATTTTTTTCTTTTTTTACCCACTGCTCCCCACCCAGTGCCCCCCTCCCTCGCCTCCCTTAGTAAACCCTTCCCTGGAGAACCCCCCTTCTTCTTTTCCTTGGCCTCCACTAAGGCCTATGGGGCTCCCCCTTCCTTTGGGTCAGGAACTTAAAATTAATACACCCCTTCTCGCACCATATACTCATTTCCAATCATCCCGGACTCCCTGCAATAGACTGCAAAAATTCTTCAGCATCTTCTACTCTCTTAAAAATTTGCATTTTGTTATTATGCATTACTTTTAATGATGCTGGGAATTTTAATTGTGCTGTGGCTCCCATCTTCTTTAATGGCTCGAGAAGTTTTCCCAGCTCCCATTGCCTTGAGGCTGTAATTGCCGAGATGTCTGATCTTATTTGAAATGTTATCTCCTCCACACAGAGGGAATTTAACTTGAGGGCTTTATTCAGGATTTCCTCCTTTAAGCTGTAAGTTAAAAAATGAACCAAGATTTTCCTGGGTCTTAACTTGTTGGGGTTCAACCTAAAGGGGTCTCTATGTACTCTTTGAATATCGGCCATAAGAGCCTCTTTCGAGCACTCAATATTTGTAGCTTGTTTTATTAATTTAGCTACAAATTCCTTTAGGTTGCTTCCCTCTGCCCCCTCTGGCACTTTTAACAAACGGATATTATTCCTTCTTTGTGAATTTTCCAACTTTTCCAACTTATCCTGGACCTCCAAACCTTTCTCTTTTAGTGCATCAATTTGTTTCTCATTAACCTTTGCTTGTGTTACCAATTCAGATACAGTTGTTTCAAGTACTGCAGTTCTGATAGCCAGTGAATCAAGCTTCACCTCTAACTTTCCACAAGAATTTTTAATCTCCGCTTCATTGTTCTCCGAAACTAAAAATCTGCCTCTCATCTCTTCTGCCAATGCTTGCACTAAATCACATAGTGAATGTTGGGGATTTTCCTTCATGACCACCATCTGCCCTTGTCCTAAACTTATCTCCGCATTTTGGCAGTTATCAGCCCCTAGTTTCATTAAAGTTGAATACCTGGAATTAGGCTGGCTTAAGGCATCCTGTAATCCCCCTTCCTGTGTCAAAGGTAACACTGATGTTGGTTCTAATATTGTACTGATCTCTTTGTCCAATCTATCCCCTTCTTCCACCAATCCTCCTATGGCACTACATTCTCCATCCTGTAATTCTTCCATATCCGTAAGCGGGAGATATCTATTTGATGTAGGAATGTTAATATCATTTAAAGAATTTCGTAGACACCTATTCTCAAGTGCAGCTGTATCTGATTCCGGTAGCGGTTTTAAAATTACCATGGAGGGTACAGCTTTAAAATAATTTTTTAAAGAAGAAATTATTTTAGGAGCCTGTTGAATCTGCTGGTCCTGTTGAGTCAATTGAGTTACTATATCTCTTTTCTTTCCTGACACCCTGTGCCTCACAACTCCTGAATCTTTTTTTGTTTGTTTAACTTGAGTTGAAGATTTTTTAAAAAAAGATTTCAGATGAGCCACTGGTTTAAGTTTAATAACATCATTAACATCTGAATCCAGCATATATGAACTTAACTTAGAGCTTCTTAATAAATATCTCGATTGTCTCGGTTCTTCACACTTTCTATCAGCTGTTTTCCAAATCCCTGTATTGCTCCTACATCTCTCCCTCGCCCTAAGTTGTAAAGCCTCTGAATATCCTATTTGAATTTCAGAGCTATCTCCTACCTGAGGCTGCTGGATGTTTTCCACTTTCCGGATCAAAGCCCAAGAGTGTAATCCCTCCAGTTCCGCTTCTAATTCCAGCGCTTCAACTCCACAGACTTTATTATCGTCTCGACCTCCGCCTCCTCGAAGGGCTTGAACCGGAATCCCAACCAAGGCAAACCGCCTGCGCCGCAACTGTTCTGCTGCCCGAGACCAAACAGGCAGACAAACCCCGGCTCCTCGCAAGCCTCTCCGCTCCGTCCACAAATCCTCCGCTCCCGTCTCAGCAGTCTCCAGAGCCTCAACAACACCGAATCCCCTCGTGCTCCAACCTTGCTCACCGCCTCCGTTGCTCCATACAGGTGAAACCACGAACACTGACACTGACACCTCCCCAAACATGAGGCTCAGGTGAGAAAGAAAAAAAAAAAACGCGGAAAAAAAACTTTTCAAGTCATTTTAACTCCAATTATAATCGGATTGTTTGTTTAGAGAATCCTGGTTGATTACGCATTTTTATTCCTTACGGTGCGCATTAAAAAAGCATTTTCCTTGCATTTGTTCCTGACCCTTGGGAGCCTCCGCGACCCGCTACTCGCCGGCCGCCATGTTCTCCATCCCCAATCAATATCTTGTGGCGAAATTTTAGACTGTAACCATGTGATTACCTGCTCGAACTTTTTCATAACCACAGGTGAAGGATCATGTGTAACAGGATCTCGCTCTGGTTCTGACGTCGGCCATTCAACAGCAATTTTACAAGCTAACCACAGATCACTTGGTACTACAATGTCAAACAATGTATTCAAATCAATCCACAATATTTTTGAAATCTTGACAAAGCGATCGACTTGCTTGTACCACTCAACAGGTTTTTCCCTCAGCCGAGGAAAGTCATTTGTGAACGCTGCCAGATCACCCCTGCTCCAAGGCACATGCACATACCCTCTACTTGGTACCTCTCGCAATGGGTAGGCCTCTACTCCTGCTGTTCATCCACCTGGAGGTGGCGTATCGCCTATACCCTTTTTAACACTCTTCTTCTTGGACCACCTCTCTTCCCACTTGTCAAGCCTGCTCCACGCACGTATTCCTAAAATCAATTCTCGAATGTGTGTTTTTAACCCTATGACTCTTTTCTCTTCCAATTCTTGATCACTGTAATTTAGCCTCTGACTTCCCTGTAACATCTTCGTCTTGGACAAGTCTACATCATACCTCTGTGCTAATTCTGTCAATTTCTCATGAGCTTTTCTTGCCTTATGGGTCACATCTTTTGCCACAGACAACAGTTTATCTTGTTCATAAAGTTCCATCCTTTCCAAAGGCAAATTCCCACTTATAATTTCACCCCCTTCTGCCTTCAACCTCACCACATCTAGTACTTTGGCCCTTATAGCAGCCTTAATCGTTCCCTGACTCTATGTACTGTTTAGCTCTCCACTTTCACTGGTCTGATTTCCTCGGTGACTCCCTTCAACTATGGACCGTGGGACACTTTGACTCTCAGAAATTCCTTGATCTGTCCCTCCTCCTGTCATTCTCCCCATGGGACCTCTAACTGGGGGTTCCCACATCCTCAAATCAGAACGTGAGTCTGCTAACGACACGGATCTTACCGCCCTAGACTCAGTGTGCCCTCTAGAAGAGTCTGCAGTGGCTGGCAATGGAGTACTAGCCTCTATAGGTCGCAAAAGAGGACCAATTCCGCTCACTGTACCAGTTCCTCCAGAACTGATACTTTCTCCTACTGCTGGTAACTGTGTTTGACTACTGTTTTCTGCTTGACCTGGATTGTATACTGACACTATGGGACCAATGGTGACCAGCACCGTAAGGGCATCCGGTAACTGTGTAACAGCATTAGCTCCGCTCATCTCTGTACTCGACAGCTGCATTCCCAATCCCTCCGTTCCTGTTGAAATCTTTCCCACCACTCTCGCACTAGGACTCGTCTGCGATTCTCCTGTCCCTTCCACAAGCGCTTGTCTTCCCTCCTCAGACGGATTATATGGAGGCGGACGCTCTGCTAGCAACCTATCCAGCAAACTATCATCAGCGTCACTATCATCTTCTTCTTCCTTCCTCTTCTGGACGTCTCCTACCTTCACTAACATTGGGAATAGCATCTCTCCCTCAACGGTATCTACTCTCCATTTCTTCAACATTGCATCCCATCATGCGTCTTGAAATGCCCTTATCGATTTCTTCACTCTTTCCTGGCTTTGCTCCCTTTTCCTCGCATGCGCTGCTCTTATCCATGCATCCAGTGCCTCAAACTCTGTCGGTCTGGGTGGAGGTCGCATTGAAGCCATCACTGCCCTTAACTGATACAATACATCTAATCTAAATGAACCATAACGTGGGAAAGCCAAATCTCCCTCCTTCTCAGTAACCTTATGCCAATTTTGAAGCCAAATTATGGTATGGAGTCCTACATTCGTGGCCATATAATGTGCTGGTGTGTCCTCGGGTGGTGCTTCTTCACCCACTCAAGTTACTACTCCTCTATCCCCCCTACAAAGGTCATGTAACACCCTAAAGCATTGCATGTTTTGTCGTGTAGTTCCTATATTACCCATACAGGACCTGCACGTTCGGATAACATAAACTGTGGGTTTGGTGGCAGACTGATTCTGAGCACCCGCACCGAGAATGTTAGCCTGTTTGCAAAAGCTAGCTCACAGTGCCACTAGTGTCTCCTCTTATCGGGGAGAGAATAGTTTCTGGCAACCTCAGAACATGACAACCCTGATCCCTCAAGATCATGGAAACAAGGTACTACTTTTCGCTCAGTCACTCGTGCTCACTTATCTTGTCTCAGAGATACACAGAATAAACAGCATGGGCATTTCAATAAAAGGTTTATTGAACAGTTGTTATTCACGTGTAGAATATATGAGCTGCAACAACCATTAGATAGTAGCAGAGATATATGATTAGCAGTACTATGAATATAAATGGATAGTACAGTTCTACCATCTTGCACTACGCATGAATAAATACATGAATATAAAATGCAGTGATAAAAGAAAGCGCGTACTCCTACGATGCCTATCTAGATGTACCTAAATCTACCTAGCATGTGAGTAGGTGTAAAGCCAAGAATCCCTCTAGGATTTAGTCGAACCCCATTACCTGAAGTGAGAATGTAGGAGCCCCTCTTGGTCTCGAGCTGGACACCCCGCGAGGGATGTTCAGACCACTGTCAGCTGGAGCGTCTGCATGCAGGAGCCTCAGCGTCTCTGGTCAGTGTGTCGGCCTGGAAGTCTCGGTTCCCTCTGACTAACACTAGCAAGAGGTGCTATATTTATACAAAAAGTATCTAGGGCTCCTTTGTCCCTTGTTGCTTGTATTAGCCATTGTTGGATTTGAGGATGACGTATGGGATGAACCGTGTACGTAGATGTGGGGAGGAAGGTGGTGTAGCCCCAGCCTGGTTTCTAAGAACCCTTATGAATATCCATTCATACTGTGTGAGTCTATTGATGGAGTTATAGGACTCTATTGTTCAGGAGACACCCTCCTTCTGCACCCAGGACTAGAACTAGGTAAAGGTTCAATCCTAAAAAGGCTCGTTACAGTGTAGTTCCTCTTCCGAACAGTCAACAATTAAATAAATGCTAGTGGACTATTCTCTTTACTAGACAGTAGTGCATAGAACTTTTTTTAAATGAGCTCCGTTAAAATCTTGTTTTAAAATCATCTTAAAAGCAGCTTTAAAAAAAATGGAAAAATAAAAAAAGTTTACTACGAAAATTAGTTATTTGGAATTGTCACTTAAGCCACAGTCCTAATTGAGTTAGTTTATATAAGTTGAATGTCTACAAGCGTCAAAAGGCCATGCTTTTCAGCGAGAAAGTGTCAATTTTTTAGGACGTGTTCCAAATTTAGTTAATTTGAGAGAAAATGAAAATCTGATGAGCCAATTACAGATTAAATGTCCTGGCTGGGAGACGCAACATCATCGCTGCTTGCTGCTGCAGGGGACGGTCCTTGTAACACCTCACAGACTACGTCAATAGAGCACAGATGATATTCAGTACTGCCAATAGCTGGTGTAGAGGCAGCCGGTGCTGTAGTCGATACCTCGTGCTAGTGGTGGAGCTAAAGCTTACCCCAGTTGTAAAAGGCACCTGCGGATTCTCGAGGAGTGCAGCCATCAAGATGGGAATACGCTGGGGACATTGCCGAGCATGGGCCCTCAAGGGATCCAGCCTGGTATTGAAGTCCGCAGGCGTGTCCGTCGCAAGTGTCAGACAGAGGTCCAACACGAATTCTTCACTGCAAAACAGGCATCGAAGAACAGGTAGGATGCAGTCCATCCAGACTGGTCTAAACGATAGGAACCAAGAAGCGCTTAGTTCCCTCAGGCGAGGTGTGCCCAGATGTTGTACCATGCATTCACGGTATTTCCGCTCCAGGAGCGCTTTTGCCATCTCGTTGGTAGTTGGGCCGTCCATTGCGTAGTAGGTAAATGACAATCAGGACTCCTGCTATTGATAGCAGGATCAGAGGTAGACCTCCAAAAATGCTTCCAAATACGGAGTGTATAAAGTTCGGGATAACTCCGAGGATTGTCTGAAAGGTGCTCAGAAGTCCTGACCCTATGGTGTTAAATAGGTGTACAATACCACTCGTATCAGACATATTAAAGATACGACCCACCATTTCTGCGAAATGAATGGGGCAGTTTGTACGTATAAGTGCCTGTATCTCAGTCGAGGTCCTTGCGATTTGAAGATCAAAGGTCTCTCGAGCGGAGGTTAAGGGTATGGCTTGCTGTAAAAGCATGGCTTTCAGTCTGCTCAAAGTATCAAATTGTATAAAGAAACATTCAATGAAGGCCATAACGGCGCCTCCTTGACTGTACTTGTTGGGGGAAACAGTACTTGCATACAGCAAGTAACCCTGGAGTTTACAGTGACCAGATAGGCAATGCCGGGAAGCATACCACAGCAACCTTGATCGTTCAGCATCAAGTAACTCCCATTTGAGAGCAGCTCGAATACCGGTTTGATCACGGCAGCTGGAGTCCCTTTCATGTGGCAGGACAAGTTTGCTATCGAACCATTACATGCTCCGTGCAATGTAATGTCCCGGCACATGAGAGAACCGCTCAAAGCGCTCTTGCAGTTTGTACCACTTAGAAACACATCTCGATCCCCACTCCGGCATCGAAATCTATACGGTAAATCCCAGGATTCCCTAATGTATTCCTTACCCATTCTTTCATATTTGCCTGCCTGCCTGCCATTGTTCAAGGCAATATTGAAACTGAAAAGTAGTGACCGGTAGAGTTATGTGGCCATGGATCAGCCATTCAGTAGACGGAGCTTCCGCTACTGTAAATGGTAGTCGGTCCAGTTTTTCAATACGCAACATTGTATATTTAGCTCCCCTTTGTGCCATTTCAACCTGTTTATCTGTTAGATTATATTCAGAAAACAGAGACGTACTGTTTATAAAACGCCAAGGCACAAAGCCTGCGCGCAAAGATTGCAGCGTCCAGCTCAATGACATGATAGAACGTAATTGAGATTGCCCGTGTTGTAGTATGGCCAAATCTTGTTCTAGGATATCTATCGCAGAAGACACAATGTTGCCCAAAGAATATTTTCTGGAGGACAAAGTTGTTAACCCATTGTCTACCAGAACCAACGATTTTTTCTAAGTTAATACAGTGTATTTCCCGTATTCTCTCTGCGGCCTCTTGTTGTGATATTTTCCAATTTTCATTATAGGCAGCATAAATGCCAACATATATGAAACGTTTCTGACATTGTTTCCTGGGACCTTGTAAAAAATCCCTAAGATCCATGTCTTGTGAGAGTAAGGCTAAGTGTTGTTTCACCTCTGTTAGTGTTGAGGTTTCTAGCCAATCAAGGTACAACTTCCCAACACTGTAGGATGTCACTACCCCTGGATGTTCTTTTTGTACATAACGTGGGTCTGGCCTGTGGATACTGTACCCTTCAGTAATACCTAAGAATCGTTTATGACATATGTTTGTGTCTACGGGCCAAACCACCCATTTTTCCCAATTTGGGTCTGATCTATTGTACTTTAAAATGTCATCTACTGTTGCCCCTTCCTGTGAAGTCGAATTTTGCCACCCTCCCATCTGTGATGGTGTTGGAAATCGAGGTGTGTTCAGATCCTTGACCTTGGCTAATCCAAGACAGGATGTCTGTTGCACAGTTTCGTTTAGAAATATCATCTGCTGTGGAATGAGGCATGCTCTAAATAGCGCTTCTGTTCCCTGGACTTGCCAGTCCCTAGAACCCCAGACTGATTTTAAGTCTATTGTGTCCTTCCATAGGTCAAAACCCTGTTCAGACAGTTGGGACATAAAGGAAGCAGAGTAAATCTGTTTGGTGTTGGTCAACATAATTTTCAGTGCTGATGTTGGTGTAACCTTATAATAATATGAGGCCGGATCAGTGGTGTTAAAACCTGAAAAATATGAAAATTTCTGTGCAAATGTATGCGAACTACCTTTTGGTGGTGTAGGGCAATGTTCCCACTGATGGTACTCAAACACATTTCTAGGTGAAATAGATTTGTGCAGAAAATGATGACCATAATGTTGGTAACAGTACAAAGTGTCATAGTCTGAATTACTTTCTAACATTTCAGTGTTCAGAAATGCAGCAGTTTTTTCTAAATCAGACAACATGTTATTAGCAGTTTCAGAGTCCCAATCATCAGAAAATGTACTGGAGGTAATGATATCACTTAATGAAATTTTGAATAAATGAGAAATGTTTAAAAGTTCAGTCGGACCGAATATTTCAAAATCAACTTTGTCCCAAACTATACCGTCCGGTATAGGAACCGCTGTGATGTTCACTGATAACAAGTCTCTCTGTTCACGATGAGACGATTGATGTGGTTTTAAAATCAAATTAACTTTCGGGGCTGTAGAGCTTTGCTGAAGATATCGTCCATTAATAAGCATGCTAAAAGTTATTACTAAGCCTAGCCAGAAAAGAAAAAATAGAATCCCAGTAATTACCCAAAGTTCAATCCAAGTCGATACCAGGTAAGTCTTTTCAAGAAAGTTCACAATCTTTGGCTTGCTGTTTATGTGATTTTTGGGCTGGCGTCGTTTCCGGTTCACTTGGATCCAAAGAAAACGTATCAACGTTCATGAAGTAGCCAGAAGCAGTTCGATCAATTGTAGGAATTGCATCGGGATTTGTTGAAATCTCATTATGCTCTCGTCGAGGCATGTTGACGTAGACGTCTGTATTTGGTCTGATTGCAACCTGAGTGTTGTTCTGAGTTTCATTTTGTAGATGAACTTCGTGTTCAAGGGGAACGAGTTCCATAGCATTGTTGCTTAGTCCTTCATTCTTCACAGGAGGCTCTTCAAACGTAATGAGTCTTTCTGTTTGAACTTCTTGGATTGTAGCGAGAGGAGGGCGTCTGCTACTGTGGAGTCCACGAGGCCGACTGTTCAGTATCGGCCACATAGTGTGGTTTGATTAAGTCGATTGAGACAAATCTTTTCTCCTTTTTCCTGGCAAGAGGCGGCAAAAGAACAGTTCGTGTTCCTTGAATCGCTAGGACAGGTACAGGCTTTCTGTATGATGGTCCAAATTCTTTTTTGTCCGCTATTTTCTCTCTGACCAGATCCCCGATTTTTGGGATCCAGACAGGTCTTGCCGTGTTTGCCTTGACTTCCCCAGTGGCGGTCTGTTTCTTGACGTTGCTTTGTTGTGTCCTGGATTCATTTAGATCGTGTAAAACAGCCAAACGATCATGGATAACAAATGGTTTTTCATCCGTCACTGTGCCTTCATACTCAAGATCAGCTACCCACATTCTTGTCCCAAATAGGACCTCATATGGAGTGACACCTCCTAGAGAATTTCTTGGCTGGTTGTTAAGTGCTCTTTGTACCCCATAAAGGTGACTGACCCAACTACCGCCCTTGCCTAATACCCTAGCTGTTAAAGATTGCTTTAAGTCCCGGTTTTTCCTCGCCACAACCGAATTTCCCTCAGGATGGTACAGAGAGGAGTACCGCAGTGAAAGCCCATACTTTTCATGGCCTCTTTGTAAGCCAGAGAGCTAAACGCCAGACCACGGTCAGAATGTAATGTGCCAACTGCGTATGTCCCGATAAAGACTTGCAAATCTTTTATAACAGTTCGAGCGTCAGCCGAGCGCTGAGGCCAAACCCATAGGAATCTTGAGCAGGAATCCACTGCAACCATGATATACTTGTAAGCCCCATCAGATTGTAAGGGGCCGCAGTGGTCCAGATACATACATGCGAGAGGTTTGTCAGTTATTAGTAATGGTGTCTACGTTGGGCGTGTTCTGGTGGAGCCTTTCATCTGTTGGCAGATGTCGCATTTCAAGACATAGTCTTTAGTTTGCTTTGTTAGACTGGGCCACTAATAGCGCTGTTTCAACAATGCAATAGTCGCTGTAACGCCTGTATGTGCAGAGCCCAAACCCTTGTGTGCTGCTAGTATTAAACCTTGCCTACGATCCATATTTGGTATTACTCTGTCCCCCACTCCAGGAATCTGAGCATATGGAATGTTGTTTGCATCTAACTTGTAGGAGTACTTGAGATGAAATTTCTTTGGTACTGCTCTGCTGTTTTTGCTTGAAGCAATGACAGCGACCATAATCTCACCGTCTATTCTCGTTTTTGAACGAGTGATTGCAGCTACGGAAGCCGTTCGCACAGCCCCCTTTGCGGCTTCATCAGCCAATGAATTCCCTTCAACGTGAACGCCATCACGTTGATGACTCAGTGTATGTATCACGTGAGCCCTTGGTAGGTCGTTTTTCAACTCCACTACCTGTTCCCATAGCATTTTATGCTTAATTGTTCCACCTTTTGCATCTTTAAACCTGTTTAGTTCCCAATGACGTACTCATTGTATGACTGCACACAGTAAAAGGAATCACACACAATTAGAGTGGGGAATTCGTGATCCGTATTCACAAGTGCCAGTATCAGTGCTTTTAACTCTGCCAACTGAGCCGTGCAGTCTCCTAGAGATTGCGTTTTGGTGCAACTAGGATGGAACTTTCCATCTCGCATGCGACCTTTAATGATTGCACACGCTGCGCTGTATTGTTGCTTACTCCCTATGGCCGGTTGAGCAGATCCATCAGTGTAAATAATATACTCATACTGATCTAGAGGCAAAATTTCATTTGGTAGAGGATATTCTTGTTCGCATTGCAGAAACGCGTGTGTTTTTAGACTTGGATCAAATCTGTATTCAACGTCCGTTGCAGTAAGAGAATTAGCCCATTGTATCCACCTCGGATGTAAAGCTTTTGCATTCGGAATGCTAGCCTTTGTAACAGCTTCTAAAGCTGGTACCGGGGTTACGACAATTATGCGTTTCCCCTGAGCCAGTGCTCTTTCTCTTGCTACAGCGGTCCGAGCTGCTGTCAGGATTTTTTCTGTTGAAGTAAAACGCATTTCTGTGTTTGTGTACAGGTGTGATTTGTATGCGATCGGTACTGTTTCGCCTTCATTGAAGGTTAAGTAGGTGTACCCGCATTGACCCGCTATTACACGGATCACCAAGTTGTGTGCTTTTACGCGTGTCTGTTAGTGTTTGGAAGCAATCATGTCTTCTTGTAATGAACGTAGGATATTTGAATGTTAATGTGTCCAATGTCTGACTGAAAAGTCTGGTTTTATTAATTCGTAGAAAGGTTTTACTTTTTCTGCGTTATCTAAAATGTATGTTCTGCCGAAATTTAGGAATCCCAGTATTGATTGTAGATTTTTTAATGATTTTGGTGGTTGGAGCAGCGCACACTTTTCTAAAAAGTTAGCTGCCAGGCTTTTCCCTTCACTTGAAAGTTCGTATCCTAAAAACAGGACATTGAGGTGGGCTATTTTAGATTTCTTAAAATTAAATTTGCAGCCCTCAGAGGCGAATCCCATAATAATGGTGCTCACCCTGGTCAAGTGCTTTTTTAAGTCATCGTCTGTCAGATAAATATCATCCACATAGGACAATGCTTCCTCATCAAAATTTTGGAGTAACTCTGTTACTCTCGCTGTTCTTATACCTCTGGGGGAGATGACAAAATTGCAGCTGGGACCCCAACGCTGAGAATGCAAATGTCTTTGTGCATGAGTTTAAATGTCTGTAATCTAAGACTAGACGATATGTGTTGTCCGGTTTTGATACAGGAAACAAAGGGTTGTTCATTGATGAGGTGCATGTTTCAATCACCCCTTGGTATTCAAGTTGATCTAAGATCTCCTGATCTGTTTTTAGCTTCTTGCTTTATTGGGTATTGCCTCTGAGCATTTGGTGAAACTTTTAACGGGATCACGTGGTGGGTTGAATCCTCATCCCAACCGGCATGATTTTTGTACAACGCTGGAGCTAGGGCAACCGCCCACTCCTGTGCATATGCATGTTTAAGATGTATGGGAACGTGGTCGGAGAATGATGGAAAAATTACAGTTTCTCCCCTGGGGCACTCCATAACGAATGTTGGCGGCCAATCTTGTTCTGCTAATAGGATGTCATAACCAGATGACAGATTTTCCCAAAAGAGACCTTTAACTTTCCTGGGCTTGTCCCCCTCCATTTGGAGTGTTATTTTGTGTAACTTATGTGAGACGCTCACCCTGGTGCCTGGTGTTTCCACCGTGATGTCATCATTCAAGTCCGCTGTCACCAGAAATTCCTTCAGGTTCTGGCGAGCTATTGTTACTTCTGCCGCACTGTCTAGTATCGTCAGAGCCCATTCCCCGTTCAAAAGCTGCGTCCTCAGAATTCTGGGCATTACTGATCTTTATGCCTGCAACTTTCTTCTTCTTAAACGGAGGTTTTGATTTTGGTTTGTCTTCTTTTTTGGAAGTATAGTCTTGAGCATGTTGCTTATCTCTGGACTTCGTACGCTCTTCTTTGTGTTCTGACCGTCCTTCTCTCAGAGTTTTTCGTCGAGCCCTGAAAGGAACGAGAGAAACGTGTATCAGTATCTTGATACCCGTCAGGTTTCCTAATATTATCCCTATTCCTGAGGTTATACCTCTTTTCAGAGGGCTCCTGTGGAGGAGATCTACCTCTGGATTGAGATCGGTTTTTAAAATGTTGTTGTTTTTTACTCTCCCACTTCTTTTTAGAAGAAGCAGTTGTCTGCTTGGTAGTGTCCTTTTCAGGACTGCCCATTAGTTGTGGTTTTAATGCTTTCCCACCCAAACTGTCTCTGCCTAATTCTGCATACGCAGTTTCAATTATTTTGTGCAGTTCATGTTGTTGATCCAACGGGCTGAACTCCCTTAGGCGTTGGCGGATTGCCACTGAGGCTGCTTCTCCTTTAATATTAGCTAGTATTATGGCTGATACCTGGTCATAGTTATTTAATAACTTCATCCCTAAGTTCAGGGCAGGTTCTGCTCCGTACTCGTTTTGTATTTGTCTCAATACAACTGGTACTACTGCTAATGAAGGAATACCATGTGTTCTGGTATATATGGCAGCAAAGACTGTACCCCAAGAGGTGCAGTCCCCTACTTGTTGTGTTATCCCCATGGGCAAGCAGATTGTTAGCATTCTGTGTTTTTCAAACGGGGTAGTATTCGGGAATACTGCCTCCAGGTGAGTTATTTTCTGAGCTACCCAGAATGGCTTTTGTTCACGTTTCGTGGGCATCTTGCCCATTACTGCGTCTAATGTTTGCGGTGTAATTTTAGTTGCTGTACCTGAATTTGAGTTCCCTTTGTTGCAACTGATGCTGGTTGGACTGTGAAAGTCCTCATGACGTATTGCGTCAGATTTCGGTAGATTTTAATTAAATCCTTGTGTTGTAGGAGTATGTCTGCCTGTGGCATTGTGTCAATGTCAGGATGTGGTGTGTAGGCGGCTAATATTGGCCATGTTGCACCGTCTCCTCCGAGCTGACCTAATATTACTCTGTTTCTTATATGGGGTAGGGCGCCTTTAAACCAGTATAGGTGTTCCTGGTAAGTGAGTGGAATTTCTATGTCCTCACACGGACCATATTCCTGTGGTGCATCTCCTTCTATATAGTAGTGAAATGTCTGTGTTATTGCATTTGCTGCTGGGAATGTAACCCACGAATAAAATATCTCTGTTTTGTTTGATTCGTGTGCCTCAATCACGAACGCTACTAAGCCACCCCTAGGTGCTAAGCCATATTCCAATAGTTTCAGGGTGATAGTGCGTCTGAATTTTTGTGCACTTTGTATTGGATTCGCATCTTCTTCCTCGTCTGAGAGGTGTCTAGCCACCACCGGGTTATCTTCCTCAGTCATTTTGCAAAAGGAGAAGTTTTGTTCAAGGGAACTAAGATACGGTGTTATGCACAAGTTTAGGAACAAAATGTCCTTCAAGCTTGATTAACCAACAGCTAATAAATAGGATTTCTCGCCTACTCAGCTGTGGAGGAGTTTGTACCCACCCACTCCAGACGTCTCTGCTGTTTTGTGAGTAGGGGTCTCCGAGAAATAGCACAACTGAACTACTCAGATTCTACTGTTAAATAAGAGCCCAACCATCGTTGGTGGCGCCATGTCGTGTAGTTCCTATATTACCCATACAGGACCTGCGCGTTCGGATAACATAAACTGTGGGTTTGGCGGCAGCCAAATCTCCCTCCTTCTCAGTAACCTTATGCCAATTTTGAAGCCAAATTATGGTATGGAGTCCTACATTCGTGGCCATATAATGTGCTGGTGTGTCCTCGGGTGGTGCTTCTTCACCCACTCAAGTTACTACTCCTCTATCCCCCCTACAAAGGTCATGTAACACCCTAAAGCATCGCATGTTTTGTCGTGTAGTTCCTATATTACCCATACAGGACCTGCACGTTCGGATAACATAAACTGTGGGTTTGGTGGCATACTGATTCTGAGCACCCCCACCGAGAATGTTAGCCTGTTTGCAAAAGCTAGCTCACAGTGCCACTAGTGTCTCCTCTTATCGGGGAGAGAATAGTTTCTGGCAACCTCAGAACATGACAACCCTGATCCCTCAAGATCGTGGAAACAATGTACTACTTTTCGCTCAGTCACTCGTGCTCACTTATCTTGTCTCAGAGATACACAGAATAAACAGCCTGGGCGTTTCAATAAAAGGTTTATTGAACAGTTGTTATTCTCGTGTAGAATATATGTGCTGCAACAACCATTAGACAGTAGCAGAAATATATGATTAGCAGTACTATGAATATAAATGGATAGTACAGTTCTACCATCTTGCACTACGCATGAATAAATACATGAATATAAAATGCAGTGATAAAAGAAAGCGCGTACTCCTACGATGCCTATCTAGATGTACCTAAATGTACCTAGCATGTGAGTAGGTGTGAAGCCAAGAATCCCTCTAGGATTTAGTCGAACCCCATTACCTGAAGTGAGAATGTAGGAGCTCCTCTTGGTCTCGAGCTGGACACCCCACAAGGGATGTTCAGACCACTGTTAGCTGGAGCGTCTGCATGCAGGAGCCTCAGCGTCTCTGGTCAGTGTGTCGGCCTGGAAGTCTCGGTTCCCTCGGACTAACACTAGCAAGAGGTGCTATATTTATACAATAAGTATTTAGGGCTCCTTTGTCCCTTGTTGCTTGTATTAGCCATTGTTGGATTTGAGGATGACGTATGGGATGAACCGTGTATGTAGATGTGGGGAGGAAGGTGGTGTAGCCCCAGCCTGGTTTCTAAGAACCCTTATGAATATCCATTCATACTTTGTGAGTCTATTGATGGAGTTATAGGACTCTATTGTTCAGGAGGCACCCTCCTTCTGCACCCATTACTAGAACTAGGTAAAGGTTCAATCCTAAAAAGGCTTGTTACAGTGTAGTGTAGGGGAGGTAATGTAGGTGAAGGGGTATGATGTTACCCGGGCCTATATTAGGGTACCTATATGAAACATAACAGTTTGAATTGACTCTTTTTCCCCACAAGATGTTTTTGTTTTTACTTCCTGATGACAATCTACCAATCCCAGCGCGGCTGTACACCAACCGACCTATCGCAGCGCAGCACACTCCGACGTCACTCTTCCTCCTCACTCAGCAGTACACCCTCCTTTGCAATCCCTTCCTTATGCATTCACACACTTCATTCATAGAAACAAGTAACTGTCTGTCCACCAACGACCGGACAGTCACATAACCGACTGTCTGTCCACGAAACGACCGGACAGTCTCACAAGTAAGCACTGCCTCACCTCTGGCAACTGTCTGTCCGCGAAACGACCGGACAGCCACCTCAAACCATCTGCCCACGAACGGCCGGACAGTCATACAAATAACTGATAGGATCCACTCGCTCAAATCCGCGCACACACAGTGACCCACGACCTGCGTTGGTCACTCGAATCGCTGTGGTCCGCCCTTGTGCACTAACTTCCCATATGAGTCTCTCAAGCTCTCTCACACACGTTCCCTATCTCCCGTTGGTTTGTTGATGACGCCTCACGACTCCCACAATCACTGGTCAGACAATTACAGCTCTGGTGTCTTCTACACAACAAATCTATCCAGGGATCTTAGGCTACTCGTCGAGCCGGACATCAAAACAAATCGTATCACATGGACCGCGCGTGTTCAGCCCGAAACCACAATCACTCGACTCTCAACCCAACTCCGCAAGACATCACACAATCAAATCATCACCGCAATCTAACACACACATCCCTATTCATACTCACTCCACTGTGAACTGCTGTTCCCTCCACATGGTCACTCTCCGTCAGTCCCTGCCAAAGTTCGTCGTCCTCCGCTTTCAATCCTCTGGGCTTTCATCCTTTGGGTTCTTTGGGGCTCTACGACTAAACTTTCCCTAATATTCCTAGCTTCTCCCCTCACTGCAGAGGTAACCGTCCTTCTGCTATCAACTGTTAGGGCCGAGTTCCTTCCTACCAATTTACTGTGGAACTCTTGGCTGATGGACCTTTGTTACCTGCTGAGAAGAGTAGAGGGGAGAAATAACTCATTAAAGCAGACTACAATTTTTAAGAACCATGACTTCGAAGAATCACAGACCCCGAAATTCAAGTTAGTGGGTTTATTTCAAGGCCAAAAACAACTGGATGTACAAACACCTTATGACGAGATTGTAGAAATACATGGGAACTAATACAAATCCAAACCTACGAGCTAATTTTATGCGATGGATCATAAACAGAATAACAATTTCTAAAAGCAGAACGCAGGCAATGATTGCCCCCACGTCAAGATCAGACTTCATCTGTGGCGAATGAATAAAAAGCATTAGCCTGTCCCTACACTACCACTACCGTGACATCCTTACTTAGCATTCCCCAGGCAAGATCAGGAAAAGGTGTCAGCGCGTGAAGACTTCCTAAGAAGTACACTCATGTTGTATAGGTCAAGTAGCCAAAGCTACGGAGCTCGTTCTAGGATGCTCCTTCTCTCTCTCTCGATCTCCTCACCTCCTCTCCTGACTCCAGCCCGGGGCACTGTCTCTAATGCAAAACACAAAAACGTAGAACACGCCCACAGATCACCTCACTTCGCTGGACACTTCTCATAGGTGATTTTCCATTCGGGTCGACTTCCAGCTCCTGGCTCGATGACCTTGATTCCCAGGCCTCCCTCAGTGAGAAAGAACACAGTCTCCCAATTATCAGGATTCCTTACACATAGTATCATCTCCTTCCCGAGCCTAACTAACAAAGACGACTTTCTCCAACCGGCAACAGAAACATGAGAACAGAAGAAATTCAACATGCACATGAATTTCACTAGCAAATCCTTGTCTGAGAGCTTCCAGGGAAAATACATTTCAGGCCTACAGAAATTGGCCAACATAAGGATGAAACACATAGGCCCTTCAAATACACGCGTTGGTGAACATTTCATTTGGGCCTTCCTACATCACGTTACATCAGCACATCACATGCATCAAGCAACTTATGAAATCCTACATGTTAAGCACAATTAGTCCCACTTATGTGCAACTTTAATATGGTGCACGTTTAAATCAAATGCATTACATCACGTATGAGCAACTTAATTAAGTAAATGCAGGCAACTACTAATGATCACATTATTCAGAACACAAATGCCACGTTATTCCTTTGCATGGCACGAACATTTCTATCATTATACTTTCGCATGTTATTGCTAAATACGATCTAATAACCAAGTGTTATCACGACAAATGAATACATATGTGGATGCGGACTATTCTTGATTATAATGCACCCCTACAAACGAAAGAGCACTATCGCGCTCCATAACAGACAAATCTCACCTATTTTTACTTCACTATTTTATAGGACAGTCAGCTGAGTTGGTTTCATGAATGATGACTTCAGTGCAGAGACTGTCATGAAGTTTTTTTGAGTTCATGTCTCACACTAAAAGGAACAGAGCTGATCTTGTGCACAACTGGTACCGCATTAACCTTCAGCCTAATTAGATGCTCGTATTTGCTGATGGTTCCAATTTTCTCTGAAAACATTTCAGAAAGTTTTCCTATAACCTTATCAAGTTAGGTCAACAAAAGTTTAAAAAAATTAGATGAGTAAATTAGCCACCACCACTGGAATATCTGAACCAGGTACCATCATTAACCCGAGCCTGGCCAGGTCTTGCCAGCCAATGTTCCTTCCTTTGATGTCTACATAGATTTTTGTTATAATTCTCCTTTCTAGACATGTTACAGAATCAATTAAATAACCTAACATATCAATATCCTGTTATACATAGGCTTTGTATTGAACATCAGGTTTGTTAGAGGAACATTTGTACCCCAATTCTTAAAGAACAAAGTGTCTGAAATAATAGTGATAGGAGCCCATGAGGCATCATAATTATCTTCACATTTCCTATAATAACATTGCACCAGGGGCCCTTAACTTTGACTGTGATGTCAATTTCAGTATCAATGGTCAGGACTCCTTTGGATAATCCATAAACACATTTGTCATGTTGCTGGATGACGTTCCACACATGCCATCCGTGCTGCACACTGGAACCTACAAATGACTAAGTGCTTTGCCACAGCATCAGCACAGAGCATCAATCGTGCTGCGCTCGTGCCAGGGTGCTGTGGAAGACAATGAGCGTGACTAAAGAACGCCGAGAATCCTTGTGCAGGAACAGTCAAAGAGTACAGGGACCCTCCAAAAAACCACTGACACTACGTAGCAGTGAGAGAAGCGGTGGGGCAAGGATTTGAAGCAAAGCACCATCAGCAGCAATTCGAGCAGGGTAGATGAGGTACAGCTGCAAAGAAAGTTGTCGGTGAGCTCCTGACAAACGAAAATCGTCGCCAAATGTAGAAGAAGACTGATGCTGGAAGCAGGTACTTTTTCATTTTTTTAGATAAACCATTTTACATAGTATGAACAAAGCAACATATCACATTAAAACAGTACAATAAGCATCATGCGTGCCAATTGTAAGGATATCTTGCGTAGCCATTGTTCCACTTATCCAAGTAGGTCTGTCAAACCCAGTCTGTAATATTCTATCCATTTGCCCCAGATCCTCGTATGTTTCTGCCGGCAGCCCCTGGCAGTGTATAAAGGCTCCTCAATTTTTGCACACCAGTTCAGTCCCTCACGCCATTCTGGGAGAATGGGCTGGGTGGCAGATCTCCATCTATGAGCAATCTCTTGTTTGGCCACTGTCACCATCCTAATTAGGGAGCGGTCTTCCCAACTGTTCCCCACCTCATCAAGAATTCCAAGTTGTAGGAAAGTGCCCCTTTTTGCATGGTTACCCTCACTTCTTGCCTGACATCTGATGCAACCTGACTTGATGTGCCCTGGGTCACTGCCAATAGGGTTCCCAGGGCTGTGTTCTTTGCCAAAACTGTGCCTTTATATCCCAAAATTGGCAACTCCCTGGCCACAGGTAAGCCCCTTGTAATAGGTACCATGGGTACCAAGGGCTCTGTGACCAGGGAAGGCCTCAAAGGGCTGCAGCACCTATTTTGCCACTCTTAGGGGCTTTGCACCTTAAAATACATACACTACCACTGCAGGCTGCATGTTTTGGTGCAGAGAAAAGTGAAGAGTCGACATGGCACACATCCCTGTGTGCCATGCCTGCAATCCACTGCCTAAAGCCTAGGTAAGTAGTCCCTCTAGCAGGGTGCACCAGCCCTAAGGTGAGGGTACAGAGGCATGAGCCCTGTCCACCTACAGTATATATTACCATTCTTAGACATTGGAAGTGTAGTAAAGCCATAAAGAGTATATGGTCTGGGAGTTGGTCACTATGAACTTCACAGCTCCATAATGGCTTTACTAAAAACTGTGAAGTTTGGAAGCAAACTTCTCAGCACATTAAACACACACTGATGCAAGTGTTGGATTTATTGTCAAATGCACTCAGAGGGTATCTTAGAGATGCCCCCTGAAAATCAACCAGTCCTTGTGTGGTTCCTAAATGGCTGCCCAACTTACCTCTCCCTGCCCGAGCCTGCAGCAACTTTCATAAACCGAAGGTCTCAATTTGAAACCACAGGGTTCCCAACGTCTGACTTGCACCCTGCCCCCCCCAGTGCCGCTGGTGGTGCAGCTCCTGTGCTGGTCGTTGGCCCCTACAGTGCTGACCTTAACTCCAGGAGCTTGGCTCCCACAACTGAGTGGCCTGCTTGTCAGCAGACCCTAACCGAAGGCCCACTTAGCCCCATTGGCTAACACTGGGCTCCTGCACTCTGCACCCGGCCGCCCCAGTGCAAAATCCTGGTCAGGGGGTGGGCCCAAGAACTCTTCCCAGCCCACTAGTGTGTACAAAAGAAAAAAAATTGATCCTGCACAGGCCTGGTGTTTCCACTGCAACAAGAAGGGACACCAAACTTAAAATACCGTCTGTCCCAACAAACCCGCTGCTAGACCCGCACCAGTACCTACTGGTATGGCAAATAACCAGAGCAAATCAGGGTTCACACTGAGGCTGTTTTAGTCTCTGAAGGGGGGGGGAGGGTTAACCACTTTGACTGTCTGGTCCCTAATTTAAATACAATTCCTGCAGTACCACTAAGTGAATAGGACTAAGATAGAAGCCCTGAGGGATACAGGTGCCAGTGTCACTATGGTGAGAGATGCACTGGTTTTCCCAAAGCATTACCCAACTGTAAGAACCTATCCAGTTACCAATGCTGACAGTGTCACCAAAAACCATGCCATGGCTATGGTGATCTTCGACTGGGGGTGGGGGGTTACTGGCCTTAAGTAGGTAGTGGTCTCTCCAAAATTTCCAGCTGCCTGTCTGCTTGGGAATGATCTGGGGACCTCAGCATGGACTGAGGTAGAAAGAAAGACACATGCAGCCATGCTGCAAATCCCTGGGATATTGTGTGTGAAAACCAGAGCACAGTGCCTAGCACAGGGTGAGCAAGGAGGATTGAAGTCTGAAATGGTGGCCCAACCTCCCAAGAGGAAAGGTAGGAAGACTGGTGAAACAGCTTCCATACAGCAACAAGATCAGGACCCCTCTCCTCAGGGAGAAGACTTGTCAGCCCCTGAGGGAACTGAGCCTATGGAGCTTGAACATTACGAGGTAGAGTTCTTGGGACGAGGGGGACCCTAAAATGTAAGTAAATGCAAGTCCGTTTTTATATAGCGCAGCTACTCACCCTTACGGGTCTCAAGGCGCTGGGGGCCGTCGTGGAAATTAAGTGAGCTATTGCCCAGAGTCACATGGTGCTGAGCTGCCGCCGGAGCCGGGGATCGAACAGTGAACCCTGTGCTCCGAAGTCAGCTGCCCTGGCCGCTGCACCACACCTCTCCACAAGGGAACAGCTGTGCCTTGGGCAGCATGTCTGCCCCACTCTTGAAGGCCTGAGGCAGCAAGCTGCTGCACAGGAGCAAAGAGATGTCAGTGGCTCCCACAAAGTCTATTGGGAGGAAGGATGCCTGTACACTGAGGCCAGAGACCCCAAACCTGGAGCCACTAGGAAAGTGGTAGTGCCTCAGCTGTAAAGGGAGTTCCTACTCACTTTAGCCCATGACACCCCCCTAGCTGGGCATATGGGCCAGAGCAAAACTTGGGAAACATTGGTCACCCACTTTTATTGGCCCCAGATGTCCCAAAAAGTGAAGGAGTTTGTAAGCTCCTGTGTCACCTGTCAAGCCAGTGGCAAAACAGGAGGGCACCCAAAGGCCCCATTAATTCCACTACCAGTGGTTGGAATTCCCTTTAAATCGAGGTACCAACTTCATGTCTGCATACTTGAAACATATGTGGGATAAGTGTGACATGATCTACAAGTTTACAAAACCTTATCACCCACAAACAAATATCCTTGTTAAAAGATTTAACGAGACATTGAAAAACATGATAATGGAACTCCCTGAAAAACTCAAAAGGAGATGGGATGTTCTGTTACCCTGCGTGCTTTTTGCCTACAGAGAGGTGCCTCAGAAGGGAGTAGGGTTTTCCACCCTTTGAACTTCTGTTTGGTCACCCTGTAAGGGGACCACTCTCACTTGTGAGGGAAGGAGGGAAATACCCCATCATGTACCAAAACAAGATGTGGTGGACTATGTACTAGGCCTTTGTTCCAGGATGGCAGAGTACATGCAGAAAGCATCCAAACACCTTGAGGCCAGCCAGGAGCCCCAGAAGCTCTGGTATGACCAAAAAGCTACACTGGTAGAATTTCAACCAGGGCAACAGGTATGGGTTATGGAGCCATTGGCAACTTGGGCCCTTCAGGACAAATGGAGTGGCCCTTACCCTATCCTGGAGAAAAAGAGTGAGGTCAACTACTTGGTAGACCTGGGCACTAGCAGGTACCCTAAAAGGGTTATACATGTGAACCGCCTTAAGCTCTTTTCTGACAGGGATGATGTAACCATGTGGATGGTTACTGGTGAGGATCAGGAGACACAGAGTGAACCGCTACCTGACCTCCTCTCTTACAGCCCCCAACATGGGTCAGTGGATGGAGTTGTTTATTCAGACTACCTCTCTGCCCAACAGCAAGCTGATTGCAGACAGGTTCTGCAACAGTTTCCCCAGCTCTTTTCCTTGACCCCTGGTCAGACCCCCTGGTGTACCCATTATGTGGACACTGGAGGCAGCTTGCCTGTCAAAACTAAAATCTATCACCAGTCTGACCAAGTCAAGGAATGCATCAAAGCTGAAGTCAGCAATATGCTGGAGTTGGGGGTCATTGATCCTTCTGAGTCTCCCTGGGCCAGCCCAGTGGTCCTAGTCCCCAAACCTCATCCACAGGGTGGAAAGAGAGAAATGAGGTTGTGTGTGGACTACAGAGGCCTCAATGCTGTCACCAAGACAGATGCACACCCCATCCCCAGGGCTGAAGAATTGATAGATAAGTTGTGGGCTGCCAAATACTTATGTACCTTGACTTAACTGCAGGGTACTGGCAGATTGGCATGGCCCCTGGAGCAAACGAAAAGACAGCATTCTCGACACCTTATGTGCACTGCCAGTTTAATGTGATGCCCTTTGGCTTAAAGAATGCCCCTGCCACCTTCTAAAGGTTGGTGAATCAAGTCCTTGCTGGGTTGGAAGGCTTTAGTTCAGCTTATCTTGATGATATTGCTTTGTTTAGCTCTTCCTGTCAGGGTCATCTGGTCCACCTGGGGAAGGTTTTACAGGCCCTGCAGACTGCGGGCCTAACTATCAAGGCATCCAAGTGCCAGATAGGGCAGGGAACTGTTGTGTACTAGGACCACCTTGCAGGTGGAGGCCAAGTCCAACCCCTCTGACCCAAAATCCAAACCATTTTGGATTGGGAAGCTCCAACAACCCAGACCCAAGTCAGGGTATTCCTTGGCTTGACAGGGTACTATAGGAGGTTTGTGAAGGGATATGGTCCATTGTGACTCCCCTTACAGAAGCCCAAGAAAGTGAACTGGACAGTTGGCTGCCATAAGGCTGGCAAAAGGCTTTTGACACCCTAAAAGAGGCAATGTGCTCAGCACCTATACTCCAAGCTGCAGATTACTCCAAGCAGTTTATAGTGCAGACTGATGCAGCTGAACTGGGGATAGGAGCGGTCCTATCCCAGACAAATGATGACAGACAAGACCAACCTATTGCTTTCATAAGAAGAAGGCTACTCTCCAGGGAGCAGCTTTGGAGTGCCATTGAGAGGGAGGCCTTTGCTGTGGTTTGGTCCCTGAAGAAGCTGAGACCATACCCGTTTGGTACTCACTTCCTAGTTCAAGCTGACCACAGACCTCTCAGATGGCTAATGCAGATGAAGGGAGAAACCCCAAAGCTCTTGAGGTGGTCCATATCCCTACAGGGAATGGACTTTACAGTGGAACATAGACCTGGAACTGCCCATGCCAATGCAGATGTCCTTTCCAGATTTTTCCACTTAGACAATGAAGACTCTCAAGGGAAAGGTTAGTCTCATCCGTTTGGGGGGCGGTTGTGTAGGAAAGTGCCCCTTTTTGCATAGTTACCCCCCACTTTTTGCCTGACATCTGAGGCAACCTGACTTGATGTGCCCTGGGTCCCTGCCGTCTTTCCCAAGACTGTATAAGCCTCCAAGGGCTGCAGCACCTATTGTGCCACCCTAGGGGCCCTGCACCTTAACACCCACACAGTACCACTGCAGGTTGCGTGTTTTGGTGCAGAGAAAAGTGAAGAGTCGACATGGAACACATCCCTGTGTGCCATGCCTGCAATCCACTGCCTAAGGCCTAGGTAAGTCACCCCTCTAGCAGGGTGCACTAGCCCCAAGGTGAGGGTACAGAGGCATGAGCCCTGTACCCCTACAGTGTCTAAGACCATTCTTAGACATTGTAAGTGTAGTAAAGCCATAAAGAGTATATGGTCTGAGAGCTGGTCACTACGAACTCCACAGCTCCACATTGGCTTTACTAAAAACTGGGAAGATTGGTAGCAACCTTCTCAGCACATTAAATCCACACTGATGCCAGTGTGGCATTTAATGTAAAAAGCACTTAGAGGGCATCTTTGAGATGCCCTCTGAAAATCGACCAGCCCTGGTGTGGTTCCTGATTAGCTGCTCGCCATTTTCCACCACCAGACAGGTTTCTGGACGCCTGGGTAGAGAGCCTCCGCTCTCTAGGTCCAGAAACAAAGCCCATCATGGGCAGAGGTGACA
This sequence comes from Calotriton arnoldi, assembly GCA_963921515.1. Taxonomy (NCBI): domain Eukaryota; kingdom Metazoa; phylum Chordata; class Amphibia; order Caudata; family Salamandridae; genus Calotriton; species Calotriton arnoldi. Next base: position 1,012,195 of record CAWUFW010001850.1, on the reverse strand, counting down.
TGCCTCCTCCCCTAGGATGGGATGGGTCCACGAAAGAGGAAGCTTAAAAGGTCTGTCCCTGTCTTTTGCTGCCCCCAGCAACTGGCTCCCACCGGTTCTGACTCCCACTTTGGGCGGGAGAATCGGCGGGAAATCCAAGCTAGGAAGAGAGGTGTGCCCCCTATGCCAACACTACCCTCAGATGGGGGAGGCGAGATGAAGCACACATCTCAGTCCCCTCCATCTTGAAGATGAGGGGACTCAGTCAATTAGGAAGAGGCTGATGCCCCCTCCAACTGGAGGGTGGCATAATAGGGGTTGTACCCACCCCATGAAAGGGACCCATTGGTCCTGACCTGCACACCCCTTTAATGCCCCTAAATCTAGTATTTAGGGGCGACCCTGAATCTTACCTCCTCAGATTCGGGGAAGACATAAGAAGGACCGAAGAGCCGTGCTGACCCAGGACGAAGAAGAGGACACCAACTGCCTTGACCCAAGCCCTCCAGGCCTGTCACGTCTACAGCTTGACTACAGCAAGAACCACGGGGAGTCCTGCAGCCAGCAACCCCAAGAGCCCGGAGGACCTGCCCTGCGACCTTCCCTCAGACTCTGTCTCCCGTGAGCACCGGATTTGCTCAACCCAAGACTCACCTCCAGAGTCTGGATTCCGTCGACTCTGCGATTCTGCACTACTCTGCACCCGACGCCCACGGCCCGAGTTCAACTGGCCCAACACTCCAAGGAGGTCTCCCCAGCGATCCTGATATGGGATCTGGTGATCCCAGACTCCCTCAAGTCCCCAGACGATGCCTGCAGCCTCAACCTGAAGGGCCCCCCCCGACCGTGACCGGAGCTGGTAAGAAGAATCCGACACCAGAAGACACCACGCATCCAAAGCCCCACGGCCTTGGGTGGCCCATCCGACAGTGTCCAGGCATCCCCCCAGATCCCAACTTACCTCTCCAGCCAGTGGTCCCCTTCAGGAAGTCTCCCTTTCCGAGCTTGCAGCAACTTTCCGAAACCAAAAGGTCTTTATTTGAAACCACAGGGTTCCCGACGTCCGACTTGCACCCTGCACCCGGCAGCCCCATTGCCGCTGGTGGTGCAGCTCCTGTGCTGGTCATTGGCCCCTGCAGTGCTGACCTTAACTCCAGGAGCTTGGCTCCCACAACCGAGTGGCCAGTTCATCAGCAGACCCTAACCGAAGGCCCCGTTAGCCCCATTGGCTAACATTGGGCTCCTGCACTCTGCACCCGACCGCCCCAGTGCCGCTGGTGGTGCAACTTGAGTGCCCTCCTAGACCTTGGGGAACCTTGGTCCTAACCCCCAAAACTCATCCTCGTGAGTCGAGTACTTACCTCGAAAACCGATAACCATTATTCTCCCATAAGGACCCATGTTATATGATTTTGGGCCTAAAATTGTGTGGACTTGCTAATGTATGGGGAAAAGTGAATTCAATTGCAAAGTATAAAAAGTCATACTTACCTTGTATGTAGAACTCTTAGGGTGTGGCATCCAGGCATATCACCCCAGTACTCAAAGTAATCTAAAGTAACTCAAAAGTAATCTAAAAGTATTTACTGTTTGATACAAACTGCATTTAAAAGTGATACAATCCTGTAACAACTGTAATTCTAAGCACAACTGCATTTGCTTGAACAGTCTTGCATTTAAAAGTATATTTTACTCAGCTGTGCCAAGTCCTGCTTGGTTCTAAAATAAAACATAAGTATATCTTTTTTTATACTTACCTAATTGGTCTGGATTCTGTTTGAGTGTGTGTATCAGTCCTTGATTGAGTGAATACAATAATTGCTTAACACACCCTCTGGATAAGCCTAACTACTCGCCCCCACACTACCACAAAGAGTGCTGTTAGTACTTACATAATTAAGCCTCTGCTATACCTCTGGGGACTCCCTGGACTCTGTGCACACTATACCTTACTTTGCTATAGTATATACAGAGCCAGCTTCCTACACAAGTTGCACCTGTTTTGGCGTGAGGGTAATGAGAAACCCCAGCACCCAGGTAAGGGTGTTCATGATTCGTTGCCAGTAGGAAGCAATTGTAGGGTATTGCCAGACCATGTGGTAAAAGTCTGTGTCTTAGCATGGGCAGTGGGGGCAATCCGTGCTAGGGACCCGCCCCACGTGCCAGAGACGTCATGGGCTGAGGTATGTAACGTGTGGCTAGTTTAGCTGTACTCTAGTGGTCTGAGTCTCTAGGAAATTGCAATTTCCCAGAGAGCCATATGTGCCAAGGTCTAGTATGTGCCCTCCAATGGCCCAACGCATTTCTCCCACTTCTGTTTCAGGGATGGGAATCCATCGAATGTGTTGACTAGTGTCCCATATTTTTGGGATATGCCCCCTTTCTCTAATTTGCCCATCAGTAGCTTTGCTTCAAGGGGGTTATGTTCAAGAAGTAAGGTCAGCTGAGGACGATATGAATTTAGGGCGTAGAGTAGTTGAAGGTATTTATGGAACTGGGTCTTAAATAGGAAGAATTGTGTTTGTAGATTGATCCCAATCCTATCCCATATGGCGAAGGCTTTGAGCTGTGCAGGGTGTGCAAGGCGTCTGCCTCGTCACAGGGGTGTCTGCTGTTAGGGTTTTTACCCAGCTCGTTCCTCTTGAGGCCCCATGCCAACACTTGAAGACCACCTTGGTGACGTCAGGTAGACCATGTGGGAATGCACTGTCATACAGGACTCACATCAGTAGGTCCAGGCCCAGAAGTGAGAGTTCAGCCCGGTAGACCGGGTCGTCCCACCCTCCTGTTAGCCAGTCATTGATAACTAGCAGGTGTGCTGCTCTATAGTAGAGGTCCGAACGAAGCAAACACAAGGAGATGATTGACAGAGTGGTGAAACTTTTCAGACACTCACCCCCAGTCACAGATCTGGGTTGAATCCATCATCGTTCTTTAGCTCACTTCACCACCCCAGTTCAGACCCAGCCATATGCAAATCAGTCTTGACCCTGTGCCTCATGGGAACAGTCCAGCCCGAACTGCCAAGCCAGGTCTTCCCTGGACCAGAAACAAGCATCCTGGGACCGGTTTCGGGCTAACAGCCCTAATTAGCCAGGCTAGCTTGAATCCAATGGCAAAGTGAGCAAGGGACCCACGTCTGGGCATACCCTGCCAACTTAGGGCAAACAAAGCAAACACAAGGAGATGATGGACGGAGTGCTGAAACTTTTCAGACCCTCACCCCCAGTCACAGATCTGGGTTGAATCCATCATCGTTCTTTAGCTCACTTCGCCACCCCAGTTCAGACACAGCCATATGCAAATCAGTCTTGACCCTGTGCCTCATGGGAACAGTACAACCCGAACTGCCAAGCCAGTTCTTCCCTGGACCGGAAACAAGCATCCTGGGACCGGTTTCAGGGTAACACCCCTCATCAGCCAGGCTAGCTTGAATCCAGCAGCAAAGTGAGCAAGGGATTCACGTCTGGGCATACCCTGCCAACTTAGGGCGAACAAGCAAACACAAGGAGATGATGGACAGAGTGCTGAAACTTTTCAGACACTCAACCCCAGTCCTATAGTAGAGGTCCGCCATGCCCAATTCCCCATCATAGACAGACTTCCTGCAATTCTCCTGAGCTATGCAGGGAGAGCGGTTAAACCATAAGAAGGATCGTATCATGAACCACAAATTCTGGAACCAGCTGTCAACTGCAAAACTGCTCCCAGCCAAATAGCAAAACAGTCAGAAGTCCGAGCCACATCAGCAGCAGAATGTGGAATCTAACAAGAAAGTAAACATGTTAATATAAATCAGTGTGTGTGTGTGTGCATGCAGACAGGCACCCTGTAAGCATGCGCACCATGTACACAATACAAAAACAATGCTACAAGCAAGTGCAACCACAATTGCTAGCGAGCATGGTAGCTGTGCAAACGAAATATGGTTTGATCCTCAGTTTAAAGATGTGAAATTAGTAATCTAGGGGCAAAATATTTTCTAGCAGGTGAGTTAGTAAAATACATTTTAAAGAAGTCAAAAGACTCAATGGGGTTTATGTAAACACTTTTCAGTAGTTCTTTCAAGGTTGGCAAGCTATATATATTGAAAGAAAAACACTGAAGTTGTTATTCGCACACAAGCCTATTTCTGTGAACTGGCCCTGTCCCCTTTATACTACAAAATCTGATGACATTTAGGCTGAGTCCTCTTTTGGAAAAGAAAACAGCTGTGTCAATGTCTTGTTTGTAATATGAGAATGTTATTCAAGTGCAATGTGGGGTAGGTGGACACAGTGGTATAACTGCTTCTTATTAAGTTCGCTGCATAACTTGGCCAGGCATCCTTTTTAAAGAGTAATTTTAGAGTAACTGCAGTGGCTGTGTGCTGCCAGTTCAGTATGGAATCTTTGAGAACTAACTTGCTTTATACTGTTTGTAAGAAATTAGGTTGTTGGGGTATGAGCCCTGGTCATGCAGCAACCACAATCATATTCAGGGCGAGGCACAAGCCAACCATAAGTTTACCTGTGCTCAAACGTCTTGTAGCTTGGGGCAGAGTAGTCAGGCTTAACTCAGAGGTATGTGTAAAGTATTTGTGCAATACGTCAAACAGTAATAAAGTGAAAAATACTACACAAAAAGGATCCCACACCAAGTTAGGAACATAGAGTAATTTTTAATAAATAAAACAAGACCAAAACGACAAAAATCCAATCAGTAGAACCGGAGACATGCAGATGTAAAGATTTCTGTAGAAACAGCACCAAAAAGCACAATGTGCCAACTGTAGATATCAGGCTGCGCTGGACCGGGACAAAGTCACAGGTTCAGGCCAGCCACAATGGAGCTGAGCAGGCTACAGGGACCCAGTTAGGCCCGTTAAACAAAGTACCTTAAATCCTGGTTTGCAGACCGTTGCGAGGATCCGTGTCAAAGATGTGTTGTGCAGCCGAAGCGATGAGTCTGTTCTGAGGTGCAGTGAGGCTGTGATGCTGAATCCAGCATGGTCGTTAAGGCTGCAGTCGACAAGAGATGCGAGGGCCTGCGCCGATGATGTTTTGCGCAGTGGCGTTTCAGATGGGGCGACGGGATGTGATGTGGAGTAACACCCACCAACCTTGCCTGTACCAAACGACTTTCCTGCTCCCCATCAAAGCGAATGCACGTATTGCTCAACCACCAATTGTCCAAAGAAGTACCACTGTTACGCATGACTTTAGTGGCAAAATCACCACTTGTGAAACTTTCATCTGCGAAATCAGACTCAACAACACCCCCAAGGCCACCCTTGACCTTAGCTACTCTTGTTTTGATTCACCATTTTCCATCTTCCACTAGAACAGCACGTTTAGAAACACGAACGACATGAGTGCAAGGATAAAACTTAGATTTCACTTTTCTTCACAACACCCGTTTTTTTAATCCTAACGAAATCACCCAATTGCAAATCAGACTTTCTGACATAGTATAACTCCTCATTCCTACTTTAACTTTTATCCTGAACCTCCTTCACTCTTTGACATACATCTTCTATGTTGGGTAAACAAGCAATCACATCAGTTTTCTCAAGAACCCAGACAGGAGATAACTCCCCTGAAGAATGCCTACCCCTCAACAACACAAAGGGCACGACCACAGCAATAGATTGTGGCAACACCACAATTTTTCAGTCACCCACACACAAGGACATTTCCTCCAGATGACACTGCTAACTGAATAGCTTATTTAACCATTCAGTTCACTCTCTCTACCATTCCATTACCTTGTGGATTATACAGACCTACAGTGAGATGGCTCACACCAAAAGACGTCAAATAGTTTTTATCAGTTGAGATTTACATGGAACCTCATTGTCCATAACTAAAGGTTTAGGAACACCCTCTCTCTGAAACAGGCCTCTCAAGAATTGAAATACCACTTTTGTGTCAGGATCCCTCAAAAACTTGCCCTCAACCAACTAAGAATGATAATCCACTAACACCAATGCATATGTTCCAGCAAATCATACATGGGACCAATAAAATCCATTCCTAACTTTTCCGAAGGTGACTTAGGGAACTTGACAGGCGCTAAAGGGGTTTTTACCGTAGGAAGAGATTTGTCCATGCTCCTACACTCAATACAACACGCAACATACATTTCCACCTCAGTGTCCATACCTGGCCACCAATAAAACATCCTAAGTCTCTTCTTCACACTAGTCAACCCAACATGACCACGATGGGCAAACTTGATCAGACGTGTTCTCTTTTTAGCAGGTGGACTCAACAAACTGCCCAGTGGTCTGGCCTGGGGCCAAGGGTAAAGGCTTGGGACAATGACTGGGCTTAGTATTGTTTTTTTTTTCCTTTGCCTGCTGCCTTTATTATGGTATGCGTACACACAGTAGAACAGAAAACATTCCAGTCATTGTCTGTCCGTTGGCTCTCTTCCACTCCTTTACAGTCTCTGTTTCCCCATTAGTCTAGACTCTGGTCCCCAGGTACTGGTGTCTCCCTCCTACTCCGGTCTCCCAGGTACACAGGCTGCCAATGTCCCTCAAAATAAGAAAAGAAAATAACAGGTGTCAGGGCAGTTTGCTGGCTGATCTCCTGTACCCTTGACCGCCCCCACCCCTCCTCTTTCTCTAGGGAAGTGCTCCCATGGAAAAACACACAAAAAAATAGGGACGATGTACATTCCCCTCCTGTCTCCACCCTGTCTTTGTGAAGTGTTTTTCCCTTCACTCAGTCCACTCCTGTGGCATTTCCTTCTGTTTGTCTGTCCTTTCTCCCACCCCCTCCATCTTTTGTGGTTTTATGGACTCTGTCTCCCCTCCCACCACCTCCGTATCATGGCTTTTCCTGCCCACAAGACTTGCCTAGGGCTGCGAGCCGCCAGGGCCGCAGCAGAGGGAGTCAGCGCGCCCACCTGTGTTCCTGGAGGGCGTAGCCCCCTTCTGCAACCAGCTGCTCTCGAGTCTGCCGTCCTGACAGTCTTCTCTTCTTCCTGTGTCCCCTCCGTGAGAAGTGGAGTCACGGCGTCCTCTTCCTTTGTCTCTGCCTTCACGTTATCCGCTCCTCTTGTACCCTCCGGCTCCGACGTTTCTTCCGACTCCGACGTCCCTCCTCGCGGCGTCCTTCCAATGCACCATTTGTCCCGTTCCGCCGGGGGCATGATGATGTCAGCATTGTGGGCATGACCGCCGCTGCGGTTCGTCCTGCCCCCCGCTGTCGCATCGAGAGGGTGTGAAAAGGCCACCGCCGGACTACATTGCCTCCCTTCCTGGAATGGACCTTCGGGCCATTCAGTTACCAAGCAACTTGAGAGAAAGTACACGTTGGTTTGCAACTTCCCCGTTACATGAAAAGCCTGAAATGAGAAGGGTTGTAAGGCTAAAAACCAACAAAATATTTTTGGGTTGGTGTCTTTATGTTGAGCGAGCCAAGTAAGGGGAGCATGGCCAGTCAATAGAATGAAAGTACGCCCCAACAAATAATACTGTAATGCTTCCATTGCCCATTTGATTGCGAGGCATTCCTTTTCTATTGCCGACAACAGCGTTTCTCTTGGAAACAATTTTCGATTCAGGTGGAGGATTGGCTTTAATTCTCCAGGGGGTCAGGCTGTGATAATATTGCTCCTAGCCCACGGGCTGAAGCATCCGTCTGTAATACAAATGTTTTTTCAAAGTCGGGGCAGATTAATAAAAGGGCCTGACACAGGGCTTCTTTGAGGCAAACAAACTTTGCTCTTGTGGGGCGTCCCATGGGAGTTGCTTTCCTACGACCTTCTTCAACAAAAGGTCAGTGAGAGGGCTTGCGATTTCTGAGAATTGATGAATGAACCGCTGGTAATACCCCACCGATCCCAAGCAGGCCCGCGCTTCCCTCTTTGTGGTGGGACGGGGAATTTTTTTGATTGCCTCCAATTTGTCTATTTGAGGACGTATCATTCCTGCCTGTACTGTATAGCCTAAATACTCAATGTGGTCAGTGGCAAATACTGTTTTTTTGGGGTTTGTAGTTAGACCAGCTTGATGTAAGGAGTTCAGGACACAGCCTAGGTGTTGCACATGAGTGTTCCAATCTGGGCTGTGTATCACAATATCGACCAGGTAAGCACCAGCATAGGCTTGGTGAAGCCTTAATAGCACATCCATCAATCTCTGGAAGGTTGCGGGTGCCCCAAGAAGGCCGAAGGGAAGGACCTTGAATTGAGTCGCAAAGGCAGTTTTCTCTCGTGCAGAGGGAGATAAGGGTATTTGCCAGTAACCTTTGTAATGTCAATAGTGGTCATGATGCAGGCTTTGCCTAGTCGCTCTATCAACTCATCGACCCGGGGCATGGGATAGCTGTCAAAGCGGGAGATGGCATTTACTTGTTGGAAATCTATGCAAAACTGCAGGCTACCGTCCCCTTCCAGGACAATTACTACTGGGGAACACCGCTCCCTCTGGGAGGATTCGATTATATCTGTCTGCAGCATAGCTTCTATCTCTTCCTCTACAGCTTGTCTGTGGGCAGCTGGGATTCGGTAGGGACGTAGCTTAACAGGCTTATTCCCATCACTCACAATGTTGTGGGAGACCAGGGTCGTCCGACCAGGTTTGGGAGACAATAGCCCTGGCAAGGGGTTAGCAGAGTATGTAATTGATGTTGTTGCTCTATTGTCAGGTTAAGGCCTGTTTGTATTGGCTGTTCTAGTGGTTCTGTTGGGGGAGGAACAGTTTGGGAAAGTAAAACGGGCACACTGGATCCTACCTCGTTTGGAAAAGTCAGGGTTTTAGTCCAGGCCTTAAGTAGGTTCACATGATAGACCTGCCCGTTTTGGCCTCTGTGTGGTAGACACTCTATAGGCTACGGGAGTTACCTTCTCTAGTATGGTATATGGGCCATGCCAGGTGGCCAGCAGTTTCTTTTCGGAGGTAGGAAGCATTATCAACACTTCATCTCCAAACTGGAATTCCCTCAAGCGGGTTCCCTTGTCGTACGTTCGTTTTTGTTTCCTTTGGGCATGGTCGAGGTGCTCATGTGCCTTCTCCCATAGGCTTGTGAGGGTTTCTTTGAGGGATGCACTATAGGCCAATAGGGGTTTTCCCTCATCCTCCTCTTTGGTCCACTGTTCGGCTACAATATCTAACATCGTGCGGGGCTTCCTGCCGAATAGGAGCTAAGATGGAGTGAACCCTGTGGACTTTTGTTCATGAGTATGTATCATGAAAAGTACTAAGGGGAGTTTCCTATCCCACTCTCTTCCTGCTTCGTCTATTATCTTTCTTAGCATGGTCTTTATGGTACAGTTTTATCGTTCTACCAGTCCATCGGTCTGGAGGTGATAAACTGCTGTATGTATTTGTCGGATGCCCAATAGGTTACAGATTTGTGTCATCAGACGAGACATAAAAGGTGTCCCTTGGTCAGTCAGGAGCTCCCGAGGGAACCCCACTCGAGAAACAAAAAAGAGATCATCGCCTGAGCAACTGTTGAGGTCGTTGTGCTGGTTAAGGGTATGGCCTTTGGATACTGGGTGGCATAATCCACCAACACCAGTATGGTTGGGGACCTCGGGCACTGGGGCTTAAGGGGCCGACTAGATCCATTCACACCATTTCAAAAGGGATGTCTATGATAGGAAGAGGGCATAGAGGAGCTCTCGGGATTCCCGTGGGGTTAACCAGTTGACACTGCAGACAGGTGGCATAAAAACGGGCAACTTCCTTATATACTCCTGGCCAAAAGAATCTCTCTAGTATATATTTTAAGGTATGTTCTTGCCCATAGTGGCCTCCCCCTGCTTGGCTATGTGCTAAATGGAGCACTTGTTCACGATAAGCCTGAGGAACAAACAACTGTTCTGCAGTGTTTATTGTATTCAGAGTCACTCAGTACAGGAGAGCTCTTTTAATGCAAAAGAAAGGGCCTACCTTCTCAGAGTCGTCCCCCTCCACTTGTTCCCATGCATGGAGCAAGGAGCCGTCATCCTTCTGGGCAGCCTGGAAGCTTGGAACTGGAGCGTGAGTCTTGTCTGAGGAGGAAAAGACACAAGTAGGGGATTCAGAGTCCATCTTATATGCTTTCCTTTCCCTATGTTTCTCACTCCTAGTTTTCGCTATCTTCCTTTTGGGGGAAGAGTTCTAGCTCCACATTCTGGAAGGGAGCATCCTCGAGCCAATCTGTCATCCTAGAAGAGGCTACCCGAGCTAGATAGTCTTGGAAACAGGGCAGGTCCAGGCCTAAAAGGACCCCGTCAGCCAAATCAGTAACAACTCTGACAGTGCACATATGGGAGTCGCCCTTTATTTCCGTTTGCCTTTTTATTTAATTACTCTGCAAGGGGGAAGGTTTTTTTATTCCCATGAATACATGTGATTTGGACATACTCTCCTTGCTTGATCTCACCATGGGGTATAAATTCGGCATTAACGATGGTATGTTGGCACCCTGTGTCTAAAAAGGCCTTTAGTGGCCAGCTGTTTAAATGGATACTTATTTCGTAGGTACATGGCCTCCACCTGATAGGAGCACAAGCCCTCTGGTGTAACCTACTTCCATGGGTTCCACTGGGCCAAGCCTGTGGGGGTATTTCCGGGCTATGTGGCCCCATTCGGAACAACTGTAACATTGGGGTCCCGTTGACAGATTTACTCCTCCCCCCGTGGATGGTTCATTACAGATTTTGGTGGAAGGGCATATCTGTTCTCCCCCGGGGTTGCCTGCATTTTAGGGGAAGATTGTTTCCCCATTGGGGTGCCTAGCTTGGTATTGGGTGTCCTAAACTCAGGGGATCGATCAAAAGTGCAAGCCAACTCTACCGCCGATTGGACTGTTAAGTGGAGGTGCTGCCTCATCCATGACCTAGTGTTCAACGGAAGAGCCTCCAAATATTGTTCCAAGCAAACTCAGTAATTTCTTCGGCTGTCTTAAAGCCTGGTCGGAGCCACCGGTTTCCCAGGTCTCGATTACGGAAATACAGGGCCCGTGGATTATCCCCTGCACTCCATTTCTCCTTTCTAAACCGTGTCTCGTAATACTCCTTGTCGCAGCCCAGTCTCTTCAGAATGGCCTTTTTTATGTTGTCATATGATGTGACGCCAGCAGGGTTGGCAGCCTGGTAAGCTGCGTGCAATTCTCCTGATAACAAAGGAGCAATGTATTGGCCCCATCTTTCCCAGGGCCACTGGGCGGTGGTAGCAACTCTCTCGAAATTCACATAAAAATAATCAGGATCCCCTCCTGATACCTCTGTAAAACAGTGGCAGGGACATTTGGGTTTACCCGCGCACTGTTGATAGTGTCCGTGAGACGCAATATGGCAGTGTCTTGGACTTTTTGGTTGGACGTAAGCAGAGTGGCCTGTTCCTTAAGGGCTGCCTGAAATGCTTCACGCTCCTCTTGAGCCGTCTTGGCCTGCTGCTCCATTACCAACTGCAAGTGTCTCTGCCCCTCGGCCAATTGGGCTTCCGGTATTCAATACGTCGGGTTACTAATCAACCTTGTTCGGACTCCCAGGTATACTTCAGGCACCAACCACGGACTGTGGCTACTTCTATTAATTTACAGAGCTCACGGGCCCTTTATCTAATACACAGCCGGATTCTTCAAGCTTTTTCACATTGGTGCTTCCGTCCCCCCCCCCCCCCGTCACGAGTCCCCAAGGTCCTGATGAAGACCCCCCAATAAGGCTGGAATCACCTTTATGATTACAGGGGTCGAAACGTTGACATATTTTGTTGTGTATCAAACATAGGTGACAGAGATTTGTGTATCTGTACCTATTATGTTATGTTTTGTTCTATATGCAAATGCCAAATAATAGGCGGGATAGGTTCTACAATCCTTGGATGTATGTAAAACACATTACCTTCCCCTTCCTCTACACCATCACGCAACCCTCCCTAAACACTCACCCCCTTCCTTTCTTCTGAGCGCCAAATTTGATGATCTTTTTGACTCATACAATTATTATTTGATTTATTCATTGGTTTGTGATGTAAATTAAATCGCAAGTACTTATTGACTTCTGTTGGTGATGTCTAAATCATTTTTATGTATGTTAGAATTTATTTCTACTAAGTTGGTTTGCAATTGAACTCCACTGCGACCATTCTCTTTATGTACCTCGGCCAATTGGGCCACTACCGCCTCCATAATAATGGGATGGGTCATGTTTGTACAACCCAAAATCCCACTTCTGACACCACTGTGGTCTGGCCCGGGGCTAAGGGTAAAGGCTTGGGACAATGAACTGGCTTAGTACTTGGGTTTTTTACTTTGCTTGCTGCCTTTATTATGGTATGCATACACAAAGTAGAACAGAAAACATTCCAGTCATTGTCTGTCCGTTGCCTCTCTTCCACTCCTTTACAGTCTCTTTTTCCCCATTAGTCCAGTCTCTGGTCCCCAGGTACTGGTGTCTCCCTCCTACTCCGGTCTCCCAGGTACACAGGCTGCCAATGTCCCTAAAAATAAGAAAAGAAAATACCAGGTGTCAGGGAAGTTTGCTGGCTGGTCTCCCGTACCTTTGACCGCCCCCACCCCCTCTTTCTCTAGGGAAGTGCTCTCATGGAAACAAACACAAAAAAATAGGGAAGATGTACTTTCCCCTCCTGTCTCCACCCTCTGTCCTTGTGAAGTGTTTTTCCCTTCACCAGGTCCACTCCTGTAGCATACCCTTCTGTTTGTCTGTCCTTTCTCCCATTCCCTCCATCTCTTGTCAGAGAGGCTAACAAACAACAAAGGTATTGCTCCAGTGTTTGATTGACACGCTCTGTTTGCCCATCCGTCTGGGGATGATAAGCCGATGACGGTCTTAGATCCATTTTCAGAGCAGAACAAACTTCCTGCCAAAACTTAAAGACAAGTTGAGTACCCCTGTCTGACACCAGCACGGATGGGACCCCATGCAAACGTAGAACGTGTTGAATGAAGATCGACACCAGTTCCCCAGCCGTAGGAATTTTAGGAAGAGGCACAAAATGTGCTATCTTGGTAAAAGAATCTACAACCACAAAAATAGTGGTTAGTCCCTCCTCCTTAGGGTGATCCGTGATAAAGTCCATACTCACAGCGTGCCATGGATAAGGAGGTACAGGAAGAGGTTGCAACAACCCAGCAGGAATAGTATGGGGGACTTTCTGTGTTGCACAAATGGGACATGATGTGACATAGTTCAAGACATCCGTTGCCATGGTCTCCCACCAAAACCATCTATTGCAGATATCCTTGGTTTTTTGAACACCTGGGTGACTAACCAATGAAGAGGAATGGACCCATTGTAATACCTGGTCTCTGTGTTTAACTGGAATGTACAACTGTTCCTCGTGATAGAGCACCCCATTCTTTAAGTAATAATTGGGTTGCTCTAACCAAGGGGACATATCCAATTCTGATAATGTTTTTTCTAAGTCAGTGCAAAACTGATCAAAGGAAATGTACCCAAGTATCTTTTCAGAGGGTATCAGTGATACCTGGTCTGGATAGATTCTTTTATGAGGGATATCATAATCGGGATAGAGCATCTGCTTTGACCTGTTGTGAGGCGGGTCCTATAGGTGATTACAAAATCGAACTCACTAAAGAAAGACACCCATCGCATCTGTCTAGGTGTCAAAGCTCTTGCTGTGCGAAAGAACTCCAGATTTCTATGATTGGTATATATCGTGATGGTGTGCTTAGCTCCCCAGAGATAATGCCTTCACTCCTGAAAGGCTTTCTTGATGGCCAATAGCGCTCTTTCATCAATTGTATAATTTTGTTCCGCTTATAATAGTTTTTTTGAAAAGTATGCTATAGGGTGCATTTGACCAGTCATATCTCTGAGGGACAATACTCCGCCCCACTGCATATTGAGATGCGTCTGCTTCTAAATAAAATGGAATAGCAGGATCAGGATGTATTAAGACTGGGGCTGTTGTAAACTTAGCTTTTAGCATCTCAAATGCATGTTGTGCTTCTGGTGACCAAACAAAATGTACCCCTTTCCTCACCAATCTTGTTATGGGCGTCACCACATTCGAGAAATGTGGGATGAAACGGAAGTAGAAATTCGCAAAACCCAACAGATTGAATGTCCTTCACACAAGTGGGTTCCGGCCAAGCAAGGATGGCCTCCACCTTTTTTTTGTCCATCTGGATCCCAGCAGCTGAAATCACAAAATCTAAGAACTCCACCATGGGAACGTGGAAGATGCATTTTTCCAATTTGGCAAATAGGTTATGTTGCCGTAATCTTTGTAATACCAATTTCACATGCCCCTCATGTTCAGAGAGAGGTTTGGAAAATACCAGAATATCGTCAATGTAAACACTTAAAAAGCGAACCAGAAAATCATTAAATATCTCATTAATAAAAAACTGGAACGCTGCAGGGGCATTGCAAAGGCTGAATGGCTTTACACAAAATTCAAATAAGCCAAACTTTGTTCGGAACGCTGTCTTCCACTCATCCCCTTTGCGTACTCTAATGAGATGATATGCTCCCCATAAGTCCAACTTGGAAAACACAGTGGCATCTTTTGTCTGATCCAGCAAAACAGGGATGAGGGGTAACGGGTATTGGTTCTTTATCGTTACTTTATTAGGGGATCGGTAGTCAATGCACGCGCGAAGGCCCCCCCCCCCCTCCTTCTTTGGTATGAAGAAGAGAGGAGACGGGAGAGGAGGAGTGTCTGATGAACCCGCAAGCTAACATCTCATCCAGATATTCTTTTAGATGAGCCGTTTCTGGTTCCGATAGGGTATAGATTCGACTACAAGGAAGCACCCCCCAGGCTCTAGATCTATGCGTCAATCATAATTGCGATGAGGAGGTAATGTGGTAGCCTTGATTTTGTCAAATACATCGGCGTACTGTAGGTACATATGCGGTATCTTGATCTGTTCCGGAATGGTACAGGAAGCACACGTTAGAGGGGAAACCCACTCTATTGCCTCTTGATAACAGTGTTGTACACAATGACTAGAGTCTAAGGTCACAGTTCTACGCATCCAATCTATTTTGGGGTAATGCAGTTGTAACCAGGGAACCCCGAGAATCACTCCGAAAGCAGGTGTGTCTATAAGGTCGAAAGATATCTCTTCAGAATGCCCGTTATCACACACCAAAGTCAAAGGCGATGTATACATGGTAATAAGTCCCGACGATAATTCGGTCCCATCCACTGCTCTGACGGGTTCCGGCTCTTTCTTTTTTACACAGTCTATGCCCAGGGACTTAGCCAGTTTGTTATCTAGAAAATTGCCCGTAGCTCCAGAATCCAATAGTACAGCCAAGGTCACACGTTTACTATTGGACAACACCAAGGTCACACCGATGGTAAGGTGCCGAGGCACCCGTGCCACCGAGGTACTATGGAGAAGAGTATCATGTTGAGCGTAAGCAATACTCTTTCGGGGCATAGCGGATTTGGGTCGAACAGGCCATTCCTGTGCAAAATTACCCCCTTTTCCACAATACAGACATAAATTAAGAGTACGCCTCTTCTCATTTTCTTCTCTAGTCAAAGGCCCTCTGATGCCTCCGATTTTCATGGGTTTGGCTGGAAGGCTTTTAGTATCTTCCCTTTTTTCCGTTTTATACATAAGGACACGAGGGGTGTCATTTCTCTCTTTCTCTCCGCGCCGTTCTCTAAGTCTGTGGTCCATCTTAATTACAAGATCGCTGAACTCAGTACAGTCCTCTGGAGGATCGACGATTTGGGACAAAATGTCCTTTAATTCATTATTAAGCCCTCAATAGAACATGGAAGTTCTTTTGACCAGGGGCCAATGGGTCTCTGCCATTAACCTATTAAAATCGGTCACATAAGAGAGCAAAGGGTTCCTACCCTGTCTAAGGTTTAGTAATTCTGTGTCACTGGCCTGCATAAATGTATGTTTGTCAAACAGTCTCCTCATCTGTTCCTTGAATGCTGGAAAGTCATGCAAGAGGGGGTCATCTGTTTCCACTAACGGTATAGAACAATTGGCAGCAGTACCCATAAAGTAAGATATTATAAATGCTACTTTGGCAGAGTCGTCTGGAAAAGCTGCAGGTTTACACATGAGTTGTAGATGGCATTGATTCATAAAACTGCGATATTTACCACTTTCCCCACTAAACCTCTCTGGAGCGGCTAATGGGACAGGAACAGGAGTAACTACTGTTATACCAGAAGGTTGAACCCCGCTCCGCTGTTAGTTCTTGTCAAATAGGAATGTGGCGGGTTGCAATACAGGACGGGATAATTTGGGAATAGCCCCAGGCTGAAGACCCCATGACATGCCTACCTGCTTGCTATACAACTCATTCTTTAAGGACTGGTCCTCCAGTCTGAGGCTTTGCACATCTGTTTGCAAGGCTAGCAAAGCTGCCGCTAGGTCCTGTACTGAGGAAACAGGAGTTGCGTCAGCAGGGAACAGGGACTCACCATTCTCCGCTAGATTCATCTCCGCTAGGGCGGTATAAATTTCGTGGTCTTGGCTTTCTGTCACAATCCAACTCACCTGAAAACCAAGAACCGCAGAAACGGAGAAAGTCCTCCCCTTCACCTCAAGACCAACCCTCCGCACCGCTAATAGCAGGATGGGCGATTGAACTCAAGGGGAAAGGGAAGTGGATAAAACCCAACAGGCCTGGGGAAGAAGAGGGCAATGCCTGAGGGTAACGGAGTTTCCTGTTGAGGATGGAAGACGAAATCTGCCTTGGGGAGAACCTTGGTGTAGCAAGGGAAGACCACTGTCTGGAAAACACAAAAGAAGGAAGGTTGAGAATAGAGAAACAAAGGGGTAATGTATACAACAGGTAAAGAGGACCTTCACTACATTGTTTTCAGAAGAAAAGTCATTCACTCACCACAGATTAATCTATTTTAAGGATCCAAATGAGGATAGTCTTGGAAGAGATGACTCAACAGTGGTAAAGAAAAAACAAACAGTCCTAAAAGTCCATTAAGCCAGTGTACTGAACCCAATATATAAGGTATAGCAAAAAAAAGGAAATACCTCAGGTATTAGGAGAACACTTCCTGTCAGGCAGGGTAGTACTGCCAAGACTGGGTGTTGAGGAGAAGCTGGAAAAAATAACTAGACACGCTCCTGCGGTATGTGTGTCGAGTTGTTGAAAAGGAAGCTGCACAAGCCGGGCACCAGGAAGGAAATAAAATAAAAGGAACTGCTCCTGCGGACCCTTATTATGAATTGCGGCTGGAGCCGTATCACAGAAATGGGAGAAAAACAAAAAGGAACCGCTCCTGCGGTCTTTTAGGAAGCGTAGCAGTGTTTGCGGTAGGAGCCGTACACCGGAGTGGGAGAAACCAAATTTAACCGCTCCTGCGGTAACTGTGGTAGCGATGTTCAATGCAACAGCAGAGCACCAAGATAACAAAGAATACTGCTCCTGCAGAATTGGGCGCGGCGGTGCTCACGACGGCAGTTGTACACCGAAAAAGGGCAAAAACAAAGTTAACCACTCCCGCGATATCTGCTGCAGTGGTGTTCAAGACGGCAGCAGAGCACAGCAATAACAAAGAAAACTGCTCCTGCAGTTTTGGGCGTGGCGATGCTCGTCAGCTGCTGTGTGCATCGAGAGGAATACAGGAAAGTACAGAGATGGCAGGAAACAGCAAGCCACTCCAACAACGAATCCAGAAACAAGTATCTTCAAAGCCAAGCAACTCGAAGTTGCTTTAGGTGAGTTAGATATAGGAACACCCCACATCACATGGTGACTTTGGTCCCAATGAGGAAGGAGAAAGTTATTTAAAGGACCAGTACCAAGGAAGGAATAATCATTCATACAAAGGAAGAGGGTGACATGACCTCGAATGGCAACACAATTATTATACACGTTTATACAAAGCAATACACATGTGTAGGTACACATCTATAGTCCAAATAAATGCTTAATTACAGAGGGGTATGCTGTATATTTATGGTTGAGCATGGTGGTTATGTGAGGAAGAGCCGATTCTTGAGTAGTCTTCTGAAGATAAGGTGGTTATCCGTGGATCTTATGTTTGGGATAAAGAGTTCCATAGTTTGGCTGCTTGAACAGAGAAGGATGTGCCACCCATGGTTTTTTCTTGTATGGTGGAGTTTTGATGCGAGGTGCCACTCTAGAGCAGAGGTTATGTTATGTTAATTTATATTTGTAAAGCGCCAAATCACCAACGGTCTCTAAGCGCTACAAACCATAAACCCAGGGATGCCATAATACTTGCAGATAGAGCAAAACTTGGGGTAAACTTATCCAAACGCCTCAGTGAACAGAATGGTCTTAAGTTTTTTCCTAAATGGGAGGAGAGTCGCCTCCCCGTGCAGACTCTCTGGTAGCTTATTCCAAAGCTGGGGAATCACAACCGAGAAGGCACGTCCCCCCAAGGTGGTTCTGTTAAAGCGCGGACAGGTCAACCGGTGTGTCTCTGATGAACGAAGACAACGACCAGGCACATAAGGCTTCAGACGGTCTTTAATGTAGCTGGGCGCCGCTCCATACTTAGCTTTATGTGCAAAGCACAGGCCCTTAAATCTGATCCTCTGCTTAATAGAGAGCCAATGTAGCTGCTGTAACAAGGGTGTGGCGTGTGTTCTTCTCAGCAGTTTAAGGATCAGTCGTGCTGCATCGTTTAAAACCACCTGAAGTTTCCCCAGAAGTTTATCGGGGAGTCCTATGTATACTGCGTTGCCATAATCCAGGCGTGACAAAATTAAGAGCCGACACCACGGTACGCATGGTAGCAACAAGGGTACAAGTTTCCGTAGTTGCCTCATCATTCCCACACAGCTTCCCACTACAGCAGCTACCTGATTATCCATCACTAACTTGGAATCTAACCTAATACCCAGGCTCTTCACAGCTGGCACCGGTATCGGAGTGGTGCCAAGCTCTTGTGGCCAGAAGAGACCGGACCAGGGGTTAGCCCCTGTAGCGATAGCAAGAACTTCCGTCTTGTCTGGATTTACTTTGAGTGAGTTCAAAGTCATCCAGTTTATAGTAAACCGAAGGATGTTCTCTACCTTAAGCTGTGCCTGGGAGGAATTATCAATGCGAACAATTAGTTGGGTGTCGACGGCATAATTATATACCTGACAATCCAGTTTGGCCAGTGCTTCTATCAGAGGCTGGAGATAGATCTTGAAAAGCAAGGGGGACAGCGCAGAGCCCTGCAGAACCCCACATGGCAAAGCGCCGTGCCTAGATGTACATTCCCCTATTTGGGACCGATCCTCCAGGAAGGAGGCAATCCATTGGAGGACTGTCCCAGTACCTCCCAGGGGGCGGACACGAGCCACCAATTGTGCATGGTTCACCGTGTCAAATGCGGCTGAGAGGTCCAATAGGATCAACACTGAGGGGAGCTTATCAGCTGTTAGCCTTAGCTCATCCAGTACTGAGAGCATCACCAACTCAGTGCTATTGTGAGCTCTAAATCCCGCTTGCTTAGCATGTAACAGCTGATGCTCTTCCAGAAAGGATGAAAGCACTCTAAGCACATGAAGCTCAAGCACCTTAGCCAGGTATGGAAGTCTGGAGATAGGACGAAAGTTCTTCAGATTCTTAGGGTCCGCCCCTGCTTTTTTTAGCAGTGGGATTGCCATGGCTTCCTTAAATTTGTGTGGGACCTTCCCTGTTGCCAGGGACAGGTTCAGTAGGGATAGTATCTCTGGCCCTACCACTGGGAGACCCATTTTAAACACCCTAGGAGGGCAGGGGTCTTCTGGTGACCCAGACTTTACTTTGGCCATGATATAAACTAAACCGTTTAAATCAAGTGCGGGGAAGACAGAAAGTATGCCTCCCTGAAAGTCTGGTGGATCAAGCACCGGGAAGGGACATTGACTTATGCGAGTAGTGCCTATTTCTCTAATGATATCTCTAACCTTGATTAGAAAGAAGTCCTGTATCTTATCGCAGTCCACCTGATTGACGACTGTCCTCAGTTCCTTCTTTTTACTCAGCTCCCGGAGTACATGAAACGTCTCCTTTTGAATGTCAGTGGCTTCACTGATCTTCAAATCATAATACGCAGATTTTGTGACCATCAATGAAGCTTTGTAGAGGGTTAATTTTACTTTATAGTTTTCCCGAGCCGATGGCGCATATGATTTCCGCCAATGCCTTTCGCACTGACGGAGGGCCTGTTTTTCGCTTCTCAGTTCTTCAGTATACCAAGGGGCACACTTTGCTCTATCCATTATCCTTTCCCTTCGGGCGGGGGCCACCAAGGTTCCTTTGTTGAATGTATTTGGTGATTTTATTCCTGATGAAGAGCGGTCCTGTTCCATGTATCGCAAAGCAGCTTGAATGTGGATCTTCTGGCAACCGGTAACCAATGTAGGGCTTTCAAGGCAGGGGGCTTGTGGCTTTATATGTAAGAGTAGTCTGGCAGTAGAGTTCTGAATCTGTTGTAGTCTTTTCAAAGTCGTTAAAGGTGATCTGTGGTAAAGGCTACTGTTGCAGCCTGGACCTTGTGTGGAAATCGCAGGTGGGGGAAGATGCGTCGCAGGGTTTTTATAGTAACAAAACTTGTTCTTGCTAGTTTGAGTACTTGGGCATTCATTGATAGGTTGGAGTCCATGG
The DNA here is from genome assembly GCA_963921515.1 of Calotriton arnoldi. Lineage (NCBI taxonomy): Eukaryota > Metazoa > Chordata > Amphibia > Caudata > Salamandridae > Calotriton > Calotriton arnoldi. Next base: position 991,693 of record CAWUFW010001850.1, on the reverse strand, counting down.
TAATTCTGAGGTTTCTTACTTCCTTTGATACTTTAGGCAGTGTTCCCAGATCATCAGGCCATACGGCAAGGGGGTCATAATTTTTTCAATCACCACGTGAGTATTCCATTTTTGAAGCATTCAATTTGAGATGGCTCCATGTCATCTATTGATCCACGGCTCTGAGATACTGAAAATTGGTGAGTTTCCAATGTCTTTGGGGCATTCCAGTTGAAGGAGTATTTGTGTGTCATCTGCACAGTTATAGCGCGTGAGGTGAAACTGATTGATCAGTGCCAGTAATGACTTCATGTAGATGTTAAAAAGTATGGGTGAGATGATGGAGCATTAAGGGACCCCTGCTTTTGTGAAGTACGGTTTGGAAGAGAAAGGGGGGATATGGATAACATTAGTTCTGTTGAGAAGGTAGGATGTGATCCAGTCTAGAGCAGTCCCCTCTATGCCGGCTTCGCAGAGTCTTTGTATCACAACGTCATGGTCAACCGTGTCAAAGGCAGCTGAGAAGTCCAAGAGACGTAGTGCAGCAACCTCGTTCCGGTCAACTGTGTTCTTAAGGTCATCCCAGATAGCAACAAGGGCACATTCTGTGCCTCTTCCTGGACAGAATCCCGTTTGGAAGTCTGGAAGTATGACATTATCTTCAATGAACTGTGAAATCTGAGCGAATGCTGCTCTTTCTCTCAGTTTGCCCAGGAAAGGTCCATTTGTAATTGGTCTGTAGTTGTCAGGGTTCATCGGGTCCAGATTTGCTTTCTTCGGTAATGGGCGTATGTATGACTTTTTTTTGGTTCTTCTGGAAATATTCCTGTAGTTAAGGAATTTTGATGATTCTTCTTACTGGTGTGGCAGCAGAGGTTGTTAGAAGAATTCTCTTGAATGTTTGTGGTGAACACAGGTCAGAAGGGCTGCCAAGAGGCCTTCTTGCTTTGACCCGGTCCATAAATTCATCGTGTGAAATTTGTTGAAAGTAATGGAGAGGCTGGGTTAGCGTATTCTTGGATTGTTGTTTTGGAAAAAGGTCGGTGCTGGTGGTTTTTCTTTATTTTAAATATGAGTCCAATGTGTTTACTTTGGCCGTGTAATGAGTTGCCAGTTTGACTGTGTAATCTTGAGTAATGGGATGACCTCCTTCTAGGCAATTTGGTTTACGAAATTCAGTGAGAATTTCATAGAATTCTTTATTTGCACATTTAGCATTTTGAATTCAGTCTGAATAATATTTTTCTTTAGACTTTTTGATAGCTGACTTGAATAATCTGTTAAGTTTCTGTAGGCGAAGTTTGTCTTGATTGGTGTTTGCTTTGAGCCAGGCACATTGCAGCTTTATAATTTGCTGTTTTAGCTCTTATCTCTGTAGTTCTCCAAGTTGCCTGTTAACTTTTGTTCTGTTGTGTCGTTTTTACTGGTATTAGGATATCAAAAGCTTCCTGTAGCCACTCATAGTTTTTGAATGAAATGCATTGTGTCTAGATCTGTACTGGATGTTAGCTGAGATTCTAAGTGTTCAAAATTAAGTTTGTTCCACAGTCGATAGGTGGATGCATGTAAGGGGGTTTTACGTGTGTTGCTCTGTGTTGTTTTATGTAGGAAAGCAAGCAAGTGGTGGTCTGACCATGTCAGGGGAGTTATTGTTTGAAAAGTAACTAGTTTTGTATTTGCAAAAATGACATCTAGGATGTGTCCAGCAATGCGTGTGGGTTTGTGGACGATCTGATGCAAGTTCAGTCCATCTAAGCCAGTGATGATTGTTTTTGGATGGGGCATATTGGGTTTGCCAAACCAAAAGTTGAGGTCACCCAGAATGCATAGGTTAGAGTGTAGTGTTATCAGGTTTGAAACCGTGTCTAGAAGTGTGTCTGGGAATGTTGCATTGCTAGGTGGAGGTCTGTAATGGACCAGGAAGTTACAGGAGGAAGGGTTGCATCTGGTGAGGAGGGCCTCACAACTTGGTATGGAGACGTCATCCGCTTTCAATCAATCAATCAGGGAATTGTAAGCGCACTACTCACCCGTGAGGGTCTCAAGGCGCTGGGGGGGGGGGGGTGGTCCGCAGTTCCGTTCAGTCGAAGAGCCAGGTCTTGAAGGCCTTCCTGAAAGCGTTCAGGGAGGGGGCGCGTCTGATGTCGATCGGGAGCTCGTTCCAGGTCTTGGCTGCGATGTAGAAGGCTCTTCCCCCTGTTCTGGCTCTGCGTATGCGTGGGGTTTCGGCAAAGACGAGGTTGGCGGATCGGAGGTTTTTCTTGGGTACGTGGAAGGTGATTCTCTCGTTGAGGTATTGGGGTCCGGTGTGGTGGAGGCATTTGTAGGCGTGGGTGAGTATCTTGAAGGTGATTCTCTTCTCGACGGGGAGCCAGTGGAGGTTCCGTAGGTGTTGGCTGATGTGTTTGTGTTGGGGGATGCCGAGGACGAGTCTGGCGGCGGTGTTCTGTATCGTCTGGAGCTGGCGGAGTAGAGACTTGTTGATGCCAGCGTAGAGGGCGTTTCCGTAGTAGAGTGTGCTAGTTATGAGAGCGGGGGGACCGTCTTCCTTGACTCTGGGGGGATCCATTTGAAGGTCTTGCGGAGGATGTTGAAGCAGCTGGAGGCGACAGCGTTGACCTGTCGGTTCATGGAGAGGGAGGAGTCGAGTACGATGCCGAGGTTTCTGGCGTGGTCCGTGGGGGTGGGAGGGGTACCGAGGGCGGTGGGCCACTGGGTGTTGTTCTATGCTGACGGGGTGGTTCCGCGGACGAGGACTTCTGTCTTCTCCGAGTTGAGCTTCGGGCAGCTATTGCTCATCCAGGATGCGACGTCCTGCATTCCTTCCTGGAAACTGCGTCCGGTGGTGGTGGGGTCCTTGGTGAGGGAGAGGATGAGCTGGGTGTCGTCGGCGTAGGACACTGCTTTGGCCATGCTGTCTGACGATGGCGGGAAGGGGGGCCATGTAGAGGTTGAAGAGGGTAGGGCTGAGCGATGATCCCTGGGGTACTCCGCAGTTGATTTCCGTGGGTTCGGAGAGGAAGGGTGGCAGTCTGATCCTTTGGCTTCTGCCAGTGAGGAACGAGCGGATCCAGTCGAGGGCGGTTCCTTGTATGCCGGCGCCGTGTGGTCTGGTGGCGAGTGTGCGGTGGGAGACGGTGTCGAATGCTGCGGACAGGTCGAGTAGGATCAGGGTTGCGGTGTGGCCTTGGTCGAGGAGGGTGCGGATGTCGTCTGTGGCGGCGAGTAGGGCGGTCTCGGTGCTGTGGAACCCGGATTGAGAAGGGTCGAGGATGGCGTTGTCTTCGAGGAACCTAGTTAGTTGTGAGTTGATGGTCTTCTCAGTGACTTTTGCCGCGAAGGAGAGGAGCGATATGGGCCGGTAGTTCTTGAGGTCCGTAGGGTCTGCTGGGGGCTTCTTGAGCAGGGGTCTGACTCCTGCGCGTTTCCAGCCGTTGGGGAAGGTGCCGGCCTGGAAGGTGGTGTGTCTTAATTCTGGCTCAATGGCGGCTTTAGTGATATATATATATTTTTTTTATATTTCTTTTTTATTAAATTCAGGGTATGACAGTTAACAGAAAAGGGTAGCATACACCGGCAATGGTGACATAGCAGAGAACCAGGGTAGGTACAGAGACATACTGAGTACAGGCCAAGCAATAGAGTAATCACGGTGCTACAATAGTTAAGACCCCGTATGATGGCATCGTCCCTTGGCGGCGGGGGCACACATATCTCTCCCCTGTACATGTTCCACTTCTCCCAGATCTGCGTCCATTTGGTGGGGCACCCCCTACTTTCATATAGTTTTTTCTGTAACCATACACCAGTCCATGTCTTGCCCCAATCAGTTAATCGTGGGGCTTTAGTGATATTTAATGTGTGCCTGAACACCACATTTAGGCCACCTGCTCTTTTGCCTATACGATTTTGCGTGATAGTTTAATAGCCTAGAGAAACGGCTTCATGCAACACTGGAGCCATATCATTTCCCAACCATGATTCAGTTATGAAGATTATGTCAGGTTTTGTGTCAGTGAGAAGGTCATAGATGTGATGCTTGTTTTTAGAGAGTGATCGAGCATTTATTAGTAGGCAGTTTAGAAAATGTGCTTTGGTGAGAGAATTACTTTGTTTTGTAGAAGAGTGAGCAGTATTTTGTGGGTTTGTAGCAGGTGTGTCCTTAGTGTTGCTATTTGCTGTATGAGGATAACAATAGTGTAGCTGTTCTGCATTGTGTTCCTCATCCAGCAGGCTAAGAGGACATTTTGATGGGTCTGCGTGTGTAGGTGGTAGAGACGGTGGTTAAGAGTGAGTTGTGTTGTTTTTGTAGTGTAGCCTTGTTGTGCAGAAGACATGGAGAAGCGAAGTTATGAGGAGTGGCATGTTGCATATTTTGTTTCCGTTTGTTTAGGGTGGAAGGTGTAGGAGTTAGGGGTGGGATGTAGCATGTGGGTCATGTAGTAAGACAACTGTGCCTTTTTCGGAACACATATTAATGGATATAAGTAGTTTCCTCATATGTCCTTGCAGATACACGTGTCATTATTTGAATAGTGCAGCAGGTGCAGTGGCACAGGGGCCAAAAGGTCGAGGAAGCCCACTGAACACTGATTATTGCTATATTTTACTACTAAACAAGCAGTCACAAGTGTAGTTACCTTGCAGGCATTCAGGTCATGATTTGAAGGGTGCAGCTGGTGCAGTGGCACAGGGGCCAAAAGGTCTAGTGAACCCACTGAACACCAATTATTGCTATATTTTACTACTGAACAAGCAGTCACAAGCGCAGTAACCTTGCAGGCACTAGGGTAATTATTTGAATGGTGCAGCAGGTGCAATAGCACAGGGGGCAAAAGCTCTAGGAAACCCACTGTACACTGATTACTGCGATATTTTACTATTAAACAAGCAGTCGCAAGTGCAGTAACCTTGTATGCACCAGCGTTATGATTTGAATGGTGCAGCGGCACACAGGCCAAAAGGTCTAGGAATCCAACTGAACACTGATTATTGCTATATTTTACTACTTCACAGTGAAAGCTTGGAATTTGTGCTCATTAAAAGGTATTCATCTGTAAAAGGCGTGCTAAACTGAAGTGTTACTAGAGTGCGTAGTTAGTACAGCTAAGCAGATTGCAGCTCAGGCAACTCGTATCAAGCACAGACTAGAGCATGAGGGGTGCGCGAGGACGGAAGTGTGCTGAGAAGCATCATGGTGATTATAAATGAAAACTTTCTTGAACAAATAAAGTTTTGTGCAGCTCGATGAAGAAGGCAAAAAAGAACACGCACTAACGAGCGTCTTGAGCAAGCACTTCTCCGTAGATTGAGGTGCCGATTATAAGCAGTGCCGTTAACTCCTGCCCCAGCTCCTTGCCAAATTTAGGTTGTGTTTGTAGACACTATGGCAGGTGAAAAGTTCAAGAAGACCAGTTTATTGAAGAAAGGAATTAACAGCATCTAACATCCTCCCTGACGATTGCTCCAGACTCCAACTGACAAACCCTGGAGTCTGGAACCCTCACCAAAGGACGCCGGCATAGATTCTACATTTAAAGATTCTACATTCCATATCACATTAATAAAAGGATGTAAGGCCTACAACAAACATAACAACTGGTTACCTGTTCCCATTTGGAAATTACAGCTTATTAAATGTAATAAGGTCATTAATGTTATTCTATGGGAGAGGTAGTCCTTGCAGTATTAAAAAACGGATTTGAGAGTTTTCCACTACCAGGACATGTAAAACTTAAAAGTACATATCCAGTGTTTTAAATACACTGCACCCTGCCCTCTACGCTGTCGAGGGCCTACCATAGGGGTGAAATATGTATTAAAAAGGAAGGTTTGGACCTGGCAAAAGGTTTATTTTGCCAAGTCGAAATGGCACACAGGCTGCAATGGCAGACCTGAGACATGTTTAAAAAGTCTACTTAAGTGGATGACACAATAAGTGCTGCAGGCCCACTACCAGCAGGTAATTTACAAGCCCCGAGTATAGGTAGTGCCACTTTACTAGGGACTTACAGATAAATTAAATATCGCTATTGGGTAAACGCCAAGTCTACCATGTTAAAAGTAGAGAGCACAAGCACTTTAGCACTGGTTAACAGTGTGTGCAGAGTCCTAAAAGCCAACAAAAAGTGCAGAGTCCTAAAAGCCAACAAAAACGGTCTCAGAAACCAGGAGGGGGAAGGCAAATAGTTTGGAGATGATCCTGCAGAAGGGGCCAAGTCCAACTCAGGTTTACATGGGAAATATTACCAGAAGCAATAAAGGGTATGCTTTTATTTACATATTTGTAGAGAAAAGATTGTTTTTAGTACGAGCCAGAAAGTATCTCTGTCCAATGTTTGTGTATTAGATATATTTACAAAATGTGTATTATGAATTGTTTTATACGTAGAAGGACAAATGCCTACATTTTAAAGGAAAGAATTTGACATTGTTATGAAGTAAACCCATAAACTGACATTATTGAAAACCATGGGTAAAGCTAAAACACTTGGTTGGTGAAAAGATGTCCATAAACGGTTGTGCAGGTAGGACATATATTTATTAGCCATCAGCCATCCACCTCAGGCAGCAACTGCCGCCCACAGAATCCCGTCCCCAACATTCACATTCCATTCTAGACCCCATACATATCCCTTCTTACAATACAAAAGAAACACTGGAAAACCAATGATGAATTGTAATAACAAATAAGATGAAACAAGAACTAAATTAAAACAAGAAGAATATAAAATATAGCACAAACATATTATAGTGAAAACCCACAAGGTTAACTGGATGCCAGGTGTTAACATCCAAAATGTACAAACATAGATTAATGCATGACATAGTCGTTACATTGTGTAGGAAGTTTCCTCTTCCTGACTGTACCTTCAGCCAAGGTATCACTACAATTTTCTCTGGCAGCAGTGGCATCATTGTCAAGATTACCATCCAACTGAATATCTCCATCCTTGAATACTGCAACATCGCTACCACCCAAACTGTTGCGCACCACAGAGGTCTTATTTTCAGGAATTACAGAAACCTTACTCTTACTCCACACCTTTCCTCCCGCCACCACACACACATGATCACGAACTCCTACCACCCTCTTGGGACTAGAAAATTTGGAGCAACCCTTCCTCACAAAACCAGGTTTCTTGATGCGAACCCAATCACCTACCTTGACCAACACGGTCCTCACCCTAGCTTTCACACCCGCCTTACCAGCCAAAGCCTTTCCCACATCCAACACTTTGCCTAAAACATCACTGTTCACCATCTTCCGATTCATCCAATCTCTATTCAAATTTGTGCCAGCTACTCTCCCTCTCATAAGGGTGAAAGGGGACACCCCAGTCACACTATGCGGGTTGTTCTGTACGCCCACAACATGTCTTTCATGACCTCTTTCCAATTCAAGTTATTCACTAGGGCTAACTGCAACTGATCCTTTACCACACGATTAAACCTCCACCAAACCATTACTCCTGGGGTGGTAAAGAGACGTCCTAATGTGGCGAATACCATTCCTTTGCAGAAATTCACTCATTTCCAAAGACACTGAGTTCCGTTGTCGGTGGCTAGTTCCTCGGGATAACATTCTCTGGCAAACACATCGCTAAGGTAATCCAACACAACAGAAGTGGAAATACATTCAAACACCTTTACTTCAGGCCACCTAGACAAATAATCAATGTGTACTAAAGCAAATTTGGGTGTACTTACCAACACTCCGAATGGCCCAGAAATATCCAAGGCTAATTTGTTCCAAGGCAAGGATGGTGGATCCACCAATATAATAGGAGACAGTACAGTGACCTGAGACTGGTCACTGATGACACAGGCATTACAATCCTTAACAAAATGTTCCACCATTCTATCCACTCCAGGCCACCAGAAATCTTATTTGATCCTACGTTTAAGTGCCCAAATACCTCAATGGCCATTATGTACAGGGTGTAAAACCTTCCTCCTGAGACCTTCTGGAACAACCAGCAGACCCCCGCTACACAAAATACCATCGACCACAGACAATTCATCACTCACTTTCTCAAAAGCAATGACTTTCATGTAACTCCTTAATTTTGGCCCACCCTTGAACCATATACATTTTAACATTGGCCAAAACATCATCTTTCTCCAACATTTCCATCCACTCCTTTTCACACAACGCCCCTTCCAATGCCTTATCCACAGAACTCATCATAACAACCGTAACCAAATCTTCATCCTCACAATTGTTCACGCCACTATCATCCTGTACTGGTAATCTTGACAAACAGTCTGCTGCAAAGTTTCTTTTACCTGACACATGTTCCAACTTGTACTGAAACCCTTGCATGCGATACTGCCATTTGGCAATGCCGGGAGTAGCTCTTCCTCCACCTCGAGTACAAAATAAATCCACTAAAGGCTTGTGGTCCATTCGTAGAATGAATTCTCTTCCCCACAAGTAAGTTTTAAAATACTCAGTTCCCCAACACATGGCCAGAGCCTCCCTCTCAATGGTTGAATAGGTGGCTTCAGCCCCACGTAGAGTCCGGGACGCAAAAGCTATGATTTCCTCACTCCAATTCGTGCGCTTCTGCAATAATACTGCCCCCAAACCGACACTGCTTGCATCCGTCATCAGAATACTCAAATCCTCTGTGTTGAAGGACTTCAAGGGACGTGCTGAAACTATGCTTCTTTTGATTTCCCCAAAAACACTTTCACATTCACTTGACCATTCATATCTCACACTCTTCTTAAGAAGGTTACTTAACACTGCAGTCTTACTAGCAAATTGCGGTACAAATTTGGCATAAAACTCAACTAATCCTAAAAAGGACCCGAGTTGATCCTTGTCCTTGGGTGATGGTGCATCTTCAATGGCCCTCAAAATCTTCAATTTAGGTTTCTCCCTATGGGCAGATACATGATGCCCTAACTAGTCAACACCAGACTGGGCAAATTTGCACTTGTCTTTTCTCAATGTCATACCACTTTTCATCAAAATGTCCAAAACCATTCTCACCCTCACATCATGCTCTTCTTTATCTTTACCATATATCAAGTTGTCGTCTTGAAAACATGTTACTCCTTTCATGCCTTTAAACAAAATGTCCATGACTCTTTGAAACACAGAAGATGCTGACGCCAAACCGAATGGCATGCGGATATAGCGGAAGGCACCTTCTGGTGTCACGAATGAGGTTAAATGTTTAGAATCATGGTGTAGCTCCATTTGGTGATACGCTGCTGAGATATCCAATGATGTAAATACAGCAGCATGATCTAAAGTGGTTAACATTTCATTAATATTTGGCAAAGGTTGGCGATCTACCCAAATGTTACGATTGAGATCGCGGAGGTCCACACATAAATGCAGAGACTGGTCTGCCTTACACGCCAAAACAATCGGGGACAACCATTCAGATCCTTCAATTGGTTCAATATATCGACATCACACAAAGTTTATCAAGTTCCTCTTTCAATTCCTGTCTAAGACACAAAGGTACCTTCCTAGATTTGTGAACCACAAGAACAGCATTACTTTTTAATACTATGCGATGTTTGAAAGCTCGCAGCTTACCCAACCGGTAACAAAATACCTCCTTGAATTCATTGATCCACTTTGACCCTTCAGCATCCTGCTCCCTTGCAACAGCATTCAAACATGGATTTACTAATCGATCCTTAGTTATTACTAACTCAGGATGGTTGGGATCCAAAATTATGTTGAGTTCTCCTTGATCGTCCCAACCCAATGAATTCGATCCATTTATTATTACAAATACATCAGTGTTAATACAGTTGTCATTAGACTTTAAATTGGCCTTAAACTTGCCAACAACCTCCACTCTTTTCCCACCATAAGCAAACAACTTAATGTCAGTTGTTTAGAGTACCACATTTTGGAATTTGGCGAATTCATTCTCACACAATAGAGTGACAGGAGAACCTGAATCTGCCATTATGTTGACACTTTGGCCATTAACTAAGAGGTTACAAAACTGTGGTTTCCTCTTCCCAACTGGTTTGATGACCACACAATTATCTACATGTCCTGATTCCTCTTCACTAATCATTAAGAGATAACCTTCACCACTCACACTTTCAGCATTATCTTCGCACACAGCACTAACAGGTTACTTTCTTAGAATGCTCGCTTTACAAATACGAGAAAAGTGACCCCTTCTGCCACATTTGAAGCAAGTCTGATTTAAAGCTGGACAATGTTTGAAGTTTCCCAAATGTGATCTACTACCACATCCGAAGCAAACAAAATCCTTATCGAAATTCAATGAGGACCCCCCTGGTTTTTTACGTGTTTGAAGTTTAGACTCCTAGATTTATCGCCCTCACTTCTTTGTACAACTTTCACTTCCTTGCACTCTAAATTAGGACGACTAGCAGCCAATTCTTTCATGCAAATATCCGATTGTTCAATGCTTCTCGCAATTTTCAATGCTAGCTCCAAACCAGGATCCTCACTAACTAATAATCGTTCTTGGTTTTTCCTATTACCAGTTTTTTCAATTAATTGATCTCGAATTATTTCCTCCTTCAAGTCCCGATAGTTACAGTTTATGGATAAAGTACGTAAAGCTGAAATGAAATCGTCGATTGATTCCCCAGGAAGTTGTGCCCGTTGCAAGAACCTATGTCTTTCCAATACCACATTCCTCTTAGGTGAAAAACTTTAGCTCAAAGTTTGAATTAACGATGCATATTCATCTACAATAGGTTCAGCATCACCCTCCCCACTAGGAAGTACATGTACAATTTCAATGTGTAATTTTTTTAAGATTGCTGTACCCTCATGACCCTAATTATATACTAACAACGCTTTCTTCTTCTTGTATGTGAAGTATCCCCATCTATTGCGTCGAGATACGATTCAAAAGCTTCACGCCATTGTATCCAGTTTAATGGTCGAGAACCAGGATCTGCTAGGAATGGAGGTGGCGGAGATACTCCCTCCACAACACTGTGCACGCAAGGTGAGTTGCTGCCACTGATAAATGCTAAATTAATTAAACAAGTCTGGCAAAAAAAGAAGTGAACTGCAAAGCGGATACTTTTAGTTAGTTACCATACGAAAACAGGGAACGTTGATGGTGTGTCTGTCACTGTATTTGTAACATGGATGGAAAGGTTCAACAATATTGCAGAAAATGAAAGGTGTGCTTATCACAGACTTGTGCTAATGAACATAGCACTGGGAATGACAGGCAAAAATCAATGGGTGAGCCTATCACCGTATGACGCACAGCGGTAATAGATGTGTGTCCTCTTCGTAGTTCTTAAGCTTGACAGGCAGTGATAATAGGTGTGCCCGTCACTGTAATGCTGAACGTAATACCTTAAAGATGGCCACCACACGTACAGCGGCGGCGTCCTCTCAGCAGGTGTAGGGCTTCAACAAGCAAAATGCTGACGTCTAAGGTGACACGCACACAACCACTGCCTCCACGCCCTCCAATCGCACGCTACCAAGCCGGATCCAGTACGCCGGATGCCAAATTTCGCAATATTTCTGCCCAAATGCCGAAGACAGCACGGAACACCAATTCTCAGGTGCTGGCACTCACGGAATCGAAGACTGTCAGGAGCTGACACGCTGGAGCGCAGGAATCTGCACCTCCCAGGACCGCACCAAGAACATCCAGGATGGACATCGGCAGCACAGTGGAGATGGACGCGCTGACGGCTCACCACTGAAAAGATGTCCAGAAACAGTTGTGCAGGTAGGACACATATTTATTAGCCGTCAGCCATCCACCTCAGGCAGCAACTGCCGCCCACAGAATCCCGTCCCCAACATTCCCATTCCATTCTAGACCCCACAGTTGGCATTTTGCTTTTTCAGTCACGAGTGTAAATAGGATATAAACACTGAATGATGTCAACTTAAATCTTTCAAACGTGTGTTAAAATGTATTCTATAGGCATCTCTCAATCCTCAACACCTCCACTCCAAGAACACATTTTATTCTTTCAGATTATTTACTTCTGGTCGCCGACTGTGTTTCACCTCCACTTTAGCATGCCACGAGACGCTTTGTCCAGGCCCATAAACAAAAATCATCCGTCTCACTTAACTCGATGCATGAAATGTCCCCATTCCGCGCAAATTTATTAAAAACGCACAACTGTCAGTCTCATCATAACGCTGCACGTTTCAGTGCATGGCCAAGTATGCCATCGAGTTCATTTTTTCCATTATTATCAGCTTTGCATGACTGAAATATTAGATCAGCTCAACTGCTTTCCTGACCGATGCAGGGCCCTCTTAATTTGGGAATGTAGTCTCTTAATGCGATTTTGACACTCCAGAGAGAAGGGAGGTTCTCTCGCCGCTAGTGCGGGAGTAGGACATTCCTCGGCCGTGGCATAACGAACGAAGTATGCGTGGCGCACTTTAAAAAGGGTTGTCGACCCGTGGAGCTCACCTAACGCTGTCCGTAAAAGAAAGAAACCATAAGCAAGCTGTTAAGATGAGCCGCAGCCCGGAGAGGATGTCTTCGTACCGCCGGCACTTCGAGGACTTCAGCAGCTCGTCTGTGGTAAGGCTGAGAGTGTGCAGCCCATCCCCGCCGCGCCGACCGCGCTCGGCGAGCAGCGGCAGAGTACAGAGCCTCGCCTCAGCCCCCAGGGCGAGCAGGAGGAGCACCGCGGGCAGCCGAAGGCCCTTCAGCGCCAGGTAAACATTGGGGATATTCAACTGCACAGAGTGGAACGGTGGGCGAAGTGCGTTTCAGCGCCACGCACGTCCTCACGCAGCGCTTAGAGTTTTACCCACGTGATGCTGCACGTCTATCAGGACTCACGTGCAGTAAAACCAAGTCCTTTACTTTAGCGTCACTTCACTGTCGAGACATCACATTGTACTTACATGCGAGTGAAAACAAAGGAGCTGTTTCCTGTTGTAAATCGCCAAAACATTTTATCCAGTCTCTTTTAATGGGATGGTCAAGTCAGGGCAGCATTTCCATACCTGACAGGTATACATTTTCTGTGTTGAATCATTGCTCCCACTGCCGCTTTGCTATGTTTTTAAAGATGAGAAGTCTAAATGTTATTTTAAAAATCCGTTGGTGTGCATCTAGTCAGTATTTTACAAATCGAGCCAATATTTGTATGTCAGGAGTAGTTAAAAAAAAGATGACGCTGGTGTTTTTTCCCTATGAAATGTAAACGTAAAACAGCAACTAAGAAATCTCATCAAACATATTTTAGAGCTGTCTAAACCACCCCTAATGATTATCATAGGTAAAAGAGGCAACATTTCCACGTTAAAGAATAATATTTTTATATAAATTCACGATTAGCTGTGCCTGGCTCTTAAAGAATGTAAAAAATGGACAAATGGTTAATATTTTCTACGAGTAAGGAGGCAACCATAATTGACGTGCAATGTGTGTATTGCAGTGTTGTGGAGAGGAACAAATGTGTTCCTGATTTGGGCTATTTCTTTGTGTGTTTGGATTTCACGGAATGTTTTTCTAGGAAATAGCCAAACGTTTAACTCTTCTTATTGATGATGGAGAGTGCACGGTTTCAGTATAAGTTATGCCATTCCCAACTGATTTTTGTATCACATAAAATACCCCACATTCCAAAGCCAGTCAGTGGACAAAGACAGTGTGACAGTGCTGATTGGAATTGATGAATTCTTTAAATCAGTGTTAAAGCAAAAATACTGTTAAGTTTCTCCCACTTAAAATTGTCTCCACTGTAATACAAATGAATGGGGAAATTAATTTCTCCTGTTGTTTTTCTTTGAATCTCACTCTTAGCTGTTTCTAAATGTTGAACTGTATCTCTTGGCAACACTTTGCATTGTTGGTTTAGCACACAAATGCTTCTCTATGAGTTTATACACTTAAATAAAGGCAATTCAAATTGGTAAAAAAAATGAAACAATGCAGATTTTTTTAATATCTGCAGGAAAAAACGTAAAATCTTGGGGTCACAGACTATTTAATACCAAAAATTGTCTAACAAATTCCATAAACGTGCATACACTGTCCTTATTTATTTTGAGAATTCCTGACCCTTTTCTGAGGAAGCTAACTGAAAAATGTCTCTGTCCTAGTCAACCACATTTCTTCTGGACCCTTCTTTGTATATCTTGATGTCAAGATTTCTGTCCTCACTTCTCTTTGGAGCTTCACTTTTTAATAGCATGGTCTCTGCATCCCTCTCACCTTATCTCACTCCATTTAGTGTGCTGATACCTGTAAGACAAATTTAAACACATGTGGTAGAAAATAAACTCAGTAAATCCCACACTTCCTTAAATGACAGGCATCGGTGCATCAAATGCTAACCCAGTAACAAAAAACACTCTCCAAACTTGATATAGAAAAGAAAGAAAAACACATTCTGAAAGGTCAGATATCAACTCAGTGTATATGATAAATACAAATGTCTCGCTTATATTTGTCTAAAATCCATTGGATGTTCTCCCAAATCAAAACTAGAAATCTGGTGCGTCACAATCCTGTCACCCACGACACTGTTAAAGGAGGAAAGACTAAGAATGTAGAGATTAATATCCACTACTAGCTTGAAACATTTATAAACATACCTTGCTTTATTTTCCAGATGAACCAGCAGATAATGTGAAAAATAATATGAAAGGTAAAAGAGGCCAGGGGAATGAGTGAGTGTCAGTGGTAGAGATTTGTGTGTAGGATGCGGGTCACAGGTTCGAATCCTGGTAGGAATGGCACATGCTTTTGGGGTAGTTTGAGTTAATGGTACAGAGTTGAGTAAAAAGAACACCTATTTTTGAAACATTTAGAGACAATTCGCCATTTCAAGGCTTTGGGTGTGGTTTGTAACCCTAACTCTGTATGTAACACCCGAATTTAAAACTAGGCAGATCTAGTTGCCAACATTGGGAACCCTCATACGTACTGTAAAACAACAGAAATCAAATTTATATTATTAAGTCCTCAATCACAACAAGAATAAAACAGATGTGAAGACTACTTGATTACCAATATATGAACTAGTCTTGCTCCTTTCACACATACAGTATTACATTTTTGTCCAGCAACGATGTCTGCCTTTAGGCTTGCAAACAAATTACCAAGATTACTTGATTTATGTGAATGATATTTATTCTGAGTGAAACTGTTATTTATTTACACCAGTTTAGTTTACAGGTCTGATATATTGATGTTTTGATTTCCATTACAGTAGTGGGAATATGAGATGAACCAATAAGTGTAGTCTTGGTATTCATATATTATAGTAAGTGTTTAAAACAGATTGGCAAAATGATTTTGCTGCATTGCAATTCCTGTGTATAGATTAAACGTGTCTCAAACAGAAAATATGTAAAAATTAATAGGATAATCAACTTAATTACGTTGAAGGTCATTGTAAAGTGAGCTAAATAAACTTTACATGCATTATTATTTTGTGAGCAGCTAATCCCTTAATGAGAACATATAATGCGATTAGTATAAGGATTTGTTAACAACTGACCAACTACTAAGCAATATAATTTAAGTTTTTTAACAATGCTTTTCTTCAGTGAGATTCACAAGTTGTGTTTAAAAAGACGAAACACAACCTCAAGAATAATATATCCTAGGTTCATATATGTTTGGAGGATGTTAACACAGAAACCAAGTGGATATGGCTGTTGTTTAACTCTGATATAAAGGATTTCAAACATCATTAAGCTAATGCCACGGGGCACGTATTAACAGCCTTTTCTTGTTTGTTTGCGGAAAGAGAACGGGTGAAGGTGGTGCTTAGGGATGCAATTAACATATCTTGCCAAAGAGTTTACAGTTCATTTGCTCCTGAGATTTATTTTTTAGAGGAGAAAGCTTGTAACTTGAGGCTAGTTGTTGGGTTCCTCGGCTTTTGAAAGAATTCTACTGCATATGCGTTATATTGAGGTAAGCGCCATAGGCCCAGCAGGATGCAGCAGCCATAAGTGAGAATCAAGCCATGCGTACGACAAAGGGTGCGGAGATGCAGAATCTGGGCCTGTAAAGGAATAGTGAGGAAAGGCACATCGTGGTTCAGGGCCACTGCCCAGATTTTCAGTGCTGCAATCGGGTGCATGTGGCTGTTCATCTTCAAGTTGTCATTACAGAATTTAAAAACGTAGTTCTCATTCAGAGGTTCACCATCATAGATGAAAGAACAATGCTTATGCTTGACTCGCTTTGTGAAGAGATTGGATCATGAACAAGCCACATAGGCACATAACAATCATGGCAACTGACTAAATCTGTGCACATTTCATCACTAGTGCCATTCTTCAAACAATCATATACATTTGCAAAATAAATAGCATTGAATTGTTTGTCTGTGAATTTTTTTTTTAGTTTCTTGTGTTTCATGTAAATGAATTATTGTGTTGTGATTGTTAGTTCTATATCATCTCCAGAATTGCTTTCCTGTTATCCTTAATGCAACCCCTTAGGGACACTTGTTTATTATTTAATGTTGTCTTAAACTGATAATGCAAGCAAGCAACCAACTTAAAAAAGGAAACTAAATGTAGATATTTAGAGCGCTTTCAAGTAGCAAAACTGTGGCAGCATGTATATTATACCAGACTAATGTATTGTTCTTTATATGTCATTGAGAGTCACCTCTATCTTGGTGCAAGCAAGGTTAAAAAAACAAAAATGCTGTTGAGTAATGGCAATTTGACAATATTTACTCATTATTTATTCTACATCATAGTAAATCACGTTTTTATTTACTTTACTGGTAGTCCTTTTGGAGCTCTTCCAATCCTCAGAGCTTTAGGGATTGTATATGTTTTTTGATTTCCTTTCTGGTGGCTGTGATAATATTGACTTCAAATCCAAAATTACGCTACAGTCCTTAAATTGTGCTATTGAGCATATGCAGTTGTGTAGAAGGAATTGAGATTAATCATGTAACCGACCACATGAGCTTAAAACAACACAAAATAAATATTCATATGATACCCATACCTACCATTTCTATGACCAATGAAGGACATTGTTACTGGTAGCTAAGATACTGGAGAAAGCCCTCTCAAAAATAAAGTTTTTATCATAACTACTAGTAAAATGTTTAATTATTATTAGCATTCTTAGAGGATCTTGCAGTCACCTTCAGCTTTTAATGACAGCTAAAATGATAGCCATATTAAATATAAGTTTGTTAAAGATACAGTTTAGTTGCTCAATATTTGAAAAATCCTGCTGGTGATGTTTGCCTTCATGTCAGAAAATCGACAGAATTGTACAAGTGAACATATTATTGCTGTTTTGCGTAGTTAGGATATTTAAAGAAATGTATCAATTGTCCTTTCATTATTCAGTGACACAGCTTAAAGACTGAATCTTGGAACCAGTAAATCCCCCAAATGTAATTTTACTACATTATCACAGAGAACTGTATTGGGATGGTAAAGGGAATTGAGCAGAGTTACGAAAACACATGAATTTGTTAAACATGTGTGCCTTGAAATTAACATGTTTGACCTGCAGAGATGTCTTTGTTGTCTTACCGCTGCAGGGCTCAGAAGGGTATTGTTCAGACTGCTGCACTCTGACAATATTTATCAGCTACTATTATCTTTGGGGTTTAAAAGCAAGGACTTATCCTATGACATCCCTTTGGCAAAATGTGCCTTTGCATCTTCTCCATATCAGAGAGGTAAAATGCACTCTTTAGAATACGTGTAAATATCCAGCCTTATAGAACTAAGAGATCTTATCAACCGGAGCTTGCTCTTGAATTATATTTATAGATATCAGTCATGTAGTTTATAGGAAAGCGTGATCCCCTTTGTTCCCAAGTGCTATGACTGAAACACTGACTTGTGAGCAATTCTACAGTATTCTTCTTTAGAAGATCTATGTGAAGTTCATTGTTTACTTGCTGTTAAACATTCACCATACATCCTGTGAAATATCATATAATAACCGATCTTACATGTATGATTTACACAACACATGGCGACGGTGCTGCCTGTAACTCTTAATCTAACAATTTATATCAGTAGGGCGCCTTGAGGCCACATTTATGACTTGCTATATACATCTAATGTTATCATTGTTGATATGTATCGCCCAAGAATGTGATACTCTTATTATAAACATAAACATAATTTACTGTGGTTTAAGATGAGAAATGCTCTAACAATGCATACAAGAGAGTACTATTAGGAGACCCAGTAACCAGGGTGAAGCACAGCAAGCGCATTATGCGTTAGGTGTTGCAATTTAGGGAGTGGGGCTGCTGAAAACTAATAACTTAAATTGGAATTCCACAAGCCACATAGGTAAGTCCTGTTATGGTCAATAATAGCTTCATATTGCTGTAAAATATTGGGAAACTCTACTCCTACAAACGGGTGCTAACCTTTCAATATTATCCTCAGTGGTAGCTTTTTTAAAACAAAAAACCCCAAAGTTTCTGCTTATGCGGTTTGTATAAAAATCAAACTGTTTAAATCGCTGGTCTTCTTTGGAGTTTTCATGAATGGAGGGAGACCTTCTGAAAAACTCGGTCCCAACCAATACAACTCTAGAAATGCAATATTGTTTCTACTCTAAAGTTGAGTTAACCTCTGAGAATCACAGTGCACGAATGACAGCTATAGAAATAAAATCACATTGAATTACACTCAGCAACATAATAAGAACACAGTAAAAGAACAGCGGACTGAAAATGCTTTCTGGGTGCCTTATTCAAATGCATGACATTAAAATGCAGTAAATACATGGCAGCTATGCTGCCAGAAGGAGCAATAGAGTCTGCATTCGATAAGAAGACTTGAGAGTGACTGAAAAAGTGCCCGGGGAACAATAGAAAATGTACAACTGCACGGCTAAACACAAATAAACAGAATAGCATTCTGAAAATTCACTTTATAAAAACATCTAAATACAACACTACTGTTGCAAATTCGTCAAAAACAAAATCATCTAAAACGTTAGAAGCCAATTATAGTACAACACACCCTATATATTGACTCAATATCACCAGGAATGATTAAAGGGGACTTCAATTAAATATGATACAACAGAGGGAATTTAAGGCCAGAAATTTGTAGGTTGTGATTGTGTATGCAGCATACTATGCATTCTAAATATTCAGTTTGTCCGAAGATGTTGGCCACAACCACACAGAGATACAGTTTGCAATAAGCGAGATGTGGAGGAATAACATAATATTTTAAGTGTACATAGATGAGCTCCCTTAGTAAAACACTGAAAATGGAATCAGTTTGTAATTCCAGTCTTAAACTTGGTACATTTTGTTGTGTTATTTTACATAACTACGGACCAGCTGCCTCTGGAAGACGGAGGTGCCTTCGCAATGGCTAGGGACTGAGCTCCCTCCATTATTAAGGCCTCCTCCCGTATACTGCATACCCTCATTCACTGCCCCTGTTGCTCACACTGGCTCCTTCCATTCATAACACAGTATCCTCCTGCCTGGGGCTCAAACACGGAGGTAGGCACTGAGTGCAGCCGGCATCCCGACACCTCTGCACCCCAATCTGCCCTGGGTTAGGAACTGTTGGACTCCAGGCCGCCGGCCCCTAAAGCTAGCCTGCTCCTGTTCTTCAACTGACCCCCATTTGCAATATCACTACTGTACCTAAGCACCACTGGGGGGGGGGGGACCACCTGGCCTAGCCTACTTTCATCAGACTGCACACACCTCTCCCAGGTTCCCTAGCATGCTTTGAACTGGCATTATGATGATGGATTGACTTCCCCTTCCTGGCTGGCCACTTGACATTTGTAATTTTTTTTTCTCCAACTGAGACCTAGAGATGACCCCCATCCCGGTGGACTTGCACTCTGCACTTCATTGCTTATGCCAATTTGACCTTCTTGTGCCAATTCGAAACTTCTTCATCTCAAACTTGTAGGTGCTACCAGCTGGCCCACCCTACGTAGCAGTCCATCTTTATATGTTAATTTTGAGGCCACATGCCCATATAGAATGTCCAATCTCTTAGTGTTGGGCCACCCCTGTGCGACCCACTTCATGACTTCACTGAGAACATGATCTTTGTGTAGCTCCTCTCTCCATTCACTCTCTCCCAAACCCCTGCTCAACACATTGTTGATGGCATTTGCTACACATACAGTTTCACTATCATCAACCACCACCACATCCGAAACATCTAAGGGCATTCTGGACAAGAAATTGGCTATCATGCACTTCTTGCCAGGAACCTACTCAATGTTATAATTAAACTCCTGCAACCGATTTTTCCACTTGACAATCCTGGGAGTGGCCTTATCACCCCCTTTTGTGCTGAATAAGTCAATCAGAGGTTTGTGATCCATTCTTTAAAAAAAAAAGAACTCCCCACACATATGTACGAAAATACTGTGTTCCCCATCAAAGTGCTAAGGCTTCCTTTTATGTGGTAGAGTAGGTATGTTCCGCACCCCTGAGTGCTCTGGAGGCGAAGGCAACCACATCCTCCCTACCATACCTTCTCCTCTGTAAGAGTACAGCACCCAACCCACAGTTGATGGCATCGGTAACTAACTATGATGCTACTATCTCTTGGAGCAAATAACTTCAAAGGGCCTGCCGATACAATGTTCAAATGTACTTTGTCAAAAGCAACTTGGCATTCCACACCCCACAAAAATGAGGCACCCTTCTTTAATAAATTCCGTGGGGCCTGGCTTTGTCAGCAAAATGGGGCATACATTTTGAGTGATACTCAGCCAACCCCAGGAAGGATCTCAGCTGATCTTTATTATCTGGAATGGGAGCTTCCTTGATAGTTTTAAGCAACTTCACCTTGGGACTGACACCCTCTTTGGATATGTGGTGTCCTAAGGAATCCACCCCAGACTGTTCAAATTTGCACTTGTCTCCCCTCAATCTTACTTCTTTGTCCTGCAGAATATGCAATACTCAGGCCAAACGCATATTATACTGTTGAAGATTCTGCTCAAAGATCAATATGTCATCCAGGAAGTACCGGACGCCCTCACAATCTTTGAAAAGATCCTTCATAAGTCTTTGAAATTCCTATGAAGCAGATGCAAGTCTGAAAGGCATTAGTTTGAAACAGAATGCTCCATCCTAAGTTACAAATGAGGTTAAGTCTCTCGACTCCTGACTCAAAGCTACCTGATGGTATGATGCTGACATGCCTAACAAGGTAAATATTGTTGCTCCCTCCAATGTACTTAACATCTCACTGATGTTGGGAAGGGGTTCTGTATCCACCCAAATATTTTGGTTGAGCTCACGCAAATCAACACATATACTCAAGGCATAATCACTCTTACGTGCTAAAACCACAGGTGGAAGCCATTCTGAGCTTTCAGTTGGTTCAATAATGTCCAAATCGCACAGTTTGTCTAGTTCCATGCGTAGATCTGTCCTCAAAGAAAGGGGTACTCTCTGCACTTTATGTGCCACAGGGTTGGAAATGGTTTTCAATATGATTCTGTGTTTATACCCTCTCAACTTCCCGAATCATTGAGTAAATACTCCGGGGAACTTTTCAACCCACACGTTTACAGGAGACACAGTCATGCATATAGACATTAACTTAGACAGGAGCCGGAAAAACAACATCTGTTTTTTTGGCTTCCTGGAGAAGAGTGAGCAGGACAACGCAGGGCGATATTTCTGCCACTTATTCCTGTACTTCTTGGGTCTGACTTTGACCCCACCTTTGGAGGTCCAACATGTACCCGGCTGCAGACTGGCCAGCAGAGACAAACCCCGCCCGCTCATAGCTTTCTTTCTGAGACACCATCAGGTTCAGCAAATTCTGACCGCGGCTCGCAGCCACGGACCCTACAACTATGAAGGACACAAAATGCGCATGGGGCGGACTTCTCCAGAGAGATGAATGAAAAGCGATGGGCCTTGTTAGCTCTCTGACCTGCACTGCGTAAATGGGACATTGAATATGGTCTATTTGAACCGGCCCGCAAGTCCAGAACTTCCAAGAGCAGAGGGCTTTCCAGCCTTCTTGGACACTCTGCAGGATTCCGCTATGGACATAACTCTCCTTCCTGCTCATGATCGGAGCACTCCTGCTCCCAAGGCTAATGGACATCCCCGGTGACTGGACAAGCTGCAGGAACAGGGCTCCCAATCCATCTCCCAAAGCGGGAGGGACAGAGCCATCAGGGCGATGGTGGAATTCACACAGGAACGGCTGATGAAGATGTGACCGGGCACCACCTCGACACTTCACAATGCTGGACTGATGAGTACCTCCAGTTTTTCTCGTTGTGTCTACCTCTGCATTTATATACCCAAGTATCCTAACCTTAACTGTTCTCTGTTAAATTACCTTATGCCCTGTTTTTCTATTGCATTGCATGATGTTATATACTGTTTATTTTCTTTAATCACATTGTAATAAAGAGGTTCATTCCCCACAGAGCTCAGGTGTTCCCCTCCCTCTCCTGGTCAGCCAGGATGGATGTCTTGCCTGCCCAAGGCCCCCCCTTCCCCCCGGAGGAGATCACATTGACGTATCCTAGCTAACCCCTAGGAGGGCGTCTGTGGCCATCACTGAATCTTCTCCACTCCACCTCCATTTGGCTCTCCCCCGTGCCCGTGATGGCCCTGCTGCCCCTCTCCTGTCGCTGCCCCCCTCCGTTAAGAGGACATGGAACCAATTTCACTTTTTCTCCAGACCTGGCCAGGCTTTTAGGAAATTGGTTTACATGAGGCTTCAGCTCCTCCGATCAAAGGGATAGCCCCCACTCCCACCGTTCTTCCTAGGAGAAGGACACAAGACCTCCCCCGACCTCTAACCCCCGTATGCTCCCCCTTACCACCCTCTTATCAAATCCTTTTCTCCCCCTCTCCCAACAGCCCCAATTCATGTGCAGATATCCTTATTCCCATCTTGCCTCCCACCCCGGCTAGACACCACCCTCGCTAGTCATGGCATCGACACCCTTGACGATCCTATGCTGGAATGCCCATGGTCTCACCCACGATAGCAAGTGCAGAAAAGTCCTCGCCTTTTATAAGATGCCTCTGAGTAAAGTACTCCTCCATTCAAATCTTAAAACCTATCTCGACGATAACAAGGGATCTGCCACATCCGCACAAATGCTCTGGGCGTCGTCGACAGCCACAGTCAGCGGCCAAATCATGCGCAATGTGGCACTTCATAATAATCAAAGGGTGACGCATCAGGCCTCCCTGTAAATGAAAGTCCGGGACCTAACCCAGTCATATTCCTTCCATCCCACCAACGCCGCTCACTGACGGTTGGAGAAGGCGAAAATGAACCTTAAAACCCTTTTCCCCCCCAAAGCGGAACATGCACTCCATAAACTGAGATGCCCTCATTATGAACAGGGTGAGAAGGCTGGCAGATTACTTGCAGCCCTGCTCTGAGAACTTGAGGCAGCATCCACTATCCCGGCTATTAAAGACCGAACCATCTGTCTCATCACACATCCCCCAAGGGATAGCGGATACATTCACAGAGTATTATAGGAACCTCTACACTCCAGAAACTATCACTGACCAAGCCCGCATTGACAGCTTTCTCTGTACAGTCCGTCTCCCCCAGCTGAATGATGATGGGCAGGAATTACTCTCGGGAGACCAAAGAGGAAACAGTGCGGGCCATCTCCGCTTCACCTTATAGCAGGGCTCCCGGCGCAGACAGCGTCCCCACGGAATTTTACAAATGGTCATCGCCAGACATAGCGGAATATCTGGAGGCAGCCTACAAGGAGGCGGACCAGACAGGCAGCTTAGAACCGATTTTCAACAAGCCCCTTATAACAGTGCTCCCTAGGCTTAGTAAGGACCCGCTGTCCTGCGACAGCTCTCGACCCATGTCCTTCCTGAATGGGGACTCCAAGATCCTGGCCATCATCTTGGCAGCCCGACTTAAAACAGTCATCCCTACTCTCATTATACCCATTCAGGCCAGCTTGATCCCAGGCCAAACTTCTAGCAACCATCTCAGGATCGTGGCTAATGTCCTCTGGCTGGTTGAAGACCTGCCGATCGAGGCGCTAGCCTGGGGAGAGGATGTGGTCTAACGGCTAGGGCGGTCGACCTAAAATCTGGGGAACCGGGTTCGAGTCTCAGCAATGACGCTCAACATCCTGTGAATCAGGGCAAATCCCTTAATCTCCCCATGCCTCACAAAAAAATGAATGTGTTCGTCTGTAACGCAACTGGTGCTCATGTAAAGTGCTCTGATACCTTCGGGTCAAGCTCGCGCTATATAAAACTCCAGAAAAAAAAAACTAGCCCTTTCTCTCGATGCCGAAAAGGCATTTGCCCGCATAGAATGGGAATACCTCTTCACGGTACTCTGAAAGTTCGGCCTTGGAGACAACTGCATAGCACGAGTCCGATAGTTACAAGACGCCCCCTTGGCACAGGTGAGTTGCGGGGGCTTCTTATCTGCCTTCTTCCCAATCCGACATGGGACACAGCAGGGGTGCCCGCTCTTGCCACTCCTCTTCTTTTTAATTCTGGAACCATTGGCCTTGGCTATTCATCAATCAACGGATATTGTGGGCATTCTTTAACTGGGGGGGCCCTCCTCCATTCTCCTCTATGCTGATGATATCTTACTGATGCTCAAAGATCTCCCTGGATCCCTGCTGGCTCTCCTGACTCTCTTTGCCAAGTTTGCACCTATTGTGGGATACAAGATCAACTGGGACAAAAGCAAAGCTCCACCCCTTTCCCTGTCCACGACAGTGTCTGGCATTCAGGGCTATTGATTCCGCCGGACGCCAGCCCACCTCAAATACTTGGGGGTCTATATCAGTAAAGGTTTGGACTGCATAACAAAGGACAATCCAGAACCCCTCCTGGAAGAGACCTAAGCAGACTTCGCCAAGCAGACGCATCTTAATCTCTCACTCTGGGGTTGGGTACAGGCTGTCACGCTGGTTACCCTCCCATGATTCACATATTCTTGGGCATGCTACCATTACTGATCCAGATCACGCTGCTCCCATCTGTTGAAAAGACCATCAAGGGTTTCACATGGGGCACCACCAAACCACTGCTAGCTATCTCCAAGTTGATCACCCACAGGAGGTACGGTGGCCTAGGACTTCCCTAGTTGAACACTACTCCCTAGCACTCCATATCATGAAACCCGTCTTCATGCAACAAGGGATAAACAACCCCCCTCCTCTGGTTCCTGATAGAGAGAAACATCTCTCAAAGCTCACCCAGTCTCTAACTGCTCTACACTTACGGTCACTTAATGTATGTTCTGCCAATCCTATGATCCAGGCTATGGCTCAAGCCTGGAAACAAGTCCACAATCTCTTCTCGATCGATCCTTGCCTGCACGAGGGGGCACCCCTCTGGCAGAACACTAGTATACATATCTGGTTGGTATTCCTGACTGGCCTCTCAGGCAGCAGGCGGGCATTGAAACACTCTCCCAGATCCTCATCCACAGAACCCTCAAACCCTTTGCAGCCCAGAGGGTGGAATTTCAACATCCTCCACCTCAGCAATGGAAATACCTACAGCTCTGCCACTGTCTTTTTATCAGTTTGGGTTGCCACTGTGGCCTATAGCTTCCTCCCCAATTGTTACCTATCTCTTCCTGTGGGGCCGCTATAGTGTGGTGATGTCGGGTCTGTATAACCTTCTGATATGGCATAAGTACTCATTGCCCCAATCGCAGGCCTGAGAACTTTATGGCAAGCGAACCTGCACTTCGATTACGACGACAAGGACTGATCTGTGGTTCTCGAAAACCTGGACTGCGGTGTGAGGAAGCCCAGGATGAAATTCTGTCATTTCAAGATGGTGCAGGATTAGTACTAGACTCCTTCAAAATTGGAACATGCGGGCCTTTTGAATCATTTGCAATGCTGGTGATGCAACCTCTAGGGATGCGACACGATGCATATCTTGTACAATTGTCCTGCCCTCCAAGGTTTGTGGACAGCACTGACATACACACTATACAGAATCCTGCCCCTTCCCATCACCCCATCAAGTGGTGTTCATACACAACACATCGAACATGCACCCCACCCCAATGATGTATCATAATTGCCATTTCCTTGCAATGGAACTGGCCTCGGCCAAACTATTATGGTATTTCCCACACACACCCACACATGTGGAATGGTTGACCAAAATGTTTAAGACTGCCTCCTACAAGAAGCTCATTTACACACTGGCTTATGAACAGGACACCTACCAGCAGGTGTGGGCCCCATGCCTGACTGATGGTCAATGATCAGTAACAATGACATAGGCCACCTGGGGTCATGGACCTTCCCTGTCCTCCTCCACCTGAAGAGGCATATACATCCACATAGGTTATCATATGCCACATGTCCCTTACATTCACATAAGAGTGGATCTACCTGATCCCGCCCCAATGCCCGCCCCCATTATTTACCCGCTGTTCCCCTTCCCATCCTCCTCTTCTTTCCTTTTCTTTTCTCTCTTCTCTCCCTGGAAACTACTCTTCCTCTCCCATTCAGCGATTGTTCCTGAGTTACAATATTGGTAGCTTTGAACACCTTTTTTGCACTGGGGGGTGACTGTTCCTAAGGTCTCAGGAGAGTAGCAACCAGACTTTGGTTGGTAAGAGGGGATAGTAACAAGTGGTCAGTCTCAAAGAAGGTTGGGTTTATAAATAGTGGTGGGGGGAATCCCTCCTTTTGGATATAGTGCCCTCACACACCCTTGCGAGTGTCATGCTTCATCATCGGGTGTTGCTCCTCGTGGGGGCGGCGCTGCAGTCCCTCACGGGCCCCGCGAGAGGACTCTTTAGCAGAGATCTTTTAAGGAGACGCCGCAGTTGTGCATGTGAGTGTGTGGCCCTGGGGAAGTAAGTGAGTGGGTGAATTAAAATTACCAAACGGTACCTAGAACCTGTGTTTATTCGGGGGTCCGAGTGGTAAGTTTAAAAAAAGGGGTGTGAATCCTGGAGCTCCTCTTAGAAACAAATACAGAGGACGGATGTATGACTAACCGCTGCTCTCAGAATAGGTGCCGGAGTGAATCAATCACACATAAAAAAAGGTCAACATGTTTCGCGCTCTTAATTGGTCCATAAGGGATCCATAGGCGCTTCGTCAGGACCGGAAAGCAGGTGAAATAAACAAGAAGAAGACAGGTCTCAGGAAAAAGAAAATCCTGTAAACCTGTGATACCTTATTCTTAAGGTGTGTAAGCGTCCTTGCGCAGATAGGAACTCACAATGTAGGTACCTATCCCCAACCTGGTGAAACAAAAAATAGAGAAAGACACACAAATATATATAAGGATATCAAAATGTATTTAACATGTAGGGCAATCATCATTTCCATGCGGTGTGCTCTGCCGCTCTTGCATGCACACGAGGTAAGCATATTATAGTCTTATGCCCGGGTGTATTAATAATAGTGACAAAAAAGGACACGTATCACAGGGTGCAGCTGACATTTGTGCAAAAGGGTGGAGCTTATAGGCTGAATCTATAAATGGATACCCTATAGTTCCCACGTGCACATTGCCGGCTGAGAATGGTTCCGGCGTAATGAAACCGGGTGCGGTTTAACGCATATCTTGAAAACATCAATAATAAATGTAGATGGCGGTATGGACTACGAAACACAAGCCCAAGGTCAAGTGGGCCTGCGGTGCACTGCAATCAAGTGATCATTATAGTGGCTAAGGTCCGGATAATACGAGGTCCCGTGAGACGTGGTGGAAAATTCTGCACATAAACACACACACTTCCTGCGCTTCCCGTGTTTTGAAGGGTCGCACACACTTCAAACATACAAATGCACAAATGCACTCCCGTACTCCTACCCCTTATTAAGGAAATCGGGCTCCGTCGGCGCGCTCTCAGTGAGTGGCTGAGTTTCTGTTTAAGCGATAGAAAGATGCGTGGTTAAAATGGTGCCATGAGTAAGTGTACGTTCGAGCCCTCGGACTCGGTTAATAATGCCGCCCTAATCCAAGCGCGTGCGGGAATGGTTACTCACAGTTGCTAGCCTCTCCTAGGATAGCGACCTACCCCTCCGTAGCAGTGTGCCGGAATCGGAGGGGAATGGTTTTAGATCACCCGCTTTTATCCTCCGTGATTGCAAACCCGGCCTGCTTGGGTGGGCGGGTACCGGCGCGGTGACGTGCTGCGTGGAGGGTGTGGCCACGGTGAGCTGTGTAGCTCTATCTAAAGTGTATAAACGTGGTGGCCATCTTAACACAGGGAAATCAGAAAGATAAGTAATCTGATCACAGCGTGTTTTCTCTAAGGCGATCGAGTTTGGAGTTGGGACCCATATTTGTCAAGATCGGGGCTAAAATAATTCTTAAGGAGAACGAGTGCTCTTAAATGCACATGTCGAGGGTGAGCCTCAGTGTGGTTGATGGTTGGTGTGTGACTGAAGTGTATCATAAAGAGTTGTGCATTATTTAACGATCCCTTTACTGAAAGCATAAACTGGGGTGGTAAAAAGTTATTATGAGAAAAGTGACCGTGGTGACTGTGTGGTGGAAATGCACCACTCACATGTACGGTCTCGTACTTATAATGGGAGAAATCCCATGGTCATGGATAAGGCAGATGGACCGTGCCTAGATAATTACTGGACCAAATTAATTGCGTTCGATATGCGATGATATCCCCAGGTCCTAAGGAATCGCGCCCAAGTCATATGTACCTAAGGAGTGTAGGGGGACAATCCGGTTCAGTGAGCTCATATTCTTCCTCCAAAACCAGTAATTATAGTACATTAGAACGTTAATTCTGCCCACGGGATCTCATCGTTGAGTCCCTCAGTATCGCATCTTAGTCTATGGACCCAGCGCTGTTCTTGTCTAAAGAGAGTTCTGTTGGTCCAGTTGGGATTAGATTCAATAATTGTCCACCTTATACTGTCTGCGGTATGTTTTTGTTCCATGAAGTGGGCGAGCAACTTGGTGTTGGTTTTACCACGTCGTATTGTGCTTTTGTGCTCGCCAATTCTTATCTTGACCTGCCTGGTGGTCATGCCGATGTATCTTTTACCACAGGGGCATAGAATGGTATAGACACAATTCTTGGTGTTGCAATTGGTGTGTTTTGTTTGTCGCCAGGGTGTGGCTAGACCGAGGTCGATCTGTTTCGAAGCTGTGGTCTTGGTACAGGCAGAGCAGGATCCGCAGGGAAAGTGACCCACCACAGGTGGTAAGGCCCAGAGAGTGGGTTGCCTCGTGAGTAGTCGCTTAGGACAGGTATGGACTAGGTGGTCCCTCAGATTCTGCGTGCGTTTGAATGCAAAAAGTGGGGGGGGCCTGGTGTAAATGTACCTGTCCTTAGAATGTCTGAGTGTTTCCTTACAACTTTTTGAATGTGATTGGAACTGGGAGTAAATGTGGTGACACATGTAATGGCTTCAGATTTAGGCCTGTCCCTCACTTCTAAGAGGGCAGCTCTCGGGTTATTTCGCGCTCTTCTATGTGCCTGGCGTATGATGTTGCTGGGGTAGTTACGCCTTCTCAAATTGTCTGTTAGAATCTCCGATTGCTTTTCAAACTCAGTGACAGTGTCACAGTTCCTGCGTAGGAATTGTCCGACTGGTAAATTGTTCCTCAGTGCTTTCGGATGGTGGCTGTCGTAAATGAGGAGACTGTTTCTGTCTGTGGGCTTTCTGTAGTTGGTTGTGTGTAAGGAACCATTATCCAGAGATATGAGCAAATCTAGGAATGGGATATTGTCCCGTGATCTTGTGCTTGTGAATTTTAAGAAGGGGTCCAGGGTGTTGATCCATCCACAGAATGTGATACAGAGTTCCTCGTCCCCTTTCCAGAAGAGGATGATGTCGTCTATATAACGACGCCACATCAAAATGTTCTGTCGGTAGGGGTTAAAATCCCCTAGGGTGTGCTTCTCCTCGAAATCTGCCATGTAAAGGCAGGCCAGACTGGGAGCGAAGGAGCTTCCCATACTGGTGCCCTGTACTTGATGGTATAGTTGTGACTTGAAGGCAAAGAAATTTTCTTTAAGTGCTATGGAAGCGCATTCACAAATGAAGGATATCGGTGTCTCATAAGGCCATGGTTCGATGTTCCGCAGTGTTGACTCTAGCACATCCAAGGTAGCATCCTGGGGAATGTTCGTATATAGAGCCTCCACATCTAAAGTGACCAGCAGGTCAATGGTTCCTGGTTCTGAAAAATTTTCTATCAAATTGAGTACCTCAGTGGTGTCCCTTGAATAGGACGGTGTTTTGCTCACCAAGGGACGTAGGTAGAAGTCGCAGAACTTGCTGAGTGGTTCAAGGACCGATTCGATGCCTGACACGATCGGGCGGCCCGGTGGTGCGTTGACTCCTTTGTGGATCTTTGGTAGGGTATAGTAGTAAGGGGTCCGCGGGTCCTCGTTGGTAAGGAAGTCTGCCTCCTGGCGGGAAATCCAACCTTCCGTGGCCGCTTCGTTGACTAGGCTCCTTATTCGAGTAATGAGGCGCGTCGTTGGATCTTCAGTGATGGGCTGGTAATATTTAGTGTCCGTCAGTTGGCGGTTGCATTCGGCATCGTAAGTGACAACATCCTGAATGACTATAGCACCGCCTTTGTCTGCTGGTTTCAGAATGATGTTGGTATCTTCTGTGATAGATTTGAGAAGGGTCCTTTCTTCTTTAGAGAGGTTGTCATAAGGGCGTTTGTGGTTCATAGCCGCCACGTCCTTGAGGATAGCCTGTTCAAATGTCAGGACTTCATTTGGTGTCATCGCAGCTGTCGGGGTGAACTTGGATTGCTTCTTGAGGCCGGTCTCAGTTGGAGGGATTTCAGGTTTGTTCTGAAAGAAGGCCTTGAGTCTCACTTTTCTGAAGAATTGGTGGAGTTCTTGGTGAAGACGGAATGAATCTTCGGTTGGAGTGGGCACAAAACCCAAACCCTTCTCCAAGAGTTTGGTTTCGCCCACTGTCAACTGTCTGGAGGACAAATTGACCACTAAGGTCTCTGCCCCATCATCTTGCTCCGCAGTGTCATTGGTTCCGGGTCTTGCCACTGGACCGTCTTGGATCCTCCTTCTTCTGCCTCTTCCTTTGCCCCTCCCTCTGTTGTAAAAAGGGGGGTTCGGGAATTGGTGGAATTGGGGTGGTTGTAGGTGGTGTCCCGGCGGTATGTTCCACATCGGTGGGGGTCCCATCCACTGTCCTGGGTATACTGGTGGTTGGAATGGTTGCTGCGGGAAATTCTGGAATAGTGGGGGTCGATATTGTCTCTGTGTCCCTCTGGCACGAGGTGTGTAATTCCTTCCCTCATAGCTTGAGTCACTACCGAAGGATCCTGATCTGCTGGATTGGTTACTACTCTCATCGGAAGAGGTCTCGTAGTTCTGGATCACATAGTCTTCCTTAGTATAAGGGTATACCTTCTCTTTGTTGAAGCGTTTGACGTCCTTCTGAAGTTTGGTTATTTTCTGTTTGGTGAGGAATTCCTTATGCTCGTTTAGTTCTTCGTTAATTTCGGCAAGTCGTGATTTATATGCCGTGATTGAGATCCCAGCCTTCAGTCCGTTTTCAGCTAGAGTGATCTGTATCAGAAGTTCATCCGATAGACGCTTGGCCGTGTTAATGATTAGCACGAGCCAATCCCGTGTGCACTTCCATGCGATCTTTGACCATTCCGTACGGAAGGTAAGATCTTCTAAAAAGATTCTTGGGGAAAGCGTGACTAGGAGGCCATTAGGTGCTATATTGGCCCTTAGGTATTCCGTCATGATTATCCCATGAAGGGGCTCTCTTGATCTGTAACCTCCTCAATGACTGCAACGTCTTCCAGTCATCTACTTTGCTCCCTGTTGCTGCGCTGCCATCTTCAGCCAACAGTGAGGGTGCCCGGAGAATCTCCGCCACGATGTCTTCATCAAAACTCAAACCAGGGGTGTCCATATTTTAGTAGTGGGAGTGCCTCCGTACGACTACTCTAAGTGTAGTGTAGTGTATGAGTGCACGTGAAAGAAGTGTCTAGGAGAAAGGGGAAAGGATACAGTAATTGTCCCATGGCTGGCTGCCGTACTTAAATCATCACACAAAAAGAATTGGGGACCGGGAGCTATTTGGAAAGGAAGAAGGTCCAGTACTCGTGCTCCCAAAGAACAACGTTTTTGCACTGGGGGGTGACTGTTCCTAAGGTCTCAGGAGAGTAGCAACCAGACTTTGGTTGGTAAGAGGGGATAGTAACAAGTGGTCAGTCTCAAAGAAGGTTGCGTTTATAAATAGTGGTGGGGGAATCCCTCCTTTTGGATATAGTGCCCTCACACACCCTTGCGAGTGTCATGCTTCATCATCGGGCGTTGCTCCTTGTGGGGGCGGCGCTGCAGTCCCTCACGGGCCCCGCGAGAGGGCTCTTTAGCGAAGATCTTTTAAGGAGACGACGCAGTTGTGCATGTGGGTGTGTGGGCCTGGGGAGGTAAGTGAGTGGGTGAATTAAAATTACCAAACGGTACCTAGAACCTGTGTTTATTCGGGGGTCCAAGTGCTAAGTTTAAAAAAAGGGGTGTGAATCCTGGAGCTCCTCTTAGAAACAAATACAGAGGGCGGATGTATGACTAACCGCTGCTCTCAGAATAGGTGCCGGAGTGAATCAATCACACATAAAAAAAGGTCAACATGTTTCGCGCTCTTAATTGGTCCATAAGGGATCCATAGGCGCTTCGTCAGGACCGGAAAGCTGGTGAAATAAACAAGAAGAAGACAGGTCTCAGGAAAAAGAAAATCCTGTAAACCTGTGATACCTTATTCTTAAGGTGTGTAAGCGTCCTTGCGCAGATAGGAACTCACAATGTAGGTACCTATCCCCAACCTGGTGAAACAAAAAATCGAGAAAGACACACAAATATATATAAGGATATCAAAATGTATTTAACATGTAGGGCAATCATCATTTCCATGCAGTGTGCTCTGCCGCTCTTGCATGCACACGAGGTAAGCATATTATAGTCTTATGCCCGGGTGTCTTCTTCTTGTTTATTTCACCAGCTTTCCGGTCCTGACGAAGCGCCTATGGATCCCTTATGGACCAATTAAGAGCGCGAAACATGTTGACCTTTTTTTATGTGTGATTGATTCACTCCGGCACCTATTCTGAGAGCAGCGGTTAGTCATACATCCGCCCTCTGTATTTGTTTCTAAGAGGAGCTCCAGGATTCACACCCCTTTTTTTAAACTTACCACTCGGACCCCCGAATAAACAAAGGTTCTAGGTACCGTTTGGTAATTTTAATTCACCCACTCACTTACCTCCCCAGGCCCACACACCCACATGCACAACTGCGGCATCTCCTTCAAAGATCTCCGCTAAAGAGCCCTCTCGCGGGGCCCGTGAGGGACTGCAGCGCCGCCCCCACGAGGAGCAACGCTCGATGATGAAGCATGACACTCGCAAGGGTGTGTGAGGGCACTATATCCAAAAGGAGGGATTCCCCCCACCACTATTTATAAACCCAACCTTCTTTGAGACTGACCACTTGTTACTATCCCCACTTACCAACCAAAGTCTGGTTGCTACTCTCCTGAGACCTTAGGAACAGTCACCCCCCAGGTGCAAAAACGTTGTTCTTTGGGAGCACGGGTACTGGACCTTCTTCCTTTCCAAATAGCTCCCGGTCCCCAATTCTTTTTGTGTGATAGCTTTGAACACCTCCCAGACAATATTGTTGTTGTTGATGTACCTTGCAATCTATCATAATTTTGTTCTGCTGTGCCTGTATTTTGTACTCTGCACTTCTGAAATCATAGCAAAGAATTCAGAGAGAAACCCCCCGCCCAAAAAAAACAGCGTACGTTCACAATTTGCCTATTGCTATTATTGCAATCAGGTAAAATGGGTTAAATTAAGATACATAAAGAGGTAAATTAGAGCTGGTTCTGGTGGTGTAGGGGACCAGGGCATGCACTATAGGAACTTGTGTTTGACCCCATTGTCACAGGTTCAAATCCTTGCATGTCCACTCAGCCTTTCGTTCTTCAGTTGAAGATAAAAATGAGTACCAGTGAGTTGGTTAACAGTAAGTACTTGCTATTTGTCAATGGCCCAAATGACCTCCTTGGGGGTAAGGTTGCTCTATAAATATGCCTGTTATATGGGAAGGGAGACACTTGATTGGGCCATAGGAAGCTGTGATGTTGCCATAGTATGGGATAAAATGATATGTGCCTTTAAGAATACAAGTATAGGTGCTTAGAGAGCTCCTGAAGGAATAGTTTAAGGTATATTCGGGAACAACGCTGTGCGGTTGGTATCAAATTAATCCAACCCACTAAAAATGAAGTACTTCTCATCAATAAAAGATACATGAACTTTGAAATGGCATGCTCTCTAGCAGGTATACAACAAATGCAAAGAAAATATTTTGACAACAGGTATTTTCAGAACTAAATTAGGATCATTAATAGTGTATCTGTGTATAGGGTTAGAAAAATCACACACACACTGATATATTCCACACAGTTCTTATATTCAAAATCCATACACGTATAAGTTGCAGTAATGAGTGCAATTCCACTTGGTCATATGTAAAGTGTCCATCAAAATCTTCATCTCCATGATGAAGAAGGCACTGTAAAGTGATATAAGGCCAATGTGGAATAATCTTTGATGTTTCGGTCTCAAAGGTCAACAGATAGTGAAAATCTCCTCAGGACACGTGTTCCATTATACATCACAATATAGGATTTCTTACCGGTTGATAAACTTTAAAGGTCGGCCATTTAGGCAGTATTTCACTGATTGCTAAAGATCGTCTCACAAGGCAAATTACAGTGTGCACTCCGAGTGGATGCTTTCAATACATAAATAAATGTGATATGTTGAGGTTCTGTGGCATGAGGTCTAAACGCTATTTGTCTAGGGAGAAAAGGCATATTTTAGTTAAACATTTAACCCAGCCTTTGCTGTGCTGTTTGTAGGCAGAGCCATTGTCATGCTTTCATTGTTTGAAATCTCTTGTGAAATCTCTCACCATTTTATGTAAGCGCAACGTACATGGTGACAAGCAACTAAGTGATAGCAACATCTTCCTCTGCCTCTTCCTCTCATATAACATAATTCAATGGAGTAGGACTACTAAAGGACCTAGTCACAACAGACACAATTCAATAGCATGCGAAGAAATGACCACTCATGGATAAGAATTGATACTGTGAACCTTATGCCATGCGCATGCTTACGCCGTGATGCTTACTTTCATCCTGTAGCATGGCGACTTTATGCTTTGGGTCGGCCTTGGGGGCAGTAGTGGATCTGGAAGCAGCCAGTGCAGCAAACCAGGAATTCCTCAACACGAGGAGCAGTGAAAAGCGTGAGATGGTCGGCCTCAATGACAGACTGGCTAAGTACATTGAGAAGGTAATTTTTTCAAGATTAACAATGATTGATCGGAATAGCTGCAAAAGCATGTGCCTCTCTATGGTTCGAAGCACTCTGTTAACATCTGTGAACCTAGCCCTCCATCAGATGCTTAGTGGCAGATTTAAAAAGGTATTTATGAATATGGGAAGTAATACTACTGAAGTACTCTTTTACATGCTCTTACAAGTGTTTGTGAATCTGCCCCGAAACGTTTAATTTTCTATTGGTAAAGCTGCAAAGAGAACACTGTAATTTCTATTTGTATTAACTGTATATAACTATTTCCTAGGCATTTCCGCTCTTATTTCCATTTTAGTTGTTTTGAGGCAAATTCAGAAAGTCATGTTAGAATACATCAAATAGTACTACATTAGTACTACTTTATGTACTCCGAAATGCCTTCGTGAATACGCCTCTATGTTCGCAGTGTCTCTTGTTTATAAGAAATATTTAATGGCATTGAAATCACAAAATGGATATACTAAAGTTGGAACTTATGAATGACGAAATGAATTCTTGTCCACAGGTACGTGATTTAGAGCAGCAGAACAAATCACTTGAGGCTGAGATTGAAACCCTACAAAACCGTTACACGCGGCCTTCCGGACTGCGGGCCCTGTACGAGGAGCAGCTGAGAGACCTTCACAGAACTGCTGAGCAGATAAAAGTTCAAAGGGTAAACTGCAGAGTGCACCTAAAACTTATAAGAAAGCATTGTGTTATTTTATGTTAGATACCTGCACAGTGAACGGTACATTGTGTGAAACCACAATGCACTGCAGTAGAGATTCCATATTATGGCCTTATAGCCTGCTGTGTGGGCTATACCGGCCATTCAAGGCCCGCTTCGGCTCGGGACTTTAACAAGGGAGCGGGCTTGTAATGCAGGTATAGCCCAGCTACAGAGGGCTATAAGGCTATTAGAACATTCCACCACTAGAGGGCAGAATGTTCTAACAAATATAACAAAGGCCTCACGGAGCCGGAGGGGATTAAATTCGCCTCAGGCTCCGTGAGGCCTTTTTTCACAGCAACAGCTGTGAAGGACAACATTAGAATGTTGAAGCTCCGGGCTTCTACCAGCCATTAAAAGCCCAGAGCACTCCATTGTTTTCAATGGAGCTCCCAAAATTCCAATGTTCGAATATAGCCTTATAGCCCGCCGTAACGGGCTATACCGGCTATTAAAGGCCCGCTCCCGCGTTAAAGGCCCGAGCCGAAGGCGAGGGACTTTAACAAGGGACCGGGACTTTAATAGCCGGTATAGCCCTGCTACGAAGGGCTTTAAGGCTATTAGAACATTCTGCCACTAGAGGGCAGAATGTTCTAACAAATAAAACAAAGGCTTCTCGAAGCTCGAGGGGATTTAAATGCCCTTGAGCTCCGAGAGGACTTTGTAAAACATTGGAATGTTGCTCTGCGGGCCTTTACCGGCCCGTAGAAGCATGGAGCACTCCATTGTCTTCAATGGAGCTCCCAACATTCCAATGTTCTAATATACACTCATAAATGGAGGTATCTGCACACCCAAGTTCAGCTTAAATGTGTAAATACCTTTTAGAATCAGGCACCCAGTGAGCAATGTGAGCTATTGTGACCATGCAGAAAATAACTAATACTTATTAGAACATTGGAATGTTGGGAGCTCCATTGAAGACAATGGAGTGCTCCCTGCTTCTACGGGCCGGTAAAGCCCGCAGAGCAACATTCCAATGTTTTACAAAAGGCCTCTCGGAGCTCGAGGGGATTTAAATCCCCTCGAGCTTCGAAAAGCCTTTGTTTTATTTGTTAGAACATTCTGCCCTCTAGTGGCAGAATGTTCTAATAGCCTTATAGCCCTTCGTAGCAGGGCTATACCGGCTATTAAAGTCCCTCACCCTTGTTAAAGCTCCTCGCCTTCGGCTCGGGCCTTTAACGCGGGAGCGGACCTTTAATAGCCGGTATAGCCCGCTACGGCGGGCTATAAGGCTATATTAAATGTTTTGTATTCATAAAACCTGAATTTACACCTGCATAGGTGATAGTAAACCAGTTTGATGTAAAAGTACCTTTGAGCAAATCTGCTGTAGTGGGTTTGTTGTAGGTGTTCAAAGGTTTGAACCCCTGCTTAAGTTGGCGAACACCCCCCTTTGAAATAGTAAGAAATTTACTCATGTCAATGGCAGGAGTAAATTCATCTCTAAGATGGGAAGGTGGAAGAACACGCCCAAATTTGGTGGTGAAGGTAGGTGAAGGGCTATTTTCACCAAAAGGGGGAAACTTAAGGAAAGCTTTCAAATGCAAATACACTTTTGTAAAGTACTTACATATGCTTAAATGTACAGCTGTTACATTTACTCATCCATGATTTCTGTTGCAGCTTCCCAGGAGAACTCCTGGAATTCGCTGTGAATTCCAGAAATGTTGGAAATGTACTGCAAGCATGGATGAAAGGCTATAGGAATAGATTTTCAACATTTTTTTACACTCCGGCCCAAGGAAAAATACTTTGAGAGCTACCTCTTTGACGTTTACGGACTGATCAGCCCAATAAGCGGTCTAAAGCGGCCTAACGAGTAGCATATAGTGTTATGTTAGCAACCACTGATAACAAAAATACGTGAAGATATGCAAGAGTTTTGCAGTGTTTTAAAGTTCTTTGCATACTGTGAGGCACTTTGGGCCCCTATTCACAAATCCCGAAATTCCCCCCTTTACAATTACTCATACATATAGAGTATGCTGGGAGCTTTTTTGGAATTCACAAAGAAATTCCAGTGGTATTCCTGGGGAGCTGTGACTGTTACAGCTTCCCAGGAGTAATAATATGGATTTACACATTTGGAAATGCTACAATTGCATGTGTAAACACAACACAGTATTAACTCTGAATACAATTTTGTTTGTACCTCCTTGAGGAAGAATGTTGTTAGATGATGGAACCAGTTTCCTCACACCCCTGCTGTAGAAAACTGGATTTATAGTGATCACTAGGGTAAAGAAAGTCTTAGTTATTGATGTGAGCTAGGGCAGAGATCTCGCACAGCTATGGAATTTAGTGCCTAGAAAGTAAAAGCAGATTTCTTTGAGGAATCCTGAGCTTACCCTTGGTAGTGTGGAACAATCAGCATACTTCCCTCAGAGAAAATACGTGTGGTATTTAGGAGCACCACAAGAATGCTAAACTCAAGAAATAAAACTGATAATATTCCCAAAACATGCCACTTATAAAAGAATAAAATGTAATTACAAAAACAACACAAAAATAACAAAGGTCTACTGAGGAGATAAGGTGATATTTATTTTTAAAGAAATGGTAAGCAGTGCCTTTAGAAAACCGTGTGGGCATTTAATAGTCATTGTTATCCTATGGGGTGAGGATGACCTGGTGCTAGTTGACATGTCAAGCTGACCGTGATAGAGTGGGCAGGTGGTCACAGTTGACACTTTTATCTTCTGACTTAGGGCCTCATTTATATCTCGGCGTTGGCCCTTTGTTCCAGCAGGGCGATGGAGTAAATACCCCTGTTGCTCTGGTAGAGGCCCGACCGCTGAAATAATAAATGACCGCCAAGCTGTCGGTCATTTATAAAGCATTGGCAGGAATTGTTGTCACAGCGGTACCTGTCAATGCATTCCGCTATTTGGTGCAGGGCTACGTCAGTATGATGCAACCTTGCACCAAACAGTATTCTTTTTTTTGTTGTTTTTTTTAAAATGGGATTTTCTTTTTGAAAATATAAAAAGCAATGCTCCCCTCACCATGTGTGTCCTCTCCCATGGCAGGGGGGCATTATTTGTTTTTTACATTCCCTCATCACCAGGGTCTGCCTGGCGGTGACGGAGAGCAAAAAAAATGGCTACATGTCTCCTCATCCTCATTGGGTGGGCGGACATGTACCTATTTCTCTGACGGCACTTACCTCGTCGGGCTGTTGGAGAGGCTTGGCTATGGCAATGACGGAGTAGTCACTGCTGTAGCCAAATCGAAGGTCCGCCCCATATTTAAATTGGGCAGGCGGACCTTCATGTTGACTGTAGGTATACACTGTCACTGTTGTGATGGAGTATATACACCACAAACATATAAATCAGGTCCTCAGACCTCATGATGAGTATCAAAACCCTCCAATGGAGCAAGGCTGGATGCTATGGTTGATATTGATAGGTACATCACTTTGATTCTATGGTTCTGCGGAAATTCTCACTTGAAGAAGTCTTCGGTGGTGGGGTTAGTCATTTCGCCGGAACCTTGGGATCTTCAGTCTTCAGAAATGGCCTGGGGCAGTTTTGCAGGGCTTACCTGATGTCAACCTTGTGTTGCAGGGCGCAGAGGACCAAGGTTGGTCAGAGGTTGAATGATGCTTCAAAGAATTGATACCTACAATTTCACTGTAGTTTAGAAAAAAGTTTTTTTTCCTAGTTGCATTTTTGTGTGAACATTTTATTTTGAAAGCAAAGAATTATTAATGTTGCTTTCAAATTCTGAAAATATTTGCATCTCATCAGAGGGCATTCTGGGAGCATTATACATAGCCTTATATTGTTAAACTTTGCAAATGTGTGTACACATTTTTTTTTCTGGAACCACTGTCAGTACTGTTGTCCAAGCTTACAACATTTATTTAGAATCCTCACCCTAATAATAAAGGCTTTGCATTAATGAACCATAAGTATAAGTTTGAACAGCATTAACATAGGGATACAAATATTACCTCAACTGCAGACAATCCCCATCCCTGCTCCATAATGAGGTACTGTAAATTGGTAGCCAAAGGGCTTGTGCTGCAGGAGGTTGGTGCTACATGTCCCAATGACAAAATAAACTTGAAAGTATGTTGTCCTTGACCCCAAACAATATGTCCTGAACATCGGGCTATAGGAATTCCATACCCTGATATTTCATGCACATATAGGGCAAACGTCTACGTGGCACATAAGGCAAAGTACTGGGAATGTTCAACTGGAGGTAAGTCTTAACATACTGTGGTTAGTGACCTATGGCAAATTTAGAAAAAAAATAGAGTCAGCTAGTGGTAAGTAATGGAAAATTTCAGAAGTGCCCTCTGGCTTTTTAACAAGTTTGTTTGAAAAGTGTGTTTTAAAATTCACTCCTTGACCCCAGTTTTTTAAACGTTTCTTATGGGAGAACCACC
This sequence comes from Calotriton arnoldi, assembly GCA_963921515.1. Classification (NCBI taxonomy): domain Eukaryota; kingdom Metazoa; phylum Chordata; class Amphibia; order Caudata; family Salamandridae; genus Calotriton; species Calotriton arnoldi. Next base: position 951,287 of record CAWUFW010001850.1, on the reverse strand, counting down.
TCACCCACCACCTAAACCCTACTTGAAGATGTGAGGCTCACATCGCTCGCAATCTGTCATTAAGGGCAAGTATTATGCCCTACCACTTTAAAACATCTCCAGCCACCACTTGAAATGGCACATGAAAGGCTGTGATATCAAGTTTTGATGTCATCTCACAGACTGTCTATCAGACTTATTTTTTAAGCTTTTAGAGACATTTCTTATGTTAGTTTCAGCAGACAGATCTGTTCCACAGTCGTTGTTTTTCAGCCAGGAAGGCCATGAATTAGGCTCAGTTAAGGGCTGCTTGTCAAGATCATGCCAGACAAATGATAGTTCTTTACAGTATCCACTGTTATTCAAAATTATTTTTGAGTGGTGATCACTTTTGCTTGTGTCATAAGTGTGCCTCAAATGTTTTCTCAAAATTTCTAATCACAAATCTACTCTTTGGGTTTGACCATGATAGCATGCCTGAGCTTTCCCTCTCACAAACAAATCAACTTACTAGTGTTTTATCCTCCCTCTTGCCCTTCCAGGTTGGAGGAGAGACTATAAAGTTTGAATTCAAAAAGGGCTTTTATCAGTTTGGGGAGGATGCCCAACTATTGATTTCTCTGGATCTTAGAATGGGAGACCACTATTCAAGCAGACAGTATTGCAATGTATTGTGGTGCGCATTAGACTGTTTTTATGACCTTGCTAGACAGGTTCCAGAGGGTTTCAGAGCTGAAGCAACTCTGTTTCCAGATGGGTGCGCATTTATCAATCTACTAAGCTGCTACTTTTCCTACATCTGTGCCTTCATTCCACGTTACCACTGGAAGCTCATTTTGGGTGAGAAGTCCTTCTGAATTTCCCAATTTAAGGTAGAGGTAAAATTTCTCTGCATCTTCTTCACACATCCAAGTTTATGATCTGTTTATTGGTTTGGGAGTTAGTCTTTCAGAACCAGAATGTGTGGGAAGTATGTACTATTAGAAGAGCAAGTTAGTTACCTTCTTAGCATTTTTTCAGATGTACACGTTCTTTCTCCTTCAGATTCCATATGATCCTCACACATATTTCTACTGAATTTACTAGTAAATATACACACCAACAAAAACTTCACTTTATGTGCAGGGTAGTGTTGTTGCCAGGAAGATGGAGCTGTGTTGGACCTGCTTTGCTGCCCCATGCTGGTTGTATTTAACATTGCAGGCCCGCTGTCTACTTATAAGTATTTATTACTTCCTCGTCCATTCCCTCGCTTGCAGCCATTAACTTGTGAGGCCTCCCGCCTGTCCAGACACCAATCCCACTTAATAATATTAATTTTTAAAAAAAGGTATAAAAGACCCTCCCTGCCACCACAGCTCCTGTTTTTCTTGTGTCTCCTTACTACAATCCCTGTCTGCGATGGCGGTGCCTCGTGGGCAGCCGTGGTATCTGAGTTTTTCAGATGGGCAGGAGAGCTGCGTTTTGTGCACGCGAGGTTTCAGGAAGCGGCTCTTCAAAGGAGGGCAAGCAGGATTATGTGCAAAGGAGGTGGAAAAAGTTTGGGAGCTTGTCCATTATTTGGGTTTACACAGCCTCGCCAGCAATATCTCGGCAGATGTTTGGAGCAGCGCCGTTCGAGTGTACTCCGCTCCCTCAAAAACACTAAAGTTAAGAAACTTCTTCTCCTTGTTACTCACACAACACTTAGGGGTCTATTACGATGGCGGTCGGATGTCCACCGCCGGGCCGGCGGTGGACATTTGCCCACAATCGCAACCAAGAAAACCACCGGTCAAATTAGGATGGCGGTGGTGACTGCGGCGGTGGGAAATTCCGACCGCCGCTTTTCCGCCGGTTGCCATCCGCACTCCTGCCTGGCGGACGGAGCAGGACCGGGATAATGGTGGCGGTGCAGAGCAGGCTCCGCCGGCAGGATTATGATGCCGGCGGTAGCCAGCCTTTCCTCAGCGCCATGGAAAGGCATGCGGAGATTGTCTTCTGGGGGCCCGTTGCGGGCCCCCAATGTGTTGGGGGGGTGCACTGGGGGGGTACCCATGGTCCCCCCCTACATTTCCCTGTACCAGGTGGCAGGCACTGTGCAGTGCCTGCCACGCACTGTGCAGTGCCTGCCACGGAGTGCAGGGAAATGCAGGACATGCTCCTTTTGGCATCACGGCGGTGCTGTGGGCAGCAGCAACCACCGCAATGTTAAGGCCCACGATCAGATTTCGAGCGCGGGTCATCGTAATTCGACCGGCGGCGATGTCGCGGTCCATGCGGGCGGTCTTTTCCCGCTACCATGGCGGTCTGGGAGGTTTTTCGACCGCCATCGTAATAGGCCCCTTAATTACTTATTTTCAGTTATCTTTAAAATCAAATATGCTTTGACCAGCAAACTAATACAGAAATAGTTTATATTTAAACGATTTTCCTCTTTTTTTTGCAAAGATTGTTTCAGACAGAATCCCAAAGCAACATAGGCAAAAGGACCTCCTGATCGCATATTTAGCCTTTATTTTTATTTAGATGTAATTTGTAGGTGAAACCTAAAGCTCGCCACATCAATGTTGTCTAAAATAGAATCGGTTGTAACATAAGTTAAACACCTGTTTTTCTATTGGTTGCACCTCTTTGCAAAGATGGAATGTTGCATTGTATGAAAACATTTAATCTTGTATACTTGCAGCAGGTTACAGCTCTCCCTAGGCCAATGGCATAACGTAAAATGATGTCCTCCTGCAGAATGGGAAGAGGGTCCCCTGAGTCTCCCATATACTCACAGATATTCATTGGCTGTGGGTGAATGGGGCCCCTTTGTAGGGTTTGGAAGCCTCTGATGGGTAGGGGCAGCCCTCTGTGCCACAAAAAGCGGAAGGGCCCTGCGTTACACCCTTGCAGGCATGCTGTTCCCATCGATATGTTCTGCTTGGTGGAAATTCACCAGTTTGATGCTTTGCTCGTTGTATGCCATTCTTTTGTTTGTAGTTCTTTCACATGTCATGCAAAGAAGTGTTTGTAATCTTATTGTGTCTATACTTCCATATGCATACGCTCCTGTGCTTGCCTGCAGCTCTTGAGATTTCTTTGTATATGGAGTAGAGGCAAACAAAAATAATAATAAAACAATGTGATAACAGCACTTGACTCTTATTCTTTCCTAGGACATGTCCTTGGCAGCAAAATCTGGAGTGGCAGAACAGCTGGAATCTATAAAGAAGCGGTACGAAGAAGCAGTGGAAGAGCGGAAGAAGGCTGAAAAAGACATTGACGCTTTCCGCCCTGTATGAGTCCTTTTATTTTCGCTTCACATTAAATAGTTGTAGCTGTAGCCTTTCTCCCACAAGCCCTTTGGATAACATATCTGATCATTCCATAGGACTTGGGCTTGTCAAGTAAAGTACTGGAGAGACACAAGCTCTTGTTACCTGCTGCTGTGCATTTACATTTGGTAGTGAGCACTGCCCTACCTTTATTTAATCAGAAGTGCTCCAATAACTCTAGCATGTATCCAATATTAGATCATGCTGTCGGTGTTCCAGATGTAGATCCCATTTCAAACGTGAAAATGAACCAATATTCATGTAAACTTCATATTTGATATTATGGTACATGGATCTTGAGACTCATACAATCTAAAAGAAACATTCAAGGAACATTTACAAGTTTGATTTTAGATTAGAGCTCAAATAGCCCTTAATGTGATATACTCTGCACACCAGCACAGGTTTGATCTCTTTATAAACGTGTATATAATTTATTATAGTGGCAATTGATGACATGCGTAGTATTGTTTTATTTATTACCCAAGCAAAGTCTTGTGTATATTCTGATTATTGGCCTACATGTAGGTTGTAGAGTCACAATTTTCCTACTCTGCGCACTTGCAAAATGGATGCGCTATTTTCTCATGAGTTTGTTTTACAATAGTTTGCCTCATGATTTTGAAACTTGATTGATGTTGGTGACCTTATTTCTCACAAATCAATCTAAAAGACGTGTGAAAGTCCTCATTTTAATGTAAAAACCCACATGCAGCAAACGTTCCGAACTGTTGCTATTAATAGTAGTGTGTGTGACAGTTTGGAGAGGTCACAAGAGCAACATTTGCAATTTTGCACATCGTTCTATATGTGTGTCAGATCTGCCTGAGTTGTCCACCTATGAGCATTGTAACTGATAGTGGAAAAACTAGCGTTGGCTTTGATTACTGACTTTTGCTTTGTGTATCTTTGTGGAGCAAGTATTTACTTAAAGTGTCTGCTCAGATACACAGGGTTTATTAGAGATTTGACAGATCTCTACAACCATAGTCACAAGTATTTTGTCTCTAGTAAATTGATGGATCTTCGTAGCATCTCTGTGATGGTTATGTGCATACTAGATTTTCTGATCAGCCACTTATAGGAGTATTAAGTGCCTCTAAGTTACTCACTGGACCCCGACATTTCGTGAAATTAAAATCTTAGTAAAAAAAGGTAAGTAAGACACAAAATTTAATGTGACTTTAATTTTCCGTAATTATTTCCAAATGATCCCAATGAAGCATTGAGGAGACAGTGCCCTCAGTTAGATGATCAGGGAAATTAGCTGGGTGTCTCTTCAGAATTTACCATCTTGCTAAAGAACCAGGCCTATGCCATCTTCACACTCAGAGGAAGAGCATACTTAGCCACCAAGGAATTTAACAATTGCTAGGAATATATAATATATTATATAGATTCCTCCGCCCGTACTCTTGGGGCCTGATTCACAGAACTAACTTACGTCAAAAACGTAAAGTTAGTACTTTTTGGTATTCACAGAATACACTTACTCATTTTGGTATTCACAGAATGCACTTACTCATTTTGGTATTCACAGAATGCACTTACTCATTTTGGTATTCACAGAATGCACTTACTCATACTAACTTTATGTCCGCACTCGGGCCGGAGATTCCGGCCCGGTGGTGGAGATTCCGGCCAGGTGGTGGAGATTCCGGCCCCGTGGTGGAGATTCCGGCCCGGAGGTGGAGATTCCGGCCGGTTGTGGAGATTCCGGCCGGTGGCGGACATTCCGCCACCGGCCGGAATCTCCACAACCGGCCGGAATCTCCACCATCGGGCCGGAATCTCCACCTCCGGGCCGGAATCTCCACCTCCGGGCCGGAATCTCCACCACGGGGCCAGAATCGCCACCACCTGGCCGGAATCTCCGGCCCGAGTGCGGACATAAAGTTAGTATGAGTAAGTGCATTCTGTGAATACCAAAATGAGTAAGTGCATTCTGTGAATACCAAAATGAGTAAGTGTATTCTGTGCATACCAAAAAGTACTAACTTTACGTTTTTGACGTAAGTTAGTTCTGTGAATCGGGCCCTTGTTGTTTGCCGCTGCTTCTCCGGAATGAAGGGCGCGTCGTCTTAGCGGACCTCACAAGAAAAGGTCCGTAACAATTCCAACACTCCACCAGAAAGGATGACGATGCCATGTGATTTGTGGTTTGCATGGTGATACCTTCCCCAGTACAGGATCATTTCTGATGGGGTACCAGTATTTACACAGAATACCTCGTATTGTGGCCTGCTGTTTGCTGTATGTTGTTATTAGTCTAAATTGCGTGTCATCCAAATGTTGTTTTCTCTTCATTACCCTTTTTTAACAGAATGTGTCCTCTAGAATGTTTACTCGCTTTAGTTACTGCTGAAAGAGTTAAAAGACTGTTTGTAATGGCGCCTAGGCATCGGTGAGCAAGGCTGGTTGCAGCCGAAACGCGTTCGATGGTGGCCTGACATTAAAATCTTTGAGTATCTACACGTGGCGTCGTCATCCTTTCTGGTGAAGGAGTGTTGGAATATATATATATATACATATATATATATATAGATATAAATATATATATAGATATATATAGATATTGTTTCCTAAATGAAGACAGGGCACAGACTCCAAGTTCATTTGTACATTTTATTGTAATTGCAACATGTCCATAAGATATGATACACATATATATGTATCACTGAAAAAGTCAAAGGTTACAGGGACGTTATAGTTAGGCTCACATTCCACTCATACAAAACCAGAGAAATTCAGCAGTTCTAGTTACCTGAGCTAACTATAACTCGCGCCCCCGCCATGCACTGCTGATGACCTCACATATTATATCACTCATGACATTGTCAGTGACATCACTGATGACATCTCAAATGACACCACTGATTACCTCACTGATGACATCATCCAGTGAGTGTAATTTCTTCTAAGAGGTTATGTTTGTTGAACATATATAATAAGCTGCTACAAAAGTTTACTTTAGTACATTAGTATACTAGGTGTACAACTAATGAGTGATACTATTTCTAACATATATTATGTGAGTGGCTGTGTTACTGTGTGTGAGTGGGTGTGTGAGTTGCTGTATAGGTGTGCGAGTGGGTGTGTGAGTGGCTGTATGTGTATATAAGTGGGTGTGCAAGTAGCTGTGTGGGCGAGTGTGTGGCTGTGTGAGTGGCTGTATTGGTGAGTGAGTGGGTATGTCAGTGGCTGTATGGGTGAGTTTGTGGCTATATGAATAGGTGAGTGGTTGTGTGAGTGACTGTATACGTGAGTGAGTGGGTGTCTGAATGGCTGTATGAGTGAGTGGGTGTGTAAGTGGCTGTATGGGTGAGAGAGTGGCTATTTGAGTGGGTGTTTGGTTAAGTGAGTTGGTTTGTGAGTGGCTGTATTGGAGACTATTCCTCTGTGTGAATGGCTGTATGGATGAGTGAGCTGATGTGGGAGTTGTATGGATGTGTGAATGGGCATGTAAGTGGTTGTGTGGGTGTGTGAGTGAGTGTGTCTGAGTGCTTGTATGGGTGGGTGAGTGGCTGTGTTGAGAGGCTGTATGGGTGAGTATGTGGGTGTGTGAGTGTCTGTATAGGTGAATAAGTGGGTGTGTGAGTAGTTGTATGGGTGAATGTGGCTGTATAGGTGAGTGACTGGTTGTATGAGTAGCTGTATGGGTGAGTGAGTGGTTGTGTGAGTGGCTATTTGTGTGAGTGAGGGGGTGTGTGAGTGCCTGTATGGGTGAGTAAGTTGGTGTGTGAGTGGCTGTATGTATGTATAAGTGGGTGTGCAAGTAGCCGTGTGGGCGAGTGTGTGGCTGTGTGAGTGGCTGTATTGGTGAGTGAGTGGGTGTGTCAGTGGCTGTATGGGTGAGTGAGTGGCTGTATGGATAGGTGAGTGGGTGTGTGAGCGACTGTATAGGTGAGTGAGTGGGTGTCTGAATGGCTGTATGGCTGTATGAGTGAGTGACTGGGTGTGTAAGTGGCTACATGGGTGAGAGAGTGGCTATTTGAGTGGGTGTTTGGTTAAGTGAGTTGGTGTGTGAGTGGCTGTATTGAAGACTACGTCTCTGTGTGAATGGCTGTATGGATGACTGAGCTTATGTGGGAGTGCTTGTATGGATGTGTGAATGGGTATGTAAGTGCTTGTGTGAGTGAGTGGCTGTGTTGAGAGGCTGTATGGGTAAGTGGGTGTGTGAGCGGCTGTTTAAGTGAATAAGTCGGTGTGTGAGTAGTTGTATGCGTGAGTGTGGCTGAATAGGTGAGTGACTGGTTGTATGATTAGCTGTATGGGTGAGTGAGTGGCTATTTGAGTGGGCGTGTGAGTGGCTCTATGGTTGAGTGAGTAGTTGTGTGAGTACTTGTATGGGCCTGTGAATGGGTGTGAGTGGTTGTGTGGGTGTGTGAGTGGGTGTATCAGAGGTTGTACAGGGTTGTGAATGGGTGTGTGAGTGGTTGTGTGGATGATGTTATCAGTGATGTCATTTGAGATGTCATCAGTGATGTCACTGACCATGTCATGAGTGATGTAATATGTGAGGTAATAAGTAGTGTATTGCGGGGCATAAGTTATAGTTAGCTCTGGTAACTATAACTGCTGAATTTCTCTGGTTTTGTACAAGTGAAATGTGAGCCTAACTATAACGTCCCTGTACCCTTTGTTTTTTTCAGTGAATTTTTAAGATTTTTTTAAATTCTGTTTCCTAACTATAATGCCCTTGTAACCTTTTGTTTTTTTTAATGAATTTCGCTGTTTTTTTTAATTTTGTTTCCTAAGTGTAACCTGTAACATTTGAGAGTGGGTTTGTGAGTGGCTGTATAGGTAGGTTAGAGAGTGTGTGAGTCTCTGAGTGGGTGAGTGAGTGGGTGCATGAATGTCTGAGTGGGTCTGTGAGTGGGTGCATGAGTCTCTGAGTGGGTGTGTGAATAGTAACTAGGGGTGGGTGGTAAACTCCACTTCGCTAGCGGAGCTTGTGGTGTTTTGGCCACTTTGCGCTGTGCATTGAACGTGGAGTTCTGCACAAACTCCGCCAGCCCATCGGGGGAGCAGAGTTTACCAGCACGCTCACCTCTAGTCTCAGCAATTCCTCAGTCGGGGACTTACTTGTGGCAACAATTGGAGTTCTTGGCTCCCAACGACCCTCAGCAGCCAAGGGGACTTCACACCCAACCAGTAGTGTACCAGAAGGCCCCTTTGCAGAGTGGTTGAAAAAGGTAGTAGAGCCTCTGACGAGGTCTCAACAATTCTCAGCAAGCTCATTTCTGACCTTTATTTTGCCTCTTTCTGCTAGTTTCTGACCTTTATTTTTCCTTTTTCTGCTAATTTCTCACCTTTATTTTGCCTCTTTCTGCTCATTTCTCACCTTTATTCTGCCTCTTTCTGTTCGCTTCTGACCTTTATCTACACTCTTTGTGCTTGTTTCTCACCTTTTTTGCCTCTTTCTGCTAGTTTCTCACATTTATCTTGCCTCTTTCTGCTAGTTTCTGACCTTTATTTGGCTCTTTCTGCTTGTTTCTGACCTTTGTTCTGCCTCTTTCTGTTTGTTTCTCACCTTTTTCTTGCCTCTTTCTGCCCATTGCTGACCTTTAGTCTGCCTTTTTCCTCTAGTTTCTGACCTTTATTCTGCCTCTTTCTGCTACTTTCTGACCTATATTTTGCCTTTTTTCTGCTCGTTTCTCATCTTTATTTTGCCTTTTTCGGCTCATTTCTCACATTTATCTTGCCTCTTTCTGCTAGTTACTGACCTTTTATTTTGCTTTTTTCAGCTCCCTTCTGACCTTTTTCTGCCTCTTTCTGTTCAGTTCTCACCTTTATCTTGCCTCTTTCTGCTCATTGCTGACCTTTATTCTGCCTCTTTCCGCTATTTTCTGACCTTTATTCTGCCTTTTCTGCTTGTTTCTAATGTTTATTGTCTCTTTCTGCTCGTTTCTGACCTTTATTCTGACTCTTGCTGTTCGTTTCTGAGCTCTATTTTGCCTCTTTCTGCTCGTTGCTGACCGTTATTTTGCCTCTTTTTCCTCGTTTCTCACTTTTATTTTGCCTCTTTCTGCTCATTGCTGACCTTTATTTTGCCTCTTTCTGCTTATTTTGAACCTTTATTCTGCCTTTTGCTACTGGTTTCTGACCTCTATTCTGCCTCTTTCTGCTCGTTGCTGACCTTTATTTTGCCTCTTTCTGCTCATTGCTGACCTTTAATTTGCCCCTTTCTGCTCATTTCTCACCTTTATTTTGCCTTTTGCTACTGGTTTCTGACCTCTATTTTGCCTCTTTCTGCTTAATTCTGACCATTATTCTGCTTTTTCTGCTCCCGTCTGACCTTTTTTCTGCCTCTTTCTGCTAATTTCTCATGTTTATTCTGCCTCTTTCTGCTCGTTTCTGATCTTTATTCGTCCTCTTTCTGCTGGTCTCTCATCTTTATTTTGCTGCTTTCTGCTCATTTTTTACCTCTATTCCGACTCTTTCAACTCATTTCTGACCTCTATTCTGCCTCTTTCTGCTCATTGCTGACCTTTTATTTTGCCTCTTCCTGCTCATTTCCCACCTTTATTGTGCCTCCTGCTGCTGGTTTCTGACCTCTATATTACCTCTTCCAGCTTGTTTCTGACCTTTTTTCTGCCTCCTTCTGCTCGTTTCTGACTTTTTTTCTGCCTCTTCCTGCTCGTTTCTGACCTTAATTCTGCCTCTTTCTGGTCGTTGCTCACCTTAAGTCTGCCTCTTTCTGCTCATTTTTGACCTTGATTCTGCCTCTTTCTGCTCGTTTCTCACCTTTTATCTTGCCTCTTTCTGCTCGTTGCTGACCTTTATTCTGCCTCTGTCTTCTCCTTTCTGACCTTTATCCTGCGTCTTTCTGCTCATTTCTCATCTTTATTCTGCCTCCTGCTGCTCGTTTCTGATCTCTATTTTGCCTCTTTCTGCTCGTTGCTGACCGTTATTTTCCCTCTTTCTGCTTGTTTCTCACCTTTATTTCGCCTCTTTCTGCTTGTTGATGACCTTTATTCTGCTTTTTTCTGCGCCCTTCTGACCTTTTTTCTGCTTCCTTCTGCTCGTTTCCTACCTCTAATCTGCCTCTTTCTGGTCGTTGCTCACCTTAATTCTGCCTCTTTCTGCTCGTTTTTGACCATGATTCTGCCTCTTTCTGCTCGTTTCTCACCTTTTATCTTGCCTCTTACTACTCGTTGCTGACCTTGATTCTGCCTCTGTCTTCTCCTTTCTGACCTTTATCCTGCGTCTTTCTGCTCATTTCTCATCTTTATTCTGCTTCTTGCTGCTCATTCCTGATCTTTATTCTGCCTTTTCTGCTCATTTCTGACCTCTTTTCTGCCTCTTGCTGCTCGTTTCTGACCTCTGTTCTTCCTCTTTCTGCTCTTTTTTTACCTCTTTTTAGACTCTTGCTGCTCGTTTCTCACCTTTATTTAGCCTCTTTCTGCTCATTGCTGACCTCTATTCTGCCTCTTTCTGCTCATTGCTGACCTTTTATTTTGCCTCTTCCTGCTCATTTCCCACCTTTATTGTGCCTCCTACTGCTGGTTTCTGACCTCTATATTACCTCTTCCAGATTGTTTCTGACCTTTTTTCTGCCTCCTTCTGCTCGTTTCTGACCTTTTTTCTGTCTCTTTCTGCTCATTTCTGACCTTTATTCTGCCTCTTGCTGCTCTTTTCTGACCTCTATTTTGCCTCTTAATGCTATTTCTGACCTTTATTCTGCCGGTTGCTGCTCGTTTCCTACCTCTATTCTGCCTCTTACTGCTCGTTGCTCACCTTTTATCTTGCCTCTTTCTGCTTGTTGCTCACCTTAATTCTGCCTCTTTCTACTCGTTCTTGACCTTTATTCTGCCTCTTTCTGCATGTATCTAGCCTTTTATCTTGCCTCTTTCAGCTCGTTGCTGACCTCTATTCTGCCTCTTTCTGCTCGTTGCTGACCTTTATTTTGCCTCTTTCTGCTCATTTCTCACCTTTATTTTGCCTCTTTCAGCTTATTTCTGACCTTTATTCTGATTTTTTCTGCTCCAGTCTGACCTTTTTCTGCCTCTTTTTGCTTGTTTCTGACCTTTATTCTACCTCTTTCTGCTTGTTTCTGACCTTTAGTCTGCCTCTTTCCTGCTCATTTCTGAGTTCTATTTTGACTCTTTCTGCTCGTTGCTGACCTTTATTCTGCCACTTTCTGCTCGTTTCTCACCTTTATCTTGCCTCTTTCTGCTCGTTGCTGACCTTTATTCTGCCTCTTTTGGCTCATTGCTGACCTTTATTCTGCCTCATTCTGCTCGTTTCTGACCTTTATTCTGCCTTTTCTGCTTGTTTCTCATGTTTAGTCTTCCTCTTTCTGCTCGTTTCTGACCTTTATTCTGCCGCTTGTTGCTCATTTCCCACCTTTATTCTGCCTCTTTCTGCTCGTTGCTGATCTCGATTGTCCCTCTTTCTGCTCGTTTCTGACCTTTATTCAGCCTCTTGCTGCTCGTTTCTGACCTCTATTCTGCCTCTTTCTGCTCATTTCTGATCTTTATTCAGCCTCTTTCTACTTGTCTATCATCTTTATTTTGCTGCTTTCTGCTCATTTTTTACCTCTATTCTGACTTTTTCTACTCATTTCTGACCTCTATTCTGCCTCTTTCTGCTCATTGCTGCTCTTTTATTTTGCATCTTCCTGCTCGTTTCCCACCTTTATTGTGCCTCCTGCTGCTGGTGTCTGACCTCTATTTTACCTCTTTCTGTTAGTTTCTGACCTTTATTCTGCTTTTTTCTGCTCCCTTCTGACCTTTTGTCTGCCTCTTTCTGCTCGTTTCTGACCTCCATTATGCCTCTTGCCGCTCGTTGCCTACCTCTAATCTGCCTCTTTCTGCTCGTTGCTCACCTTAATTCTGCCTCTTTCTGCTTGTTTTTGACCTTTATTCTGCCTCTTTCTGCTCATTTCTCACCTTTTATCTTGCCTCTTGCTGCTCATTTCTCACCTTTATTCTGCTTCTTGCTGCTCATTCCTGATCTTTATTCTGCCTCTTGCTGCTCGTTTCTGATCTCTGTTCTTCCTCTTTCTGCTCATTTTTTACCTCTATTCTGCCTCTTGCTGCTCGTTTCTCACCTTTATTTAGCCTCTTTCTACTCATTGCTGACCTTTATTCTGCCTCTTTCTACTCGTTTCTGACTTTTATTCTGCCTCTTTCTGCTTGTTTCTCACCTATATCTTTCCTCTCACTGCTTGTTGCTGACCTTTAGTCTGCCTCTTGCTGCTCATTTCTGACCTTTATTCTGCCTCTTTCTAACCTTTATTCTGCCTCTTTCTGCTCATTTCTGACCTTTATTTTGCCTCTTCCTGCTCTTCCCTTGGACCGCATGGGTGAGCCTCAAGGCCTCTGTGGTCCCAGCCAACCCCCTGTCTCCTGAGGGAGCTGGCATTGCTGCTGCACGGAGGGAGCTGTTGGAAAGGCAGCCCCCTCCATGCAGGAGCAATCTGTTTTATCTCTTTCCATGCCCGCATGTCTGTGGGCTGGGAAAGAGATGAAACCTCAACTTCTAGCGTGAGGGAGCACTTTGACTGCTCCCACCCGCTGGAACCGGAGTGTTTGCTTATGCTTGGCGGTAGCTGTCACAGCTCCTGCCATGCATAAGCAAACAGCTATGTCCTGAAGGTGGGCACCCCAGGACATAGCTGGAGCTGGCCCTGTAGGGTGGCAGTCCTCAGGGCCATGTATGGCTCCAGTAGGTGCCACGCAGCCCCCTTCCTTTCTTGTGAATGGGCTGCCCCGGGGAGGTGGTGGTCCCTGGGGCCGAGAAAAGCCTGGGAGGGGGGCCGCACGGCCCCTCTCCCATTCTTGCCAAAATGTATTTGGCCCTGGAAAGGTGGTGGTCCCCAGGGCCCAGGGGGTCTGCAGGCCCCCCATTTTGTGTTATTTAGCCTCGGGAAGGTGAGGGTCCCCTGGGCTTGAGGGGTCTGTATGGCCCCCCGACAATGTGTGATTTCCCCGGGGAGGTGGTGGTCCCTGGGGCTTATACAGCCCATGGAGGGGGGGCCCTTGCGCCCCACTCCTTTTTTTATAAATAAAGCCCTGGAGAGGTAGTGGTCCCTGGAGCTCAACGAGGCTTAGGAGGGGGCCCCGTGTGCCCCCTCCTGTTTTTGAAAAATGCCCGTGACCTGGCCCACCAAGGAGCCCTTTTGAAAACAAGTGCAGGAGCCTGCGCCTGTTTTTTAAAACTTTTTTTTGCTGCAAATGTAATGAATTTTTAGCAATTTAAAAAAAATCTTTTATGCCGTGGTGAGGTTCCAGGGGAACCCCAAGACTAAGGCTTGGGGGTTAGGGTTTTCCTACCCTGTCCCCCTTTTTTTTTTGTTATGTTTTTTTGGGGGGACTCAGCTGAAGCGGAGTCCCAAGATGGCTGCCGCTTGAAGTGTTTGCAGCCATTCAGAGCTCTGCATTTCCCTGCACAAGCTTGTTATTATTTGCAAAGTCCCTGCTGCCACAGATATCACTAACTTTGTTTTCTTATATTTCTCAACAACTACTGAACGAATTTACACCAAATAACTGAAAGTGTGATCTGCGAAAACCAATGTTCCTTTCTGCCAAATTTGGTGTAAATTATGTCCAGTGCTCGGGCTGCAGATTCAACTAAATATCCTATGGAAATTAGCATGGGAAACGCACTTATTTTGACCTCCCCTTTTTCTCTGCCCCCACTTCACAAATCGCTCCGAAACATTCCATGCAAAACAAGATTAATCGGGCACTTTTTTGGCGAAGTTTGGTGAAGATTCAAACAGCGCCAAAGATATAGGCAGGTAAAAAAATGCTTTTCCTGTGGAAACATGGTCCTAACTATAACTACCTTCTGGTGACCATCAGTATGTATGTGTGTGTATATATATATATATCAAACACAGTGCTTCAGCAAATTGAGAGTGCACTCGAGAGACAAGAATCATCCGTTGGCCACATAAATCACCTTGTTTAATCAATTTCGAAATTGATTAAACAAGGTGATTTATGCCAACGGATGATTCTTGTCTCTCGAGTGCGCTCTCAATTTGCTGAAGCACTGTGTTTGATGATATATCTATATATATATATATTCACTGAAAAAACCATAGGTTTCAGACACGTTATAGTTACAAATTAGCATTTAAAAAACCTTTGAAATTCACTGAAAAAACCATAGGTTTTAGGGACAGTTATAGTTACTTGGACATTGCACTCGTACTAAACCCGTGAAATTCCCCCGTTATAGTTAGTTCAGCTAACTATAACTCGCGCCCCGCAATGCACTGCTGATGACATCACATATTACATCACTCATGACATGGTCAGTGACATCACTGATGACATCACTGATGACATCTCAAATGACATCACTGATGACATCATCCAGTGACTGTGTGTTTCTCTAAAGTTTAAATATTTTTAATATATATAGGAAAAGACGTATTGAAGAATGAGTGGGTGTGTAAGTGTCTGTATGGATGATTTAGTAGGTGCGTGACTGACTGTATAAGTGAGTGATTTAACGTATCTTACTGAATGCATGGGTTAGTGACTAAACTGGGTGAATGTCTGTATCCGTCTGTCTGTTGCTGTGTAAGTGGCTGCATGTGTTTGTGAATAGCTACATGAGTGTCTATTTGAGTTATTGAATGCTTGTGTGAGTATCTGTATGGGTGCCTGAGTGTTTGTGTGGGAGGGGTGTGTGCGACTCTGTGCATAGATGTGTGAGTGGGTGATTCACTGGGTGGATGGTTTCAAGAGTGCATCTGTGATAGACTTTATGGGTGGGTAAGTGTGTGTAAGAGTGTGTTAGTGAGTGAATGTATGTCCCAGTGGTACATGTGTGAGTAACTACATATGTGAAAGGCAGTATATATGTGTGTTGGAGTATATAAATAGCTATAAGCGAGAGTGACTGATTGTGATAGTGGCTGTATGGATGAGTGTGTGCTTGTATCAGTGATTGTATAAGAGCGTAAGAATGTGCTAGTATTTGTATGAGTAAGTGAGCTGGTGTGTGTATAACTGTATAGGTGAGTAAATGGTAGTGTGTTTAATTATTTGCATGACTGACTAGGTGTGTGAGTATCTCTATGGATGAGTGGCGTTGTTTGAGTGTCTATATAGGAGTAAGAGTGCATATGATAGTCCTGTACTGAGTGACCGTAAGTATGAGTGACTGTACGGGTGAGTGAGTGGATGTGTGTGTGTAGACCTAAGAATCAGTGAGTGGGTATGTAGTTATTGGTGTTGGAGTGTCTATGGTTTTGCGAATGGCAGTCTGTAATTTAGAGTGGGTGTATCAAAGGTTATATTAGGGTGTGAGGAGGTGCATCAGATTATCACGTGGATGATGTCATCAGTGATGTCATTTGAGATGTCATCAGTGATGTCATCAGTGATGTCATCAGTGATGTCACTGACCATGTCATGAGTGATGTAATATGTGACGTCATCAGCAGTGCATTGCGAGGCGCGAGTTATAGTTAGCTGAACTAACTATAACGGGGAATTTCACGGGTTTTGTACGAGTGCAATGTCCAAGTAACTATAACTGTCCCTAAAACCTATGGTTTTTTCAGTGAATTTCAAAGGTTTTTTAAATGCTAATTTGTAACTATAACGTGTCTGAAACCTATGGTTTTTTCAGTGAATTTCAAAGGTTTTTAAATGCTAATTTGTAACTATAACGTGTCTGAAACCTATGGTTTTTTCAGTGAATTTCAAAGGTTTTTAAATGCTAATTTCTAACTATAACGTGCCTGAAACCTACGGTTTTTTCAGTGAATTTCAAAGGTTTTGTAAATGACAATTTTTAAATGTATTAATTGTTATATTAATTTTTTTCATACTGATTTACTACATTTTTAGAAACAATTTTTTTTACATATTTTATTTTTAAATTACATTGTAATTACATTATACATTACATTACAAAAATACTTTATCAGAATGAATTACTTTAGTTTAAATACTTTGCAGATAGGCAATAGACTTTTAAGTACAGTAGTTACAGTTGTTGCAATGGGCAACACATTTTCAAACACAATGCAACATTCAGCTCAATGTGAATTTCTAGTTAAATGCAATTAGTTACTTTATGGATTACTTTTGTAACCACAGGACTGGATCCTAGATTCAGTCCTGGTACATCTCCTGTAAACAGTTGAGTAAAAGCGTTTTGGTTACAGTCGTGATTTTTAAGGAATATTATTGTATTTTAAAAGTTGACACTTTGAAACTTTTTCTCATAGAATCACCAATGTTATCCTATGGAAGGAAATTCACTTAGCAGGTAAAAACTGTTATCGTTACTTTTTCTTACTCAGTGTTGGATCCTGGATCCAGCACTGGTGCATCTCCTGTAAACAGTTGAAAGAATGCGTTTAAGTCATACTGTCGATTTTTAAGGAATATTTGTAGTTTGTGAAAATCAACACTTTGAAACTTTTTGCTGAAAACCAGTCAATGTTAGCCTATGAAGGAAATTCAAGTTACCGGTAAGTACGGTTAAAATTACTTTTGAGGATCAGTACTGGGCTGAAACATGCAGCACTGAGGTCTCTCCTGATAACAGGTGAGTAAATCGGAATTCGTATTTCGGCTGATTTTAGAGGAATATTTTAAAGTTCCAAAACTCCACACTTAGAAGAATTTCCAAGTGAAACCAGTCAATGTTAGCCTATGGAAGGAAATTCAAGTTACTGGTAAGTACGGTTAAAATTACTTTTCAGGACCAGTACTGGGCTGAAAGATGCAGCACTGAGGTCTCTCCTGATAACAGGTGAGTAAATCAGAATTCGGATTTCGGCTGATTTTAGAGGAATATTTGTATGTTTCAAAAATCAACACTTAGAAGAATTTCCAAGTGAAACCAGTCAATGTTAGCCTATGAAGGAAATTCAAGTTACCGGTAAGTACGGTTAAAATTACTTTTCAGGATCAGTACTGGGCTGAAAGATGCAGCACTGAGGTCTCTCCTGATAACAGGTGAGTAAATCGGAATTCGTATTTCGGCTGATTTTAGAGGAATATTTTAAAGTTCCAAAACTCCACACTTAGAAGAATTTCCAAGTGAAACCAGTCAATGTTAGCCTATGAAGGAAATTCAAGTTACCGGTAAGTACGGTTAAAATTACTTTTCAGGATCAGTACTGGGCTGAAAGATGCAGCACTGAGGTCTCTCCTGATAACAGGTGAGTAAATCGGAATTCCTATTTCCGGCTGATTTTAGAGGAATATTTGCACAATGGTGAAGGGAGGGGCGGGGCCTGAGGTGACATCTTTGCAAACGCGCCCCGTGGCGCGTTTTAAGTTGGGGGAATAAGTCCCCTTGAATCCTGAGGGTCCCTAGGGGCCAACTAGACCACCAGGAACCTCCAATATGCGCCAGGGGCTGCGTTGCAGAGACGTGTAGAGAGGCCACACCCTTTTACACCTCACTGCAACTCAGCTCTGTGGCGCATTCTGGATGTACCTGTTGGGCTAGTTGGCCCCCAGGGACCCTCAGGATTGAAGGGATTTAATTCCCCATCTTAAAACGCGCCACGGGGCCTGTTTGCACACATGTCACCTGAAGCCCCGCCCCTCCCTTCACCACTGTGCAAACGCGCCCCGTGGCGCGTTTTAAGTTGGGGGATTAAGTCCCCTTGAATCCTGAGGGTCCCCGGAGTCCAACTAGCCCACCATATACCTCCAAAAAGCGCCACAGAGCTGCGTTGCAGAGAGGTGTAAAAGGGCGTGGCCTCTGTACACCTCTCTGCAAGGCAGCCCCTGGCGCATACTGGAGGTACCTGGTGGGCTAGTTGGCCCCAGGGACCCCCAGTATTCAAGGGAATTCGTTCCCCCTCTGCAAACGCGCCAGGGGCGCGTTTGCAGAGTGGTGAAGGAAGGGGCGGGGCCTGCGGGCCCGATCGTTTTTTTTTTTTTTTTTTTTCTCCCTGAAGGGGGCTGTGTGGCCCCCTTCCTTTTTCTTTTTTGGGCCCTGGGGACCCCATCCCCCAGGGCCTTACACCTTTTTTTAAATTACCTTTTAAAAAAAAAACGGGAAAGGGGCCGCGTGGCCTCCCTTCCCTGGGCCTGTATTGGCCCCGGGACCCCATCCCCGGGGCATGGCCTCTATATTTATTTTTTGAGGGGGCAGCGTGGCCCCCTCCTCTGGCCATTTTAAGGCCCCGGGGACCCCATCTCCCGGGGCCGGCCTTTCCATTTTTTTTTTAATTTTTCCTCTTTTTTTGGGGAGGGGGCCGCGTGGCCCCCCTCCCGAGCCACTACTTGCCCCGGGACCCCATCCCCGGGCTGGCCCTCTCCGTTGGGGACTGTGGGGGGTCCCCAATCCCCCACAGTCCCGCCGGCTCCCCACGTCCCTTGGGAGCCGGCATTGCTGTTCCACATGGGGAGCAGCTGACATGCTGCTCCCCATGTGGAAAAGCAATCGCTTTGGATATTGGAAGAGAGAGCAGGTTTCCCTGCTCTCTCTTCCAATATCCAAGCAGTTTGCTATGGCAGGACGGGAGCCGCGAGGCTCCGTCCCTGCCATAGCAAACTACAGTGTCCCGGGGATAGGCACCCCGGGACACTGCAGGAGCCGGCCCTGGGGGTGGTGGTCCCCAGGGCCATCAAGGGCTCCAGGAGGGGGGCCGCGCGGCCCCCTCCCATTCAGAACACAGCCCCGGGAGGTGGTGGTCCCCGGGGCTCTGGGGGTCCGTAACGGACCCCCATATTAAAATGTTTAGTGCCCCGGGGAGGTGGTGGTCCCCGGGCGCGTGTGGGGCTGGAGCCCCCACACAGGTTTAATAATGTATTTTAAAAAGCCCCGGGAGGTGGTGGTCCCCGGGGCTGCGGAAGGCTCAGAGCCCTCCCGCACCATTTTAAAAAAGCCCCGGGGGTGGCGGTCCCCGGGGCTTGGGGGCCCTTGAGGCCCCCACACATTAAATTATCCCCCCACCATGCCCCCGGGACTTGGGCCACCCGGGGGCCAGTTAACTATCGAAGCGCGGGAGACCGCGCTTCGATTTTCGGCAGGATTCGCGCACCCTGAGCGCATCCTGCCGATTTTTAAAAATATTTTTATTTTTTTGCCCAGGGGTCCTTGTGGGACCCCCTGAGCAAACCTAGGGGGTCAGGGTGTTTCTACCCTGCCCCCTTTGTGCGCTTTGCGCACTTGTTTCTGTCCCTCGGTTCTACCGAGGATCAAAATAGCTGCCAACATTTCCTGAATCGGAATGTTGACAGCCAGCTGACAGCCAATTAACATGCAGCTCGTGATCGGGAGGGTATGCGGACCCTACTCGTCCCTAGATATCACTAACTTTTTACTTTTCATTTTCTCAGCAACTACTGAACGGATTTACACTATTTAACAAAAGGGTTCTTTCTGAACCAAGAACTACCTCTTTGCCAAATTTGGTGTAATTCCGTTCAGCAGTTCAGGCTGTAGCCGTGTCTAAAGTTTACTATGGGAAAATGCATGGGGAAAATGCGTTTTGGGACCCCCCTTTTTCTCGGCCCCTGCTTGACGTATCACCCCGAGACTTTCAGGGTAGGAGCGGACCGGAGCGCCCCACGAAGTTTGAAAATTTCGCGAAGATACGTCAACCGGCAAGAGAGTTATTTCAAATAGAATGTCGCGGATTTCCTATGGATAATAGGTTGTAACTATAACTATCTACTGGCGACCGCCAGTAGATAATATATATATATATATATATATATATATATATATATATATATATATATATATTCACTGAAAAAACCATAGGTTTCAGGGAAGTTATAGTTAGAAATTAGCATTTAAAAAACCTTTGAAATTCACTGAAAAAACCATAGGTTTCAGGGACGTTATAGTTAGAAATTAGCATTTAAAAAACCTTAGAAATTCACTGAAAAAACCATAGGTTTCAGGGAAGTTATAGTTAGAAATGAGCATTTAAAAAACCTTTGAAATTCACTAAAAAAACCATAGGTTTCAGGGACGTTATAGTTAGAAATTAGCATTTAAAAAACCTTAGAAATTCACTGAAAAAACCACAGGTTTCAGGGGCGTTATAGTTAGTTGGACATTTCACTCGTACAAAACCAGTGAAATCCGGCCGTTATAGTTAGTTCAGCTAACTATAACTCGCGCCCCCGCAATGCACTGCTGATGACGTCACATATTACATCACTCATGACATGGTCAGTGACATCACTGATGACATCACTGATGACAGCTCAAATGACATCACTGATGACATCATCCAGTGAATGTGTGTTTCTGTAAAGTTTAAATATGTTTTATATATATATATATATATATATATATATATGCCAAGGTGTATTGAAGAATGAGTGGGTGTATAAGTGTCTGAATGGATGATTTAGTAGGTGCGTGACTGATTGTATAAGTGAATGATTAAGCGTATCTTACTGAATGCATGGGTTAGTGAGTAAAGTGTGTAAATGTTTGTATCAGTCTGTCAGTTGGTGTATAAGCGGCTGTATGGGTTGGTGAGTAGCTACATGACTGTCTATGTGGGTTATTGTTTGGTTGTCTGAGTATCCGTATGGGTGCCCGAGTGTCTGTGTGAGTGGGTGGGGGGTGGGTGACTCTGTGCATAGATGTGTGAGTGGGTGATTCACTGGGTGTATGGGTTCAACAATGCATCTGTGATGGGCTGTATGGGTGGGTGAGTGTGTGTATGGGTGTGTTGGTGAGTGAATGGATGTCTCAGTGGTATATGTGTGAGTAACTACATATGTGAAAGGCAGTATATGTGAGTGTTGGAGTATATAAATGACTATATGTGAGAGTGAGTGATTGTGAGAGTGGCTGTATGGATGAGTGTGTGCTTGCATCAGTGATTGTATAAGAGAGTATGTATGTGTTAGTATTTGTATAAATAAGTGAGGTGGTCTGTGTATAACTGTATAGGTGAGTAAATGGGTGTGATTGATTCTTTGCATGACTAAGTAGGTGTGTGAGTAAGTCTATGGATGAGTGGCGATGTGTGAGTGCCTGTATAGGTGTATGAGTGCATATGATAGTGCTGTATTGATGAGTGACTGCATGTATGAGTTACTGTATGGGTGAATGAGTGGATGTGTGTGTAGACCTAGGAATCAGTGAGTGCATATGTAGTAACTGGTATTGGTGTGTCTATTGTTTCCAAAATGGTAGTCTGTATTTTAGAGTGGGTGTATCAAAGGTTATATTAGGGTGTGAGGAGGTGCATCAGATTCTCACATGGATGATGTCATCAGTGATGTTATCAGTGATGTCATTTGAGATGTCATCAGTGATGTCATCAGGGATGTCACTGACCATGTCATGAGTGATGTAATATGTGACGTCATCAGCAGTGCATTGCGGGGGCGCGAGTTATAGTTAGCTGAACTAACTATAACGGCTGAATTTCACTGGTTTTGTACGAGTGAAATGTCCAACTAACTATAACGTCCCTGAAACCTGTTGTTTTTTCAGTGAATTTCTAAGGTTTTTTAAATGCTAATTTCTAACTATAACGTCCCTGAAACCTATGGTTTTTTCAGTGAATTTCAAAGGTTTTTTAAATGCTAATTTCTAACTATAACGTCCTTGAAACCTATGGTTTTTTCAGTGAATTTCAAAGGTTTTTTAAATGCTAATTTCTGACTATAACGTCCCGGAAACCTATGTTTTTTCCAGTTAATATATATATATACATATATATATATATATATATATATATATATATATATATATATTGAGAGCAGACTTGAGTAACTGTAATACGGGACTGGATTGCCCGCCATTGAGGGGTTCTGGTAACATTTGTAAGCCATGAGGCCGAAGGCTGAGTAGTTTATAAATGTCACCTGAATCCAAGGATGGCATCATAGGAGCATACTATATGTTACTCGTTATATATATATTATATTTAAAGCTTTATTAATTGATTTTAGTACTCTTTAGGAAGATTTAAAGCATTTGAGAGTCATTAGTGCTCATTGCTAGCCTGGGACTGCAGGTACGTCTGTCTGTGTTTTGAGAAATGTGTGTTTTTGTTGGAGATAATTTGCTAGTATTTCAAATGTGTTTTATGGAACCGTGTATAGTATTAGAAGTCAGATTTTAATTGCAAAGCACATTGTAATGAAATTAAAAGCATTTTAAAATGTTTTCTTTTGTAATATATTGGCACTATTCAGTAGGTTAATCAAGACATACAGAAAGAAAACAAAGGACAATGCAGGGCAGTAACTTTCTGCTGACAGAGTTCTGGATTTCTTTTTATTTTCACACTCTGGGGAGGATTCGTTGGTAATGCATCAAGGGAGAGATTGTCAGGTGTGCTGGTTAAACTTCTGAAAGCAGCACTTGCATTGTAAAAGTTTTTACCAACACTGAAAAAGAATGAAAAAAGTTCAACTACCTTTATTTGTGTAGGGAAGCTAAATATCCTGTAAATGAGTTCAGCACTGCGAATTACAAGTTTCTATCACTGGCAAACATTTAATATGAAGACTTTCTAGTTTAATATATTTATATATGGAGATAAATAACAGAGCATTGAGGCTCAGATCTCTAAATATTGAGCTCGGTGGATACTCTGTATAGACACTATATATAGTGAGCACTTCTTCTGGTTTGATTTTATAAGTTGTGACTAATCTTAATTTAAAAAGTTATTTTATACCTGTCCACATCGAATGGTGTTTGTTGGTGGAAATCATAAGCAGCAGTGTGTGCAGCGTCCAGTCATCTGGGAGCACAGTGATTACAAACATATCCCCGGACAGCATGCTTCCTCCAGCTGCCTAAAACAAAGGGATTGTCCATGAATTCATGTCATTCCACCGCGAATGAAGGACGAGGGCGAAGCGGGAAATAAAAGGGAACTCACTGTAAAAACAAAAAGACTGAAACCAACGGGAAATGCAAACCATAGCAGGACATTGTAACCCCGCGCCAGTGCACAGTCAAAAAGTGCTAATATTTTCCAGTGTAATGACTGGAAAATGCACTCTCACAAAAGTGCGAGGACAATAATTTAGAAATGATGGTCGGGATAATATAATTCCAAACATTGTGTGGGCAAGTTAAAATACTATTTTTTTCATTTTTTATTAGTCCCATCAAACGAGGCAGAGAACCCGTTCCTTTCAAAAATGTCACACTAAGAAGAAACAATTACAAACACGCACACTTTTTTGCAATTGGAATAGTAGAAACGACTGGTGAAACTATACCTCGAATAATTAGTTAACAAGGGACCGATCCACCTTCCACCACTGAGTTTAAATGGCCATTTTGTTTTTATTTTTTGAAGATAATCGAAAAGACTGATATGTATTTTAATGGATTGGAATAATAAAGGATGCAGGCGGCCTACATTATAAGACATGTCTAATATTATTTTTTTGTCCCTACATCAACTCCAAATAAAACCCCAAAACGCGGCCCACCCCTTTCCGTGCAGCCAGGCTGGCACCTTCCTCCTCCCCCGAGGGCGAGGGGGGTAAGCTCCTCTTATGGGAGTGGTGCTGGGTACCTGGGACTGGGGTTCTTTACCAGGTAAGGTCTGGTGTGTGGCTCCAGCCTGTTTCATGTAAACAGAAGGCCCCCGGCCTGGGCGGGCTGCGCACTGCATGCGTGTTTATTTCCATGCGAGTCTGTTTATCTGCGCCTCTTCATGCGTGTCGTGTGTGCTTATGCGCGTGTGTGTCGGTTAGTGCGTGTCTTTTAGAGTGCGTGAACATCTAAGGCAGCGTTCACGTGTATGTGTTGGTGGGAGTTGTGTATGTTTCTCTGTGTCTATTAACCAGTATTTATGTGTATTTTTTTTCTGCGAGCCATTGCTCATGTGTTGTATGGGAACATATTCAGTGTTTACGTGTGTTTGTTTCTACGGATGAGTGAGAAAGCGTGTGTCCGTGTATACTTTTACGTGTGTCCGTTCTTGTGTGTATGAAAGTTTGTTTCTGTGCGCTTGAGCGTGCACTTGTAGCCGATGTTCGTGTGCGCATGCCCGAGTAACCCAGTGTGTGCTTGTGGCCCTGAATGCTTGTGAATCTTTCCTTCCGTGAGCCAGGGTTTGGGTTCGCGTCTGCGATTGTGTTTCTGTGTGTCCATGAGTATGTGTGTGCATATTTGAAATTTTTTCCACAAATGCCCCTTCACGTTGTGTAGAAAGTAGATACCACCTAGCACACGCCAGTAAATTAGATGGGACCAGCAAATGGCCCCCCTTAAAAGGCCAAGAGAGGATATTAGCTGTCAAAACCAAATTTTCCTTACCGCCTGAGCCTATTAGGCAGCAGCGATGACTCTTCAGCATCTGCGCCCTCCCTCCCACCAATAAAGAAACAAGTGACTACACAAATAAACAGATGTTCTCTCCAAATAATGCAGGTTCGCGCTAACCATCAAATAGGGTTAACCCTAATAAGGCAAAAGTGCTAATTTCAGATGGGCTTTCAAGGCGCACTGCACACTTTAACCTCAAGGCGCCCATGGGATGGAGCCGAGAAGACCCATCAACTTTAGTAGAAAAAAAGGCTGCCCTCTATTAATTCCCCGCAGGACCCCGGGGAGTGAAGAGGTTAAATTCACTTAGCATATGAACAACTTTATAGCCGATTTCCATTAGGAACAAATGAAAAGGCAGCGCGAGAGAGCGTCCCCTGTTATCATTTTAACCGGATTATTCCAAGATGGATTACAGATGCTCACCTCACGCATTCATACTGGCGGAACGTGTAACCAATCCGGTGTTTGCCATCTCTGCTCCCCCCGCTGCAGCGGCAGCATGGTACTGACCGGACACCTACCTCTGATGTCACCGGTAGTCCACTGGGCCTCCCCGTCCTACTGGTTCTGCAGCCAGCACAGACAGACCAGGGTGTAACTTGTCACCAGATGCTGCGAACACGCGCACTGCTCTAGCCGCGCCATGATGTGCGTTTTCGCGTGCACGCACTGTTGTGGCAATGCACACTGGATGGCTTGCGTTTCCCATCCGTACACTGCAGAGGGTTTGCGTTTTCCTGTTCATGCACTCCTTCTGGGATGTATTTTCTTGTCCCGGGATTATCGCGGGGTTTGATTTTCCCACTGTTGCGCGGTAGCAGTTTCCCGGCCATGTTCTGTTGCAGGGACGCATCATGGCAGCCACTGCTGTGAGAGGGCAGCTTCGAAGCACTGCCTGGTAACTTTACCTCCCCAGACCCCCGCACTGCTCTACAATTGCACTGTTACGTGCCTGTGCTTTCCTGCCCACTGGCTGCTCGGGCACTGCATTTTCACTCTTTTGCTGCGTTCCGAGTCAGCGATCTCCTGCACAAGCACTGCTTTGGGGTCATTTCCATTTTCCTGATCGTGAACCGTTGTGGGACTATTTGCACCAATTTTCCTATACTCCCAGATGGCGATGTAGAAAGCAATGACGGCGGGTGTGGCAGGTGAAAGCCCCGGGGAGGTGGCGGTCCCCGGGACTGTGGGGGCCCCCGTGGGCCCCCGCAAATTCATTTTAGCATTGCCCCCGGGACCTGGCCCACCCGGGGGCCTCATTAAAATGAGGCGCGGGAGCCCGCGCTTCATATTTTTAACATTTTCGGCGGGATTCGCGACCCCAACGCGAATTCTGCCGTTTAAAAAAAAAAATGCTTTTTTTGGCACTGAGGGTCCTTGTGGGACCCCCTGAGCAAGCCTAGGGGGTCAGGGTGTTTCTACCCTGCCCCCCTTTCTTCTTTTTTAACCTCTTTCTCACTGTTTTCTTGTGACTCGGTTCTACTGAGTCACAAGATGGCTGCCAACACTTCCTGTTTTGGAGTGTTGGCAGCCAATCAGAGTGAAGCTCGTGCCCGGGAGGGTTCGCGAACCCTCCTCGGTGCTCAGATATCGATATTTGTTTCTTTTCTAATTTCTCAGGAACTACTGAACGGATTTACACCATTTAAAAAAAGGTCTCTTTCTGAACCAAGGGCTACCTTTTTGCCAAATTTGGTGTAATTCCGTTCAGCAGTTCGGGCTGTAGCCAATTTTTCCTATGGAAATTAACATGGGGAAAACGCGTTTTGGGACCCCCCTTTTTTCTCGCCCCCCGCTTGACGAATCACCCCGAAACTTTCAACACAGGAGCTGACCTGAGTGGGCCATTAGTTTTGAAGATTTAGCGAAGATTCGTCAAACGGCGCTAAAGTTATTGGCAAAAGAAAAAACGATATTTGAATAGAAACGAGGTCCTAACTATAACTACCTACTGGCGACCGCCAGTAGGTAATATATATAAAAAAAATCAGCACTGCGTTAAACTCCAAACAGCGAAAATGCTCGTGCTCCAAAGTATCATAATCCGTGAAATTTATTGCAAAGGTTGACACGTTTCTACCGGGACGGTCTTTGTCAAAGCCACAACAATCAAAAGTGCCATAGTTGCAGAAGTTTGTACTTAATTTTGTACATACTTCGTTTTACTATTGCATTCTGTACCGCACTGCTTAAAGAAATGTTTGATTGTTGTCCAACCACTTGGTAACTGATTAGACATGTTAATGGATGTGCATGCAGTCAGCGGCACCATTACGCTTTTGAAAGAATCATGGTCTGACCATCCTCAATGCATTAAATTATTCATTATTTTGCCATGAATTTAGCAACCTGTAAAAATGGATAAGCCGGGAGAAACAATGCACTTATCAAGACATTTCCACTTTATGTCACTAAGTAAAGGACAAGTTATTGAGTCTTTTTACTGTGTTTATGGTAACGTTTTGAATTTATAATAAGTGGGGCACTTTTGATTATTCTGTCTTTGACAAAGACCTTTCCGGTCGAAATACCTCAGCCTTTGCAATACATTTCACGTATTATGATACTTTGGAGTGCGAGCATTTTCTGTGTTTGGAGTTTAATGCAGTGCTGATTACATTTTAAGTGGGTCCAGCCCCCACTGCTCCGCACCGACCTCGAGAGGTGGATGAAATCGGGAGTCTGCAAGATGACAGCTGGTGGAGATATATATATATATATATATTCACTGAAAAAAACATAGGTTTGAGATGTCATCAGTGATGTCATCAGTGATGTCACTGACCATGTCATGAGTGATGTAATATGTGACGTCATCAGCAGTGCATTGCGGGGGCGCGAGTTATAGTTAGCTGAACTAACTATAACGGGGGAATTTCACGGGTTTTGTACTGAGTGAAATGTCCAACTAACTATAACTGTCCCTAAAACCTATGGTTTTTTCAGTGAATTTCAAAGGTTTTTAAATGCTAATTTCTAACTATAACGTGTCTGAAACCTATGGTTTTTTCAGTGAATTTCAAAGGTTTTTAAAATGCTAATTTCTAACTATAACGTGCCTGAAACCTATGGTTTTTTAAGTGAATTTCAAAGGTTTTTTAAATGCTAGTTTCTAACTATGCCTACAAAGGTAGGACATAAGAAGAAAGAACGCACAGAAAGAAGCAACAGAACTCCACAAAGACAAAGAAAAGTGCAGGAAGAAGCAAAAGATGTGCAGAAAGAACCAACAGAGGAGCAGAAAGAGGCCTTGTTCCAAAATCATCCTGTGCCCACAACTTTTCCGACGTGTACTGGTGGTAACTGACTCTGACTAACCAGAGCCAGTGCTATGCTAAAACACACTTAGAATACAGTGAAAACACCTACATACACTAGGGAACACTATGCGTTGGGGTACCCCTGTGATTAGCATGACCTCCTCTGTAAGTCCCTAGTACATAATAGGGCAGGGGGATTAAAACTACCTCTTAAAACGCACTACAGGGCGCGTTTGCACAGTGGTAAAGGGAGGGGGGGCCTGAGGTGACATGTGTGCAAACGCACCCCGTGGCGCGTTTTAAGTTGCGGGATTAAGTCCCCTTGAATCCTGAGTGTCCCTTGGGCCCAACTAGCCCCCCAGGTACCTACAGTTAGGACCACAGAGCTGAGTTGCAGAGAGGCGTTCCGAGGCCACGCACCTTTTTTCACCTCTCTGCAACGCAACTCTGTTGTGCTTACTGAAGGTACCCGGTGGGCTAGTAGGACTCCAGGGACCCTCAGGATTGAAGGGGACTTAATCCCCCAACTTAAAACGCGCCACAGGGCCTGTTTGCACACATGTCACCTCAAGCCCCGCCCCCTCCCTTCACCACTGTGCAAACGCGCCCGTGGCGTGTTTTAAGTTGGGGGATTAAGTCCCCTTGAATCATGAGGGTCCCTGGGGTCCAACTAGCCCACCCTGTACCTCCAGTATGTGCCAGGGAGCTGCGTTGCAGAGAGGTGTTCAGAGGCCACGCCCCTTTTTACACCTCTCTGCAACGCGGCTCTGTGGCGCTTTCTGGACGTACCTGGTGGGCTAGTTGGCCCCCAGTGACCCTCAGGATTGAAGGGGATTTAATTCCCCATCTTAAAACGCGCCACGGGGCCTGTTTGCACACATGTCACCTGAAGCCCCGCCCCCTCCGTTCACCACTGTGCAAACGCGCCCCGTGGCGCGTTTTAAGTTGGGGGATTAAGTCCCCTTGAATCCTGAGGGTCCCTGGAGTCCAACTAGCCCACCATGTACTTCCAAAAGCGCCACAGAGCTGCGTTGCAGAGAGGTGTAAAAAGGGGCGTGGCCTCTGTACACCTCTCTGCAACGCAGCCCCTGGCGCATACTGGAGGTTCCTGGTGGGCTAGTTGGCCTCAGGGACCCCCAGTATTCAAGGGGAATCGCTCCCCATCTGCAATCGCGCCAGGGGGCGCGTTTGCAGAGTGCTGCAAGGAGGGGGCGTGGCCTCCGGCGCGATGCCGGTCACTTTTTATTTATTTTTTTAAGAAGGGGGCTGTGTGGCCCTTCTTCTTTTTCTAATTTATTGGCCCTGGGGACCCCATCCCCCAGGGTCTGCCCCCTAATTTTTTTTTATTTTATTTTTTTTTATTTGGAAGGGGGCCCCCCTCCCGAGGCCTTAATCGGCCCCGGGGACCCCATCCCCCGGGGCATGGCCTTCTTTTTTTTTTTTTTTTAACTTATGGAGGGGGGCTGCGTTGCCCCCCTCCTCAGGCCACTTATGGCCCCGGGGACCCCATCCCCCGGGGCTGGCCCTCTCCGTTGGGGACCGTGGATGGGTCCCCAATCCCCCCACGGTCCCGCCGGCTCCCCGCGTCCTCGGGAGCCGGCATTGCTTTCCACATGGGGAGCTGCTAAGATGCAGCTCCCCGTGTGGAAAAGCAATTGTCTTTGGTTTTGGAAGAGAGAGCAGGTTTCCTGCTCTCTCTTCCAAAACCAAAGCAGTTTGCTATGGCAGGACGGGAGCCGCGAGGCTCCCGCCTCTGCCATAGCAAACTACAGTGTCCCGGGGTGGGCACCCCGGGACACTGCAGGAGCCGGCCCTAGGGGGTGGCGGTCCCCAGGGCCATCACTGGCTCCAGGAGGGGGCCACGCGGCCCCCTCCCAACATCTTGAAAGCCCCGGGAGGTGGTGGTCCCCGGGGCTCTGAGGTCCGTAACGGACCCCCATATTTAAATCTTTAGTGCCCCGGGGAGGTGGCGGTCCTCGGGGCATGTGGGGGCTGGAGCCCCCACACAGGTACTTTAATTTAAAAAGAAGCCCCGGGGGTGGCGGTTCCCGGGGCTGCGGGAGGGCGGAGAGCCCTCCTGCACCATTGTTTTTTTAAAGCCCCTGGGGGTGGCGGTCCCCGGGGCTTGGGGGGGCCTTAGAGGCCCCCCCATACATAAATTTGAAAAACCCCCGCATGCCCCCGGGACTTGGCCCGCCCGGGGCCAATTAACAACGAAGCGCGGTTCGGGTTTTTTTTTCACGGCGGGATCCGCGCACCCTAAGCGCATCCCGCCGATTTTTTTAACATTTTTTTGGGCCCTGAGCAGGCCTAGGGGGTCAGGGTGTTTCTACCCTGCCCCCTTTTTGCGTTTTGCGCGTTAGTTTCTCTGATTTCTTGTGCCTCGGTTCTACCGAGGCACAAGATGGCTGCCAACACTTCCTGGTTTGGAGTGTTGACAGCCAATTAGCATACAGCTCGTGATCGGGAGGGTACGCGGACACTACGCGGCCATAGATATATATGTGATTTTACTTTTGATTTTCTCAGGAACTACTGAACGGATTTACACCATTTAAGCAAAAGGCACGACTCTGAACCAAGGGCTACCTTTTTGCCAAATTTGGTGTAATTCCGTTCAGCAGTTCGGGCTGTAGCTGCGATGAAAGGTTCCTATGGAAAATTGCATGGGGAAAACACGTTTTGGGACCCCCCTTTTTCTCGGCCCCCACTTGACGAATCACCCCGAGACTTTCAGGATAGGAGTGGACCGGAGCGCCCCACGAGTTTTGAAAATTTTGCGAAGATTCGTCAACCGGCGCCAAAGTTATTTCAAATAGAATGTTGTGGATTTCCTATGGAAAATAGGTCCTAACTATAACTATCTACTGGCGACCGCAAGTAGATAATATATATCGCGCCACTCTCCATGGGTCCCAGCGGTCCGGAAGGAGCGGCTGCAGTTTGATATATATATAGATATAGATATATTCAACAATAGTGCAATTATTGTAAGTTTTTTATCAGCAGTAATCACATAGTGTGTAATAAAATAATTTAAATGCTTAGATTTTTTTTTCTTGATCTTACCTGCTTGTAGGATGCTTTTGATGATATAGCATGGTTTGCAGGTAACCATGTGTAATTCAAACACCATCATGGCAACAGATAACACTATGGATCTATCCAACAAGAAGCGTTTCTCTATATTCGTGTAACAGAATTTATGACCTTGAGTCCTTTATCCCTAATAACTATAGAACGTTGGGGGACCATTCACATCGTAAATTAGTTTCTTAAGGGCAGTCTATATCCCAGATACATGCGGGTTAGTCCGCATTCTCTAAAGCCATTTATTGAAAAGAAAATATAATACAACCAAAGGAATGCATTGCAAGGAATCTTGATACAGGAAATGAAAACCTCAAATTCACGTCCTGTTCGAATTCATGTCTTGAATGACATCTTTATGAGACACGTACTGTTAGTACAATAACTCTGGGAAGCATCTGTTTTTATAAAGCGTATTTCCCGTCCTCATTCACCATTCGTTTTAAATGCAGCACCCTTTTCTTTTGATTTTTTGGGGTGAATTCCTCGTCTGTTTTCTGGATAGAGAGACTTCTTTGGAATCCAACCTATGACTTTGTTGTGTAGAGCTTATCTCAGTGACTGAACGCCTTTTGACAGGTTCTCTTTTAGGGGCCTCTCATGCAGTAGTTTTTAGTTGAGGAAACTCACCCATGTGAATGGAGTTTCGAGCTTTCTGTTGCTTGTAATTTCTTAAGAAATACAATAACTATTGAAAGACTAGTGATGTTGTTTTCCTAATTGGCTGTCTCCTTCATGTTGATATTCAGCATAAATCTTCTTAGAATGTATAGTTACTTACAAATCTCCCGGTTAAATTAGCTTCATTTAAGCCCTAAAGTACAATCGAGCGCACTAAAATATGCAAAATAGATCTACATTTTGGTAAAAGAAAAACAATCTAACTAAATACATTATTTCAAGGGGGCAAAACTTTGCCTCTTACACTTTCTACGCAGGAATCTATTTTTTACATTGTTTTAAAGTTTGGGCAGTGCTGGGTTGCAAGACAACACAACTTTATATTCAATGGGTTAAGCTTTACATACTTTAGAATCAACAGTGGGTGATTAGAAGATTTAGTGATCATTTGTTTTAAAGGGGATATATGCCCCGTTATCCCTACAGCTCCGTCTCCTTGAGTGTTTTTTTATTTCCTCATATGTGGAAAGGAGACACTAACCCCTTTATTTGCTGCCTAATACCATGGTGCCATGTTCACTCATCCAGGCTAGTGTCAGGCCAAAACAAGGAGGTCCCTGATTATATCTGGGTAAAATTGGCTGAGCAGCACTATTGGAGAGAGGTTGGTTTTTTTAGGCTTACACTGCCTGACATACACCCAGTGTTAAAGAGGAAAGCTAGATTTTTTGTTATGAATGGGTGGCCTTGCAGTGATGCATAATCTTCTCAAGTATTTCTCTGGATTGGTTGTATCAACCTCATGATCTCATTTTATCGTTTTTTGTGCATGGTGGGCCCACCGAGTTCGCCGCTGTGCTAGGTCTGTTGGCCTTGCTCGAGGTCTTACATAATAGAGCAGGTCAATTAGTTATAACAGTGGCGCCCCAGCACATTTGTAATTCTGTTGCCAGGACAGTTATGCATTTGCGCTAATCTAACTCGTCTTTTCTTGTGCAGGACGTGGACGCCGCCACTGCTGGACGCATCACCCTGGAGAAGCAGCTGGAGAGCTTGGAAGCCGAAATTGTGTTTCTGCAAAGAGTTCACACTGAGGTAAGAAAGTGCTCCTCAAAATGAAGAGTACGGTGTCAGTGTCCACGTCTGCTGCAGACTCTAGATTCTGTTTACCACGTGCCCTTTCTTTTCCGTTACACGCAGGAGATTGAAGATTTGATGAAGCAGATTTACAGCGCCACCACCAGCGTGGACATCGCTTTCTCCATCCCAGACCTGGCCGCGTCTCTGAGGGACATTCAGTCGGAGTACGAAGGGATTGCAGCCAAGAACCTGCAGGTGAAGTCGGAGCGCGTGCCCTGTGTGGGCTGGAATGACATGTCACATCGTGTACAGAACAACGAGGCGCAGCCTCCCTTTGACGCGCACATATTGCTCTGTAAACATCTGATGTTTCCCCTCGCCCCTCCCCACGGTTCCCCCTCATTAGACTTCACTACTTAATCCAGCATTGGAATAATATAATTCCGCCCGGGTGATTGATGGTTTGGGGGGAAGCTTTGCTGCTTGTCTTGTTAATATGACAGTACACATTTTCCGCTTGCGGTTGCCCGACTTACTCTCCTGCGTGTGTGTTTGTTTCCCCCAGGAGGTAGACGAGTGGTACAAAACCAAATTTGTGGACTTCAATCAAGCCTCCACGAAACACGCGGAGAACGTGCGACGTTTCAGGGAAGAAATGGGAGACTGCAAGAGAAGTGTAAGCTGATTTGAAAAGGCCTTCCAGCTTAGGCTGTGTCACTTCCAATAGGACACTTGCCGGGGATGTCGCGAGGCCGTAGAACATGCCCGTCTGCCCGCGCTCCTGTCTTGTGGAAGTGACGTTCTTAGTCGGTCGGGTGGTTGGGGGAGGGGAAGGCGCAATTTTTGCCGAGCTTTATGCAACAGAAAAACACAGGGTTAGCGGGTCTGGAAAATTGATTTCAGGAGGCCATTGTAGGAAAGGGCTGTCACCAACTTTACATCATTTATGCAGGCCGGATTGTCTTATTCTCAAGCTAGACGTCCATTTCAGGAACATTTGACTCGATTGTTTACATTTAAATGATTTTTTGTTATGTTTCATGTATTTATATCAATTTCAATGAGAGTTATATTCAGAATCAAACCCAGGGAGATTGTTAACAGCAGTAAAAACATAAATGCAGGAGCCCACAGTGTTTCATAGGAGCCCGCTGCCAGGTACCACAGCTGCCAGTCTTCATTCCACCTCATGCATGCATCTCTCTTTCACCACCTTACACTTCCGCCTCTTTATCTCAGTCTCGAAGGTTGTTTCTCACCCATGCCTTCACCCTTGCCGCTGTTTTCCGAGTGTTCTCTTCCTACCCCTTCTTCTTCCCCCCTCTTACTTTTGCTTATGGACGAAGTCTGATGATGAAAAATATGTTCATGTCCCTAAATGTGAGTGCTAGTGCACACCACCTACAACCACCGGCATAAATTAAACAGTGGCTTCCCATTCAGGCAGACCCCATTGTCCCCAGAGAGACTTGGGTTACGTGTTTGGGCAGGTTCAGTGTAGAATACATCTGTCTCATGGTTGGGGCCTGATCTGTCACCCATCTTCACTTTTGTAACCAGACTTTGGTGCTGCCCATGTAATTTTGAATGCACCATTGAGAGTGCTTCTGTTGCACCGACTATCTTGTAACAATTTCACGTGTATCCACAATACTTCAGGGTCTCTGGCAATGTTCCCTCAAATTATTTTTCTTTGTATGCAGCAGCACAGCATATGTGTGCAAACCTTTCTGAGCTGTGTGCGCAAATGGAACTCACTAGGAGTCACGATGCGACTATGTGTGTGCTACTTATTCTAAGGGTCATTGAGGTGCAACATATTCCTTTCACTTTTGAAAAGAATGGGCTAAAAGATAAATATTTAAATATATAATTAGTCCAGTTATGTTGGCTAAAAGCCTTTTGTTTTAGCGAAAGCTATGGATGGGCAGGTGGAACTCCTGAAATAATCCAATATTTCATGATATGTCATTACACCTAGAAGTATTATTGTTCTGAGATTTTTAAAAAAACATCCTTTATGTACCTCATTGTTATTTATTTGAAAGTGCCAGATGCAGCCATCTCCTCTGTGCCCCCTGGATGCATATGTGGCCTTGTTACTCCACCTGTTTAATACTTTTGATGCTACTCCTGCAAATCATTGTGCTCGTGCCTCCTCTCTCACTCATTCCATTAAACTTACTCTTTCACTAATTCTAATTCTTTCTTACACTTTCATGATTCCTCTTGCTCTTTAACACACTACGTCATTCAGCCCCTGAATATAATTGGGGCACTAATTCAGTTTCAAGTGCAAACTTCCATTTATGCATGAATTTGGATTATAGTTCATGCTGTTTCACTCTGTTGATATTCACCAGGTAAAACCTAACACAAATTAAGGGGTCATATAGTGCAAATGCCTTTGTCTATCTTGGGTTTAATGTATTCTCCATTCTAAGGACTTCAAACCAGGGTGAGTGCAAGTTGTGCACCTGCTAAATACCACACCCTGTGCAAACTGTAATTAGTGGGTGTGCAATTCACACCAAGTTGTAATCAGGCCCTCACTCTTTCACTTCCTATCTTACATTTTTGCATATATTCAACCAAAAGCTCTTGCTGTTGTCAGCTATCAACCGCACATATATATTTGCAGGGTAATTTGTATTTGTAACAACTCATGAAATTTATAAATAAATAGTCTCACCTACACATTAAAACTGAACTTATTGAAAGTCGCACAATCACTCTAGTGATCGCACAAGCCCCAAAAAACAAATAAGTCTGGTCTGCAATGGAAACGCATGGAAAGTCATACCATGGACTAGCTGTAGTTCCATATTAGTGGCAGATTGTATGCTATACAAGTGCTAGTTCACAATAGCAATTAACTCATACACACACTCTCCCTTTTCCAATGTTTTAGAAATAAAAGTACAAAAGTAGAGGGTGGGGGTACGGTTTAAAACGTGTATGAATGTGCTGTGACAGCACTGAAAACTGTACTGTACTTTTAAACCTATCTTCTAATCGATCTAAATCGATCAATCTACATATAGCTTTCAGATGAAGAAGTAATATAGGCTAGTCAATGTTTGGAAGCACATCTGGTCAAAAATGTGAATGGTTATATTTCATTTATTTTTGTTGTGTTATATAGCATGAACGAGCCTAAAGGGCATTAGAGTGCTTTACAGAGGGGCAACAAATCTGAGCATCTAGAAAATGTGAGCGCAATTTAAAATAGAGACAAAAGTTAGATAACAAACCATACATAAAAATCAACTGTCAGGAGAAGAGAGGGGGAAACATATATACACCATAGACAATGTGATTAGACAGAATAGTAACTTTAATTGCAATGTAGAAAAAGAACATATTTACAAAACATTTTATGTCCTTTTGTTGCATGCAGTAGTGTTAAAGAGAGAATATCTTTGATGACTGAAGTTTTCGATAGTATAGTAACAAGTCAAAAGGCATCAGCAAACTTCATTTACTTGCAGTAGGAATCTTGAAGCCAGATATACAGCCGCAATTCTGCAGAAATTCCTCACATTAACTTACATGAGAAATACAAGGCGCAGCCTTGCCATGTGTGACACAGATCACCTCTCACCTAAGCAAGAGCTTTCACTTTAACTGCCTTGCCTTTTGCTTTTTCATATATGCATTTGACATTTAAAGGATGGTGTTCTTTCTTCAGCAAAACGGCCTTTATTATGTATGCTTCCACAGGCCCCCTGCGCAGAGAATAATGACAAATGCGCGGCCGCCTAGGCCCCCACCTTAGAGCGAACTGTGGTCTCTGGGTTGCTGGCTTTCACTGTCAGCCTTTTAGATATGAAACATTCACTAAAATCAGCAAAGAAGCTTTGTTTTACAAAGAACAAAGATGGGTGCATCGTCTGTCTTCTGACACACAAGGACTGAATGAAGACATTCCTTGGAGTGCTTTACGCACTTAAAACTCCTTTGGAATAGTATCTTATTACTGCATCATTGACACTTTTTGACCTTCACTGGAACCCGTACATTAAGATTCACATTGCATGTTATATTACATACTGGGGACACCGTTTAGGAGATGATGATGAAGCCTTAGTGTGACTTTTACTCCACTCCAAAATGGCCTCCAAACTTTCCATAGACTTCAAAATGGCCCCCATTTTTCTTTTCTTTTCTGTTTACTATGAACAGAGGTAGCGCCAAACTCATGGTGGTCGCCAACCAGTAAAATCCCTCAATAATTTTACTAATTCAACAACCTCTCAAACCCTGCACCCAATCGAGGATGTTTCCAGAGCAGTTATAGGTAGAATCTGACCAGCGGCCCAAGTTATCGTACCCACTCCAATATGGCGCCTGCAGTGTGGAGACCAGCACAATGACTGCCCTCACACACGCGAGCGGTCCAGCAACAGCTGGTAGCAATCACGAGTTAATGAGGAGGAGTAGCAGGTATTTAAACCGGGCTTTCGCACTACACCATACCTCCCGGTCCCGGCAGCAGTGGGTAGGTCCCTGGACTTATTGCGTACTACGCAAACGTGAGTACTTTGTTAACCTTGGTGGTCTGTTGTTGCCCTACTGCTAACCCCTGTTAAATGGTTTCTCAGCCATTTTAAACACAGTCAACTAGGTAGATGCACCTTCCCTACCCCCCCCCTCTTTTTTATTTTTTATTTCCTTAACCTAACTTCGGTAACAAATATGAAGCCTGTGTATTTTCATCATAACAGGGACTATGACTTTTTATGATTTGGGCAACTTTAAAGAACTCCCCTTGAAATATGTTCACTTTTCCATGTAACAGATAGCGTGATGTCGGAGCATGTTACTATACATTTTAAGGAGGCATATCAAATCCTCTGGTTTATTTAATTTAAGCGCGATCAACTTCGCAAGCTGGCAGTTCTTAACTGTTCCTTTCATCTGTATACCCCTCTAGTATATGGGGAAGTTCCTCATATCTTGACCTGCCGGGGATTGATGAAGCAGTAGTGTATCCCAAATAGGGTGAGTCTTGTGCTCTTTCTGCAGTTTTGGGTTTTTAATACACTGATTTGGTCACTACATACATGAGACATAATGTGACCACAATAACATTTGGCACCTGGTGTATATATGCCTGTAACACCTCACCACTGTGTGCTGTGAATTAGACACACAGGGAACAGGACAGTAGTGTTTGATACTAGTATTATTGGTTTGATATCATGCATTAATATGTGATTTTCTCTCCATAATAGGTAGAACCAGTACTACCAGTCATTAGACAGAGTGTAGATAGTTTTTTAACTTTAGGTCCTGACGAATCGCCTCTAGACTTGTAGAATAGGCGAGAAACATGTTGACCAACCACACGGAAGAGCGCCACACCTGAGACATTAACTTAGCATTGCGCCTTTCCTTTTTATTTAAATCAGGGTAGGAGACCCCACAATTAAAATTTATTTTTGCTGGTACTCCCAACCCTGTTTTAATTCACATAAACATCACACACCACTCATTCATCTACACTCACTAAGCCCCTCACCCCCACGGCACCAAACGGCTATTTGGAAAAAGATCTCCGCCAAAGTGCCCCTCATTGGGAGCCCGTCAGGCATTGCAGCGCCGGCCAGACGAGGAGCAGCCCGATGATGAAGCATGACACCCAACTGGGTGTGTGAGGGCATTATATTCCAAAGAAATGGATTCCCATCTCTTTGACTCTGTAGCCTACTGTCTTTTGTATATTGCTACACTCTAGATTATTTAGGAACAGCACAACTCTAATTTTCATATAGCCTTTTAGATATGTCAGTGTTAATTTTGTTATGGTTTTTGTAAAACGTTTTTGTTCAGAGACCTGCCGGGCCCTCTGCAATATATAAAAAAAAATGTCTAAAAGCAACAATATTTTCTGTTCTGAAAAACCATACATTGCATAGTGATCCCTGACACTGAAGGGGCTACTTTATGTATGGATCTGCTCCTTGTGAGAGAACGGAACGCTATCACTCACAGTGAATTTAGCCAATGGCTAATGGAGTGACCAACTGCCTTATGCTGTATGCTGCAGTGGGTGGAAGAAATATGTGAATGACACAACAACAGGCCAGTGGATGAAGAGGGTTAGGTAAAAGCCCCTATATGTAAGTATATTATAAATAAAATTTTAGTGAAATGCAAAAGGTTTAGGCTAACGCTAGACCAAAAAGGAACAAAGACCCTGCAGGACAGAAAATATTACGAAGTAGTTTTTTTGCGCAAAATATAAAACATGTAAACATTATAGAAGCTTGTCAAACTGGAGAGAGAGGAAACTTTACTGCTCCAAATATCTGGTTGAATTAGGGGATGTCTTTGGAGAAAGGATTTCAGGGTAGGCACGTGCCACTGCTGCAAAGACTGCTGGAAGATGGGAATCTGTGCTGTGAATCCTGGCAGGTAGTTGAGTTTGGCATCGTTCTAGGGTCCATAACCCCAGCCCATTTCAGGTGGATGACGGTCCCACTCGTATGATCTTTGGTGGCTTTAGGAAGCTCAATACAGATAATGTTTGTTTGCTTGAAAACAATACTGAGGTATTGCATCTGGTGTACAGATTTATTGGAGATATTTTGAACATTCGGAAATACTTTTTCCAGAAAAGATTACCACTGTGCAAAACGAGCACGACATAGAAACACTTCGCACATAGGGTTAAAACAAAGACAACACAGGTCCAACCATACATCCTACATTGATCAGCGTGCTACCCATGTAGGTAAGTGCTATGGTGTCCTACATTTGGGTAGTAAGCGCTATATATAAATGTTACAATACGATACAATAATACAATAATGATGGAGAGCTAGCTAGGTAAGGCATTGCTGAGATTAATGCTGTAAAAAAATTCTAGATCAATGAAGCAGTTGTAAAGTTATATTCACCTCTGAAAACTCTGACTCCTAATGATCTTTGCTGAAGCCACCTTTGCTGTTAGGGCACCTGTCAACACAGGAAAATATCAAAAGCGATTGGCAGTTTTAGAAATAAAGTTTCTTTAGCTAGACATTAGCAACTGGTACCCGAAAAGTTTTACATATTATTGTCTGAGATGCAGTGCCTTTTATAATAAAGCCCTTGAAAAGCATGTGAGTCATGGTGTATGGGCACT
Organism: Calotriton arnoldi; assembly: GCA_963921515.1. Taxonomy (NCBI): domain Eukaryota; kingdom Metazoa; phylum Chordata; class Amphibia; order Caudata; family Salamandridae; genus Calotriton; species Calotriton arnoldi. Next base: position 911,604 of record CAWUFW010001850.1, on the reverse strand, counting down.
GAATTAATCATGAGTTCCCCTATCTGGCACACCTCTGCAACGGTGACCTGGAACTTTGCTACTTGACCCTCATGTTTATGCCATGCTCCTAAAAAAAGGCGTCTCTGGATCCCAATCTCCCCGCCAGTTATCGTCCTATCTCTCTGCTTCCTGCTGTGGCTAAGGTCTGTGAGAAAGTGGTCAATAAACAACTGACCGCTTTTGTGGACCAGCATGGCCTCCTTCACCCAGCCCAATCCAGTTTCAGAGCCTCCTACAGTATGGAATCGGCACTGGTGGAAATCTCGAAGGCTTGTGGTGTCACTCACGCAAAGTGTGGACATAACAGCTGAACGATTCCGCAGCTGTCTCACGGCGCTGATGGCTTGGATGAATTCTAATTTTCTGAAGCTCAACACAGAAAAAACTGAGGTTGTTGAGTTTGGTCAGAAACCCTCAGTATGGAGCCAACTATGGTGGCCCCCGAAGCTGGCTCTTGCCCTGTCCCTGTGTCCAAGGCTAGGAACTTAGGTTTCCTGATTGACAAAAACTTAATGCTTGCCCCACAAATTAACGAAGTCACCTCGGCCTGCTTTTTTATGATAAAGGTCCTACGAAAAATACTTCCTTTTATTCCTTTCTCCCTAAGGAAAACGGTAGTAGGAGCCTTGGTCCTGTCGAGAGTCGATTACTGTAATGCACTGTATCTGGGAGCTGGCGCAAGACAGTTCTCCAAACTTCAGTCACTACAGAATGCGGCCGCTCGAATATTGCTGGACTTACCTAAACATCATCCGACGTCCAACGGTATAAAGCAGTTACATTGGCTTCCAGTTCGACGTCGAGTGGACTTTAAGGCCCCCTGCTTGGTGCACAAAGCTCTGTATGGAGGAGGAGCGGCGGATCTCAGGCCCCTCTTCCCTCGGTACGTGCCAGCACGCGCTCTTAGGTCCACAAATATGGGGTTGGTATGTCTCCCCAAGACAAGAAGAGTCAGATGGGGAGGAAAGGGCTTTTCATTCCAAGCGGCTAAGCTCTGGAACTCCCTCCCTACACAGATGCGACAACAACCCAACAGGACTCTATTCAGAAAAATATTGAAAACCTGGCTTTTTGCAAAGACCTAGATCTTCTAACGCTGCACCATTCGTACACACCTCAGCGCCAAGACGCCTCTGCAATAGTGCGCTTAATAAATAATTCAGTCAGTCAGTCAGGCCATACGTGAAATGTTAGATGCTGGGGGCAGGGCAGCTCTGGTCCTTTTGGACCTGTCGGCTGCTTTTGACACTGTGCCTCATGCCCTGCTCCTGGCCCGCCTTCAGGAGCTTGGCATCACAGGCTCTGCCAGGAAGTGGCTGAATTTCTTCCTGGACAGTAGAACTCAGCATGTCTGGATCCCCTCCTTTGCGTCAAATACCCAGAAACTACTGACCAGGGTTCCCCAGGGGTCAGTCCTGAGCCCCCTGCTGTTCAAAGTCTACATGTCACCTCTCATCTGGATGGCAGAAGACTTGGGCACTAAAGTCATCGTGTATGCTGACGACACTCAGCTTCTTTTCACCTGGAAAAAATATGAGTTGTCCTCTTCCCATGTCAAAACATGTCTTACAGCAGTGTTTGATTGGCTCACTGCTGCCCAGCTTAAATGCAATGAGGATAAAACCGAGATTTTATTCTTCAGTAATTTTCCTCCTCAGTACTGGCATGCTTTCTGGCCTGATGAGTCTCCCAGGCCTACCCCACGAGGTCATCCGGTCAAGAACCTAGGGATTTGTTTTGACGAAAAGCTAAGTTTCAGTACTCAGATCAATAAACTGACAGGAATGTGCTTCGGCATGCTGAAATCACAAAAAAAAAATCTGCCTCTACTCCACTTATCGGCAAAAGAAACGGTCACCAGAGCGCACATCACCTCTCGTATTGATTATGCCAATGCGCTGTACGCCGGTTTGCCCGGCTGCCTACTAGATAAATTGCAGGTTGTCCAAAACGCCGCAGCTAGAATTCTCTTCAACCTCCACAAGCGGATCAGCATCAGGCAGCACCTTTGTAACCTGCACTGGCTACCTGTGAAAGCACGGGTTAAATTCAAGTCCCTGGTAATGGCACATGCTGCTCTCTATGGGCTTGGTCCGGTGTACTTTAGGACGTGCTTTCAGTTCCATGCCCCCACCAGGCAACTGCGCTCTTTCAATACACTGAGCGCGTGCACGCCCAGATTCCGCCTTAAAAGGACAGGTGGCAGTTTCCTACCCTATACGGTGTCGGCGGCCTGGAACACACTTCCATTTGACTTACCAGCCTTCAGGATCCCAAAAAATTTAGAAAGAGACTCAAAACATTTCTCTTCAGTTAACGCCCTCTCCTTTCTTGCTGGTTCCTTTCTCCTCTGCTTTTTCCTCTTTTGGGCTCGTGCCGGGACACTCTTTTGAGTAGCTTCGCGCGTTATAAACTCCTATAACATCAGCAAGATTATCACTTCTTGTGATTTGGGTGGTGTGCATGGTTTGGGCCTGAGATCCTCCTGCGAGCCTCAGGAGGAGCCTGACAACATACCAGAGACTATGTATTTTTTGCACATCTCCCACGTAGTGCACCACATTGATAAAGCCTCCTTGAATCTGACTGTGCTGTGTGGCTGCGGATCCCATCTGAGTAACCTGAGTGCACATGTGCACAGTTGTTTGTTTGGGTCCTCTGATCCAAATCCAGTTTCACAGATCATGGAAATCTTAGAACATCTTAGCATCTGAGGATACATTGTGTTTTCTTTGACAAACAAATTTGGATTCAGATCACTAGCTAGGAAGGAGCTAAAGCACTCTCGTTTTCCTTGAGTGTCTCCATATTAAGGGCCTGAATTAGACTTTGGTGGTTGGGTACTCTAGCACAAATGTGACCGACATCCCGTCCACATTATTATAAGTCTGATATATCCTAATGTACTTGTAATAAGACAGACTTGATATCCATTGCGTTTGTGACATAGTGCCTGTCCACAAAACTCTAAATTAGATCCTAAGTGTAGTATTTAGTTTTGTGGATACTTTGGTACATTAAAGTAACCTTATTAAGGAGTTTGTCACCAGAAGTAAATGACTCCAGTACCGTTCGTCAACCCTGGGAATCTGCAATGCGACTGGGACCTAATCACTGATTTGGCCGTTTGCAACCTGGAGGGCCAAAGAAACTATCGCCCACCAAGCACTAAGAAATCCAGATCGAAAAAAACACACCCTGGTATACTACTGAATTAAAATTAAGAAAATCTACCCTGGACACTGCCGCTGTAAGATACAGCAAGGATAAAACCAACCAGAGGGCTTTACAACAGCTAAATAATAAAAGGAAAGCCCATCACGCCCTGCTGTGGAAGTCAAAGGTAACATATGTGGAATCAGAATAGATACATTTATTTTCCTTTTTGTCTTGCAACAATCAAGATAAGTTCTGGCTTCACATCAATACACTAAACAATAAATCTGCTGTCTGAGGGAATGGCGTCCCAACAGTGAAATAGGTGGAATATGTACAGATATTACATGCAGATCCTGATTCTGCGGTCTGACATAGTGATGCCCACCTGTGGTAGGAATCAGATCCAGGCACTGAAGCAGAGAAAACAGGGTCTATGGTACTTAATCGAGATTTTGTCTATAAAGCCATCAAGGCCATGAAAACCAACAGGCCCCAGATCCCAATAGCCTACCAACTGCACTTTTTAAGTCCGATCTAGACTTCTGGTCTGACTTCCTTACTCCCTGGTACGCAGACAGTTTTCAGTCAGCAGAGGTTCCTTAATCCTGAAAGGGATCCATCCTCCATCAAATTCACAAAAAGGGGAGCCACGCCATCCCAGGAAATTATCGGCTAATTGCACTATTGGACCTAGAGGCTAAAACCTATGTGAAAATCTTACTCCATGAGCTTGAGGCATGGGTGTCTGAAGCTAATATTATACCTTTTTATCAAACCACATTAAGACAGCATTCCTCTACCATCGACAATATTGTCGCCCTGCCATATTTGGTCTATAGCGCTTCTCTACCTTCTCAACCGCCTCTGTTTGCGTGCTTTGTATACTATTCTGCTACTTTTGATAGTGTTGAACATAATAAACTCTCGGCAAAGCTTGCAGAATGAGGCATTGTCTCCAAAACTGGATAAGTCTCAGTGCAGTGCCTTTAGGAGGCTGTCCCATCTTCTAAAATACACTCACTGCTCGCTACTTCGCCTAGAGTTTGGACTGCATGGCCAAGACCTTAAATGTAAGGCCGCCTTCCTCAAGTATTATTGCGCCATACAACAAGCCAAACCAGATACCCTAAAAAGGGCTCTTCAAGTGATTTTCACCGCTTCAACCAATCCACGGCCTCTATATCTTAGAAAGGCTGCTCTTGATCTAGATGTTAATTTAGACACACTGACAGCCCTTACTGTTCCTTATTCCAGCACAAAATCAATTTTTAGGAAACAGGTTACACACGTTTTCGAGGAAAGTTGACTTAGCAACTTTATATTCCATCACATATCCCGCCTCAGTCATAAAATCGTATGGGGAAACGAGAATGCAACAGTACCTAAAGTTAACACTAGCCAATGAGACAAGGCACTGTATTAGAGAGCAACTCATGGTCCTTACAATTAATACATTTAGACCAGCATGGGCAGCAACATCAGGCAGCAGGCTTTGTAAATTCTACGAGTTTAGAAGAGAGCCCATGATTCAGCTGCTATGCTGTTGCCCAGAGTTTTTAACAGCACGCCGCACTTTATTAAAACCAATGTTTAGGTTGAATTGGGGTCTCCTCCTGCAATGATGTGCTGGAATTTGTATGACTACCACTGTTCCCATGTATTTGGCACGCTTTGGGAAGTTTGTTAACACGATCATTACCGCCATCAGGCAGTGCAGGACTTGACTACATCAATTATGGCCACTGTCGAAAGATCCATATTTTTACACCACATTTATTTGCCTTTTGCTATAGAGTTGTATTTTATGATACTGTTCTACTTTAGGATTGCTGATGGTATGTTCTTAATTGACTTTATTTTGCGATTAATTGTAACAATTTTAATTAACTAACACAGATGAAAATTCATACACACTGGGTACACACATGACAGAGTCATAAAGCTGAAATTAAGAAGTGTTCAACCCACATTAATTTTATTGCCCACTTACACAGTGTCGTATTCATGACATAAGTGGAATCTGGTGTGTAAGGTTCCAGTAAGAATGTTTGTTGTGGGGATTCTTGGTTGTCAGTTGAGAGTTGGGGCTGGCCAGGGGAAGTCACGCCATAACATGCTGATTAAAGCTTTTACCAGGAACGGAGTGAATGGTCTAGACAATCCTCATTTCCTATATTTGGCGATACACATGCACATGCCACGAACTGGACTATCTGTTTGCACTTCACCTACAGGTGTATCCTAATTGTTAACACAGGCTGCCTCATTTGACTTCAGCGATTTATTCCTGTGCCATTTTGACTATTCAAATGGCCAATGATTCAACTTACTCTTGGCTGTGTTGTCTACTGTCCCTCAAGTGTGCTGGTGAGTTCCAGAAGGTCCAGTGGGTGGGTGAGAGGAGGAAGTTCTCTTATTACCGGTCCTGGAGGGCATGAACCATAGCTTATTTCTAGGATGTCCACATGGGATGAATATTTATTACAACCCCAGAAGAACGAAAGGATCTACCAGGGCTCGAACCCGTGACTTTCAAGTTATCCAGAGAGCTCTGCAATTGATGCTTTTCAGACTGACCTTCGTTTATTGCAGAGCCTCTGGCTTTAAAAAAAACCTTATAAAGATAATCTATAATTTGCCATTATTCAAATTAAAAAAAATAGCTCCATATTTTGTGTTCTATTATTTTATGTTATATGTATGTTTGTAGCTTACAATCTGCCATTATTACGGCCTCGTAGCACTAATCTGCTACCTCCCTGCTTTGGCTTCGACGATTCCTTAACGGACAGGAGCCTGGTTTTGTTTATTTATGATTTTCTGTGTGTTTATTGCAGATTAAGTGTAAAGAGCTGGAGCTGGAGGCCCTTAAAAATAAAAATGCAGCTTTGGAAGCACAAATTAAAGACGCACAGGAAAAGAACAATGTTGAAATTGAAGAACTACAGGTAAAAATCCAATCAATTAAGTTGCCGTATTCTGAATGGCTAATTGTTAATTTCCAAAACACAGATGTAAGCTTGTTAGTTAACTGTGTTCCATCACTAGTGGTCAGTTGGCATAGAATGGTAGGTGCTAACAGGGGACTATGAACATGTTCACCCTCATTATTTATGTGGGTGATGGGTTGTCCTACTCTGCAGTAGGTATGGCTTCCACTGCCAGGCAGTCCCCACTGCTCCTTATGCAGTGCTGAGCAGAAGAATCTGTTCCTGGCAGAATTTTATCTACCAGTGAACTTCCAAATGGGGTAGACCTCATATGCATGGGCGCGTTTTCCGCTGCGTATGAGCTCCACCCATTCCACTCCCCTCCAATATCTAATAGGATTTATAATGATGACAAGGAAAGTACAAGTGTCATTCAAAAGCAGATCTGCATTTTCTTTAGTGGTGCACTGTGTGTGGGGAGACCCTCTATGCCTCCCCTGTGTAGAAGAGAAAACCACAAGTTTCTAACACCCCTTTGCCATAAAGATTAATGTATGCCCAGAGCTTCATGGAGTGCTAGGCAGAGGTGTCCTAGAAGACGAGAGGAAGGCTGCGTTGCATGATTTCATGCCAGCCCCTACGTCAAGGAACTATTAATCTCTTCTCAGTCTTTATACCAGGCAGCTAATTTTTTTTAATAATAAACAACCCCCCCCCCAGTAATTACAATTAGACAACATCTTAATATTTCGATTTTTAACCAAAGCAGAGGTGATACGGGATAGTGGACCTTGCATAGCACATTGCTGTAATTGCACCACAAATCTGCCTTGGTCACTTTTTCATAGTCTGTAATAAAACAGGATATGTTATCCCTATAAATCCGGAGAACCCAAAAAGTGCTATAAGTGCTATATTTAGAACGGCTCATGTGTATCAAGTAGTATTAGATGAACATCTCAACATATGCTATTGTCAGCGGTATGTTCCATGACACTGGCTAAACATTGCATTGAGTAGCCGAGATTAACAATGAATAACATTGTGAATAAATGTTTTGATATTTAATATGCTTGATCTTGTAAAGATGGCAGGTAACATGGTATGAATTGTTCGGTCAGACCAGTTAAACCTTTTTTGATGGTTTTAAGCAGTATGACACTTTTCAGAAACTGGTAAACTCACCACAAATTAAATTATTATGAAAATGTAGCTCAAGCTACCTTCCTTGACACCTTGCAAGCAATGTATTATTGCTCCATTTGACTACTCAAATGGGCAATTAATTCTCTTGTTGATGATTCTGTTGTATGCTGTCCTTCTCAGAAGGTTCAGTGGGTGAGTGAGAGGAGGAGGTCATTAGTTCATCTGAGTGATCTCCAGTATTGGTCCTGGAGGGCAAGAGCCATGGTTAATTTCACGGATGTGCATGCGATGGATATCCATGCAGTGAATCTAAAGGGTAATAATGTATTTTGTTCTTATGTTTCCTGAAATCGGGCATGATTGTGATTCCTGAGGACAATCTTAAACCTCTTCTGGTGCATGCTAATTCTTAGGTGAATCTCAGTATTACAGAGTGGGCTCTAGGGCAGCAGAGGCGGCATGGGGTAATAACAATTGCTACCATGTATGTTGGGATGTATATATGTATATGGCATGTCTATAGCAAGAACTTAGCCAAAAGGCAGCAGAGCACTGTATATGGTCAAAGACAAATTTAAAGCCCATGACTAATAGAAGAGGAAGCTGGGTTGTGATTGGTTAATGTTGTGTTCTTTAAAGAAGTGAGTCTTCAACTCTTCCCTAATTTGGAGCAGCATTGGGGCAGTCTTGATGGATGATGTTCCCGATCCTAGGTGCATAGTTGAAAAAGGCCTGTTGTCTTGTTTTTTCTTTTTCACACTTGTTAGTCTGCAGTCAGCTGGTGTCCTTGCTGTCGGCTTGCCGAGAGACACCTGAGATGGTGAGCTTGTCTGCAAGATAAGAAGAGGTACCAGGCGTGATGGCTTTGTAAATGATGCAGCTGGTTTTGAAGGTAGTGTGGGCTGACAAGGACAGCCAATAGCGTTCAGTTAAGAAGGGGGTGAAGTGAGTATACTTCTTCAGGCCTTGGATAAGACGTGCTGCAGCATGTAGGATGGCCCTAAGGGGTGCCAGTGTAGAGTTTGGGAGACCATGGAGTAGAGCACTACAACCAAATAGATGCAAGAGTATAAGGGCTTGAATAGCAGTTTTGAAGTTGCTTTCTGGAAGAAATGGTTTGACTTTCTGTAGAAGAGAGATTTGGTTCCAGGCCATCTTTGTTTTTATGGCAGTGTTCTTTGAGGGTGAGGTTGGTGTTCGGAATGAATCCATGTGACATGACATTAGTTGAGAATTGGGTTTCAAAGCCGTCAAAGATTATGGTATATTAAATTCCAACATAGAGGTGAACCTGGGCAGTCTTTCTCATGAAGTCTGGCCACAAACTAGGTAAGGTGAGGAACTGATGCAGCCTCTGCTCTGCAACAGTTTAGGTGACACAGTATGTAGAAAATATATTTAAACAATGTTTTCTATTTTTAGGATAAAATTATGAAACTCCAGGAGGACTTGATAACAATGAAAGAGAAAATTGCCCTGCATCTACGCGAATACCAAAGTCTTCTTAATGTAAAAATGGCACTGGATGTTGAGATCGCCACCTACAGGTGACAGTAGTTGTGAACAGGTCATCATGTTCAAGTCCCAAGCTATGCTCAGGCGATTTCACCTTTTGGTTATTTTTTTCACATATTTTTCACATGGGAAAAGTGGGCACTAACTTAACTCTTTGCTTGCAGGAAGCTGATTGAAGGTGAAGACATTCGTCTCTCGACCAACGTAAGCGGACATCACCTATTGAGCAGGATGACAGAATGTCATGGGGAAGCCAGCACAATTCAGAGCATTTCCAAAGAACAAGCTGTAGAGGTAACTGAAAGAAAAACTCTCCTCATCAGGTAAGAATGTTTTTTTCAGTGTTCTTCTCTCTCCGATTCCCCACATATTTGCTGATTAGGCTTTGCCTCACCTCCCAGTTCTGTTCTTACCTTCCTACCCACTGTTCACACGTCTAAAGTTGGATAAATCTAGTAACGCTTTTCTCGCTTTCCCTCTCCCTTGATCCTTACTTGAAAACCTGGCCTTTTTTCTAACTCCTAGTGTTCCACTCTCACTACGCACCGAGTTTGTTGTGCCTTGATATGGTTTGACTTGTGATGTGTGTTTAATAATGATGTAAATAAATAAATACACATCAGCTCATTCACCCCATTTCCCCCACAGCCTGTCCTCCACCGGGGTGACGGAGTAATTTACTCCATTGTCCTGGTGGAGGTGCCAACAGCCAAATTTAGAAATGTCTGCTGACCAGCGGACATTTCTAGAATTGGCAGGAACCGCCATCATGGCGGTTCCTGTCAATGTGCTGTGCTTTTGCTGTAGCTCAGCTTGAGCATATGTGAAACCTACCTTGCATTCTGCATTGGTCTCCTGCAGTTTTGGTTCCTTGTAGGCATCAGGTGGGTTAGCCACATTGGTGCCAGTTTTACGGAGTTGCCTGGCTCCACCTCTCGCTACTAAGCACCATCTTGGAAGGGTCAGTGGCCTACTTTATTCATTTCATGTGTTACATTTTCCCACCTTTAAGTTCATTTTAATACTTTCCCAGTACTTTCCCTCACAGGGAGCCTGTGCAGGGCAAGTGGGGCTGCTGGGCCCTCGGTTTGCTCCCTTTTTACTTTGCCCAACAATTATTAGGCTTTTAGCTCCGGCGCCGGCGTGTAGACACGCCCACCCTCTTATGGAGGGTTATTTAACACGGGATTAGCGTGTCCGCGCAGCTCAGCTTGGGCATATGTGAAACCTACCTTGCATTCTGCATTGGTCTCCAGCAATTTTGGTTCCTTGTAGGTATCGGGTGGGTTAGCCACCTTGGTGCCGATTTTACGGAGTTGCCTGGCTCCACCTCTTGCTACTAAGCGCCATCTTGGAAGGGTCAGTGCCCTATTTTATTCATTTTATGTGTTACATTTTCCCACCTTTAAGTTAATTTTAATACTTTCCCAGTACTTTCCCTCACAGGGGAGCCTGTGCAGGGCAAGCGGGGCTGCTGGACCCTCGGTTTGTTCCCTTTTTACTCAAAGATGACTCCAAGCACTCAAAAGTCAAGAAAACAAGTGTGAATATATGTAGAATTGTCCAGTGTCTTTTATTCAGACATCAGGCTTTTCTTTCAGAAGTTATAATTCGCGATACATGTTATTTCTTGACATCACTACAGCTCCATGCCAACACGTGTTTCGTCCGTTAAGTATAACTGGACTTCATCAGGGCAAAACAGTAATCACTATCGTCCTTGTCAGTTAGAAATAATATTCTCATACGACACGTCCAAGTATCACAATTGCATCAGTCCAAGCATGTCAGAATATAAAGCGGCTATTTGTGCCATTCCGCAAGTCGATCGGTAGAGTACTCCCCATCGTATACGGTCTTTGTGGCGTAGACACGCCCACCCTCTTATTGGGGGTTATTTAATACAGGGATTATCACATCCGCGCAGCTCAGCTTGAGCATATGTGAAACCTACTTTGCATTCTGCATTGGTCTCCAGCAATTTTGGTTCCTTGTAGGCATCGGGTGGATTAGCCACCTTGGTGCCGGTTTTACGGAATTGCATGGCCCCACCTCTCGCTACTAAGCGCCATCTTGGAAGGGTCAGTGCCCTATTTTATTAATTTTATGCATTACATTTTCCCACCTTTAAGTTCATTTTAATACTTTCCCAGTACTTTCCTACACAGGGGAGCCTGTGCTGGGGTAGCAGGGCTGCTGGGCCCTCGGTTTGCTCCCTTTTTACTTTGCCCAACAATTATTAGGCTCGCGCTCCGGTGCTGGCATGTAGACACGCCCTCCCTCTTATGGAGGGTTATTTAACACGGGGATTAGCGCATCCGTGCAGCGGAAGCGCGCAGTGGGCGCGCCAAAGGCAAGCCCGTCTGCGTCCATCCACGCCCAGATCGTGCCATTTGCCGGAACACCTGCCGGTATACCATCAGATCTCAGAAACAAAATCTACTTCTCAGGTAAGGAACTCCTAGCCCTAAAGGGATGCAAATCCAATTGTACACATTTTAATTTGACCTCACTTTGGTTACAGCTCGTGCTGTAAGTGTTGCGGATTCAATCTCCCGGCACCTTCCCCACTGCAAGCCTTCTCACATGACGCTGTGACCTTTACACATAGAAGCAGCCTTCCCAATATCGCTGTGCCCTAATTAATGCGCGATCATTAGTAAAACATGCCATATCAAAATGGCTGGCGTAATTGACTCAAAACAACCAGATATCATCTTTATCACGGAAACCTGGGCAAACAGTGCCTCAGCTCCGGATCTCCTTACAGCTATCCCGTTGGGATATACCATACATAGACTGGAACACCTGCTTAAAAGGGAGGAGATCAGAGCTAGATTTCTAGCCATGTCTAATGAAGACCGTGATGCCATATCCTTCTGGTTTGAATTAACCAAAAAGAAATCCTTTAGAGGAATCCTTATTTATCGCCCACCTGACCTCAGAAGCAACTTCCTTAATACAATCAGCACCCTCCTTGAGGATGAAATCTGTCACACAGACTTTACAGTTCTTGGAGATCTAAATTTCCACTTAGAATCTCAAAAAGATAAGGATACCATAGCTTTGGTAGAACTCATGAATTACTTTAGTCTCTCTCAGCTTGTGCAAAATGCCACTCACATTGCTGGCCACACATTAGTTGCAATTTTCTCTAATAACAGCTCCATCACTAATCTCAATCTTCTACCGCTTTCCTGGTCAGATCATGCCACCATCTTTCTTGAGTTAAAAGGCACAAGTCCAGTCTTTGATCTGAACAATAAGCCAGACACGACCTTCTATAGAGCATGGACTAAAATAGACAGCAATCATTTACAGCTACTATTTACAGAAACCCTGCCTTCACTTGTGGATGATCCTGAGCTCACTACTCAGGACTACATAAATTGGTTAGACACTGCCGTCTGCCAAGCATTTCCCACAAAAAAGATCAAACAAGGCAGGAAAAAGCCCTCAGCCCATTGGTATTCAGAGGCACTTAGACTAGAAAAACAACGCCGTAGGCGTCAAGAGAGGAGATGGAGACTCAATTATGAACTCTGTGAAAAAGAAGCATACAGACTCTCTCTAGCCAAATACAAAACCCTTTTGATCGAAGAAAAAAAAGTATTTTTCATCTTGCAGTCGAATCTGCAAAAAACGTGGCCATGGAACTATTCCAGGTAATAAACAGTCTCACCAAGCAACCAAAGATCAAAGGAACCTGTAATAGTCAAACCTTTTGCGATACCATTGCCCAACATTTCAGAAATAAAGTTGGTCAAATATATAACTCATTCCGCCATCTTAAGAAACTAACATCACACATGAGCAATGGTATTCGTGAGAGCTATACGACTAACAATATCCCTCGGTCCGTCCTAACCTACGTCACTCCAATTACAGTGACACAGACTGAGAACCTCATTCAGACCACCAAATCAGGGTCTCCAGAAGATCCCTGCCCCCCATCTGTGCTAAAACGAATTCCAGATCTCTTAGCCAAGGTGCTAACAAATATTTTCAACTCTATGTTTAGCACAGGTATCTTTACTACTTCCTGGAAGAGGTCTTCCATTCTCTCTCTTAAAAAAAACACTCTTGACCCAGAAGACCCATCTAACTACCGACCTATTTCCAGACTCTCCTTTCCAGCTAAAATGATTGAAAAAGTCATAAACAGTCAACAGACTCAATTTATTAAAGAGAACGACCTATTGGATCCAGCACAATTTGGATTTAGATCCGGACACAGCACGGAGATGGCTCTGATTAAAGCCACTGATCAACTCAAATTCATCCTAGACGGAGGAGGAACGGACGCTCTGATCCTATTGGATTTGTCTACGGCCTATGACACAGTAGACCACCCTATGCTGATCTCCCGCCTGGAGTACCTAGGCATAAAAAGCACAGCCTTAAAGGTACTTTAATTATTTCTAAAGAACAGGGAACATCGTGAAACTAGATAATTCTAGCTCCATCACCTTCTTTTTTCCTTGTGGGGTGATACAGGGATCGTCACTTAGCCCCACCCTGTTTAATCTATATGTAAGAGAGCTCGCCCCCTTGATTCAATCCTTTGGTTTCTCACTCACCTCATACACGGATGACACGCAGATTGTTCTTTCTGCTGCTAATGATGCCAGTTATACTAGTCATCAGCTTCATTATTGTATGGGAGAAATTGGCACATGGATGAGTAAGCATTGCCTCAAACTTAATTCAGAAAAAGTTGAAGTGATCCTTCTGGGAAACTATTCCCATTTCTGGTCTACCGCCAGCTGGCCACCGGAACTTGCCACATTACCCCAACCCACTACAAAGGCTAAAGCCTTGGGGTGATTCTCGATGATAAGCTTAATTTTAGCAAACAAGTCAACACAGTTCTATCATCTTCTTACAACATTCTCAGAATCATAAGAAAAATTATACATTTTCTACCCACTAATTCTAGGAAAACAGTCATATCGTCTCTAATCATCTCTAAATTGGATTATTGTAATGGACTTTACATTATCTTCAGGCACAATATCTCAAGAAGTGTCAGGTACTACAAAACTCAGCCACAAGACTACTTCTTGCACTCCCCAAACACTACCCAGTCTCCCAAGGGATCAAAGATCTACATTGGCTAACGATCAAGAACTGTATCAATTTTAAAGCACTCTGTCTCACTTTCAAGGCTCTGCATGCCATAGGACCAGACTTTCTGGGAAAGTCTATTTCTTGGCATGTTCCCAACAGGAACCTGAGATCAACTGGATCCTACAAAGTTACCACCTTCAGATTCAAGAAAACCAAATGGAGTGGAAGTAGCTTCCACTGCGGGAGCAACCAAACAATGGAATCTTCTGCCAATACACATAAAATCAACACCTCTACAGGCTTTCAGAAAACTTTTAAAAACCTGGCTTTTTCCCCTTTAGCCCTCCATCTGTTTCACCTCTGCTCTCTGTTAAGCTAGCGCGAAGACACCCTAGGGTATACGTAGCGCTCTATAAATATTTTAACATAACATATGGCTCCTTCAACATGAAGGAGCCTTACAAAGTTTTTTTATTTAAGAAAAATAAAATACCAAAACAGGATTTTGTTTTTGAAAGTAAAAAAAAAAACACTATCCCTCTTCCATTGAGCACTTTTCTATGCCCCTTACCACTAGGTTTTTCCTGGCGGTGACAAGCATTGAAAAAGGGCCATATGTCTACCCATCTAAATTAGATAGGCAGACATATAGCCAAACCTCTGGTGGCCCTTACTCCCGTTGGAGAATTATTATTTTTTCTAAAATATTTTTTTAAATTTCGTTTTGAAAATAAAACAGAACATCAAACGGAGCATGAATATACAGTACACATTGAATGTCATTCCGCAATGGCCGTGTAGGGCAGGTATAAAAGCTAAATGTCTGTCGCACATAAATCTGTAAAGGGGCCTAAGTGACCCGGGCGCACCAAGAAAAAGGGTCATAGTTACATTGCTCGTGGTTACAAACAATAGGAACAAACCGTACATCTTTCAAGGCTCCTCTCCCGATCCTCCATGCAGCTGACTCCCAACCTTTGCTTTCCCCTCCACATCCAGATCATAATAGTTTATCCATGGAGCCCATATCTTCCGGAACTTCCTAGGGCAGCCCCGGGCCTTGTATGTCACTTGTTCCGCAACCATATACAAATCAAGACTTGCCCTCCATTCGTTAAGTGTAGGTATTTGCGGGGCCCCCCAGTATTTAGCTATATCCCGTTTGGCTACCACCAACCCCAAGTTGGCTAATACCAGTTTGCGCCGCGGGATGTCTACATCTGTCGGAATTCCCAAAAGGAGAAACCTTGGCTCCAGCTCAATTTGGACTTCCAATATGTTATTGAGCTCGCCCACAATCTTTCCCCAATAGGCCTGGATCTCGTTGCATTCCCACAGGGTATGTATGAATGTTCCGCATTCTGTGAGGCATCGAAGACAATCCGGGCTCTCAGCTCTCCCTATTGTATGTAATTTGGCTCTATCAAAATAAGTGCAGTGTAATATTTTGTATTGGATGAGACTTAACCGTAGTTTAATTGCCACTTCACGTGGATGCATGAGAGCGGCCTCCAATCTATATCCTCCAATACACCAGTGGTCTTTTCCCATTTGGCTCGGAGTGGACCCAGTCTATCAGGCATGTTATTAAGTAGTGTTTTGTAAGTGAACGAAATAGCCTTGACCGGGATTTCCTCCTGGAGGAGCCGACCCTCCAATGGGGCGAATTCCGGTAGTGCCTCCCATCTAACCCCTCAGCAACCCATGCATGTTTCAAACGAAGGTACGCATATGCCGTGAAGTTGGTATCTGGCTTGGAGTGTGCTGAAAGAGGCCAGCACACCATGTTCCAGGACATCCCCTATTTTGGAAATACCAATTAGGTCCCATTGCCTAAAGCCTTTCAACTTTCCAATCTCTTGTAGCCTTGTCCCCTCCCACAGTGGGGTCTCTCTGGTGCATTTTTGGTCCCACTCCATCTGTCGCTTGGCGCTTTTCCATGCCTCCAGCGTCCTCTGGGTCGCTTGGAGCAATCTGCTACATCCCTTGCCGCCATAGATATAATGAAGATGGGTACGGTCTCTAAACTGTAACCGTTCCAGCCTATATGCCGGGTGATCCCCAGGAGCGTGGATCCATTCATTAATTGCAATAAGGTGGGCAGCTCTGTAGTACGTCCTAATATCTGGTAGAGCCAAACCCCCATTGTATGGATTTCTCTGCAGTGTTGGAAGTGCAATACGTGGATGGGCCCCATCCCATAGAAGTAGGCGCAATTCACTGTCAATACTTTTGAACATAGTGTCTGGAATCTTAATGTAGGTGTTTTACAACACGTAGAGCAACTGAGGAAGTGTTACCATTTTGTACATGGCGGCTCTTCCCATAATGGTTAAAGGAAGTCTCCTCCATCTCTTAACATCCTCCTGGAAGTTTAAGAAGACCGCCTAATGTTACGAACTAGGCTAGTTGCCACATCCGTGGTGATGTAGAGACCAAGGTAGGTAAACCCCTCTGATGACCAGCGCAGGCAGCTAGGGTATCTCTGGGGCTCCACCCCCCCCCCACCGGGTATAGGGTAGATTTAGTCCAATTGATTCTATATCCCGCATGACGCCGATAGTCCTCAACGATTCGCAGGATTTGAGGGAGCGTCTCCGTCGGGTGCGTCACATATAGCAAAATGTCATCCCCATATAAAGATATGCGTTCTTCGTCTAGCAGTCGGGAATCGTCTACGAAACCACCCAGCCCTGGGAAGGCTCTGATGACACAGGCCAAGGGTTCCAGAATAAGGGCGAACAATAAGGGGGAAAGCGGACATCCCTGCCTATTCCCCCTTTGGATTGGCCAGGTCCCAGAAAGAGTTCCGTTAACCCTAACCCTAACCCTGGCCTCGGGCTCATTGTATAACAACGCCACCCAGTCTCTGAATCCCGGGCCAAATCCGAATTTCTCTAGAGTATGTCTCATAAAGGGCCAATGGATGGTGTCAAACGCTTTTTCAGCATCCAGGGAGAGTAGCAAATGAGCCTCCTCTCGGTCTCCAACAACATCCATCCAATTGGCCACTCGTCGTAGGTTGTAATGCGTGGCTCATTTCGGCATGAAGCCAGACTGGTCTCCGTGTATCGGAGAAGTAATAACGGTTAAAAGACGTGTCGCAAGGATAGTGGCCAGGATCTTAGTTTCTATATTTAGTAGCGAGATGGGGCGATAGGACCCACACTCATCCGGGGGTTTCCCCGCTTTGGGAATCACCACCACCGTTGCCATTCTGAGATCTGCAGGGAGTACCCCATCCTCTTTAGAGGCCATGAACATCTTAAGTAAATGTGGGGCCAGCGGTGCGCTGTATGCTTTAAAGAATTCCCCTGGGAGGCCATTAGGGACTGGGGTTTTCCCCGCTTTCAGTCGACCAATGGCCTCTGTGACCTCTTCCAGAGTGATATCCTCATCAAGCCTGTCCCTCTCTTCTTGGGCGAGGCAGGGAGTTCAGGGGTTTGTTAAAGCGCGACTACTCACCCGTGAGGGTCTCAAGGCGCTGGGGGGGGGGGTGCAGGTTCCATCCATCAAGGAGAGGGTCTGTCAAAGAGCCAGGTTTTGAGGTTTCTTGCAAAGATGGGGAGCGATGTTGTCTGTCTGAGATGGAGCGGAAGGGCGTTCCATGCTTTGGCCGCGAGGAAGGAGAAGGAACGGCCTCCCGATCTGGTCTTTCTGGTGCGGGGGACCACGGCGTATTAGAGCTGGGCTGATCGTAGGGTCCTTTGGGGTGCGTGGAATTTGAGTCGGCTGTTCAGGTATGCTGGTCCGGTGCCGTGGAGGGCCTTGTGTGCGTGGGTGAGCATCTTGAAGGTGATTCTCGCCTCGACAGGGAGCCAGTGGAGTGTGCGCAGGTGCTGGGAGATGTGGCAGTGTTTTGGCAGGTTGAGGACCAGTCTTGCGGCGGCGTTCTGGATGTTCTGTAGCTTGCAGGTGAGGTTTTTGTTTATTCCGGCGTAGAGTGCGTTGCCGTAGTCAAGTCTGCTGGTGACCAGGGCGTGAGTGACGGTCTTTCGGTGTTCGAGGGGATCCATTTGAAGGTCTTACGAAGGAGGCGGAGGGTGTGGAAGCAGGAAGACGAGACAGAGTTGATCTGGCGGTCCATTTTGAGCTCTGAGTCCAGGATGATTCCCAGGTTGTGTGCGTGGTCCGTGGGGGTTGGCGGGTTTCCGAGGGCGGGGGCCACCAGGTGTCGCTCCAGGCATCGGGGTTTGGGCCCATGATGAGTACTTCTGTTTTGTTGGTGTTTAGTTGTAGGCAGCTGTTTTTCATCCATTTGGCGACGGCTTCCATGCCTTCTCGAAAGTTGCGTCTGGCGGTGTTGGGCTCGTTGGATAGGGAGAGGATGAGCTGGGTGTCGTCTGCGTATGACACGATGTTGAGTCCGTAGGTTCTGACGATGGGGGCGAGTGGAGCCATGTAGACGTTGAAGAGCGTCGGGCTGAGGGAGGAGCCCTGGGGGACTCCGCAGGTGGTAGGTGTGGGGTCCGAGAGGAAAGGGGGAGTCTGACCCGCTGCGTCCTGCCGGAGAGGAAGGAGCGGATCCAGTCGAGGGCCTTGTCCTGGATTCCTGCGTCGTAGAGTCTGCGTATTAGGGTGCGGTGGGAGACTGTGTCGAACGCCGCTGATAGGTCGAGGAGGATGAGGGCTACTGTTTCTCCTTTGTCCAGTAGGGTGCGGATGTCGTCTGTTGCGGCGAGGAGGGCGGTTTCCGTACTGTGGTTTTTTCTGAAGCCGGATTGGGAGGAGTCGAGGATGTTGTGTTCTTCAATGAATGTGGCGAGTTGGATGTTGATGGCTTTCTCAATGACTTTCGCTGGGAACGGGAGCAGGGAGATGGGTCTGTAGTTTTTGAGGTCGGTGGGGTCCGCTGAGGGTTTCTTTAGGAGGGGGTTGACCTCAGCGTGTTTCCAGTTGTCGGGGAACGAGGCAGTCGCCAGGGAGCGGTTGATGGTGTGGCGGAGCATGGGTGCGATGGTGTCGGCGGCTCTGTTGAAGATGTGGTGGGGGCAGGGGTCCGTGGGGGCCCCCGAGTGGATTGACTTCATTGTCTTCAGTGTGTCTTCGGTGGTGAGGGCTGTCCAGTCGTCAATCGTTGGTTTCCGGGTGTCGGGGGTGGTTGGTGAGGGTTCAGTGTGTTGGTTGTCTTCGTCGAAGTTGTCGTAGATGCTCTTGATTTTGTGGTGGAAAAAGGTGCTGAGTTTGTCGCAGAGGTCTTGTGAGGGAGGGATGTCGGTTTGACCCCTTCAAGGTATTGGGTTATTTGTGTCTCACTTACTTGAGTCTGGGCTGCATTGAGTGTTGAGTAATATCGGGCAAAGGCCCCCACAATATCCTGGGGTGCGGTATAAATCCGGCCTTGTTCCCTGATAGCCATGACCCACCTCGACTCTTGTTCCTTCCTGCCCAGCCATGCCAGTAGTTTACCCGCACGATCCCCGGTCTCGTATAGTCTATGTTGGACTGCGAGCTGGTGTGCCCGTGCCTCTTTAGTGACCAGCGCCTGGTATTCCCTTTTAGTAATGTCAATTTGCTGGAGGGTATGCGCACTCAGTGCAGGGGCACCCTTACTTTCAAGGTCTACCAGTTTGCGTTCCAGCGCCAAAATCTCTTGAAGTTCCCGCCGTTTTTTATGGGAGATAATATTTTGGGCTCTATCACGTATCACCGTCTTGAAAGCTTCCCATAGAATGACGGCCGATTGCACTGAGCCTTCATTTTCCTTAAAGTAGAGTTCGGTGTCTACCCTAATTTCCGTGACCACCGTTTCGTCTTTCAGTGCCCAAGCATTCAGTCTCCACAATGTGCCTTGACCTCTCCGTCTCCCACCCACCCGTAGATAAAGTGGTGAGTGGTCTGAGATACCCCTGGCCAAATATTCCATCTCCTCTACCTAGTCAATGTCACCAGCTGGGGCAAAGAGGTAATCCAACCTTTAAAACACCCTGTGAGCCCCAGAAAAATACGAGTATGCACGTGTGGATGGATGTTGGCGCCTCCAAAGGTCAGTGAGTCCTAGGGCCGCCTGGAACCTCGCCAGAGCAGTAGTGTCATGTGGCCCTGGTCGCGTCATCGTACGATCTAGGGAGGGATCACTCACATCATTGAAGTCACCCCCTATGATATGTGTAGCGGGGCCAGACTGTAAAAGAAGGTCGGTCAGTTTATCCAGCATACGCTGTTGGAGACGTGGGGGAGCGTAAACACTAACGATTAGCCAAGGTGTGTGGTTCCAGGTGCCCTGGACTGCTACATACGTACCGTCCGGGTCCTCCCATTGTCAGAAAGGGGGTCATTTTTTGATGAGGATTGCCACTCCCCTCGAACCTCGGGTAAAACCCGCGTGTGCCAGGGTGGTGTAGTACCCCCTACCCAGGAAAGAACAGTGCAGCCCCATGAGATGCGTTTCCTGTAGTAGTATGATATCTGGTTTAAGCCTTTTAAGATAGTTAGATACTAACCCTCTTTTGATTTTGTTGCCTAACCCATTGACATTCCTCGTCATCACTGTGTACCCGTCCATAGCCATTGTGTAAGAAAAGCTAAGGCTTCCCACACCCACCCAAGTCCCTGAACACCGCCCAGACAGTGCCATTTCTTTTAAGTGTCAGTATTCATGCAAATTGACCGAACAAAACTACTCTCCCCTCTTCCCAAAGAACATAATACAGAACATTTAACAGTGTCCATTGTGTCCCCCTCCCCACACTCTGCAGGCACTCCCACCACCCCCAATTTCGTCAACGTGACAACACTGGTGGGGGTAAACCACCCAGAGGTCTATAACCACCCCCCTTCCTCTACTCACTGAACTATATTGCAGTACAATAACAACAACCCACTGTATACTTCCCTTTATCGTGGCAAAGGTCCCAAGTGCCCGCCAAGCCTCGGGAGTCTTACAGCGTCTCTAGGTGGGCGTCCGGCCCCAAATCTTCATTCCTCTTCACCATTATTGTGGGGCTGCAATGGTTGAGAGTCATCACCCGGAAGGTTCGGGCCTGAAGCTTCCATCCGTTGAATGCTTTCTAAAAGAGGGTGTTCTCTGTCCACATCCATGGACTCGTGTCTCTCTGACTGGTCAGAATCCCCATTGCCACTTGATCTCCGAGACGTTTGAGACGTACATTCCAGGGCCGTGTCATCATCCGTGTCCGATATATTGGTTTTCTGTTCCCTAGGCCTCAGGGACCTCCCTGGTGTAGCCTTGATGGAAGTCCGGTGTTTTAGCACTCGTCTCCGCCGCCTTTCCTTAGATTGTTCCCAACTGGAGCTCGGTTGCTTGTCAACGGGCAAGGCAGCAATGGATGGCGACCCACGACTCAGTCGAGGCCGTTCTTCAATCCAAGACCATGCCTCCTCTGGTGCCTGGAAAAACTGCATAGTACCCTGAAAGATAACTTTAAGTTTGGCTGGGAAAAACAGCATATACTGGATCCCGAGAGCGCGAAGTTTCACTTTTACGGGGTCGAAGGTGCGCCGCAATTTTTGTACATCTCGCGAGTAGTCCGGGAACACCATCACTCTAGCATTCTCGTATTTGATCTCTCCCTTCTTTTGTAACTCTCTGAGTATAAGATCCCTGTCCTGAAAATTCAAAAACCGGGCTATCAGCGGCCTGGGGTAGCTCCCCGGTTGCGGTCGGACACCAGGCATCCTGTGCGCTCTTTCTATGACAAAGCATGAAGAGAATTGTGTCTCCGGAAGGGCATCCTTGAGAAATGTCAGTAGGAAATGTCCCGGGTCAGAGCGTTCCGCATTTTCCGGAAAACCTATAAAACGCAGGTTATTCCTGCAGGCTCTGTTTTCTGCGTCATCGACTCTCCAGACCACCTCCTTTACTGTCGCCATAAGTCCTGCTACTTCATTACATGTGTTTCGTGAGGTGTCTTCTAGTTCCGATACACGCTGTTCTACCTCGGTAACTCTTTCGGAAACCTTTCGCAGGTCTTGGCGCAGAAAGTAAACCTCAGTCCGCACCCCCGCCATCTTACCTTCCAGGCTTTCTCAAGACGCATGAATTGCCTGTAGTATCGTGTTCGTGTCCGGGCGGGGAGCCGAACCTTCCTCTGCCCCTGTGGGCGCAGAAAGTACCTTAGCAAATCGGTCCAACTTCCCCTGTTTGGATGTCTTGGGCTCCTTATCTTTCGCCATCGTAACCAGGCGGTTGGCAGGCCGCAGCCGTGTATCTCTCTCAAGTCTGGCGCCTACTACTGCCCCCGGTGGTGTGTCCCTGCGCTTCTCACCCCAGGCCGCTTCTGGGCCCTCGACACCACGACGTCTACGCCGACTAGGCCACAAAAGGTCTCTGGAGTATGCCCTTATCGCTCTCGTCAGTCTGGCCGGTAGAGAAACAATCCGCAGCTCTCCTCTCTAGTGGCGCTGCCTCTATGGTGCAGGCTAGCGAGCTGATAGTGCCCCCACAAGTCGGAACAGAAGAGTCGTGCACACGCTTCAGCCCCTCAGACTCCCAGCAGGGCCAACCTTGGGTCGTCTCCTCGCCTCAGTGCTGCGTCTGCAGGGCTCGGGTAGGTCTCACCCACTTCTCCTGTCCGCCCTCGGAGTCCTCACTCGCACAGCGTCATTCAGCCCAATGCAGGAGACTGTTGCCCGCCCCAAAGTAATAGGCACCAGACAGGGTGTATAGTTGCCTCCGGTGCTCCACTGTCCTACACTATATGCCCATGAGTCGTGGCTCGGCAGCCCTCTCGTGTCCCACCAGGAAGAGCACAAGTATGGCAGTGCGTAATGGCGGAGAAGCGGGAGCACCCCCAGGAGCTGCACGACTATGAGGCAGGTCCACCACCGGAGCGCACCCCTGGCCCGCACGCCTGATCCTCGATGTACCACGCCACAGCCACATCACCCCCCACCTGAGGAACCTGCACTGGCTCCCCGTCGACAGGAGAATCTCCTTCAAACTCCTCACCCACGCGCACAAGGCACTCCACAAGACTGGCCCAGCCTACCTCAACAGACGACTCCTCTTCTACGTCCCCAACCGCCAACTCCGCTCCGCCGACCTCTCCCTCGCCACCGTCCCTCGCATTCGAAGAACCACCACCGGCGGCAGATCCTTCTCCCACCTCGCCGCCAAGACCTGGAACACCCTTCCACTAAGCCTACGACAGACCCAAGACCTGCTGACCTTCAGGAGGCTACTCAAGACCTGGTTGTTCGACCAGTAGCAGCACCCCCCCCCTTTTTTTTTCCCCAGCGCCTTGAGACCCTCGCGGGTAAGTAGTGCGCTTTACAAATTCTGTGATTGATTGATTGATTCAGCGCGGACTCCAATGTCAGCCGACCAAGGGGAGTCCAGGCTCGCAGGGCCTCAAGCACGCCGCCCTGCCCGATCCACTACGTGGGGGCCACGATCATGCAGGGATGGGAGATGCAAGGAGCCGGTTACCCCTTCGCTGAGTCTCCTACCAGTCTCTAGCAGGTGGGTGCAAGCTCCGACGGCAGCCGCTCCAGCCGCAAGAGTCTTTCCATCGCCAGTAAGGGGGAGTCCCCGTCACTCCTGACTCCCTCACCGTCAAGGTCGGCGCCGCCGCGCCAGTGTTGGGATCCCTCAGGGTAGCCGCGTGCCACTGGTTCGGCTGCCGCGGTGGACGATCAGGGCGCGTCGCGGCGCCGATCAGAGTCGCCTCAGCCCTCGCTCGTCAAGGCTCACCACTGCCACGCCGGGCGAGAGCACCGCAGCGCCGGCTTTCAGCCTTGGCTATTCCGCACTAGCCGCCATCTTGGGAGACCCGCGCCGAGTGCCGCGCCGAAAAGGTCTCGATTCCTGACGAGAATCACCTCAAAACACCTCTACGGACACTCCACTGCTTACACGTGCCTTCCGATCAATGATACGGTGTTGTACTGGCGAAGAGGAACAGGATAACGGCAGGATTTAGATCGGGGCCAGCGGAGCTCGCGAAGAAAGCAGCTACCCGGCCATGTTGTTGGCCACGCCCCTCCCCGTTGGAGAAATTTGACCTTGGCTGAGACGGAGTAGTCTTCGCTGTCGTCAAACTATGGTCCACCAACATTTAAATCGGACAGGCAGACCATAGTCTTGGTGGGGAGGGAGTTCTATTGCCATTGCGACAGAGTTCCCTCTCTGCTAAGAATTAAATCAGGCCCAAAGTGTTTTAATTATTTTAAAAGTAACCAATATAAAATTTACATAACATTTAAAGTGGAACACTAGAGCAATATTTTAGTTATAAGCATGTCTTGGGAGTAGCCACTGCTAGTCTTAGCTGCACTGTAGTGGTGAGAAAGATAGGGCATTTGGTTGGGAAAATATCAGTCTCCTACATTTTCTTGGCATGTAGATTACAAGTGCTTCCCATTGCATGTCTACTGATTTTGTCTACATTGATACCTACAAATATTCATAAGCAAATGGTTGAATTAGGAAGACTTCAGTGTGGTTCTCTGCCTTACCAGCAGTCAGTAGAATATCTCCTTTTTTAAAGATTTCCTCTTGCTGTATGCCTAGCTTGAACCTCTGCTCACTTTCAGTTGCTTGCTCCCAGGTGATAGGGTGCATAACATGGTTATCTATGCCCTTCCTCTCTTTCAGCTCTTCTTGTCAAATCTAACACATCTCAGTTCTCCGAATGTATTTGTATTCTTTGAGTTGTATTTTCTTTCTGTGTTATGTTTTATTTGTTCTAGGTCACTTTTTACCTGGGTAGCACTTTAGCACATATGTTTTTTGTACAGTATACGGTACGGTGATACAGTATGTGTTAACATTTAGTTGATGTGCATCAATGACGTACAAAACATTTGAGGCTGTGTGGTCACGGAACTCTGCATATATGATTTGAGAATTGAATTAATTTCTTTACAAGTTATGAGATCCGATTTAGAGACCTCAATTTAAATGTAAGTTGATAGTTACTAGTAAGACTGATGAAAGTAATAGGTGCTAAATTAATTTTATCATTCGTTCCTGATCCATGCAAGGTAAGTATTAGGTTTAGCTGTTTTGTGTACTCACCCTGGCAGTGTGGTTAGGACACAAAAATGTTTTAGTAGGACATCCAAGGAAGGTTGTTGATGGATTCAGGGATACTTCTTACAACTGCTCGGTTTTAGGACTTGACTGCAGAGTTAACACTTTCCAAACATGCTAGGCTGGAGGGAAGTCCTGTGAGGAAAAGGAGGTGCTTCTGTTAGGAATTAAACAATTATTTATTTATTTAATTTATTTAAAGAGTTTTATATAGCGCTGGCTAGACCCGAAGGTATCAGAACGCTTTACATAAGGTTCCACAAAATTACACAGTACATTAGAATCAGGTAACATCAGTTGCTAGAAAAACATTTCAACAGCATAGATGCGAGGAAGGGTAAGGGGGCAGGAAAGGTGGGGTAGGGGAAGATAGGACAGGGAGACAAAAGGAAATCTGCCCCGAGTCCGGCTGGGTAGGTGACGGCTAAGGGGGAAGTCCACAGCCCATCTACTCTTTAGCTACCAGGTAGCTCCACCGGGCCAGGGCCAAATAGCAAGGTCTCGGTTAAGAAGCAAAACATTTTAAAGAGTATAGGAAGACGAGAAAAGTGGAGCGTAGAAGGGGTGGGGGAAAGGAAAAAGGGGTAGGGGGAGAAAACGACAGAGAGATGAAGGAAAGCCTGCCCAAGGTCCGGCTGGGTAGGTGATGGTCGCAGGGGAAATCCACAGCCCAACTCCTCTTTAGCTAGCAGGTAGCTCCACCGGGAATCGGTCAGCTAGATAGGTCTCAATTAACCAAAGTCAAGCTCTCCCTGATTTGCAGAAGTAGCTAAACAACTGGTGAGTTAACGTGTATGTAAAAGCAGGAAAGTCAGTAGATTAAATATAAACACAAGAAACAGAGTGCAGGCATCAATGTAATTCCAAATAAGCTTAATATCTTAGGTTTACTTTACAGTAAGAGCTCCGATGCAGAGCAGTGTGTTACCAGTCCAAACCCCTTTTTATGGAGAAAGATTATGGAGAAGTCCAATATGACAGCAGCATGAATCAGGGTGTAGTGCCTATTTGGGGGTGGGCCTGATAAGCATTGCTAATGCAGGGTTCCTGGTTTACTTTCTATGAGGGAGGCTGATACTGGGAAACTGAGTGGCTGCTCCATTGCACAAGTCTATTTGCTCTCTTTGGCTGTTGATGTGGTGACTAACAATTCTTTTCTATCCACACTTGTGTGAGAGAGAAACCCCCACCCTCCTACCCATTATAATTCAATCGGGAATGAATTACCGAGTGTGTCCTCTTCTTAGGTGTGCAGATCATATACTGAGCCTACTAATAAGTTCATAGCTCTTGTGGTGTCCCTTATCGCGACACCTGCTCTGAAACATTGCAGACCACATTGCAGACCTTGCATTTACACCCTTGGGGGAAAAGCTGTGATAAGCAGCCACATTCCTTCAAAATAGCACCCAAGCCTGTTTTACTAAATGACCCTGCCAAGCCATTTTCACCAAGGTTGAAGATGAACATATCTGGGGTCATTTGTCTCATGCAATGACTGTCTCCCAAAACTATTGCAGGTGTAGTCCCCCAGTGTCAAACCCTTTGACCGTGAACTGAGTGGGTGGGTTGCGGTAACCCAATCCATTGACAGCATGACTGATGAAGAGTAATAACTATCCAAAGAGGAAGCATAATCATTACACTAAAGAAAGGGGGAGACAAAGACTATGAGGCAGAGCTAAAAAGAAAGCACAATCACCACAGATCATACACTGCTTTAAATAACCTCCCCCAGCAACAGCTTACCCTTCTATTCCAAAGAGCCAAAGAGTTCACTGCCAGGTGCCTCATGACTGAGAACACTGGACAACATTCCCATTGATTGGCACCAAAGATCTGTACCTACTACCCCTTCCTTGGACTTCATGAGTCTAACAAGTAAAGGCCTATTTCCTATATGAACATTATTTGCATGCAACTCCTGTAGGAGGTCACCCTCTGCCTTAGCTACCAACTTGCTCATTCAAAGCTTCAGAAAACACAAGTGTCTAAGCTGCTTTGAATATCATCCTGCTTAGATGGAGAAACATCTAGAACCACTCATGGTAGTCAGTTGGGCTCAATGAGTCCAGAAGGAGGCCTCTACCGGACCCCCTGCCTTGTCTTCTTGACTAAGAAATTAGCTGAGTGGTGGAGTTTTGTAGCCAGCTTAGCGTGAATGCAACTGCGTACAGCTGCCTAAAAACTTATGCTGCGTTGTATCCCATAAAGTGCATGTGGTCTTTATAAGCCACCAACCACCCCATGGAGAATAAATCACCGTGAGCCACCATCCCTCCAAATGGTTGGTATAAATCAAACATGCCCTCTCGTATGCCCTTTAAATTTTAGGTCTGAACA
Source organism: Calotriton arnoldi (assembly GCA_963921515.1). NCBI lineage: Eukaryota > Metazoa > Chordata > Amphibia > Caudata > Salamandridae > Calotriton > Calotriton arnoldi. The sequence continues at coordinate 884,424 of CAWUFW010001850.1, read as the reverse complement.
AAGCTGAGACAAGGCTCTTTGGGAGTGGGCCCCAAGATCGCACACTTTTTCTGGAAATGACATCAGGTGCACCACTGCTGTTGTGTGGAATCCACAATTAACTGCAATTCTTGAAGGAGACACAGCATCAGCAGCATTATTCACTGCACCTTTTTTATTATTTTTTATGAAATTGTTTCGCTTTAAAATTACTGGAAAAAACATACATGACCATGGGAGCTCATGTTACATCAAAAAGTGACCCCATATATCCCTTGGGTAAAAAGTATCCAGCAATATGTGGCATAGTCTATGCACATTCATTACATAGAGCTGCGTCTTTCATCTTAAGAGAATGGTCCCCAATACTAGTCAACGCTACTCGGGATTTAGACCGGATTAGCAGCATTGCTGTGAGTTTCCTAAACCTTTTAGTGATGTTGATTACATATCCCAGTGATGTCAGAAGTGCTGAGCTATGCATACTGTGACCAATGATTTCCAAGATTATATCCGATACATCAGATCAGTATTTCTGCATAGTCGTGCATAGCCATGTCAAATGGAAGAACTTCATGTGTGGGGCTCTATACTTACAGCAAGTGTGACAGTATGTCATGTTAAGTTTATGTAAAAATACAAGCATAGTGGTGTATGAAGTTGAAGCCCATCAATTTATGTCTATAATTCATGGATATTTGTGACATTTTCATAGAACATTTTAACAGTCATCCAAAAGTTCAAGTGCTTGATCAGACTCCCTCTTACATCTTGCAGGCATGTCAATATCTGCCTGAAGGAAGCTCGCTATTGCATATAGTTTAGAAACCCATATCTTAACCTCTTAGCCAAAGTCAATAAAAGTTTTTATCAATTAAGACCCTGACAGGGATCAACAACATAAAATGGGTGGGCCGCGGTGCAGGTGAGGTTGTATGAGAGTGAGACTGACTGAGTCATCACATCGCCTCGACTAGAGTCTCGCCTCTCTAACTCCCATTCTGGTGGTGCATTGTGACTCCTCTGAGCTGCGGGCCCTCTGCAAACCTCTAGCACAAGCCATACGTAAAGTAAGATAAGATTATCTGTTTTTGGAGCTGACACAAGATTTTCAAATGCCCTTCAAAACTTCAGAAATTATTGTTAAAGAGCACACATTTCAGGTTCTAGTGGTCTAGCTCATAGTTTAGGTAAGGTGAGTAACACTTTAATTGGCATTGTTTTATGCCGAACACTGCATCCGTGTAGCCACAACATGCGCACACTGGTCAGTGAGTGCTAGTGGACTGGCCAACAAGACATTGTCTGTTTTGAACACCACCAAAAGTCGGAATGGCCGTACCAGGCATCTGGCGACGGGCGGGCATTTACCTGGGAGGCTGGAAAGGTGAAGGGCAGGTTTTGTGAGTGGGTCAGTTTTTTAAGGATGCAGCAGTTTTAAAAGCACTCCAAAGTTCCTTGTGTTCAACAGTTTTCAGGCAACAATAAAAGTGTCAAGTTAACTCTGGTGATTTATGAGTGCATCTGCTGGAGAGCGAGGGGGGTTTTGTCTAGTGGCAGTTTTCATTTATCTAAGGTAGTGTAGAGGGTTAATATGCCTTCTGCAAAGAATGTGTGACACACGGCGCAGCCTCGGTATCGGAATTGCACATTATTAGTAGAACATTTTTTCTTGGATGTTGGATAAATAGCAAAATAGCATCCGCTTCCATTGAAGTTATCAGCCATCTGCTGATAAAGGCAACACACTGATTCTTGTGATGTTGAGACAGTTGACACACTAGTGGCTCCAAAACCATGGCAAAAAGAAGCAAGTACTGGGACAACCCAGTCTGGTGCCCTGCCTATTGACATTGAACACAATAGATAGACATTCATTCTCACCTTCTCTGCAGTCCTGAATATAACAAGCTTATCATTTTAAGTAAATAGTGTCTCATACCAGCTGTAATAAGAACGATTTTCAAAAAGGCCATTCCAGTGACTCAAAGTTCTTCTTGGCAATGAGAAATAACACAACTGCTGCAAGCACCAGGTTTAATTAATTCCTGAGGGCAAATGGGGTGCTCAAGTTATTATTCAGAACTCTTTAAACAAGATATAGCCCTTCAGGACCAGCATGATCACAAAGTCGCTGTACCCAAACTTGCAAAGCCACCACAATTAGGAACAACTCTATTAAAGTGGCATTCTTGACCAAATCTGTCTTGTGCCATTGCCTAGCCTACTTTTACATACACCAGTCACTCACCGAAATGCCTCGAAGCCCACACTAAGGGCAGCATTGGTGTGCATGTCCAGTTCCATGTTAGGAGTGACAGAAACCGTCCATAGAATTCACCACTTAAAATTAGTCTTATCTAATGGTATGTGCCCTTGACGGTTCCACAGAGCAAAAAATTGACCTGGAGAACGGCACCTGTTAGACCTGACAGCCTTTAAGATAGTCTTCCCCCAGACGTTTTGTCTGCTCACCTCCTGTTACTGAAATTAGTTTTTGTTGGCTTTAGAACTATGTGCACTTTATGGCTTCTAACCAGTGCTTGTGCTCACTCCTCTGAACATGGTAAAATTGGCTTACACTCAATTAGCACATTTCTTTTTATTGTAAGTCCATGGAAAGTGGTACAACATGTACCCAATGCCTGTAAATTAAATTCTGCTACTAGTGGGTCTGTGGAACTTACTGTGCCACCCACTTAAGTAGTCTTTTAAACATGTCTCAGGCCTGCCATTGCAGCCTGTGTGTGCAGTTTTAAACTGCCATTTCAACCTGGCAAAATAAACCTTTTGCCATGCCTAACCCCTCCTTTTAATACATATGTCACTCCCTAGGGTAGGCCCTAAACAGCCCATTGGGCAGGGTGCAGTGTATTTGAAAAAGTTGGACATGTACTTTTAACTTTTTACTTTTACATGTCCTGGTGGTGAAAAACTCTTAAATTCGTCTTTCATTACTGCAAGGCTTACCTCTCCCATAGCATAACATTGGATTACCTTATTACATTTAATAAGTGATAACTTTCAGTTTGGAACAAGTAGGAATGTCAAGTTTGGTGTCTAAAGAATTGTTATTTAAAACCTTCTATAATGGTAAAGTCGATTTTAAGTCACAATTCTGAAAATGCCATTTTAATAAAGATGGCATTTTCTTGTCCCAATGATTTGGTTCCTGTAACCTGGGTCACATGACTAGCAGTAGATGGCAGTTGATCTTTGTGTATTACTCCCAGACAGTGAGACATAGGGGGAATAGGTGTTGGCAGGATGGGGGATCTCTGACTTGATGAGGGGTTGGAGCTGTGACTTATCAAACTTGCACATCACAAATACTATGCCTCAGCACACTCCCACAGAGTTTCACACTAGTTTTTTTTAGCCACCAGACAAGCTGGGCCAGGCCAGGGAGACTGGAATTTCCAAACACCTCTGGTTGTGGAAACGTCCAGAACCTTCTACTTCAAAGCCGGCACCAAGTATAAATATTGGACCCTCAGACCCCACTCTTCAGTAGACTCCTGGACCTATGGTTACTACAGAAGAAGAATGCCCTGCTGCTTGAGGCCTGCCTTGGTTACTGAGAAGGAAGACTGGGCCTGCACTCTTCACCCCAGGCTGAAGAGCTACAGGGACATAACAAGCTCCAGAGGCCTGCCTGCGTCTGCCCAGCTGACCTTGTGGCTGGACCTGTACCTTGAATTGCCTGAGCCCTGCTGGCCTCTGCTGGAGTGAGTTCCTGATTTCCAAGAGGTGCCCCTCAGGTCCTGGACCCTTGGTATGGCATCAGTTGAGCTCCCCCTCCAGGAAAAAGAGAAATCCTGAAGGTTTGAGTTCTTGGCGACCGGTAACAGGCCTGTTCGCACCAAGATCTTGCGACCCGAGCCGCCTGCCAAAGCGAAGCTCCAATGAAGGTGACATTTTGCGCTACAGCGACTGCCAGCAACACGAGATATGCACTTCGCGCTACAGCAACGACACACCGCGTGACCGCCAACATGAATCCCCTCAGACGTCCACCCAACAGTATCTTCGCACTACAGCAATGATCACCCGTGACGCCCCGGCCAGCTCTTCGTGCTACAGTGACGATCATCCGCGATGCTCTCCCTGCTCCTCGCGGCCTCCTCCACCGTGAACGGAACTCTTCATGCAAGGCTTTAGATGGTAGATTTTTCAGCTGGACTAACTTGGTCCCTGTGTCTGGTCAGCACTCCATCACGGTCGCCTGAACTTGTGACATTCACCAGTTCTCGCATGGCCAGATAACTGCGAGCTGCGCTTTTAGGTGCTATACTTACCGTAAAACTTTAAAATTGCATATCTCTGGTTCTACCGACTGGATTTTTGTTGTTTTGGTCTCAAATAATGTATTAAATTGTACTTTAGTTGTCTAAATTGATGTGAGATTGTCTAGTGTTGTGTTGTCACTTTCTTACTGTTTGAAGTGCTGTATAAGTATTTTACAGATTGCCTCTAAGTTAAGCTTGACTCCTTTTGTGCCAAGCTACCAGAGGGTTAAGCTCGGGTTAATTTGGGATTGCTTGTGACTTCACCCTGACAGAAATTGTGGTTGCTGCTTGAGTATGGTGTCACCCCCCCTCAACCAGTAACCCAGTGGCCTACAGCGAGACAAAGGAGGACTAGGTGTTGGCAGGATGGGAGGGGTGGAGCTGTTCTCACAAAGAACATCACAACATTCTTTTATCACCCTAGACCCGTTGTAGCCTGGGCAGGGAAGGAAAGAAATTCCAGAAACAGATATGGGGGAAAGTCTAGAAGTTTCTCCCACTTCAAAGCTGTCACCTGGTTTAAAACACAGCCATCAGACCCAATCTTCAGTTCACTCCTGGACCTGCAGAGGACCCCCCATAAGGACTGCCTTGTACTCTGGAGGACTGCCCCGCTGCTTGAGGCCTGCTTTGTACCTCAGAAAACTGCCCTCTGCTACCAAAGGACTGTCCTGCTGCTTAAATTTTGCCTTATACCCTCAGAGGACTGCCCTGCTGCTTAAGGCCTGCCTTTCAGCTTGATCCCATGGCTACCAGAGTGACTCAAAGGGTCAGGTGGCTGACCTCCTGTTCTGAGCTACAGGGACACAACAAGCTCCATAGACCTCCATGGAGGAGCCGAGCTCACCTTCTGCAACTGGACCTGCCTGAGTCCTGCTGACCTCTACTGGAGGTAGTTTCTGATCCCCAAGAGGTGCCTCTATTGGTCCTGGACACTTGGATGGCATCAGTTGAGCTCCTCCTAGAAGAAAGGGAAAACCCTGAAGTGTTGGCCTCTTCACGACTGCGAATGGGCCCGTTCGTGCCAAGATCTCGCCGCCCGTGACGACCACCAACTTGAAGCTCCAGTGAAACCGACTGTTTGTGTTGCATTGACTGACAGTGATGACCAGCAACATATGCACTTCGCACTACAGCGATGACAGCCCGTGGTGACCGCCAACGCAAAGCTCCAGCAAAGGCTGTCTATGATGCCTGACAGTATCTTTATGCTTCAGTGACAACTGTGTGTGACACCAGGCCTGCTCTTTGCACTACAGCGACGACCATCTGCGATACTGTCCTCGCTGCCCCCTCCACCACAAACGCAACTGTTCGCGCCTGACTTTGAGAAGGTACCTTTTTGAGCGGAACTAACCTGGTCCCTGTATCTGGCCCGCATTCCATCGTGGTCAGCCTGAACTTGTGACTTTCCCCCGTCTAGTGCAACCCGATGACCGTGAGTGACGCTTTATGCTTCTAGGCACTATATTTACATAAATCTTTGAAATTGCATATCTCCAGTTCTACTGATTGAATATTTGTTGTTTTGGTTTCAAATGAAACTCAATTTTTCTAAATTGGTGTGGGATTTTTCTTGTGTTGTGTTTACATTTCATTACTGTTTGTGTGCTGCATAAATACTTTACACATTGCTTCTAATTTAAGCCTGACTGCTTATGTGCCACAGTACCAGAGGGTGAAGCACAGGTTAATTTAGTCACTTTTTTGCTTCACTCTGACAGGAATTGTAGTGGTTGCTTGAGAAGGATCTTTACCCTCTTCAGTTAATAGCCCAATTGCCTTCAGCGTCTCATCTGTATGACCCACACACCGAAATTGTGTTACCCTACCAAAACCTGCTGTTGGTGTAGTGTAACATTTTGAGATGCCAAACTGGCATTAGTGAAATCATGAAAAGCTCTAGCCTTCTCAAGTGATAACCTTCACACTCCCAAACAGGAGTCGATCTCAATTCTCTGAAAGGTTAGTGCCAAAGCAGGAGCCACCATTTTGTTTGCCTTAAGCAGCAGTCCCACCTAGTCCATTCTGTTTGATAAAGATTTAAGGGCGTGAAAAGCATTTAGTAGCTGGGGCCAAATAACAACAAACCCTTATAGATAGTAGATTCTATCACTTCACCCTGTCAAAAGACCCACTTCAAAAGGGAATTGAAGCTTGCAAAATAAAGTGAGCATCCCATGCTTTTTGTAGCAGCATGGCAGTGGTCCGATGAAGCATGAGGGGTATCTTGAGGGGCAAAGAGAGAAGTGCCCACTTTACCAGATCAGCCTTTTGCACCGCACAGTGATGACACAATTCCAGCCCTGGTGTCACGAAACAGTTAATGCAGGCACTATCGCGACTTAACTGTTTCGTGAGAGCAAGGGCCCACTGCCTAGCCCAACCTCCTCATTCTTCTTCCCAAAATTGTGGAACTTTTTCAGACACAGTTAAAATGCTCTGGGATTTGAGAGGCTACTGAAATATTGTGTGCCTGTTTGTTATTGGTTTATTTATAATGATCACATAATGCCTTGTAATTAGAGCCTCAGGGTGCACATGCAGCGGACAAGTTATACAATAATAGCATAAAAAATAAATAAAAACGATCTAGCAAACTAAAATATATTACCCAATCATGGTCCATTATAATAGTGGAAGATTGGCACACCAGATGCCATTAATCTTCCCTCAATTTGAAATTGAAGAAATTGAACAGTAAGGTGATGCAGATTTGGTTTGAGGACATTTCAAAGTTTAGTTGCAGCTACACTAAGAATTTTACCACCAGATCTGGAACACTTCCAACTTGGTGAGATCATCTTTGGATCGCTAGAGGAACGCCGTTCCCAAAAACATTTGTTAAATTGTAGACAGGCTTTAAAATATTGGAGGCTCAACCCATAGATAGATTTCCAAATTAAGTCCAAAACATTAAGTTAGTTGCGTAATGGAAAGTCAACCACAAGAACTCTGCTATATTCTAATAAGCGGTCACATTTTCTTAAACAAGGCACAATTCTGATTTCACAGTTTTGTGCTGCTTGTAACTTACTTAGATGATATTGAGAGGCATTCAAGTATGTATCAGAGCATTAAAGTAATCCAGAATAAAACAAGATCTGAATCAGAAGGGCAAGAGGTAAAACCTTCAAGAGAAATGCATTTTTGGACACATTACAACAATGAAAATGAGTTGCTTGTTGCTTTAGTAACTTTAGTGAAGTTCAAATTTAAAGATAAATCAAATAGAATAGCAACATTCATTACTGATTGGATGCTCTGTGGGCGTCTCGCAATTCAGTAGGCTAAAGCTGAGGTTCATGTTGAGCATTCCTGAAAGCAAGACTTCAGTATTGCTAATATTGAGGCATACATGGTTAGCGGGCATCCCATCTCTAATTCACTTTAATCAAGTGGTCACATTATTAACCATAGAACTATATTGTTCATACAAATGTCGTAGAATTTCAGAGTTATCTATGTACATCTACGACCATGGACCAGAGACAGAAATCAAATGAAAGAGACACTAGTCATATGGATGTTAAATAGAAGGGTTGTGCGACGGTACAACACAGGTAAAGACATCGTATGCCTTTACCACGCATGTTTTTACCACGAACATGCTTTTACAACGCATGCCATTACCACGCATTGTTTTTATATATACAAATAATGTATTTGTGGGGGGAGACTCCCCACACCCACAACTTACCTTAAATCTGTGGTAAAGGCATGCGTTGTAAAGGCATGCACGTGGTAAAAATATGCATGCTAAAAAATGCGTGGTAAAGGCACAACGAGGTAAAAACCTCGTTGTAAAGGCTATTTCCCAAATAAAAGGGATGAGAGAGCATAGCCTTTGAGAACACCACTGTGTATTATGCAGAATATAAATCCACATGAGCAAACTAACTCAGTCCATTGAAAAGGAATGGATCCTATCCAGCACTCTGCCACTCGCAAAAATCTCCAATCTCTGGCATAGTAGCCCATTGTCTATGGTTACAAATGCAGCAGAGAGCCATATTATGAATAATGCGGCTAAATGTCCTTGTATTGTACTTGCATTTGTTCTCGTATATTCAAAACAACAGTTTTATACCTTGTGGAGGATGGAAACCTGATTGACAGTCTCCAAACATCTTAAAACGTGGCCAACATATGTGAAGGGGTAGCTTTTAAATCTAAAGAAATATGAAAATTAAGATAGGTATGTTCCAAATTTTCTTTATTAATAGGTTTGAAATTTCTTGTCAAACGTTTTAGTGAATTTGACTGAGGGAGACTGTTACCCGAGGAATAGAGATAGAAAACAGCATAAAAGCATGGTCTGTCAAAGAAAGATATGGAATTAATTGATTGCAAGGACTGCAATTAAAACCTAAAACTAAATCTAAAAAGGGCCTGCCTTATGGGTGAGGCTATCAGGCCGATTTCCAAATCCTAATTTGTCCAGTAGATCTAAAGAAACCTTTAGCTGAGGGGTAGTGCTCATCTGTCATGATATTAAAACCTCCCAAAATGTAAATCTGTTTCTAAAGCTTATGCTCTCCAGAAACCTTAATTGCATTAGGACTCTAGTAGACAAGCATTAGGGACCATTAGCAGAAAAGCTAGGTTATAAAAATGTTATGAAAGCTGTACGGTTGGTAAGACACCTGATGTTAAGAGAATTCCTCAGGTTGAGGTGTGAGAACGAAAAAGAGTGGCCACCAAGAAGAGAGCACTTAAAGGTGCGTGCAATAAGATGTATTTAGTTTTCAATATGAAGGGAGCGAACTTTAAGACGACCTACGAAGAAAGGGATACTGTCCATCATAAGGGTATAGCAGACCAGACAAAAAACCAATGAAGTTAACTACATGTGAAAAAAGATGCGGTCAGTGTGCTTAAAAACCCTTACAAGGTGAAATTCACAGAAGTTTGTTAAAAACAGTAGCTTGAAGGTTTACGTACACTGGTACGGTCCAATCAAAACAGAGAAAGAGGAAAGTGCTGGCAACAGAGTGGTAGTATTTGGGTTCCACAGTGGGAAGATTTTCCACAGGAGATGAAGTTGGGAAAAACGATGATATCACAGAATTGAATTTAGTCCAGAAGGAAAATTAGTCCTCAAATTTATTGCCAAATTTTTTAAAAACCTTAGCAGTGGATAGAGAATTGCTGACATTCGTTGTCCAGGAAAGAGATTTCGAGACCTGCTTGTTGTTCCCAAGCAGCAGAACGTTAGCGGCATCAACTTTCAGCTTAAGAAAGTTATTTCACTTCCACTATTGGATGGGTTTGGGGAGTCACTGAAGTTGAGGAGGGTGGCTGTTTAATTGGGCTGTCAGAAGAGGCAAACCTGTTAAAATCCAGATTATATTAGTGCAAATTGCAGGCCCGACCTTCTCCATCCTTACCTAGTATGCCTATTTTATTTTACAAGTTGTAGTTATTTGTTGTTGCTTTTTGGTTGGAAAACTCTTGTGACACTCCTTAGGGTTTGGGCCAAATCCTCCTCATGGATATAAATTGTTATTTTGCCGAGTGTGAGGTTTACCTGTAGTTGTATTTGGAGACAAGACGGCGCAGACTGCAGAGACAGTTGGATTTTGTTTGACTCTGGAACAAATACAACAGAATCAACATAAGGACGTATTTAGGACCACAACATTAGAATATATTCTCAAAAAGCCTTGAGAAAGACTCCACCCAACAGGCTATTTGAGGGAGGAAACTTGTTGGCTGGAAAGTAGAATTGTATTTAACAAACATAGTATAAGGAAGATGAAGAGTGTTTACAATACTACGTTCTAAATAAAGCTTGAACATACAAAATATTGCATAGAAGTTGATTGTATTAAACAATTGGATGCTCAGACGAAAGGAATCAGAGTCACATAACAACAAACTTTAATCATAAAAACAAGGGAATTCAAATACACCGACAGGAAAACCGCATACTCAGCACAATAACTGTTAAAATCCAAGTCTGAATATGCATATCAAAGAGGTAAGGGTCATGAAGCAGGTGTAAATGGAAGCATGAGCGACAGAGTGGAGTCCTGTGGAACACCACGCAAGATGGTATAGTTTTGGGATCTTGAAGAGCATAGTGCAATTAGGTCATAGGATTGGGTTGACCTTATCATAAGGAGCAAAACCAAGCAAGTGTGTTGTCACTGATTCTCTTGAAGGCAAACTGATGAGAATGTCATGATGGGCGGGTTCATACGCTGCCAGAGATCTAAAAAGACCAAGGACACAGCATCTCCAGAATCTTTAATGAGCCTGACGTCATCTGTTGTGGTTCTAGGTCGTTAACTATACAGCGTGACAATACTGTAGTAGATGGATCTCAGGACACTTCTAGTTAGTTACATGTAGATTTATTGTAGGACACAGCTGAGCGCACACCTCGCCAGCTGACCAGACCATCAACTGACAAGAGTGGAACACTCCGGTACAAGTTAGAACACTCACAGGTATTCTTAGAGGCTAAGGAGGTAAGAACACAAAGGAAAGGCTAATGACCACTGTCAGCCATGTTACATGAAGAACTAATACACAACACATCTTCCTCTTTTACAGAGAAAAAAGAAATAAATGAATAAATCACAAAAATGAAGCTAAAAGTATGGGAGACAACAACAATAATCATTAAGACAGATAGGAGGTCTACGACGTCTTGAACTATTTTTAGTTCGCGAAGGCAAAGGAGCGTTTCGGGGTAAAGAGTGTCAAGAGTGGAAGGTGAGGTGGGAGACATCGCCCAAAACAACTAAAAGACCACCACCACCTACTCCCCTTAGACTGACAAAAACAGGAAGAGACAGTCCACTTTCTCCAATCTGTCCTTGTCCACCAAAAACAGGAAGAGACAGTTCACTTTCTTCAATCTGTTTCCGTCACCACCGCTTTCCGCTCCATTTTGAAGATGAACAGCTCAACAGATGCCTTCATGCTTTAGTTACAGATTTCTTTAATGTTAAGTTGTGAGGTCCATAGAACTCCAACAGCAGATACCACAGTCCTGGGACTCTTCGAGATTTCCAAGTGCAGTACCGCATGTGATGTTAGGAGTTTTTAATCTTACTTGAAGTGCTTCGGACTGACATATGATCACAACGTCCTTTATAATAATTTTTTTTAAAATTAAATACTCAGTAATTTGTAAAATCATTTCTGCGCTTCAATACTGAGTAACATTTCAAACTTGAGTTCTCCTGTCGATTTGATTCTTCGAGTGTGAACACTTTGTTCTGGTTGTGGGTCACTTTTTTCCAGTTCTGGTTCACTTTCTCTGGTTCTGGGCTTCTTTCACTGGTTATAGGCCTCATACACTGCTACTGGACTCTCTGTCTCAGTTTTTTATTTTTAAGTTCTTGGTAGTGGGCACTCTGCCCAGTCTTTTTTTTTTTACCTGGTTCTGGTTCAGGGACCTTTGTCCCCATTGTGGACTCTCTATCCAGGCTCTCCATCGTGGTTCTGTGACCATTTCCCCTTCTTGGTACTGGTTCTGGGACCTATATCCATTGCCGGTTCTGGGACCTTTGTCCCCTCTGGTACTGGTTCTGTAACCTTTTGTCCATTGCCGGTTCTGGGACCTTCGTCCCCTCTGGTACTGGTTCTGGGACCTTTGTCTCCTCTGGTACTGGGACCTTTGTCCATTGCCGGTTCCGGGACCTTTGTCCCCTCTGGTACTGGTTCTGTGACCTTTGTCCATTGCCGGTTCTGGGACCTTTATCCCCTCTGGTACTGGTTCTGGGACCTTTGTCCCCACCTGGTTCTGGGACCTTTGTCCATTGCCGGTTCTGAGACCTTTGTCCCCTCTGGTACAGGTTCTGGAACCTTTGTCCCAAGCGATACTTCGTCTGGATCACTTCCCTCAGCTTGGAAAGTTTGCCGATCTCCTGACGCATTACGCTCACTTCTTCTTCTTTGGTTTTGAGTTCTAGCACCCTCTGCTGGTTTTCTTGAATAAGCTGGTCATTGGCTATGCTGTGTCCTTCGTTCTCTTTGTTCTACAGCATGAACAGTTGCAAGAACTTGATTTCGATCTGCTTGTTGTCCAAGACACCTTGGACCTGTTTCAGCTCCTTCTCCATTTTTGTTTTTAGCCAGATGTCCCGGGAGGCCTCATTCTGACGCATCTGAATGTCTTGTTGGTACTGTAAAATTATTTGATCAGCTTCTTCTTTTGCCGTCTCTACTTCCTGTTGCCGGCTTGATGCTTCAACCAGCTTTTGGTGCAACTGCACTACCTCTGCCAAAAGCTGATCTCGTTCTTTGGTGAGCTCATCTTTGGCTTTCATCAAATCAGCTTTTCATATTCTGCTTTGAGTTTCTCCAAACTTTTATCGGCAGCAAGTTCATTGAGGACAGTTTGGAAGTCGTTTTCTAGAGCCTCAAAGGCGCCACCCACAGAGATGTGTTTGACCTTCTTGTCTCGATTTTACTGGTACGTTGCGATTGCTTCGCCCTTAGCGTTTATCGCTTCCCATTTAAAGTGCACTTATTCTCTCTTCGGCTTGTGAGCAAGCCGCCCGCTCGAGTCCCCCTTGAATTGACATACAGTCAACTTTGGAAATTACAACAAGACTTGTTTTAATGGTTGACACGAGACTAGCAGTGGATGCGCGTTCTTACCTTCTTGAACGGTGGCGCATCTGTTTCAATTACACCACGGTTTCATCCTAGAGTAATCACTAACCAAAATCCAGCCGCAAGGAATGATAGTGATGCGGTGAAAAATGACACTTAAGATGGCGGCCTTACGCTGCGTCGGGACGCTGCTCCATGGTAACGCCGCTTCTTGTGAACACTGGAAGCGTGCGGGAGTGGCGCAGGCGCAAGGAAGCGTGTGACACTATTGCTTGGCAGCGATTAAAACATGCAGCGCGCGCACTTGGTAACTGACTCACGGTTTGGAAGTGACGTCAGGAGTGCTTCGTAAATAATTTCTTTTCCTTCTCGTTTTGTGTTATACTTGTCAAACACGTTCTAAGACAACCGGGGCTCGATACTTGCCCCCGAACAACACAGGCTCAATGCTTGCCCCCTGATCAATACACTTCAGGTGCGAGTCCTCAGAGTGCTCGACCTTCACACCGGGGCCCGATTTTTGCCCCCGATCAACACCATCAGATAACACTGGGGCCCGATCTATGCCCACGATCAATAATTAGTGTGAAACAACGGGATCCGATCTTTGCTCACGCATGCATATTCAGAATATAAATACACAGTCTTATAGTAATCACGCAGACCAGCAATTGTCGCGCTGCCAGAGACCAGCAATTAACTCACGGTTGGAGCAGGTATTCGCTTCTTTTCTTTTCTTTAGGTTAGTATTTTCAAGTTTCAGTCATTTCTCGGGTTTCTTGTTTCTTTTACTGACGTTACTGGCAGCAGATGAATAGACTGCCGTGGGTTCTTGGTGCGAGGTGCTGCTCAAAGCTGTGATGACTTTTTCTCTGGTCTGATCAGCTAAATCGTCGCCAAATTGTAGTAGATAGATCTCAGGACACTTTTAGTTAGTTACATGTAGATTTATTGTAGGACATAATTGAGCGCACACCTCGCCAGCTGACCAGACCATCAACTGACAAGAGTAGAACACTCCGGTACAAGTTAGAACACTCACAGGTATTCTTAGAGGCTAAGGAGGTAAGAACACAAAGGAAGGGCTAATGACCACTGTCAGCCATGTTACATGAAGAACTAATACACAACAAATACCTTTTCGATGATTTATGGAATGGCAGTGGTGAGAGGAATGGGCCTCTTGCAAGCGGGGTCCTGGCTTCCAGCAAAGGTGTTTTGACCAATGGCATGACAAATGGAGTTGGGTGTAGTGAAAAATCATCTTCAGCATAGCAAACAGGAGGAAAAGCGATTTTGTAAAGGTGGAGACAGTTGGGTAAAACTGAACTGGTTTTTGGGCAACTGGAATTTTTTCTATTTGTTATATGAGGCTATGCATCAAGTCCAGAATATCTAAGCAAATGAGATACAGTTAAACAGGTGTATTGAAGTTGTATCCATGTATAGTTGCAAAAGTCCTATTCCTACACAAAAACCCACCAGGATAGGCGCGTAACGCAGCTCCTGCAGTGCAAGGGGGGCCCCAATCCCTCAGGGACCCTTCAGGGGGCCCCTATTCAGGCCGAAGCCAGAGAACATTTGTGAGCTGCAGTAGATTCAGGGGTCCTACATTCTACATTCTGTAGGGTGGCCCCATCATTTTGTGTTACTCAGCAGCTCTAGGAGCGCCGTACTCACTCATGCCCAGCTCATCTCGGAATCATATTGTAACTGCCACTCGCGAAATACTCTCTCCACAACATTCTGTGTTTATCATTCATTCTCCAGGTCAATAATATTAGAAACTAGGACACTGAGAGGCGACTTGAGAAGAAAGGAGTCAACATTCAATGCCAGTGGACCAACATATGTACTATGAAGATGTTATTGCACTTTCAGTGTTTAGGATCATTCAAGTCGTTTACATGTCTTGATAGATATTCAGAGTTGGAAACTATGATCACTTCAAACTCTTGTAAATGTAGCATGTCTTTAATATATGTGTGGTTCTTATATACTCATGGTTAACCCCTATGTCAGATAACTGTCCAGATGCACCAATTACTGGTCGCAAAAAATGTACCACAATCTACAACCAGTAGAGAACTTTAGGAACCAACCTACGTGCAAGCAGGTTGGTTTGTAAAATTCCGATATACAGTGCTTTGTAATCTAACCTACGTCCTCAATATTAATGAGATAGATTGCAATTTGTGTCTCGCTCCTATTCGCGACCATCATAGTGATGATGGTCTGCTAGGGTCAGCCAACCACCATATCTGTGATTGCCTTTTAATAAAGTACCTATTTTCCTTAAAGGAAGCGAGGCTGCATTTAAAAAGAAAAGTTTACTTTTTTTCACGTTTGGCTGAGAGTTGTTTGGGGTCCACTCGACATACCGAATCACTGTGTGAACGAGCCGTCTATAACACGCCCCTTCCAAATACCGAATTAGTATAGGGGGTCTTAATCCCATTTTAGGAGTCGGTAAAAGTTTACTGACTGGGATTAGGATATTAAAAAGCATTTTGCAGTCGCAAACTCTGAATCGGTGTGATTGCAGCTGTAAAAATGCTTTATACATCTGGCCCATAGTTTTTGCAAGGATAACATTTGTCATATCACATCACTAATCGAATTCTCGAATATATGGATGCTTAATTACTTTTCTCTTTCCACATACATAACTGCATTTCTTTTTATTTCATGCAGTTAAAACAAAGATAAAGTTGAAGAGGAGAGTCTTCAAACTGATGTCCCCGAGCAGTGCTGGTCAATGACATAAACCAAGAGCATTTCAGCCTCGGCGTTTGCTTCAACTCCTTCAACTTTACGACTGCTTTTGTTTTCACCCAGTAGCAGATGCAGGATGAACAACAACCTGAAGGCTCAGTTTTTTTTTGGGTTTCGCTATGTTATGCTTTGATGTCGCTTTCACTGTATTAAACGGTATATGAATTCCTTGTATTGAATAATGTCTGAGCACACATCCATTTATGCATCATACAGTTGTTTAGCAGTGCACTCATTAAGTATACAGATTTGGCTGTAAAAAACCCAGTCCTGTCTTATGTAAAGGGCTATCTATGTGCGAGGTACTATGTAGCACAAATGCAAATTTCCACTGGGAAAAAAAAGGAAAGAGAAAAGACGACAAAGTACATTGGCCCATTATACAATGGGTATAGGCAGACAAGGGCAAGCAGGGAAGGCAGCACAGGGGATGTTTATCCAAAGGGTCCAGCTCACCCGACTACCATCGATCACCACCAAACAAAGGTATTACTTGAACACTGAAGTTGCATTGCCGCCAATATCAGGCATAGCAGGTGCCACTCCCGGGGAAGCGAAACTGATGTCAAAACCCCATGTGCTGTCATTTAGTTAATTTCAGATTCATGTGCAGCAGCAATATACGTTTCACAGGTGTCTTTATTAGCGTCCCTACCACATGTATTGAAGGCAGTTTCACAGCATGTCCTTGATTATTCAAAACGACACCTGCCGATGCAAAGAGCGGAAGCTGATGTCTATACCTTATCTCAATTTTTACATCAAAGGCTTCTTCCCTGACAGCAAGGTCATATTTGTTCCACCTGCTGACGTTACACATACATGTCGGAAATGGACAATACTCTTTTATTACAGATGTAGGCATTGTGTGATTCACAATACTTTTTCACTAGAGCAGAAAGATTCTTAGAAGAAGTACATGGTTTGTATCTGTTCGGACTCAAGGCTTTCTCTCCTTTATTGCAAAGGGGACAATATGGACAAAACATGCGGACAGGAATGTATAAGAAGCTATTAAGGCATATGCATTATTTAATATGTTCAAAGGCTGATGTTTAGGTACAGTCATTATGACGAATTACCGCAAATCTTTCCTCATGTCACAGCAGCATGAGCGATCATCTGTAGAAGCAAACTGTAATTATCTCGTTTAACCTTCAGAGGCAGCACAAAATCGGAATTTGCTGTGCACAAAATAGTGTTCAATCTTCTCCCTGCACATGCACAACAGGATGCACATTAGGGACCATGGGTATGTTACCTTTACCATGCATCCATTACCAATCATCTGCTTTACCATGCAGTCTTTGCCATTCAGGTAAGTACCACACATGCCCTTTTTAGGTACTTTACAGCAAGGGACTTTGCAATGCATGTAAGTTATTTTTTTTAAATGATAGAATATGTGCATATATATATATCTATATAGATATATATATATATAGATATATATATATATTCTGCTCCAAAGGTTGTCCACCCGGTGAGTAGCACTCGATCAGCAGCTTTATTTATGATAGGCAGGGACGAGGATCCGCTTGTAGAAGCTGCTCCGTAATGGAAATGCCTGACGCGTTTCGAAGCTCCATATGCTTCTCTTCAGAGGCTTGAACGGAGACAGTGTGTGCAAACGCTGAACCCACTTCGCCATTTTCATATTGCACACCCACCAATGGGAAGCTCGAATGAGACTGTGCATTGTGGGAAATGTGGTCCGGATAGCACACAAATCTTGTCCTGTATGGACCCCACAAGAGGACTCATCCTCAATCCTATATATATATGTGTGTGGTTTGTTGGCAATCTGTTCAACCATTTTTGAGAAAACAACATTTAAAATATAGTCATATCTGGACAGTGGGTCCTGCGGGAGTAACAAGGTACTCCAGTGTTACCACAAAATAAAGAAAAATAAAGCATTCTGAATAGCCAAGAGAGTTTTTTTCCAACGTCAATCCACCTGGTCCTGTGGAGCAGAGCGATCTGATTGGCTGGCTGCAACATGAAGAGAAATGTTGTGGCTGCTATTTCAGGACTCAGATCTCGGTCCATGTATCCTGAGTAAAGGAAAAAGTTAAGATACATAGGGGCACAGTAGGGGTACCATGATCCCCTGTGTGTGGGGGGCCCAGCGGGCCCCCCTCAATGCCAAAATAAAAAGAAAAGAAATCTGTGCCTTGAGTACCGCAATACTTCTGGTGAATCCTGCACGCTCCCTGTGTAGTATTTAATGGCTCCAGCAGGAACCGTGGTACAGTAAGTCCATGCCATCATCAACAAATGAGCTTGTGCAGTCTCGAGGTACCAGGAGTGGCGATTCAGCCCCAATAATGCGGGAGTACCGCTGTACCCCCCAAAAAAAATGTGGGATGGGATCTGTGGGGTGTTGGCATCTTGCGGGTAGTTGGTTGCACCACCTGGCTGCAGGGTAGCCCTGTGGACAACCTCTTGTCCTGCACGGCCTTTGGACGTGCACGACAGGGGGTTGGACACAGGTCCAACCCCTTTGCCCAACCCCCTCTGTGCATGCCTAAAACTGTACTCCGTGAGGGAGCTGGATGAATATGATCAAAAAACCCTAGAAATTTGCTGAAAAAAACAGAGGTTAAAGTAACGTTATAGTTAGGTCTTACAGTAATATAAAAACTAAGGTTTAGAAACAATAAAACCCTGAAATTAAAAAATTATAGTTCAGTGACCTAAATATAACTTGCACCCCAATCGTGCACTACTTATGACCTCACATATTACGCCACGCATGATATGCTGAATGACATCATTGATGACATCACTGATGACATCTCAAATGACAACATTGATGACATCGCCGATCGCATCACTAATGACACCATCCAAAGGATATGACGTTCTGCTATAAGCTTTTCATATTGCAGGGAACGCGTAGACCAAATTTTCCATAACAACTGTAATACTAATGGGGGTATCCTTTTGCAACAAGCAGAGCATAAAGCATATCTGTGAAATCACCCACTGTAATTAGATATTATGCTCTTTTTTAATGGTATTGAAGGTCGTTAGAAATGTAATGACGCTGCCAATATTGATGACATCAGCAATTTATTAAACCTTGCATACTATTCAAAAACAGTGTTTGGTTATTATTTACCGTAATGAGATGTGCCTGTTAAATATCTCTTCTGACATTGAATTCTAATTCAATGCCTTCATTTTGATACATTAGACAATTATAAGGCATGCACCTACAGGCACTATGGACAACCCTCCATAGTATGCAGAAATACCTTACACATATTCCTGAAATGAGCAGAATAGTCTACACTATTTTAACAATACTTACAATCATACTGCCATTCGATCCATCTGTGAGTCATCCATGCATTACTCTTTGTACAACAATGTATGAATTAGAATTTCATTACAAGACCGGAGGCTACCATTATGCAATTATCCTTTAATGCCACTCCACGCAGCACTTGAAAGAACATTACACTATAAACCAAAAACAATATAGAATAGAACATTCACAATGTACAAGAAGTCCATTGACAGAATGATCTTCCTATTTTAAATTCTGCTCCTTGCTCAGATAAGTAGCACTTTGGTTTTAATCTCCTTTTATATTGTGGCTGGTGTTATTTAACTGTATTGATGTTTTTTTCCATTTGTTTGGTTTCCAATCAATGGAAACAACCCCCTGTCCATTTCTATTTTTTTAAAATTCTTTTTATTGCAAACAGCACAACAGCAGTACATCAGTGATACCATTGTCTTAAATATAATCTGACCAGTAAGTTTACTGTTGTCTTTTATCAATCAGAGAGGATACAACACCAATGATAAGTGACCCTCATGGTATGTCTAATACCCACTCACAGCCGTCGGTAAACTTGCCACTGACAACAAATCTTTTTCCATTTCTTCGGGCAGCCTCTGCTTTGGTAAATAGTTCATTCTGCAAACCAACGCTAGTCTAGATCAGTCTGCCAGTCCTCAACCTCTGGTAAAGCCCGAGCTCCCCAGCACCTGGCTAGATTGTGTTTTGCCACCACCGCTGCCAATGCCAGCCAGATCTTAGTATACCTGAGCCATGCTTCGTCCCCTAAAATCACTAACAGGAACCATTTCGGGTCAAAGGGGACCTCCCCTCCCGTCACCTGCACCATAATTCTCCTAATTTTACCCCAGTATGTCTGCGTCTCCGGGCATTCCCATAAAAGATGGTAAAAAGTTCCCTCCTGGCCGCAACCTCTGTGACATCGTGATGATTCCACTCTGCCTAAGCGATGCAGTAGCCTCCGGGAACAATATGTGCGGTGAAAGACCTTCAACTGGATTAGACGAAAACGGGAACTGATCGCCACCTCCAGCGGTCCCTGCAGGGTCTCTATCCATCTTCATCCTCTATTGGGCCAATATCTCCCACCCACGCTGCCCTCAGCAGTCCCAGGGGGTCTGGTGCGTTATTTACCAATTCTTTGTATATTATGATTTTGCCCTCCCCTCCAAGGGGTCTGTCAGGAGTCTATCCTCCAGTGGGGAGGCCTCAGCCAGGTCTTCACCCTCGCAAATGTGACCCCGTAGGGCATGGCCCAGTTGCAGGTATTGTAGCCATTCCTCCGGACCCAGTTCGTACTCTTGTTGGAGGGTCGCAAACTTCACAAATGCCTGGTGCCTCCAGATATCGCCAAGTTTTTCCAGGCCCAGCAGTTCCCACTTTCCAAAGGCCTTCAACCTGCCCACTTTGTCTAGTTGGTCGCTGGCCCACAGGGGGGTCATTGCCGTCAATCCTGACTCAGGTATTTAATTGTCGCTTGTCAGTATTTAATTTCCGCCTGTGTGTGTGCCGGCAGCACCGACTCATTCTCCTATCATAGATTAGGTGTGTATAGCCCTTGTCCCTCATATGTGCTCTGTCCACCCTGCAGGCTGGTTCCGTCCGGTCCCCAAATGCCCAATCATTCACTGCGACCTACTGGGCGGGCCAGTAATACAACTTCACGTCGGGAACCGCCAATCCCCCGTCATAAATACCCCTCTGTAATTTATGTAAGGCTATACGTGCTGCTCCTCCACACGTAACAGGGATCCCATTTCTGCCTCAGTCGCTCAGAAGAATGATGTCAGAATCGGATATGGGGCATTTTGTAGGGCGTAAAGTAGGCATGGAAGTGTCATCATTTTATTTAGCGCAGCACGGCCCATTAACATTAAAGGCAACGACCTCCAACGCTGGGCGTCCCTCTTGAACCTATCCAGTTGGGGTAACAGGTTTCTTTCATAAAACCTCTGATGGTTCCTCGTTATATAGATCCCTAAGTATTCAAACCCCTCAAACTCCAGTGGGACCTTACACCCTCACACCTCAACGTCAATTCCACTGGCGTGGGTCCCCCCTGCCAGTGGAAACAACAGTGACTTATCTCAGTTATTGCGATATCCTGAGTAATCTCTGAATATACGGAAGAATATACGGCAGAATATTTGGCATAATTCTGTCAATGGATTGCCTGGGATGCTGGACATATAACAGAATGTCATCAGCATATAGGGAGATACGCTCTCTCACTCGTCACCCGCTGGGATACCCCATATCAGTGGGTCTTGATGAACCCACGCCGCCAGAGGCTCTAGTGCCAGGGCGAATAAAATCTAAGATAGGGGACACCCCTGTTTTGTCCCCTTCTGCAGGGGGAACTCACGGGATACAGTTGCGTTGACCCACACTCTCACCAATGGCTGCTCATATAACAACTTTATCCAGCTAATAAACTTTGGTCCAATCCCCATGCGTGCCCGGACCGCCCACAAGTAATTCCATTCTACACTATCGAAAACCATCCTGGCATCCAGGGACAGGAGAGCCGAAGGCGGCGATGGGTCCAGCTCGGTGACATGTAGGACCCCAAACAATCTACGCAGATTGAGCCTGGTACCCCTGTGCAGTATGAAGCCCGATTGATCCGGGTGTACTAGGGAGTGGATCACCGTCCTCAGGCACAAGGCGAGGATGTTCGCCAGGACCTTAATCTCAAAATTCAGGAGGGATATCGATCTATATGACCCACAGCTCGCCAGGGGCGGCTTACCCTCTTTAGGTATCACTGAGATCCCGCCAATCGTTGATCTGTCGGTAGAACCCCAGTCTGGCTTGCTTCCCGAAACATTGTAAGGAGGTGAGGGGCTGTTTTGTCCTGCAGGCATTTAAATAACTTCAGTGGGAGACCATTTGGCCCAGCGGCT
Source organism: Calotriton arnoldi (assembly GCA_963921515.1). NCBI lineage: Eukaryota > Metazoa > Chordata > Amphibia > Caudata > Salamandridae > Calotriton > Calotriton arnoldi. The sequence goes on along the minus strand of CAWUFW010001850.1, from coordinate 862,585 downwards.
TTCCCAGACTGCAGAGCATGGACCGCCGTGCTGATCTCCACCGTCAAGTCTCCCTCTAACCCTTCTCTTTCCTCTGCGGTCAGACCCGGCAGGTTAATATCTCTAAGGAAGTCGATACAGTCCGACTCAGCATACCTGGAGATAGTAGATGTATACAGCCTTTCATAATGAGAAGCAAATGCCTCTGCAATCTCGTGCCCGGTCACGTGCCTCCCCCCTAGATCATCTAGTATCTCCGGGGCCCACTGCATCAAAGTCTCCCGCTTGTCTAGCCACGCCAGAAGTTTACTGGCCTTGGCCCCTATCTCATATATTCTGTATCGGGAGGCCTGGGCTAATGCCCTCGCCCCTTCCTCCAGAACCTCTCAACTACTTTTGTCGTAGGTGAAGGCGGCGAGTTACCTCCCCACAACTTTTCCTCTTCCCTCCCTGCCAGGGCTTCCAACTCCAGAATCTCTCTCTCCAGAGCCGTGCATTTCAGTGCCTTTTCTTTTTTGGAGGCCCCTATCAAAGCTTGGACGTGACCCCTTAGTACTGTCTCAAAAGCCACCCAAAGTATCAACCCTGAGTCCACTGACCTCATGTTCTCTATGAAGAGGTGATCGGTGCAATCCCTGACACTGGTCTCGAAGTGTGAGTCTCGGAGGTACCATGAATCCAACCTTGGGGGCAAGACGTGTTCCTGCGAAGGCCCCTCTAGGGTGGCCTCCACCAGGGAGTGATCGGATATCCCCTGGCCTATGTGCTTAGCCTCCTTGAACTGGCCCACAAACTGAGTTTGCGTGAGCAGGTAGTCGAGCCGGGTGAGGCACACATGTGCCGTGGACAGGTGGGTATATTGTCTACGATTAGGGTTATGATCACGCCAGATGTAACCTAGTTCCATCAAGGAAAGAAAATCACCTAGAGCCCCGGCTCTCCTCCCGAGGGCCCCCTGCCCAGAACGTCCAGCTCCACTGAAAGTACATCGTTCATGTCGCCCCCCCCATGATCAATCTCCCTTGCAGGAGTTCAAGTAGTAGAGGGCTCAGCGCGTCCAGTGTAGGGGCCTGCAATCTGGATGGGGCGTATAACGAACAAAGGTTAATGGTCAATCCCTCCCATTGTCCACTCAGGGCCACATATCTCCCAAGTGGTTCCGACCATGATTTTCCTGGAATAAAGGGAAACGCCTTTCTGCCTAACACTCCCATCCCTCTGGAGCCCGTGGTATACCCGGCATGAGCCAACAGGCCATAGCCGTATCCATCTAGGGCCATACAGTGGTGTCCACAGAGGTGGGTTTCTTGTAATAGGATAATGTCTGGTGCATGTTTCTTAATGAATTGCAAGCAGACCTTACGTTTTACCTTAGGCCATTTACATTCCATGACCAGACCCTCATTGAGTGTGTCCGGTGCTTTGTCCATTTCTATTTTATTCTATTGAACCTTTACATGCGTTTTCATTGATATGCTCGTTTGTAGGGTGTATTGCTTTGTGACTGTATTTGGGACGCTTGTTTACTTTTCTATACCTTTCGGATCACGCTTGAGAGACTGCTTGCTCTTCCTTTCTTATCCGTAAGCCCACCGATGGCAGTTTGTAATTGCCAGCGCAGGCCACTGGCATTTCCCCAGGCTGCGGGGCCTCTGGGCTGAGCGCTGCTCCCATTAGCTTTTGGCCGTGCCTCCCTCGCTGTCTGCACTGTAGCTGCTTTGTGGGAAAGTCAGGCAGATGCAAGGCATTCTCCTGTTGCTGCCAGGCCCCCCGGATGCGTCTTAGTAAAACTTGATGTGTCAGGCAGGGATTTAGAGGAATGCGTTGGGCAACGGCATAAAGCCGACCCAACGCAAGATTTCACCACCATTTTAACTTGGGCTTAACCACATTGGCTTCCTATTGAATTAAACTGCTGTTTTGATGATGCTGTAACATGTCACACTGGCAGTTGACAGTTACAGAATCTCTGCGAATAGCTGAGCAGCTGGCAACACCTGTTTTAGCAATTGATTTCCTGCTACTATGTTGTTATGATAAGAAAGTAAGGAAATAGGGAATCATTTTATATCATTACTCCTGATTAGCTGGATCTTATCTTGGCTATACATTAATCCAGTAGCTCTATTTACAGAGCTTATCTTTATTAAGCCTATCTGTCTACTAATAACATTATGGCCAATAAGGCCAGACAATCTTCTCAGGTCCCAGAAGGAAAGAATAATGAGGCGATTATTAAAAAGCTGATTCAGCATGAAATGTGGAGCTGTGTGCGCAAGACCATTGATAAAGTCATGCAAAAGTAAGAGAGGTTCGGATAATGAATACTGGTCAATTTCAGAGGGAGACTCTGATAAAGGGGATAAAGGAGCAAAGAAAAGAAGAAAGACAAAACATATTGAGAGAGGGCGCACACCCTTAAAAAAAGTGGGAGGTTCTAGCACCTTCAAAGGGAATGGTGCTCTATGCGGTATGAAAAAGAGAGGTGTCCGATGCGCACGCTGGAAATGGGTGTCCTACGTGGCACACAAGAGATGGACACTCAAGAAATTGAGTTTGTAGAGGATGAATTCCTTGAGATGATGAGGAGCTTTATGACAAGTAAGTACTTGACGTCCAACAGGAGGATGATGGTGTGGATGACCTCTTCAGTAAGGATATAGTTCCTTCTACCTCTAAAGACACTGTTAAGAACCCTTTGGGAGAAGAAATGTTCTCGTCCCACAATATCAAACTCCCTAGAATTGTGTAACGGTGGCCCTTAGAACATGTGGGCAATTTTATCAAGAGGTGGATCAGGAATTCACTGGAGAAGGAGGTGAGGAACGTCCTCAAAGCTGAATGCTCTAGACCGGTCATTCATGATAAAGTATGCCTCACCCCAAACTTAGACCCCAAATTAATTACATTTCTTTTCAAAATGGGCATGGACCCCAGGAAGGGGCTTGAAAGGTCCCTCAAACAATGTCAAGACCGGCTCCTCAATGTTGTTGGCCCACTGGAAAGAATGATTGATATGTCAGAAGAGGCATACATTAAGGGTATTCCTCTGACCTTAGACCTCCTGAGAGGCTTGAGCCAGTGTGCTATGTTTCTGGGTAAGGCTAATGCAGGATTAAACGGCGAGAGACACAAGGCGGTCCTGATGAAAATCAATCCCAAACTAGTACATTTAGCTGAATAAGAAGCCACAGGGAACTCTAAGGACCTACTATTCAGAGGACATGGTTATAAGCCTGGGCAAATATGTAGTAACCTTTATGGCCGTTGGCAAAGCCCAGAAAGTATGCGCATGGCCTTCAGCGATGGTATTTTTGGCCGGCAGAAGGGGACTTTCTGACAGCCACGGTTTTCAAAGATCCCAATTCGCTACCTTCAAGCAGAGAGGCTATGGCAGAGGCTATCAAGCCGGTGCGACACCTTCCCTCTGCCCCCAAAGAGGCCGTTATCAGCGGGCAAAAGGTAGTAAGCGCGGGGGCTAAAAATCCTCCGGATACCTGAGTGAGTACAGTGATTTCTCCTTTTACTTCCTGAGGAAGAGTAGGTGGTTGCCTCAAACATATTACCCATGTGTGGGAAACTATTACTCAAGACCCATGGGTTTTAGAAACCGCCCAGGGTTTTGGAATAGACCACAGAAACCCCCTTTCAGTATACCTCTTCAAGGGAGTTGATTTTGAATGCGGATCAGCAGAAAGTAGTAGACTATGAGGTAAAATGTATGTTGTTGAAAGAGGCCATTGTAGAGGTGAGAAAAGAAAACAGAGTTTTTGTTAGTACCCTCTTCCTGGTAGAGACAAAGGACAAGGGTTGGAGACCCGTTATAAACTTAAGGGATTTAAACAGATCCCTGGTGTACAGGCACTTCAAGATGGAAGGGATCTATATTTTAAGAGACATGTTGCTGAAGAACTATTGGTTGGTAAAATTGGATCTGAAGGATGCTTACTTTACAATCCCATGACGAAGGACTGCCAGCCTTACATTCAATTCACCTGGCAGAATCGACTTTACCAATTTTATTCTATTCCATTTGTCCTTTCTTCAGCACCATGGTGCTTCACCAAGGTGATGAGGGCAGTCGCTTCCTACCTGAGAGAGAGGGGCGTTCGTATGATCATTTATCTGGACGATATTCTGATTATGTCCCAATATCAATCTCAAGTAATGAAAGATTTGGATATGGTCAAAACCCTACTGGGATTTATTGTGAATAAGGAGAAATCCATTCTTATCCCTTCGATAGAGTTTTTAGGATTTACAATAGACACAGTCAATGTGGTTTTGCTTCTTCCCTTTAAGAAAATAATCAAGATATGGAAAGAAATAAACTACGTTCTCAAAAAGGACTCTTTGACCCTGAGGGAGCTAGCGAGACTGCTAGGTCTACTATCCTCTTCAATTCAGGTGTTTTTTCCTAGTCTTTTACACTACTGTGCTTTGCAAAGTATAAAGGCAAGGGCCCTTTGGGCAGGATTATGGTATGGAGACAGTATAACGCTAGGTCAGGAGGAGAAGGTGGAACTGGTTTGGTGGTTAGAGAATTTAGATGCCTGAAATGTCCGGCAATCTTTGGATGTTCACCAGACTTCATTCTGGAATCAGATGCAAGTCTAACTGGTTGGGATGCATGCTTGGGTGTACAGGAAACTGGTGGATTGTGGTCAAACACAAAGAGGTTGCATCACATAAATTATTTGGAATTGACAGTAGGTCTTTACGCTCTCATGAGTTTCAGACATTGTTTACAAGGCAGAACAGTATTATTGAAAATGGACAGTGTTTCTGCAGTGGCCTATATAAATCGCTTAGGAGGCACAAGATTAGTGGATCTGTCAGATTTAGCCAAGAAGCTTTGGTTATTTTGCTTAGAACACAAAATCACCTTGAGAGCAGAGTATTTGCCTGGAAAGGGGTATGTAACTGCGGACCGGAATTCAAGATTTTTAAGAGATTTCAGCATTTGGAAATTGAACAAAAAGTGTTTCAGGGAAATAGGTCAGTTTTGGCGTCCTGCAGACATAGACCTTTTTGCCGAATCTGGGGGCTGTCGCTGTGAATGCATTCCTTCACAGTTGGAAGGGAACGAATGCTTACGCGTTTCCCCCCTTCGCAATGATTCATAGGGTCCTTCAGAAAGTGAGACGAAAAGGTGCTCACTTGTACTGATAACTCAGTTTTGGGTCTCACAAGTGTGGTTCCCAATGATTTTGGAATTTGCTTGCGAAATTCCATTTTATCTTCCTGCTATGGAAGGTCTGTTCGGAGACTAATACTCAATAGTTAAGTTCCTGTAAAGAGTTACGCAGTTGCAGTTTCTTAAATCCTTGTTTATCCAAGTAAAAAGAGAAGTTTCACATTTTAAAAGAGGAAGATCATTCTGTGCATGGACTACTTATACATTGTGAATGTTCTATTCTAGATTGTTTTTGGTTTATGATGTCATGTTCTTTCAAGTGTTGCTTGGACAGTCATTAAAGGATAAATGCATAATGTTAGCCTCCGTGTCTTTAATGAAATTCAGATTCTCTTGGCATTAAATTTGGAGAATCACTATTTTCACGTAACTTTTGGAAACAAATATCTGCACTTTATAAATCTTCAGTTTATATAGAAATTGTGTATAGTACTACACAACTCTTTAACGCCAGCATGCATAAAGATATTCACAGATGAATAAAGTATTGTAAGGAGAACGTTTTTTTTCTCACACATTAGCAGACCTGTCAAGCATGGTTTTACATTCGGGCAGGGTTAGACACTAATGTCAAAAAGGATGCTCCAGCCTCTCTCCTGTGTACTCTGGGAGGCCCAGATGAGTCATCTCTGTGCATTCAAGTCAGCCTATTGTTTGCTTCTGGGATTTCACACCTTTTTCACACCTATTAAAATGCTAATCAGTGGCTGGGATAAGTTACAGAGCCAATGCAAATTAGCTTCCAGGAACTTCAGGCACGGAAAAGGTAATTTAAAAAAAATGACTTTTCTTTAGGATTTGTTAGGAGAGAGAGAGAGAAAGAATAAAAGAGAAAAAAATAGTTTTGCACAATTTGCATTTTCCTGCACTGTCAGCTTCCCAGGCTTAGCAGAACTGGGCCCATGGTGTTTAGAGTGTTGTTAAGCAGGTGGACAGCTGTATTTTTTCTAACAGGCAGACAGGCATTTTATCATGGGGGAGCTACTCAGAGGCAGCCTACAAGCTACTGCTAGTTTGTGATTGACCTGTTAAAGGCCCCTGGTCTAGGAATAGCTCCAAATAGAATCAGTCAATGTATGGTTTGTAATGTTGTTAAGGAGTGGGGCATGGGATGGAATGTTTCAGGGTGGAACCTTGGGGGGAATTAAAATGTGAGGATTGGAGGTTCTAGGGTGACAGTTGCTGCCTGGTGTCGGTGGTCAAGAATGAAGCAACTTGTGTCCTTTGCGAGTTGTACCTCCTTTCATGTGGCGACGAGCGTGAGCGGCACCATGTTCAGCATCTACGTGGTGGTCGAGTTTAGCTTTCCAGGTGCGTATGCCTCCCGACATCGTAATCAGCCATATGCTGAGTGGCTGAAGTGAATCCAGGCATCTCCTGCAAGTCTTCGAGTGCCTCCTGACATTGTAATCAGCCATGTGCCGTGTGGCTGAGGTGAATCCAGGATTTTCCGGTGAGTGCTAGTGCCTCCTAGCCTTTCTGGACTAATTTAAGCCAGGTCAGGTGACGTGGTGCATGTACGGCAGGTGGTGGCCATTTCATATGCTCACCGCAACCTAGTGTGCATACCTAAAGCAGCAGACGTCATGCTTGGTGGGCATTTTATAGCGTTGGGAACGCTTTCATATATTTTCCTGGCAGGTATTAAATTCAGTTGGCCATTTTAGATTGGGCTTTGTAATTGATAAGTTGGGCAGCCATCTTTAATTGTGAAACAATTCCAGCGGCCATTTTAGATTGGGCCAGTTGACTTTGAAGTGACAATTTTGAGCAGATGCAATACAAGTTTAAACCCACTCTTTTAATAAAGAAGCTCCCTTAGAAGTTGTGAATGTACATAAAGGTGCTGGGGACAGTGAAGGGGGTACTGATGAAGTTTTAGATGAGCACCTTTCTGTAATGAAAGCTATGGACAAGAGGTTTAACCCTAAGAAGAACACAGTTTTAGAACGGCACAAGTTTTTACAACAATTGCAACTTGTTGGTGAACCAATCAATGACTTTTTAGTAGCATTGCGAACACTTGCAGCAACGCTTAATTACCAGGAATTTAAAGATGATATTAGAGGTGATCAACTTATTGAAAAAACTAGCAATAGGAAAATCCAAGGAAATGTTTTAGCTACTGAAGAGCAAGGTTCAGAAAAAGCAGTTACAATAGCCAGAAGTATTGAACATTCTGAATGCTGTGTCAAAGATATGAATGTAAATGCCAGCATGTGTGAAGTGATTAGTGAAACAATCTGAGAGACCACAACAATTTTAAAAACCACAAGAAAAAGAACACATAGACAAAGGGCCACCCCAGAGTTTTAGTGTGCGTGAGAAGTTTGTTGAGAAAAGAGGGAACAAGTTTGTTTTTGTTGTGGGAGCAAGACTCATTTAAGTAACAGTAAGAGTTGTCCTGCTGTGGGTGGGTCATGTTTTAAATGTGGCAAGAACGGGCATTATGCTTGGGTGTGTAAACCCGGAACGAATCAAAAGGGTCGAACTGTGAATACATTGGATGATGTGGAGACTAAGTCTGATTAGAATTTCATACTAACATTATAGACAGCTCAAGATGAGGAAGCCACCTGATTGTGACATATTGGTGAATGGTAGAAAGATCAAAGTAACGGCTGATCCTGGTTCCTCTTACACTTTAGTGAGTATGGATGAATTCAAAGTATTTCCAGATATTCAACCTGCAACATCCCAAATAAAGATCTTTGCCTATGGGGGAAAAAGGGTGGAAGTTTTGGGCAAATTCAGGGCCAATATTGAATTTGAGCACAACTCCACACAATGCACAATATATATGACAAAGACCTGGGACCTGTCATTGGACCTGAGACATTAATCACCAGTGTTTTGTACAAACAGGATATACCCTTTTCCTCAATAGCTGCCATACTAAGTTGACCTCCAGCGGACTATCATCTGGAAGTGTGGCAGTCCAGGCCTTGTGGGTGTTTCAATTGCAGATAAAGGAAGAACAAGAATTTGTGCAGCTCGTAGTCTGCAGTTAGTTGGTTGCAGGATAACATATGGTCCCTTGACTGACATCTCCCAGCTTGGAAATTCCCCACCAATCCCAGATCTTAAAACCCTGCAGCTGGGCTGTTTCAGACAGCCATGTACCCCTCCACAGCAGCGTTTCTTTAGTGAGCACTTTGTTCCACCCCATCCATCCAGTGTCCCTCACCAGCTTTCTAGTGCAATTGCTGTGATAGCTGAAAGCGCAACAGGGATTTTCTCACCATACAGCCAGGAGCATTGGGCTGACCCACCAAAAGATACCCGTTCTAGTCTTGTGTCAATTGTTGATCGGAAGCAATTTGGCGGCCCAGTAGTATAGTCTCAAGTCAACAGCCCCTGTCCCTCTGTCAAATGTAGACTTATGCATTTTTCTGTGTGAGAAGCTCAGAAGGGTTTCTCCCCATACATAGCTGTTCACACAAGCTTGCTTATTTGCAAACCACTTCAGGGCGAACCTATATGGGTAGTTCTGTAAAACATACAACATCTGTGACATGGCCACCATTTTGAATAGGGTGATTTCCCCTGGCAAATTAAATGGGAGGGTGCTCCAGCGTGACATGTGTCCTTTGACCTTATGGACTGTGATGTTCCTATCCCAGCACATCCTGGGATCCCTAAAGATATACATACCCAGATATTTGAATGTTCCCCACTCAAATTCAATAGTGGGAGATTCTGAGGGCCATAGCAGAGGAGGCTCCACAAACAGAATAGTGGTCGACTTCCCCCAATTTACACGAAGCACAGACGCATTCCCATAAATCTCAATCATGAGGAATAATCTTAGGATAGACAACTCAGGGCTTTAGACATATACAGGAACATCATCCACATGAAGGGATATGTGATCTTCCAGGTGTCTCCCCCCACCGCAAGCCCCCCCCCCACTTGCACATCGCTTCTTATACAATCAGCCAAAGGTTAAAAGAGAAAATAGAAAGTTGGAGAGAAGGTTTCCCTGACGAGTACCCCTACCATTGGGGAAGCCCTCGGACAGAATACCATTCACTCGGACCCTCGCCTACAGTGAACAATATAATAGTTTAATATAGTTCTGGATGATGGGTCCTAAATTCATCCTTTCTAAAACGTCATGCAAGAAGGGCCATTTAACTGAGTCAAAGGCTTCTTGAAATCCAGCTGTAACATACCAGCCAACACCATGTTTAATTTGTGAATACAGTGCCTAGTTCCCCTGGCTGGCATAAAGCCATTTTGATTGTCATTCACCGGAGATCTTACAACTTTTACCAGTCAGTTGATTAGTGCTTTCACCACCAGCTTGGCCTCAACGTTAATTAGAGAGATTGGCCTGTGCAAAGAGCAGTCCGTCAGAGGCTTATCGGGTTTGGGGATGGCCACCACAGTGTCCCCTGATGATCTAGAGGCAGTATTATTTTGTGTTGCGCCTCCTCCAGCATGGTGAGGAGATATGAGACTGGATGCAATTGCTTAAAAAAAATTTGATGGTATACCCATTCAGACCCAGGGCTTCCCCAGTCTGCATTTCCTGTAGTGCTGAATACAGGTCCTCCTCCGAAAGCGGTAGATCCATGTCTGCCATGTCAGATAGGGAAAGTTTGAGCACCAGTAAATCTTTGGCTATAGGGCTCTGTCATTTAGTCTGGCAGGGCGGAGATGACTGATAGAGCCCCTGATAGTACTTTGCTAAGGCTTGAGCTATATCCCCGTTATAATAGGCCCCATCTCCATCCTGCTAGCAGATTTTGGGCATAAACCAGTCTTCTAACACTTTATTGGCCAGCTGGTAGATAAGTTTCCAGGTTCTCAAATAAGTAGATCTTATGTTACTACACAGACAGGGTCGCTTTGGAATTCCCATTAGTCACTGCCTGAGGGCCACCCTGGCCACCTGTGAAAAGCGTTGTTCCTCTCAATCTCTTTACTGGACCAGTTGACTCTCTGATGTGCTTATCTGTCGTTTGAGAGTGTGGATTTCCCTCGTATTCTTGCTCCTCCTACCTGCTAGATATGCAATGATTTTGCCTGTGAGAACCACTTTCATAGCATCCTATTAAGTGATGCGGGAGATGTCTTGCAAGGAATTTAGTCTGAAGTATTCCTCATTTTGCACCATGAGCAATTCCAGACACCTAATATCCCATAGTGGAGACCCCAGTGAATGGTGATCCAGTGAGCCACCCTCCCAAGGATGAGCTCAACAGGAGAATGGTCCGATAACACCTGTGGATGTATTCTGGTTTTTCTTGCATCCAGAATGTCAGTGGCAGGGAGACAGAAATAGTCCAACTGTGAGTAGGAGCTCTGGAATAAGAGTAATATGTGTATTTGCGTGTCTCTGGGTTTCTGAACCTCCAAATATAATTGAGCCCCAGTGATTCTACCCAGGTTGCAAGGGTCCAGGCCTTTTTATAGATGGAACCATCTTTCATATCGATCTGCAAGTGCATTACATTGTTTTTTATAAACAGGTTTTATTGATTTTAGATGTTGGTACAACTTCACTATGAGTGCCTTAATGCCAAGCAACAATGTTCCACGGTGCTTCCCCGCACCTGGATCTACAGAGAAAACAAGAAACATCTCCACCGTTGGGGGTCGGCCCCCATACCCAGTGAGCAGGCCAAAGGTGGTGCCCCATTTCCCCATATCTTCTCAAATTTACAGGGGCATCCCCTGGCAATGTAGATTGGCTCTTCCTGCTGGCACACCAGTCCATGCCAGCCCTCCATTCGGGTAATGGGGTTTGTTGGTGGTTCCATTTGCACGCTATGTCTCTCTTGGCCACCAATGTAGCTATGACCAGGAGTGTACGATCTCCACTGGCCCCCCGAACTCACCCAGGAGGCCTTATAGGGCAATTTTGGGGGTCAGTTCAATCTATCAGTCCAGTACTCGAGAGACAGATCTGGCGATCAGCTGCCAGTAGTGGGCCACAGAGGAGCACTGCTATGTTATATGAAAGAAATCAGCGTTTGGAAGGAAATAGCGCAGGTTCGGGAGTGATCCTACACACCAAAGCCTTTGGGGCTTGTAGTATGTCATATGTAGGTAGTGTAGTGGTATCGTGCGCAGATGTGTAAGGGTGGCAATTTCATGGGGGCCATACATGCCTTGCGCCATTCTGTGTCATCTAGGATGGCCACCTACCGCTCCCATTTGTGTTGAAGCGTTTCGCGCCCCTCTGTGGCATTGTAGACCAAAGAGTGATAAATCTGAGAGATGGCACCATGACCCAGGCGTCCCATCATTAACTTAGCCTCCATTGGACTGAACTCAGGCAAGTCAGTGAGTTCTGTGCAGTGCATTGCAAGTGCATGTCTTTGTTGCAGGTATTTGTAGAATTGAGTGTGTGAGAGTTGGAAAGCGGCCTCTAGGTCCTGGAACGAGCACATGTGGGACCCAGTCTAGACGTCCCCCAATTTGGTGAAGTGTATTATATTGTTAAAGTCTCCGCCCACAATGATCCCGCCCTCCGGAGCCGAGGTTATAACTTTCATAAGTTCGATCACAGTTGGTTCATGCAAGGTCAGTGGGACATACACATTTACCACAGATCAAGCCTTCCCGTGCAAGGAACTGGATATTAGGACATTTCTCCCCTGCTTGTCTGGTTTATGTCCGTGACCACCAAGATGAATATGTCTGGGCAGGTTTTAGAGAGGTTTATGAAGGGGCACTCTACAGTAACAAGCTCATGCGCACACTACCGACACATATGAGAACAGTAGCCCAAATTTGGAGAGAGGCCATTACTTATTTGGGATGGAAGAGATGATTGACTGAGATTACCCCTCTCTGGTCCAGTGAGCTCTTGTCTGAGGTGGGCAAACTACAGGGTTTTGCCAAATGGAAATTGATAGGAGTCACTACACTGGGCACCGTATGGCAGGGAAATGCTTTGCTGACATTGACTGAATTAACTGACAAATACCAACTAGCAGTTAAACAAACTTATAAATATATCCAACTTAAACATGCAATTGCTATACATATACACGCCGCCACACCCTTTGAGGAGTCGTCCCCACTTGAAGATCGTGTCTTGACGGAACGATTATCCAAAAAAGCTATTTCCCTGATAAACAGAAAGATACTTAACAACACTCCTGATTCCCTGCTGGCCCTTAAGGCGAAATGGGAAACGGAGGTCAGACAATTCGAGGAAGGTGAGTGGGAGGGGGTGTTGGGAGACCCCCGAGAAATTGCAATGAACTAGGGATTTCAGCTGGTCCAGTTCCGCATATTGCATTGATCATGTTATTCCAGCACCATACTTCACATTATAGGTGGAACCCCAACAGCGACCTGGTTATGAGGCTGTGGAAAGGAAGGGACTTTTACACATATTATTTGGTACTGCCCACGAATCAGACCTTATTAGTCCGCCATTAGAGACATGATACACACAACCACAGGATACCAAATACCAGACACAATCAAATGCTGTATACTAAATATTTGGGGTGACACTTTGTCTCCTTGATATAGTCAAATATGGCTCTCCCTTGGTTTGGGAGTGGTAAAGAGAAATATCATTAAAAAGTGGGGGTCTCTGCACACGTCACGGCCACTGGGTTGGCGAAATGATATGGACTGGTATATGGTCACCGAGAAAACAATATACAAAAGTTGGGGATACCCGAAGAAATGGGACATGGTATGGTCCGCTTGGAGAACACAAAGAAGGGGAGGGAGTGATCGAGATGGGGACACTTCTGGGGATGAGTAGAATACAAACTGGGGAGAGTAGTATTGGCATGTATTATTTCCTGATGCTGCCATATATGTTGAGTATCTTGGGACTAATGTATAGTTATCTAATATGTGCCTGTGGTATCACAACACTGTTTATTTTGATTATTTTTTTCTTTTTGTTTATGAAACTCAATAAAAAAGATTTCTTATAAGATGAATAATCAGTGGAGCAGAGTGGCTACCCCCCAGATATCCCTAGTAAACTTAGTGTGATATACTCAGTTAAAACCATATTGGGCCAAGAAATACAGCTGTTGCCCATTGAGTGCGTCTCCTGAAGTGGGAGAACTACACCGGCCATTTTGTGTGTCTGACGTAGTATTGCTGTCCTCTTAACCTTATCAAATAACCCATTAACATTATAAAATAGTAGTTTATAGTAAGTGTTGCCACCCCGAATGTCATGGCGAGTAGTAATGTAGGGATGTCAGGACCTCAGGAGATGTATCCCACATGTGGTGTGCTGTGGCAGATAAAACAAAATGCTCTGTCAATAACTTCCCCCCACCCAACACTTGTAAACTTGCTGCATTTGTCGTCCCAAAACCAATCATACCCATTTTATACCGTAACCAGTATTAAATCAATCACAAATGTCTACTGCAGTGGGGGATGGAGCATCTCCCATGCCAGCCAGCCTTTGCATCAATAACAAACTCCCCTAACAGCAGCCAGTATAGCTGTTACTTACTGAGAGCTCCACCCACCCAACTCACCGAGACCGGTTGGGAGTGCCAGCACCAGGTCCTTCAGTCTGCATCCCAGTCTGCAGTCGGTGCAATGGTCACAATCACTCATTAAATATCAAAAGGAGAGAGATGAATAAAATAGACTAGTTCATTTCCCCAGGGAATTATAGTAATAATCAATAGGAGCTAACTATATGAGTAGAAAAAAACTCTGATGATGTATGTCTGAAAAACAATTCTGTTTTGTATGAAGGCTCTCACCCACCAACCTAGTTGGTGGCATGCTTCATCATCGGGCCCCACCCGATGGTACCGAATGTGCCTCGGGTGTGCTGCGACGTCTGCTTACAGCGGAGCGGATTTTGTAAAGTGAGTGTGCAGTGATGGCAGTGGTGAATATAAAAATAAAAACTGTCCAACAAGTCCCAAGGTCCACAGGGAAATTTATTCATGGGCTCATGGCAGTGTTTAAAAACAAGGCTACGGATGTTATCTGGGGGTAATTATTGCCCCTTACATCCAGTGAGGTCAACTAGTTTCAGCCAGGCCTCATGGTAAAACTGGCTTTCATCAGGACCGGTATGTGTATGGTGAGTTAAAAGGGAGTCTACAGGATGTACAGGCTCCTATGTGCCGCACGCGCTATGGTGCGAGAAGTGTAAGAGGATGGTTTCCTCTATAGTCGTACCTAATAAAAAGAGACGAACAAACATAGAGAACAAACAAACATCCAGAGTAAGAAGTATGGTAAGGCACCGTAAAGATCACAGTGACTTGGTATCATAGTGCCTTAAGTCGGAGTAATGCGATCCGTGTCGGCAAGTGAAGGTCAATTGTCGTAGTTGTAATTATGCGTTACCGTGCTAGTCAATTTCAATAAATAGTGGCATTGAATGCATGCAAGCACGGGAAACTAAGCGGCTTACTCTTATGGTCTAAGAGACTGACTCCATGAGTCCCCGGCGGGGGTTCGACTTTCAGTCACACTCTAATCGAAGTTAGAAAGAGAGAATTAGTGGGGGACCCCTTAGCGGTCACACAAATATGTTTCAAATTGAAACAGCAGTTTCTCCTATTATATTACTTACTTCGTCACAGTCCAGAACCCACAGCACCACCTACTTGGTCGTTACGGGAACTCCGTCGATGTTTGCACTGGTTTTTGCGGGGTTTAAATAGCTGTCGGGTGCTGCAGCTGCATTCACTTTCCTGCCCGCTACGATTAGCGTCATTCTGAGACCGCAGCTGATGTCGATTATCTCTTCAATGCGACTAGCGTCTGGAGGGAAATGAAAGCAACAGACTACACGAAAATCTCCCTAGCGTGACTAGCGTCTGGGGAGAAAAAATAGAAACAAACAACAGACTGCACTCGTGTGTGGTCTCGTCAGTGACTGCTTTATGAAGTATGATGGTGGTTCCATATAACAATGTATTAAAAAGTCAGAATATTAAATTAGAAAAGAATGATACATGGCTAATTAGTCTGTAGAGGCTCAGTGTAGGGGGTAAATAGGGACAAAGGGGGTGAAAAACAAACTGGTGAGAAACATGAAGTATAGTCTCATACAGACTGTATATGCCCTCTCCCCAGGTACGAGGAGATCTGGCCCACTTAATTCTGGCGACAAAATACACAGATGGACACTATTTCAGATCTTATATCTTGGTATGAGTCAGATCATATATTGTCCATATAAGGGGCTATATGAATGGCCCTATATTCACAGACCTGGAGGAGAGACTGCACTTAACTGTCTCAATTATTAAGGCTATTCCAAGGAATATTGTCATTCAATCCTTGGGTGTGGGTCGAAAGGCGGTATATCCAACGCTGTTCTTTTGAGAGAATGAGTTTGTCATTATTAATGTTAAAGAATGGTATGTGTTCTATTATTGTCCTTGATATATCGTTCGGAGTGTGTCCTTTTACCACAAGGGTAATGACCGGTCACATTAGGTAAACCCCATGCATTGAGGACAGTGTTATCAACGGTGTTCTGTTTCTTAGGTCTGGTATCGACCCGCCCTAAGAAACAGAACACCGTTGATAACACTGTCCTCAATGCATGGGGTTTACCTAATGTGACCGGTCATTACCCTTGTGGTAATTGTAGTGTATGCCATCTTACACAACCCAGTAAAACACTCGACCTGGAACCGGGTAAAAAATGTCATCAACTGAAACACACGAATTGTAACACCACAAACGTAATATATTTAATTGAATGCCCATGTAAACTCCGCTATATCGGCATGACCACAAGGAAAGCAAGGACAAGAATTGTGGAGCACCGTAGCACCATCCGGTGTAGAAAATCAAACAGCAAACTGATGGATCATTATCTGGAAAAAGGACACACTCCGAACGATATATCATGGACAATAATAGAACACATACCATTCTTTAACATTAATAATGACAAACTCATTCTCTCAAAAGAACAGCGTTGGATATACCGCCTTTCGACCCACACCCAAGGATTGAATGACAATATTCCTTGGAATAGCCTTAATAATTGAGACAGTTAAGTGCAGTCTCTCCTCCAGGTCTGTGAATATAGGGCCATTCATATAGCCCCTTATATGGACAATATATGATCTGACTCATACCAAGATATAAGATCTGAAATAGTGTCCATCTGTGTATTTTGTCGCCAGAATTAAGTGGGCCAGATCTCCTCGTACCTGGGGAGAGGGCATATACAGTCTGTATGAGACTATACTTCATGTTTCTCACCAGTCTGTTTTTCACCCCCTTTACCCCTATTTACCCCCTACACTGAGCCTCTACAGACTAATTAGCCATGTATCATTCTTTTCTAATTTAATATTCTGCCTTTTTAATACATTGTTATATGGAACCACCATCATACTTCATAAAGCAGTCACTGACGAGACCACACACGAGTGCAGTCTGTTTGTTTCTATTTTTTCTCCCCAGACGCTAGTCACGCTAGGGAGATTTTCGTGTAGTCTGTTGCTTTCATTTCCCTCCAGACGCTAGTCGCATTGAAGAGACAATCGACATCAGCTGCGGTCTCAGAATGACGCTAATCGTAGCGGGCAGGAAAGTGAATGCAGCTGCAGCACCCGACAGCTATTTAAACCCCGCCAAAACCAGTGCAAACATCGACGGAGTTCCCGTAACGACCAAGTAGGTGGTGCTGTGGGTTCTGGACTGTGACGAAGTAAGTAATATAATAGGAGAAACTGCTGTTTCAATTTGAAACATATTTGTGTGACCGCTAAGGGGTCCCCCACTAATTCTCTCTTTCTAACTTCGATTAGAGTGTGACTGAAAGTCGAACCCCCGCCGGGGACTCATGGAGTCAGTCTCTTAGACCATAAGAGTAAGCCGCTTAGTTTCCCGTGCTTGCAGGCATTCGATGCCACTATTTATTGAAATTGACTAGCACGGTAACGCATAATTACAACTACGACAATTGACCTTCACTTGCCGACACGGAACGCATTACTCCGACTTAAGGCACTATGATACCAAGTCACTGTGATCTTTACGGTGCCTTACCATACTTCTTACTCTGGATGTTTGTTTGTTCTCTATGTTTGTTCGTCTCTTTTATTAGGTACGACTATAGAGGAAACCATCCTCTTACACTCTCGCACCATAGCGCGTGCGGCACATAGGAGCCTGTACATCCTGTAGACTCCCTTTAACTCACCATACACATACCGGTCCTGATGAAAGCCAGTTTTACCATGAGGCCTGGCTGAAACTAGTTGACCTCACTGGATGTAAGGGGCAATAATTACCCCCAGATAACATCCGTAGCCTTGTTTTTAAACACTGCCATGAGCCCATGAATAAATTTCCCTGTGGACCTTGGGACTCGTTGGACAGTTTTTATTTTTATATTCACCACTGCCATCACTGCACACTCACTTTACAAAATCCGCTCCGCTGTAAGCAGACGTCGCAGCACACCCGAGGCACATTCGGTACCATCGGGTGGGGCCCGATGATGAAGCATGCCACCAACTAGGTTGGAGGGTGAGGGCCTTCATACAAAACAGAATTGTTTTTCAGACATACATCATCAGAGTTTTTTTCTACTCATATAGTTAGCTCCTATTGATTATTACCACAATCACTCATTATCACTAAAGCCCTCAGAGGAAGAGCCACTCCCCCTGTGGACTTCAGCCCATGCAAGCCTGGTCTTAGTATGTTGCATCACCTGAGGTTTCAGTCCCTGTGAGGGTGCCCCAAACCAACCCCCCCTTCTGAAATGTCATTGGCTCTGCCGATGGCTTGGGAAGTTGTTTCTTCTCTTCAGCCCAATCCTATGCCTCCTCAGGGCTCTTAAAGAAAAGGGAGTTCCCCTGAAATGGCACTTTGAGTTTGGCAGGTTATAGTAGCATGTATTGGACTTTCATAGCCCTGAGTTTCTTCTTTACCTCCAGGAAGGATTTGTTTTGGATCTGCACCTTGGACGTGTAGTGAGGGAATATCAAGGCCTTAGCCACGGCACAGCAGACATAGGGTGGTGGCATGCCAGCCAAAGTATAGTAAAGTTCAGTTGCGCAGAACATTCATAAATAATGTTGTAACAGTAATGTACCACTCTTTTCTTCAAAATGCAAACAAATATATCCTCCAAAAGATCAATAGAAGGGCACACACTATTGCTCAGATGGTGACTGTTATTTTATTTAGTCACTTTTCATAACACATTTATCATATTCAATACTCTAAATAGAGAGGGAGTTGCTCCAAAGGGAGTGTGAAGAAGGAAAGTGCTCGTGAGGTAGGATAGACATACAGGAAGGGAATCCAAGAGGTAAATTCAATAATCAGTCATTTTAAACATTTCAGTACTTAGAAACTAGTAGTAGTTCATGGTGGCACCAGTTCTACAGAAAGGCCTGTCCCTAGTGAAATTCACAATTGTTATTCATTTCATTATTTTTGATGATGTACAGACAAAGTTCATCTGTAAGAGGGCAGGGCTAGGGTGATATCAGGTACAGGCCCTAATGGGGGAAGATGTCGACGTTTCGACCCGGTTGCAGTGAGGGCAGTTTGTATTCTCCGCAGACGGGTCTTCCTCAGGACGGAGGGGGGGGGGGGCGGCAGGGTGAGGGAGCAACTGGTCTTGGGTGAGATACAGTCAAGGTACAGCCCCTTAGTCTGACTCGAGCAGACCAACTGGAACCCCCCGGGCTGTGCGCAGACTGATTAATTGAGATGCAGTGGAGATTGATTGATTCCTTCAACACTGCAAAGTTCTTTCCTGAATTAACCCTTAACACACCGCACTCTCATTGCGGACCAGCACTTCAAAACTAAGGGGCTGTACCTTGACTGTATCTCACCCAAGACCAGTTGCTCCCCTCAACCTGCCGCCCCCTCCGTCCTGAGGAAGACCCGCCTGCGGAGAATACAAACTGCCCTCACTGCAGCAGGGTCGAAACGTCGACATCTTCCCCCATTAGGGCCTGTACCTGATATCACCCTAGCCCTGCCCTCTTACAGATGAACTTTGTATGTACATCATCAAAAATAATTAAATGAATAACAATTGTGAATTTCACTAGGGACAGGCCTTTCTGTAGAACTGGTGCCACTATGAACTACTACCAGTTTCTAAGTACTGAAATGTTTAAAATGACTGATTATTGAATTTACCTCTTGGATTCCCTTCCTGTATGTCTATCCTACCTCACGAGCACTTTCCTTCTTCACACTCCCTTTGGAGCAACTCCCTCTCTATTTAGAGTATTGAATATGATAAATGTGTTATGAAAAGTGACTAAATAAAATAACAGTCACCATCTGAGCAACAGTGTGTGCCCTTCTATTGATCTTTTGGAGGATATATTTGTTTGCATTTTGAAGAAAAGAGTGGTACATTACTGTTACAACATTATTTATGAATGTTCTGCGCAACTGAACTTTAGCGTAAAACCAGTCTAGGACCATTGTTTCCTATACTAATGTTTACCCAGGTCCATAGACCGCTGTGGGTTACCCCATTATATCTTAATGATTAGCCAAAGTATAGTGTCTCTGTCTGCAGAATTTAGCACCCTTACAATGACAGGTGTTGCCTCGGGTGGGGGTCTCAGGGGCCTCTTCAGTGCAAAACATGGTGACAACTCAGTGTGTGGGATCCAGGACTTAAACCAATCAGTGAAGAATTTCTCTGGTCGCTTGCCCTCTGCTCCCTTGGGCAGTCCTACCAGTCGCATATCCATATCCTATGCCCATCTCTCAAGAGGAAATCTCAGTTCGCACAGCCATTTGATTTTTATGCTGGAAGAGCCCACCTTGTCTTCGAGAGCAGAGATTTGCCTCAACACATCAGTATTGCAGGAGGACAAATTTCTCAGGCCCTCGTCAAGGAGGGACACCTACAACCCTAGCCTGCTGATCCTATCGTTTAGGTACTTGTAGTAATCTTTAATAGCTTGGAGTGTGGTGGCCAACAAGACCAATTCCTTCTGCCTGTGACCCCCCTCCTCCACCTCCTGCAGGGTTGTTGGTTTTGTGAATCTGACCTTTGCTCATGGCTGTAGTGCCTTTATTCTTCACCATGATGTATGAATCTATTTTGTTTATCTGGGGTATCATCTCCAAATGGAGGGGACAAGGAAAGATCAACTCCCACCCGAGAAGGCCAACACTCCTCAGCCAAAGAGCAGCTGGCCATCAAGTCACCCAAAGATCCCCCTCATGAGGGCCACCTCACTGATTCTCACTGCTCCATCTCCAGGTGCCCTCTGTCCAGTCGGAGGGAGGAGCCAGCCACTACACCACCAGAGGCCGAAGCTCCAATCCCCTCTACAAGCGCTGCAGGTTCATCTTAACTGATCCCCTGAAGGGGGTGCAGGCGGATCCCTGGCCCCCAATCTGGCTCCGCCGTATCCCTCGGCATCAACAGCCGCAACCACACCCGCCGTCCACTCCTCAATCACTGGGGCCCCCATTCCCCCTCTGCTGTCCTCTTTGCATCCTGCACTGTCCAGACATCTCAAGCTCAACCGCCTCCTCACCTCCACACTGCAATGGCTGGCGTTCTAACCCACCGCCCTGCGTCGAATGGTTTCTCTTCGGGGCATGAGCAGGCCCTCGCTTCAGCCACCTCTGGTCTCTGCTAGGCCCAGCACCCTGCGGCCACCAGCTGGGCTCACAACAGGGCCTCTTCTGCAGGGGGAAGTTGCGACCTGTACGCGTCCCAGTCGGCTACTTTTTGTCTCCCCCCGTGACCTCTCCAGCACCACCAGGGTGGGTGACTGCCCGTCCCGCTCACCAGGCCCCCTCCCTATACCTGCAGTCAGCTACCAGTGGCTGCTTCACTGGCAGAAATCACAGTGCATTAGACTCAGGGATCGACTTTTCGCAGTCCTCAAGCTCTCCTCTGAGATGTTAGCTTCTTGCTCTGGGCAGGATTATAAAGGATTATATCGGCTGGCATAGAGCCTGCTTAGAACCTAGCCACCACCTTAGGCTGCCAGGCCATGACTCTAGCCTGACAACTGTCTTGCAATTTAGTTCACTAATGCATTGCCATCAGGGTGTGTAGCATGAATTTTCTAAGTTCATGTATAAAAAGTATCAGTTTTAACAAATGCCTTTCAATGTAGTGATGTAATCTGATGTACTAAATTGAAATGCTTCTGCACGTTAAAGAAATACACCTATTTGAAGAGACTATCATATTTTTACATGATGTTTATTGCATGATTTTCATGGCTCAGCTTGTGCATGGGCTCTAGGAGCCAAGCCAGACTCTGGGCTCTGCTCTAGCTCAGTTCTCCTTGTTATTTTGTCGTCTGGCCCACCTCTACTAATTGTGGCAAAGCAAAGGTACTATTGGCTTTTCAATTGTACTTTAACCTAAATATATAGTTTAAACACACAATTAGGGATAAAAATAAAATAAGATAAATAATGAAAGAAAAAAAAGGATTGGGAAAGTACTGGCCCAACATCTCTGGCTCTGTAGTGCATTTGTTTTTAGGCAGCTGTGCACATTTAATCAGGCAAAATGGCATTATTTGCAGTGCAGAAGAGCCAATGGCTGATGTGGGCTGACCAATTATCCCATGCTGTGTACTGTAGTGGGAGGAAGGAAAATGTAAATGACTGCTTTTATTATGGTAGTATCAAAAAACATGGTACATTAGAAAGCGATCCTAAATTACAATATGAAAAAAAAATACAATACATAGTTACATATATATACTGGGCTCTTAACTTCTTGAAAACCTAAATCATTTATAATTGACAGTGGAGACAGAAGAGTACATCAATTAACTTCTAGTGTTACAAAACCATCCATATTGCACGTTATAATTTGCACATTGTAATTAAGTTCTTCTCCCCATATAAACCCTCAATCAGATCAGGGAGATCTCAGATCAAAATTTTAGATTGGCTCTAAATTGTCCCAAATTCTTTCATATATTGCTTTTTGACCAATTCTTTTCATATAGATGAACTCAAAAATTTAGCTCAATTGATTTTTTGCTGCCAATGAAGAAAAAGGATTCCCAATTTTGTAGTACCAACGAATACGCTACATACATTGCAATAAATACAAAATGACGCTCCATTCCTGTTAAGCAATATTTTCTTGGATCGCCTGTCTTGATTACACTGAATAAGATCGTAAATGTCTCACATTAAACTAAGTAAGCAGATAGCTGGTCCCAGAATTTACAAATAACGAGACATATGGCAATGATAAGAAGCTAATCCTCCTCTCCCTCTAAATGGCATCTAAAGCATCCATTTATAACTGTTGAATATATCTTATTCATTAATTTAGGGGTATAATACAAAAGCCAGCGAGAGAAAAAAATCCATCCTCCTAAAATTGGCGGCCCTAAATAATTTATAAATATATTGACTTAATTTTTCTCATATCTTAGAGGTCACTTTAAATTCTGTCTCATTTTCTACTTTTTCAAGATGATTAATTAGGAAGGGAACAGGCTGTCCGGCCAACAATTGATTATACCAGTTGCCAATACCCCTATGCTTTAATCCAGTACTCATTCTTAAAATACTAAGCTTTTTCCTCCAAACATGTGGGATACAAACGTAAAAGATTTTTTAATTTTAAAAAGCTAAACCAAAGCTTCTTACCAACATTATTACCTAATATACCCAACTGTGCCCAGGTTTTCCATTCTGTACTATATTTGAAGTCAGCAAAGGTGTAGAAACCTAAACTATTCCATAGATGTTGTTCCTCCTTTGAAAGATGTAGGCCAAACCCTTTACAATTCTTCAATAGGAGGAAATCAAATCAGTCAGCAATAAAGTATTCACCAACAATTGCTGTTTATGAAAAGATAAATCTTGAATTACATTATATCTAGTCTATCATTTAAACCAGAGACAATGTTTATAAATGCTGCCTGGCAATAGACATAGAGGTTGGGCAGAACTAGACCCCCATATTCTTTGGCGGTTGTTCCAAATGAAGCTGCGTATTAATGCATCCACCTGAAGGTAATGTTTTTGGGTTGGGGGTTATGATAGGAACATTTAGAAATAAAAAGTAAAGAGTGATTATTCTGACATTTTAACCAAGGCACCTCTGCCTATTATTGAAAGAGGCAGAGCTTTCCATTTCCAAAAAGGTTACATACTTTAGCTATGTTATTGGCATAATTAAACTTAAATACGTCATCATAGTTTGGTGTAACATATATACCTAAATATCTAATTAGAATGGTAGGATTATACCTTTGACAAAGACCCTGGGCAATAACTTCCATAGAAGCATTAAATAGGCGAACCTCAGATTTCCCTTGATTAATTGTATAGCCCCCAATTGTTGAAATCTCTTGGACCCTCCCTAAAATTTTGAATATTAAAGTTCTCTGCTCTTAAGTAAATGACCAAATTATCTGCATATAGCTATAATTTTGATATGCCAGGAGCAGGGGGCGAGATCTTATGCTCCGTACAAATGGCTATTCCTAAAGGCTAGAAAAGGCAGCAAACAAAATTGAGGACAATGAACAGCCCAGTCAGGTTCATCGTCTGATCTTTATTCTCCCTGTTTCTGCTGAACTAATTAATATTGATGCTGATGCATTCACAGATAACTTCTTAAACGCCAATATAATTTGTTCAGGGAATGAAAAGGCTTCTAAAATGAGAAACAGTGCTTCCCAATTTACCAAATCAAAAGCCTTTTCGCCGTCAAACATCAGTATAGTGATTAGCAATCTATTGCATGAAAAATAGTCATAAATTTACATCTTTATCTTTAACCAAGAGACTGGATAAATTAGAGCAAAGAGTTTCTTATGTGGAGGACTAGAAGGGGGCAATGCTTTAAAGGATAAGCAAGAGGAACTAGAAAACTACTGTTGCTGCTCTAATTTAGGAATTATTGGTATACAGACAATTCTGAGAACAATGTGGGATGATTCCACTTATAGAAAGCCTTGTTCAGAAATATATGTTGCCCAATTTTCCAGCTGTTTTACATTAATGAGGGCTCATTGTGTCTCTGGGCAAATTCGTGCCACAGGCTCCAAATAGCCATGTACATTGTTGGTTAATTTCTCTGATTATCATATTAAAGAGAAAATACTCGCTAATGCTATACCGCAAAGTGCTTTGATTCTATTTTCAGGTATGACTGTATTCTCGGCTATGAGAAGGAAGGATTTCAGAAAAATAATGGACTATCTAAGTAATTGGAGCTCAGGGTTCATTGGTAGAGCAATTTATAATTGAAGGTACTTCATAGAGGTCGTTTTCAGGTCTTCTCCTCAGTCGTGCTGGCACAGGACTTTCTAGAAACTTTGCAAAATGGTTCAGCTGGATAACTGTTGCAGTATGTTGGGGTGTAGGGTTCACGGCAAAATTTTGATTCTGATTTGTTTTGGTTGTCTTCCTCTTTCTGGTATTTTGATGTGCTGATACGTGCTGACATGTTGATCTTCCCCTCCCTGTTCGGCAGTCGCCTAGATACAATTGCAGGGTACCTTACCACAGTGGGTGGGTCTCCTACTCTCTAGGGGATGTGGCAGGCACTATCTCAATATCATAGGAGATCTAGAAGACATCAATACTATATTTGAAAACTGGATTGAAAATTCGCTCAGCCAGCTTATTCCCGAGAGAACAAAGAAATGCGGTCGTACTCAAGCAAGTGCCTCATGATTCTCAGAGGATCTTCATACCCTGAAAAGGTAATGTTAAAAGAAAGAAAGAAGTTGGAGGAAACATTGCGAAACTAATAGTAAGAAGATGTACAAGAGCATGGTAAAAAAAAATATCATTATGCCATAAGGAAGGCCAAGGTCTCCATTATAAGGGCCAAGATCGAAAATGCAGCTAGCACCTCTAAAGAACTTTTTTAGTGTGGTTAAATCTTTTATGATGTCACCTACTCCTCAAGCTAGACATACAGCTTCGGAAGCCAGATAATATGTTAGTGAGATATTTTCAGGAAAAGGTCACCAACATTTGCACCTCATGCCTAAGGTCGTACCCCCAAGCACCAATTCGACTCCAACCTCCAAGTTACAGAGGCAGGAAAATCTTTCAACCTTTGCTGAAATTAAATTATAGGACATTATAAGTCTTCTTACTTCAATCAAATCCGGGTCTTATTTAGAAGCTGCCCCTCCTAACATCCTACTCAAAGGTAGAAATACCATCTGCCCCATTATGGTCAAAATACTTAACCTCTCACAGGAGAGGGGCAAGGTGGAAACATGTCATGCTAAAGCCTCTTCTTAAAAAACCTTCTTTGGACCCCCTGTACCTGAACGCTATAGACCAATTTCTCTTCTTCCATGTATGGGCAAAGCGATAGAAAAAATTTGCACCCTTCGCAAACAGGCTTTTGGGCAGGAAATAGCACAGAAACAGATTTGCTATCCATGATGGAAGACCTCAAAGGAATCCTAGACTGTAACGGATCTGCAGCAGTGATCTTTCTAGATTTAAGTGCTGCGTTCGATACAGTTTCTTACCCAATCCTCATTAAAAGACTGGATCAAGCAGGAATTAATGGATCAGCCCTTAAATGGCTTACCTCTTTTCTGGAACAAAGAAGCTTCCAAGTGAGGGAAGAATCCTTTTGCTCTGACAATCTACCCCTGGAATATGGGGTCCCTCAGGTATCCTTGCTAAGCCCTACTTTGTTTAATGTTTATGTGCAACCACTAGCAGACATAACAGAACATGTTTTTTCCACAATATCATATGCTGATGACACTCAAATCATCATCTCTCTTACACCTGACACAGGAGCACGTTCTTCCAAACTCAATGCCTGCCTAGGACATTGTAGGAAAGTAGGATCTGCTTCTTATGGTTACCCCCACTTTTTGCTTGATGTGATGCTGTTTTTGACTAGTCTCACTGGGATCCTGCTAATCAGGACCCCAGTCTATCTGCTTTCTCCTTAAACGGTTGTGTTATGTACTTAGGAACACCCCAGATTGGATACTGGGGTACCCTTGTCAGTCCCTAGTATATGGTACCCATGTACCCAGGGCATAGGTACCCCAGAGGTCTCCCATGGGCTGCAGCATGTATTGTGCCACCCATGAAAGACCATTCAAAATGGAGCTACAGGCCTGCCATTGCAGCCTGTGCAAGTTGGTGCATGCACCACTTACGAAAGATATAGGTTTACTATATCTAAGGGTCACTGCACTTAAAACCTATAAGTCACCCCTCTACAGGCCTTTACAATCCTGAGGGCAGGGTGCTTGGTTCTAAGTGAGAGGGTGCCCCTGCAAGAGCAGGACACCCCTGCAGCCTACGGAGTACATTCTCCCAGGTTGTCAGTGAAGCAGCCATATACTATATAGAGGGGCATCGCGTTACCGCAAGATGATCATCTTGAAAATGGCTGCAACGAATCCTATCATGTTTGGTATCAAACATGTTGGAAGCATACCCCCACACCGTAAATGGTGTGGGAGGTATGATTCCAAGCACTGGAAGAGCCCTCCGTTAGGCTCTCGATGTTCCCGGTATCAGCCTTCTAGTCCCGGACAGCACAAAATGGTTGCTACCGACCAGAGACACATTTCTGCCCTCCAGCTGCTGAGCCAAGCTCGAGCAGGGGAAGGCAGAACAATAGGCATCCTGTCACAGGGAGGTGTGACCACCTCCCAGCCAGGATTTAGTGTATTAGAGCTGGGTGGGTGCGCTTGCCAGTGCCTGAAAGTCTGCATGAGGGGCACATTTGGTGTCTCTGTGCATAGTCTAGCTCAAACCAGTCCTGGGAGCCGTTGGCTCCCGCTCTGGCATGAAATTGGACAAACGACATGGGAGTAACCTCCCTTTTGTCCAGACCCTCCCCTGGGAGGGTCCCTTGAATCTTCCCAACCCTTTCCTAAGGGTACTTAAGGGCTTACCTGGGTGTAGGTCCCTAGATTCGTCATGGACAAGATTCAGAACTGAAACCACTGCACTTCTACCATCTGGGCACTCTGGACTTCTCTGGACTTTATCTCCCTTTCAGTCTGCTGCATCGTCTGTGCCTGTGCACCATACAGGATCCGTGCAGGACCTGTGGAGCATCCAAGACACTTGAAGATAATCTCCCTTGAAGTGAAGGAGTCACTTCCCTGCATTCGTAGGCACCTCAACACTGCTGACTGGTCTGCTGATCCCAAGCTCCTGCGGACTCCGAAGGGTTCAACAACACAGGTGGTGTTTATGCACGTCTCCTGAGGCCCGAGCTGCCCTCTCACCAAGTCTGAGGTCAGAACCCCTAGTGGGGGCTGCATTAACCGAACCCCTGTACACCGCATACTTTTGCAAGTGCATATGCTTGTTGGCAACTTTGCAACAAGTGCATTGGGCTCCAAATAGCCCCAAACTCCGGCAACTTCTTCCACCAAGATCTTCAGCCACACCTCCTTGTGGGCACCATGGCATGCTCCTGTTGGTGAGCTGCTCGAGGTCCTCTTGCGACTCCTGTGCCTCCGGCCTGTGGGTCCATTTGAGGCTCACCTTTGTTTTCCTTGGGCTCCCCTAAGTGCTCGGGTCTGCCCTGACTCCCCTGCTTGTGGTGAGTCTCCTGGACCTTGCTGGTCCCAACCGTGCACCTTCTTGATTTCCTGCGTGGGTTGCATTTGCCAAGGCTTGTTGGTGCTCCCGCCGGGCACCTACCCCTCAGCCCTCGACATCCTTCGTGGGACAGCTCGCATTCGAGTCCTGGTTGTCCTCAGCATTGCCTGGTCCTCGCAGCTGCAGAGTCAAGGTCACCTTCATCCTTCCTGAAGCACCCGACATCGGAGGGCATTCGTCTTCCAAGTCTCCTGGTCACCCCTGAGTGAAATAGACTCTGTCCCCTCTGCTTTCAGGTACTCCTCTTCAAGAATCCATGTTTGGATTCCTCCGTACACTTTCTCCTCTTCCAGCAGCGGCACTTTCCTGAAGTCCTCCATTGGGTTCGACGGCGGTTTCCGACGCCACTTCACACCTATGCACCTGGCTTCCCTGGGATAGGTAACTTGGGTACCACGGTATCCACGGGTGGGGTTGCTCTCCAACCTTCTGACTTCCACGGGGTTTCTTCAGGGTCCCCTGGGAAGGGTCCCTAATCTTTAAAATTCCAACCACGACTTGCACATGGACTTGTACGGAGCACGCGGTCGTATTCTCACACTGCACACGCTATCCGTGGGATCCCTATCTACTTACCTTGGGTGGTTCTGTGGGTCTTCAGCAATTCTACGTCCTCTCGACATTGTCCTTACTCGAGTCGTAGTTCTTATACCACTTTCTTAGTATATGGTTTGGTCCCCCCTGGGCCCACTGTGTATTAGTGCTATTTACTGTGATTTCTTTGCTAAAGTTTTGTGTGCTTTGTGTCTTTCTCCGTGTAGGAAATACTGTAACGTACTAGAGAGTGCTCTATAATAAATACATATTTTTATACATACTATGTGTGGTTCCTTTTCATTTAATCTATACTATAAGATTGCATTTTGGTCAAACAAGCTGCTTTACACTCCTTCAAGACTAAGCTTGAAGGCTGCTCTCCACAGCTGCCACTTGGATAGCTATCTAAGATTGTCTGAGACCTCTTAAATCACCATAAGGGTTGTCTGGACTGGTGCAAGGTGCCCACTTACATTAGTGGACATCATATACCAGGCCAGCTTCTCACAGAGATGTCTCTGACTGATGACCAGCATTAATTAAAAACTCAATGGAGATAAAACAGAAGTCCTGGTAGTTGGGAATTCTTCCACTCTCTGGTCTGAACTACACTGGCCTAATCATTTAGGTTGAACTTCCGCCACCTAAAGTTTAAATGAAAAGTTTAGGCTCTGGATAGACAGTCATCTTACCATGGAGGTCCAGGTGAAGAATCTTGCCTCCTCTTGCTTTGGCTTATTCCAAGCTTTAAGGAAAGTTTTGAGATGGTTTCCCCCCACAACTCGAACAATTGTCATCCAAGGCATCATATTGTCTGGACTTGACTACGGCAACTCGGTTTATCTGGCAAGCCCTCAATACGTAGTCAGGCAATTACAAATAGTTCAGAATGCTGCAGCGCACGTTTTGTTAAAAACTCCAAAGCACCATTCTGTCTCCTCTTACCTTGCCTCCCTGCATTGGTTGTCCGTATGTAAAAGAATTACATTTAAGTCCCTTTGTCTAGCTCACAAAATGATATATAATAAAAGCCCTCCATTAATGCAGAGAATTCTTACCCCATACATTTCAAAAAGAGCTCTGCGTTCCACAGATCTGAGGTTGTGTCTGGTACCTCGAATCAACAAAGTGAAAAGTGGTGGACGCTCTTTCACTTTTCTTGCTGTTAAACTCTGGAACTCGCTCTCTTCTACCTTAAGACCGACCAGTGACGAAATTACATTCAGGAGGCTTCTCAAAATCTACCTCTTTCAGTACTTGATGAGTAACCATGCGCTTTATAAATGCCTAGCATAGCATAGCATCGCGAGGGAAGTGGCAGGAGATGGGGAGGGGTTGAGAGGGGCAATGGGATGGAGGGCTTAGGGGGGGACACATGGGTAGCATATATAAAAATATAGGAGATATTTGAATTGTATTTTCCATGATCTTTTACTGATTAGATGTGTTATGGGGACTCTATGGGAGTAGTTTGGGTTATTTCATGTAATATTAACTTGATGAACAATGTGCTCAAATTTCAGGCTGTTATGGGCTGGTTAAAGTCTTTAGTTCTAGAAATACTGTTTCTATAGGAAATCCATTTAAGACCTAATAATCCTAGACTATTATTACCAGATTGGGTTTTACAAGCATGGAGAGTGCGGCTCATAGAGGAGTCGCCATTTTTTAGGCATACACTGAAGCTTGAAATGTTATTGATTCTTAGGCTGATCTGCTGGGGAGGGGCTTTGGCTACCTGTTCGGTTAGAAACTAGAACATTTTATTTTATCAACTATTATGGCCCTTTAAGAGATCAGGTTGATGCCCTCTGACAAATATATTCCTTAGCCACCCATTCTACAGGGCCAATTATAATGTGGGTGATTTAAATTTTCTGCAGCTACTGTAAAGTCCTCCCCAGCAGGGGAGAATGCATATGAAACACACCACACATAAAGCTCTGCAAAAGACGTCTTTATTCTTCAACATACAATCACACACTGCACGCATTGCGTCATGACTTTAATCACCACACTATAACACAGCCCATCAGTTTGCATAATTTATGTTTAAAGTCTGCCCTTAACCACGAGAGTCCTAGCGCTCATGATCTTAAAGACACTACATCTCCCCCTTTGTTAAATAAAAAGTACAAACAACATTAACATCATATTTCTCAATGAGTCGTCAAGGTGCTCGCACTGGTCTGCTAGATCAGGTGGTATGAGGTAGTTGAGGGGTACATGGATCATTCACCGGTGACATATTGATCTGGACATTCAGGCGGGGTTGCCTCGCTCACGATCTCAGGTACAGATGAACATCGAGGCAAATGTCTAAAGTGTGATGAGTCCCGTGTGATAGTGACGATGAGCGGTCACCATGTGTCCTTTGGTCTTTACAACTCTCAAAGGGTCGAAAGCAAATGGAGTGTCTGATTTCTGCTGCCGTTTCAGTTTGACCAGTACCCAATCTCCTTTATTGAAGACGGTTTTATGGGCGCGTCAGCGCTGATCAGCATAGGTTTTCATTTTGCACTTTCGAGAAGTGTCTGTGGCATGAACCTTATCTGTGTTTATTGTTCGGTCCGATGTCCATTGTGGTAGCTTAGTTTCCGATGGCTCTCCCATATAGCAAGATGGTAGCAGTCTCACCAGTGGTGTAGTGTGGAGTTGATCGATTGGCACAGAGGGCTTGACACATGGCTTGTTTAAAATCTATTCCCTCTATCGTTGCTCGCTGAATCACTCTCTTGATGGTGCCCATAAATCATTCGACAACACCGTTGGCCTAAGGCCAGAGAGGCACTCCTTTGATACTTGATATTGAGTCCAGCAAGAAACTCCTTGAACTCTTTGCTAATGAAAGGTGGGCTGTTGTCAGATTTGAGAACAGCGGGGATGCCCCACGATGCAAAGATGTCATCAAGCCGCTCAATGACTTTGTCAAGGGTTGTTGATGATAAGTCTTCCACCAAATGAAAATGTGAGTATTCATCAATGACTATCTTGAGATGATGTCCATTTGCCCAAAGAAATCAACAGCCACTCTCTCTCAGACATGCGCAGGAAGGTCAGACATGGTCAATGGATGCTGCGTCACTTTGGGAGATAAACAGTTACACAAATGGCACGCTTTCAGTTCTTTCTCAACTCATTCATCTAGGCAAGGAAACCACACTCGATCTCTCAGTGCTCTTTTGGTAGCTGCAATGCCTCGATGTCCTTTATGGGCCAGCTCAATGACTCGCTGTCTCAGTCGTGATGATTCTCAAGCCTCTCAATACGATACCGTATCGGGTGATGGGTAGTGCATCCTGTATCTTTTTGAATTTTTGATATTCAACATCGTCAGCAAAAGGTTAAATGCTTTTCTTCCACGCCTGAATTGAAATGAGGTCTTTGAGGATAATTATGTTCTTATCTGTAGCAGCAATAATCTGTTCAATGGATAGGGCTACTGGTGTGCTGGACCTCACAATGAAGCTGACATACTCTTCAGCTGCTTTGGATGTCGAACTGTGGTGATGTAGCAGCACTTGTTAAAAGTAATCAGCAGAGTTTTTATCTTTCCCCAGCCTGTGCACAATTTCATAGTCATACTCTTGCAGCTGCAACCCCCACCACTCAGTGCAAGGGGGCTTCTTAGCTTTTGGATTTCCAAAGATAGTGAGCAACGCCTAGTGGTCCGTGATAATGGTAAAACGTTACCATATAGAAAAGCATGAAAATGTTCACAGGCCCTCACTACAGCCATACTCTCCTTTTCCAGCTGAGAATGGGCACGTTCAGTTTAAGACAGACTTCGACTGGCATAGGCTACAATGTGTCTCTGAGCATTTGGATGACCATTGTGTTGAGCAAGGATGGCCCCGAGCACCATTGCACCTGCATCTACTGTGATCTCAGTATGTAGTTTGTGGTCAAAATAGGACATTTGAATTGCATTCTCAATCACATGTTTTATTCTTTTGAAACTTTAGTCGCATTCAGGAGACCGCTGGAATGGGAAATTTCACTTTTTTTAAACTCTCAATGGGGCACTCACTGCCACAAAGTCACAAATGTACCTTGAGCAGTAAATGGCCATGCCTAAGAAGGACCTGTGCATCATTCAATTATGTCATGCTTCAACAGCATTTCTTGTTCTTTCTCAATGGCTTCTTGCAAGTGAAAAGTGACTCTGTGGTGCAATTGTGCAACAGTTCGAATGTCCTCATTAATATGAAGTTACACTTTATTTTCTTGAATTTTCTTAAATCATGAAACAGCGACGTGAACTGACTTACAATTTCAGATGGAATACGCAGGTTGTAATTGAGAGATATCAGTCCCATGTCAGCAGCAGTGGCATATGTGAGCAGGCATCCACTGGATGAGGTTCCTTGAAGGACATGGATCGGCACTTGCACTCTTGTCATTTTGTGTCTCATGGTTGTTTTGAATGACTCTTGTCTTTGCTGTGGTTCAGAAGCAGCCCAAGTGTGAACCTTTGTGCCTGATGGAGTGAGGCGAGGGACAAGCTGTTAAACTTTTCCATGGGCACAATGTTGATAGAGGCTCCACTGTCTATGATGAAAGTTACTGGTTGATCATTCACTTTCAGTATAATTTTGGGACAACGTCCAAATGAAGTTGTTCGTTTCGTTTGGAAAACTTCTTTTGAATTGTGGTCTTTACAAGCAGTAAATCCTACATGTGCACGCTGCTCTTTGGTAGCTACCGTTGGGCACACCCATCTTCTTCATCAGTACTCTACATCGATGTCGAGAAGCCTTTGTACGATGAGTTTAACGACCCCCCATCTAGCCTTGTTTCCATTTGTCGTAGTTGATGTTGATTTTTGATTTTGCAGTTGTGGCGTGAATGTTTGTGGAACCTTCTGACACCCATTTTATCTTCTTATGGTGATGCATTTGATCGCTCTTTTGCTTTGCAAAGCGTGTTTTCTTTCCTGCAACCTTTGTATAGCTGTCCTATTGCTGGACATTTACCTTCATGTGGAAATGAAAATCCACATCGGAAACATAACTTTGATTTCTTTAAAGATGTCAACTTACTTGCCATTTGTTTTTGCTTGTGCTTGCTTTTCTCGGTCAGGGACGATTCATGATGGGACGTACCTGTTTTCATATCAGCAGCTTGTTGATCTGCTTATATTTCTGCTCTCACGGCCATAAGCATTTTCTCTAGACTGTGTTTCTCTCAACATGCGCCTTCTAAACAAATTGGAAAGGCAGCCACCAATGATTCTGTGACGCATTGATTTTTCGTTGGTGAAATTACAGAACTTTTAATGCTTAATGAGCGTATCAAGTCGTTCAATAAACTCACCCACTGTTTCACCAATCTGTTGTTCTGCTTGATTGAAAATGTATCTTTCACAGTCGATGTTTGGCATTGGATTGAACTTGGCTTCCAACGCTTCTCTTATCTTCTGGTACAATTTGGCTTCAGTTGGCAAGACCTTCTTTATCACTTCTGTCACTCCATCACCAGCAAGGTTCTTTAAGTATTTAATGATCTTCTTAACATCATCTTCTTCTAGCGCATCTATGAAGTCATCAAATGTTTCGATCCACCCAGCCCACCTGGTGGTGGTTTCAGGAATGCGGGTGCTGTATATTTCGCACTCCCCTCTGTCGACATTGTGTGGGCACGTGCTGTCTGGGCGCTCGCGATGGAGGATAGCCACTACCACCTGTAACTTCTGCAAACACAACCCGTGTGTTTGGGTCTCCACGTCTGATAGAAGGTCGTAAGCACTTCACTCGCTTATTTTGGTAAGTAAGTTTCTGCTTTCATACCTGGTTATCACTGCCTTTAGCAATGGTTTTGCATGGATGGTGGCTCAGTGTTATGGCGTAGTGCAATATCTCTTCTTTCAGCCTTACCAGCATATTCTGGAGGGCTTTTCGAATGTGCTCCTCTGTCAGGCCTTCACCTTCTTCTAGGGCCATGTGCAGGCTGGAGAGGGGCTTGGACTCCACATTTGCCGACCTCAGACTTCTTCGTATTGATTTGGGGTGCACGTGGCACACACAAGCAGTTTGCTATACCATTGCAAACTCTCAGGGAGAGCAGTCTTGTTTCCTCGAAGCATGTATCTCCTACACGTCGCCAGTTGTAGCGTCCTCCCCAGCCTGAGAGCATGCAAATGCAAAATGGAGCTCTGCAACAGACGTCTTCATTCTTCAATATATGATCACATACTGCACGTATTCCGTCATGACTTTACTAACAACACCTTAACACCTCTTAGTAGTTTGTGTAATTGCTGTTAAAAGTCCGCCCAGAACCACAAGGGTCCTAGCGCTCATGATCTTAAAAACATAACAGCTACCAAGGCTCAATGCTTAGAAAAAAGATAAGGGACAACGGAAACCAAAGACAACGGCAGTGATTACTACTTTTAAATCAAATTTTGGTTTAGTAGATCCTTTGCATATGCCGTTCCCTCAGCAAAAACAGTTTACATGATTTAAGGCTTGACACAATTCTGAATCAAGCTTAGATTTATTTCTTATTTCTCAGACTCTAGGTTGGAAAAACTTGTCAATTATAGTCAATAGCTTTTAAGGCCATGCAGTCATTTAAAAAACTAGATTTTTAATAAAACACTACTCGCCGAAGATTAATGTAATTGACTGTTAAATAAACTAATAGATGGAGAGTGATTAATCAAAGGGCCTCTATGTACTTGTATATGTATGTATTTTAATTTGTGAATTTCTTTGATTAAGTGAGTATGCAAAGAGAAGCTCTACTGACTGGGGGTGGGTGTGGGGGGTAGGCTGATGGTTTTATTGGATGTCAAAGCTAAAGGGTATGCCCGCATTTATTACATAAACTTGAAGCCTATTCTTCAGCACAAAATTTCACACCAAACTACCAGACCAGCTTTGATCCTGCTCGCTTGACAACATTATTACAGTTCTATCTATCCTGAACCATCAAAAACATATGGTTAAAGTAGGAGTCTATTCACCAGCTTCACTGAGTTTAGGAGGGCTTTTAATAGGATTAATAAAGGGCTTATATAGCAAAACGTATCCCACCGGGCATTTCTCTACCACTTCTGTCCATAATTAGCAACCTCTAAACAGATACGTGGGTGAAAGGTGGGAAATAGCACCCGGTGTCCATAAGATATGCACAAACAGGGAACTTGAACATAGGTTTTATAACACTCCTGTAATTTAATTTGTATACTGAAGACTCGGGGAAAGAACTAAGCACTACCAGAATATTTGCTCCGAAGCTAGGTCAAGCCTTCTTTAGTGTACTCCAGTATTCTGACGATACAGTGCTGTGAACACGCCGCTGATCCATAGCCCAAGTAAAATATTTACCAGCTTTGGCTCATGGAGCAGTGGTGCTGCTGGAGCATTAAAGTGGTGGGGCAGCGTGGGGGAGGTAGCACTGGGGAGACAGGGGGAGGGAGCATGGGGAAAATAATTTAAAAAATGCTTACCTGCCATCTGCGTGAATTGGGGGTTTGGCCACCTTGGGCCTTAAACAATTGTATACACAAAACAAAATCAGGTGGTTGTGAGATTTAAACACATCTTTACTTATGCATGAGGTACATTTTACTCAATAATCATGACCTCAAATTTGTTTTAGTAATGATTGAACACAAACGTTTTTTAAACTTTCACATTTGGTGCGATAAAAGAAAGGACAATCCACATTCAACTCGATTGATATACAGTGAAAAATATTTGAAAAACGTGTGAAATATGGAAAGATAAATCAAATATACATTGTGATAACGCAAAATTTATACATGAACTAGGCTAAAATTGCATCTTCACTGATCCAAGATTTTACAAGACCAGAGCATTACATTCACAGAAAGTGCTCTTAGTACTGGAACGTATAAAGGGTCCAGAGGTATCTAATATGGGCTTCCAATAGTTTCTTTAGACAAATGAATTTATACGTCCATATTGATACTGGTTAAACTAGGATCCCCTATTGATCCCGGTCTATGCGTTTCGAACCCACACTTTCTTTGGGGGTTCTCTTCAGGACAAGGGTTTGGTGAATTCTTAGGGGGCACGACAAACGGTTTTGATTCCGACTTATCAGTTGTCGAGATTATTAGGGATTTATACTCGTGCACCAAATCAAAGGAGCACGACAGGCTTTTCTGGATTGCTCATGCTGTTCTGTGAGTCTCTGTAATTTTGATTTGTTTAGAAGTGGATTCTGGAGCCCAGTGTGATTCGTTTACAAAAGCTTGTTAGGGCTCCCTCTGGATCACATCCTCCTCCTGCCGCATGGATAATGCTGCTGGAGCATTAAAGTGGTGGGGCAGCGTGGGGGAGGTAGCACTGGGGAGACAGGGGGGCAGCATGGGGAAAATAATTTAAAAAATGCTTACCTGCCATCTGCAGCGTCAGTGCTCTTCTGGCCTCTGCTCATCGACTCCCGGCATGCCACAGGCTCTCCTATGCCAATCCAGATGCTGGTCTCATGCTGGTATTACCCAGCATGAGAGCAGTGCCGTGATTGGTGTGAGCACCCTAATTAAGCGCTCAGTAAGGGACTATGACCCTGTGCTTGCTCTCCACCCTGCTGTACAGCACAGCTCAGGTGGGGAGATTGAAGTTTGCATGACAGTTTGGCCGGCCTTAGATGGTCAGCCAAACTATCATGCGCACTTGAAGCAGTGCCACCACTCCTCCTCCTTTTTGCAGCTGTGTTGTGTCAGAATGGACGGCCCGCCCCGACCTCGACTTGGCAGCAGGAAGTGAGCAAGGAAAAAATTATAATAACCTTTGTTATTATTATTTTATTTTTCATTTTTCACTGCTGAAAAGCAGTGGGGCGACGCTCCTCCTCCTTAACGGAGGAGCCGTCGCTGTCATGGAGCAGCAGCTTTCCATGAAAGAAGTGACAGAGCGTTTGATGCACTTAACTCTGATCCCTTTTTTATCTCTCTGCTACAAATGATCAGTCCCAGAACATTGCTTGATTAAGCAACCTTTTGGGATAGAAGCCCTATACTTGAAGTGCCGCTTTTGTGTGAGGTCAGTCATGCTGGAATCAGCAAGGACTTTAATATGAATTGAAATGAGAGCCACGCTGAAGGCTTGGTCTTGCTACTTATACCAAGCACTGCAAATTTTTCATTTGCGCCTACCAACTGCCACTTTAAAGAATCTAAAGAGTGGTTCAATCAAGACTTATCTTTGAGACTCAGAAGCAAAAAGTCTGAATGGTTGCGATGCAGCATTGGGAAGAACTGATCATATCTTCGTGCCTTTTAATTTGAATTTAGCTGTCATACAACATATTTTAGCGTAGTGTTTTACATCATTAAAAGGAAATTGATTCATCCCGGTCCTACTACCCATTCTTCTACTTCTCTGAATAAGGACTGCTAGACTCTGGCTGTCAATTGCATGAAAGTACGATGGTGAATTTATTTTGTTTTTACATTGTAAGGATTTTTAGTTATCAAACAGTAAATGAAATGCAACAACCTCAACAGATTGCATGAGTGCTGCTGAAATTGCGCCCTTAGCATCCAAAAACACTACACAGTGGGAATTAAAATATTGATATTTAGGAGAAGGACCTGAGAAGATGATTCTAGAGAAATGTTGTGAGATTTCTTTAAGAACTGCATGCCAGAGTTTTCTTGGTGACACCATTTGTTGGTGTTGAGTGGGGGGGTTCATGTGGGGGGGAGGGGGAAGAGGAACATGGGGAAGACAGAGGATACTGGGACCCGGCTGTGGTGGTTGAGGTCTTTTTGCCACTGGCAGGGCCGTTTCTACCATTAGGCAAGACTAGGCGGCCGCCTAGGGCGGCAAAAGGGCTAGGGCGGCAAAAGGAAGTTGGGACATTTGCCCTTGTGTTGCCAAAATTCGTGGTTTCCGCGGCGCCCACAGATGTCTGTAACAATCAGGGCCGTCAATCATTCATAGCGCGAACGCGCTACTTATGACGGCCCTGTTTCTTGTTTCTGGCCTGCCCCCAGAGAGAATGGACCAATGATCTCACGAGGGGCAGGCCTGTCATCGTTTTTTTTTTCACTTTTGAATCCCTGCATTTGCCTTGGCGCGGGCGCGCAGTAGACCCGGAGTGCTGTCGTCTGGTGCTCGAGAGAGGCGGAGTCAGGAACGTCAAGGCAAGGACTGGTTGGCCTACCCTGCAGCCTGCTTCTGTTGCGCGAGGGAGTCCCTAGGTGCCCAGCAGGTGTATTAAAGTAAGATCAGTGGTTGAAGTGTCCACTTTTCCTGCTCTGCCGCTGTCAGCTGCCCCCCCTCTCTTTCTTCCTGTTATTCCTTTCCTTTCTGTCTCTCTCTCGCAGCTCCTCACTTGCTGAAAACCATGCTTCAACCTGTTCCCGCCGTACTTGCTTCTCAAGTCAAGTCAAAGAAGGCTTTATTCGATTGAATAAACAAACAATCATAAAAGCAGTAGATAAAACAATCTTACAATTCATGCAGACAAAATTCATTATTAAGTATGTACATAAGATTAAAAAAATATTAAATTTACAAGGCCTTCATACAGACAATTTAAAAATCCATTTCTCATTGAGACAGTAGTGTACATCTTTGTTTCCTTATACTCAAAACCTTTTTCAGAAAAATTATTATTCTAAAAACACAGTGCTCATTTTCCCAAAATTGAAGAGCCAGGAAAGCAGGACGACATTGACGTAACCCCCATTGTTTTAAAATAGGAACAAGGAGGGCTCTCCTAGGTACAGAATAAAACCTACAGAACAAAACAACATGTATCATAGATTGAGGGGACATGTTATCACAGGGACATAATTGGAGATTTTGAGACCAATCGTTCTCAGTGGGGAAAGTTACCAGCCTATAGAAAATCCCCAGCCTAAAACGAGTTAATAAAAACCTGTCATGGGCACTAGGTACAAAAGTCAGGTAGGGTTGAACATTAAAAGAAGTTAAAACCAACTGATTGCGCAGGACTGTGGGTTTTAATATCTCCGATGACATTCTAATCATATCCAGATGGAGAATACCCTCATGCTTTAATTCCTTCCTTGTTATTGCCCTGATTGTGGTAGGATTAGTGAAATAGTCTGAATGGCCAAGATCCTTTAAAAAATTTCGGACATATTTTATCCAAGGGATCCTCACGGCACCTTCCAATTTCATGATGTCAATAAGGATATCTCTATTCAGTTTAGCCTCTTCTTTGGTCCAGAGCCTGTGCCATAACAGGACAGGCTCGAGCCTAATTAAATCTGATATAAAAGGTAGTCCTAACTCAGCATGACATATGCATGCTGAGGTACTACTCGGGACCGAAAGGATATACCTTAGGAAGGAGTTCTCTACTCTCTGGATTGGTAGCGGGTCGGCATGCCCCCAAACCCCGCTCCCATATACTGCAGCTGAAACACATTTAGCCTTATAAATTTTAATAAGCTCCACTGGGGGTTTTTTGCCTAATTTTCTTGCAAAAGAAGTAAGAGCGGAGGTAGTGCGTAAAAGTGCCAATTTTTTTGCTGCAGTAGCTTGCACCCAGGTATTGTTATGGGCAAAAAGAATGCCCAAGTAAGAGAAAGTCTTTGAAATCCCAATCTTTTGTCCTGCCACATACATATCTTTATGCTTCTTTATTCTGGAGCCACACCACATAACAAATGTTTTGGAAGAGTTTACCCGTAGACCTAGGTCTTGCATAAAAAGGGAAAAACTATCCAAAACACGCTGTAAACCTACTTGTGTGCGGGACATCAGCACCGCGTCATCTACGTACAGAAGGGCTGGAATAGAGCGGCTGGCCACCTGAGGGAAGTCCTGGTTATCTTTGGTAAGGGCCTCCCCCAATCCATTTATATACAAATTAAACAGGAACGGAGCCAGGACACAACCCTGCCTGACTCCGCTCCTGATTGGGAATGTGGTCGTGCGCTCGCCCTTCAACCCGCAGCGGACGTGGGCTTTGCATCACTATAAAAACGTTTAAGAAAATAAATAATATTTACATCAACCCCCATGACTTCTAATATTGACCATAACTTAGTATGACGCACGCAATCAAATGCGGCTGTGAGGTCAACAAATGCTAAAAAGAGGTTCCCTTGTTTTGCTCTGGTGTACTTCCCCACTAAAAGAGAAAGGTTTATACCCTGTTCAACAGTCCCCACACCAATCCGGAAGCCATACTGAAGGTCTGACAGGATAGAATTCTCGTCAGCCCAGTCCTGGAGACGTTCCAGGGCGATTCTACCCACTACCTTTGTTATGGCGTCCAGCAGGGAGATTGGTCTGTAACATCCAGGATCATGCCTATCCCCCTTCTTGAAAATGGGCACAATAGTAGACTCAACCCACGTGGGTAGGAAATCAGTGCTACAGCTGGCGTTGAGCACCTGAACCAGTCAAGGTCCCCATAGAGAGATGTTTCATTTAAACATGTCCACGGGGACCCCGTCTGGACCAGGTGCCTTACCACCTTTACTTGCATCCAGAGCTCGCTTTACTTCCTCTAGGGTAAATCTCAATTCCTTCTGATTTGAGTAATAATTTGGTCCCAACGCCCGACACGCTCGGGTGTCCTCGGTATCAAGATAACCCTCACCCTCAGGGTTAGCCTCGCCCCTATACACTTGGGCAAAATGCCCAATCCACTGCTCTTCCGATATAGCTATCTCAATTGAGGGACCGGTCTCTGTGGTCAGGAAAGGTGCCCGGATTACCTTCCAGAAGGCCGCCGAATCTCTGGATAGTGAGGCTGCGTGTAGAGCCTCCCAGGCTTCCCTCTTCAAGACATTTTTTCTGTCCCTTACTGCTTGTTTGTATGCCTCTCTCGCTGACCTTATTGCCAGAGTATTTTTCGGTATTTTGTGGAGTACCTTCTTTAACTGGGAGTACGCTTTAGTGCACCTTGTATCAAACCACCCTTTATGAGAGCTGTTACTCCTTTTGCGCCTTACGAGGGACTCTCTTATCGCAGTGGTTATTACCATGAATGAGCTTAAAATTATGTCAGGGGGCGCTGTTTCAGTCAAACACGTCTCTATTTGTGATTTGCACTTGACCACCACTGCTTTAGTCACGGCAGCTTGATCAGCCATGGCCCAACAAAGGGAGTACCCGTTAGTGCTACCTATAGCTATATTTTCTAGCAACCGATCGTTATTGACATTAAGTCTAAAAATGTTGCTAGAGGATAGCCTAATGGTCAAACAAAGGGGAAAATGATCACCCAATGAGTTCTCTGAGACACAAAAGGAAAGTAAGTGTTCGTGTTTGTTTGATACTAAAATAAAGTCTATAGTGGAGCAAAGTCCTCTACCGTTGAATGTCCATGGCATTGGGGTTGGTGTAGGGCAAATTTCATTAGCAAAACCCAGATCAAAGCTAAAAATAAATTCATTTAGCATCTCCCCCAAACTGGTATGCCTAAAGTGAG
This sequence comes from Calotriton arnoldi, assembly GCA_963921515.1. Lineage (NCBI taxonomy): Eukaryota > Metazoa > Chordata > Amphibia > Caudata > Salamandridae > Calotriton > Calotriton arnoldi. Next base: position 820,929 of record CAWUFW010001850.1, on the reverse strand, counting down.
ATGAACATGCACCTACCTCTCGTAAGTCTCGACACAAATTATCATCAGCATTTTCACATAACGCACAGTTAAAATCCCCAGCTAATATATATGTTATATCTTTGCCCATGGTTTTACCTGCTGATCTCAGTTCAGTAGACATCTTTCTCACAACAGTGCCCGCTTCCCCAAGGGGGATGTTATTCTAAAAGTTGACCAAAACTATGGATGATGATTTGTTAAGATCCAATCTAACTAAATGATAATAATCATCGCTAGCAAGCATCGTGATGTTTCTTATGTTTAGGCCACTAGATATATACGTGCATAAACCACCCTTGGCCCGTCCACTCTGGACATTCACAGCTGGGGTGTGGTAGGTCCTATATCCATTCAGGTGAATCACGTCCGTAGACCAAGTCTCCTGAAGGCACAGGACCTCGAATTGTAGGATAAAATCCCACTACAATTGAATGTTCAACTTTGAACGAATCCCCGCAATATTCCATGACACTATGTTGCAAAGGGGAAGTTTGACATCAGGGGGGCTATTACAAAAATGTGTAGCAGGACTAGAAAGGTCCTCGTTTACAAGTGTGGGTGGAGAGGGGACAGTTAAAATGCCCTGTACATTAATTTGATCCTCTGTCTGTAGGCCCGTGGGTCCATGTACCTCAGGTCTACTTTTAACAGCCAGACAGTCATTTAAGTCACTAATTGAAAAAGGGACATTTAGAATATCACAACGATCACCCTGTGTCTCCACAATCGTTTCCAAGGACCCAAGAGCCAGACCACTATCCTTGCTAACATGATGATCACATATAGGGTCGTCATTTCTCATTAAAATTGACCCACAATGTCTCCTATGCTCTGAGCTGCTAGACTGATAATTATTTAATACATGAATTCTGGACTCCAGTCAATCGATATCTTCCATAAAATTCAGGGGATCAAAACGATTATGAACTGGGACAGAATATCTAGGCTGTCTTAGTCTAGGATAATTATCTCTCTCAGCGGGAAAACCCTGTTGAATTGGTGAATATAAGGAGCGATAAAAATATCCCAATGGTACTATGTTTATATTATTGGGATCAAAAGGTCCCCTATTGCCCCTTTCTAGTATTGTATGCACCAATAAAGGTGATTTAAATGTTAGTACAACGCAGTCCCCACCAAAAGATTTAACTGAGGGGCCAACCCACGCAATCCTGCGCGCCATTTTAAAATCATTGAAAAGGGGCTTGCTTAAGCCCGTTCTTCTGGCTAAAAAATTGAGTGACTTGTTTTTTAAGGACGACCAGTGCTCAAAAGCATTGTTAATTAATGGTGGAACATTCACCAAAACTACCGTATACGGGGTCACTTCTGGGGGCAGATGTAGGTTAGATGGAGGGCAATGAAACTGATCTTTTTGTTCTTGTAGTTCTCTGCCCTTCCTAGTTACCCTATTCCCATCTATCATCCCTTCAGTCTGCATACTCCTGTCTGGGCCGGCAGGGTTACTAGAAACTGTTATAGCGGGTCTGCCTGTACTAGGGTGCTGACCAGTTGTCTGTGTAAGAGGTGATCGTATAGGGAGTATTACTCCTATTTGATGTTAGTGCGGTAGCTTTGGGAATGGTAGTAGAAGCAACAACCGTGTCCACCCCCCTGTTTAATGGGTTAACTTCGTTTACTTTAGTGTTATCTATCGATTTTACTGATAGTGTACTGCCGACCAACTCCTCTATTTTTAAAAGTCTAGCTTCCACTGTAGTTACCTTTAGCATGATAGGTTCTAAAAAGGTTGATAGCATTATCTCAAGTCTGCCCCAAAAATTCCTGTCAAAAACATTATCATCAGATTTGACAGCCTCGCTCAAATTCGCAATGGTCGGGGGGACTTTATTGGATTCTCCCGTATCAGCAACCGGTTTTACCTTGCTCTCCTTCGCCTTTTGGGCAGGTTTGCTCTGTTTTGAAATAGTTTTACCTTTCCTTTTATTTCGGACAGGATCAGTAGTATGATTTAGCTTGCGTATGGCCTTTTGTCCTCTAGTAGTAACTTTTAAGCTAACAGGGCTTAAACCACGACCCGAGGGAGAGATAAGAACAGAGTCAGATGTTATATCTATTGTTGTTTGAGCCGGAGTACTATGCAATGAAGGTAATGACTCGTTGTTAATAATCGTTGCTGGGTCCGTGAGTACAGGTGTAGTAGAAAGTCTGCTCCGAGAGGGTTGGGGTGTTAAAGAAAGTCTTCGTTCAGTCAATTTTATTTCATTTATCAGGCATGATTCTGCCCTTTGGAGGAATGCATCTAATGTCCCGGTAACATTTGGGCCTTTACCATACTTTATCTTATTCATATTAGACAGACACTGGCCACAATAATAAAAATTAACAGGGTAATAACATTAGATTCAGCCTTTGTCCCGTTTTAAACGAAATAACAAGAAAAGATGGAAAATCTTAGGGGAGTGGCCCAGCCTCTTACTGTCTCGGACAGGCTCAGACGGGCCCGTCCTTGGTCCGGGTTTCGTCCGCGCGCGCGTCCCGCGCTGCGGGAGTCTGCGCTGGTTCTTATAGCGCTGCTGCCCCAATTGGCTGCAGCTGTGTCCCCCAAGCGTGAAGCAGGCTGGATGGTGTAGTCCTCCGGGACCACACGGGAGGAATGAATGGCAGCGAAAACAAAGAGGAAAGGAACCCGCGCTGCGGGAGTCTGCGCTGGTTCTTATAGCGCTGCTACACAATTCGCTGCAGCTGTGTCCCCCAAGCGTGAAGCAGGCTGGATGGTGTAGTCCTCCGGGACCACACGGGAGGAATGAATGGCAGCGAAAACGAAGAGGAAAGGAACCCGCGCTGCGGTAGTCTGCGCTGGTTCTTATAGCGCTGCTGCCCCAATTGGCTGCAGCTGTGTCCCCCAAGCGTGGAGCAGGCTGGATGGTGTAGTCCTCCGGGACCACACGGGAGGAATGAATGGCAGCGAAAACGAAGAGGAAAGGAACTCGCTTCTCAAAAGGGGCCGCTTCAGGGACTACAGCCTCTAGCTGTCAGCACGAGCCCAGGAGGAAGGCGCCAATGACCGGCAAGCACAGTTTAGTGCGCCAGGCTTCGCAGGCGCGCGACGCGCCCAGGCAAGTGCCTGGGTTAAAACCGGGCCAAAAGCGGGCCCTTCTGCGGCCGGACAAGGCTTGGCTGGGCCCCCCTCTTGGCCCCTTGCTTCTCCCTCAACACTCACAATAGGGAAGCGCTAGTTACCGACACCTAAGGCACAAGTTAAGCCCAGTTCTTTAATATCGAACTATCCAATAAATACTATGGGTGGCCTTGACAAAGAAATACCCTCAGTTGAACAGAGTCTAGGTTCCTGTAACCGCACTGCCGGGACATCGAAAGTTCCCTCCACATTGCCGCCCTTTCCTCCACAGGCCCCGGGGACATCTCTGGTCGTGCGGTTAATGTAGCTAACGGGTGTGTTCACAACACTTCAGATGCAGTTCATTACATTTCTCTCTCCGAATCTTTCACAGACCCGCCTCTTAAACGCATAAAACACCCGATCCCAGCTTCAATAAACGTCTCTTACCCTCTGTTTCCTCTACTTTCCTTAATTCATTCCCCTGTGAAATGGATCCAAAGATGGAAGAAACACTTTTGTTGGAAATATCCTCTTTTTCTTACATTTTTCTGTTCCAAAGTGCAGCCTCGGGACCAAGAGAAAAATAGGTGCAAAATATGAAAAATAAATAACAAAATAAAGCATTACAGAGTGGTCGCAAAGTGGCCAGATTGGTTTTATTCTCACCCAAACACATTAGTGCCACTTTACAGAGTTTGCCAGTGAAGCGCTACTTTCTTTTTTTTGCCATTCTTTGAACAGCATTGTTTTTCCCGGGTGTGGAAGTGCACCATTCCTGGAGGTTCTGCAATACCTGGTTGATGACTGGAGTGGAAAACTTTTAATGTGATCCTTATCAGCTCTTTTCCTTATTTTAGTTTATAAAATGTGTACTGCTGCTCTTTGTTCAGGGATGTTGTCTTTTTAAACTATACTACTTATGTTTTGTAAGGATTTAAGCAATGGTCATTGAAACGGGTAAAAGGGATGGGGCGGCATTTTTCAATTCTCGCCTAGTGTGGCAAAACACCTAGAAACGGCCCTGGCCACTGGTATCCTGGCTTCTCAGGGAGGGAGTGTGGGGCAAGAGCTTAGAAGCCAACTGGCTCCCAACAGACAATATAACATAATGTACAGCTCAGTGCGTGTATGTTATGTAAAAATAACGTACCCCAATCACACAGTCAGAGTAGATGCTACACAATGTATTGCAAATGACATGACATACAGTGTTGCAGACGTAGTTGCATTAAACAGTACGGTGCTACAGCCCCATATCAACATTCTCCCAGTATCCCCCTTCCTCCTGCTTTGGTCAGGAGCCCCTGTCTACAGTCCCCAACGTAGTACAGGTTTAGGCATGATTAATCAGATGGATCAAATACTATCACAGGGGGCAATTTATAACTCATTTCAATGTCTCTATAATGCGTCAGCAAAAAAACCTAAGTGTGAGTGGCAGACTTGTCTGCTCATGGTTGGTCTCTAGTCCCCAGCGCAGATTAAGCCTTGTGTTTTACCTGCTGGTTATTGCAACAGTTTGGGCTGTGCAACAGATGTAGTCCAAACTCCCACGGTCACGACAGAGGGTCTACTGTGGGGCAGTGCCAACAGCCTAGCTTGGGATGAAGTTTGTCGGGGTGACCGGTGAGGCAGATCTGCTCAGGTGCATTCATCTTTGGAGTCGGTGCCCTCCAAGCCAGCCTGCAGATGGGTGTTCTGGTGTGGCATTTGTGGCCTCCAGACCAGAACCCTTGTGGTGGAGTCTATCTGGCAGTTGCAGCCTCCAGGCTAATCAAGATGCCCCAGTTCTGCAAGACACAGGTTTCATTCACAACTTTGACAATGGCAGCATTAGTCTCTTAAGCCAGCAGCAAACTGCATGACAACATGAGATTCTTGTTCTGGTACAAGATATAAGCATGTATGTATCTAGATATGTATGTATGTAAATTGTATTTCTATAATGTGAACCTAGCCAAAAGGCAGCAGTGTGCTATACAGGGATAAAGACCAGCATAAAGTCAATCAGTGATAGTAGAGGTAGTAGGGTTGCAGACGGTAATGCATTGTGATGAAGTGTTCTTTTAGGTGAGTCTTTAACTCTTTCCTAAACTGGAGCAGTGTTGTGGTGGTCCTGATGGATATTGGGATATTTGATAGGTTTTCTAGATTTCTCTAGCAATGCACAGGTTGGTTTTCTAGCCCACCCAGATCATAAAACCAGTTGTACTGCAACCATTTCACAACCCACTGAGCAATATCCGAGCAAGATGTGTTTTAGTTAATGCTCAATCACATGAGATGTTTCAAAGAACAATCAGGGGAACCCCAAACCTTCTTTCATTGAGGAATAACACTCGCAATAAACACTAGAACACAAAGGATACACTTTAAATATTTATTTTAAAAGTAAAATCCACACAATATGAATTGTAACTGCAATGAAGAAGTATAATTTAGCAGCAGCAACGGTTACCAGAAGTGTGAATAACGGATACCACTCCAACATGATTGCAGTTATTAATACATAGCAATCCTGCCCTTAATTACAAATTTCAGAGATGGTACACACCCTGATACCTGTCTGCACAATGACGGTCTGTTTTCAAGGAACTAGCAAGGCCTCATAGTCTTATTTGAAGAGGCCTGTTACATTGATAACTTAGCTCATGAAGGCTAAGTGCCACCTCTTACGGTAGCCTTAAAGAGGAACCAGAATTAGAATGCATGACTTGTCCCATTGAAGACTCCGCTCTGCCCTTCACTTTCTGTGCTCAACTTTTATACCATAATCTCATTGTTGTTAAGAACACTTGGTGACAATAACTGACAGAAAGTGGCCTGATGCACTTTCAATTATTTTCATTCTGCGAGACTGTGTTCTTTGAATATCAACAAAAGTGAGACACATAGTTATCAACCTTCTAGAAACCCATAGAAATGAATAATAAGCTATCATAAGAATAAAGTAGTCAGCAGTTAGATAAAACAATACAAATATATTCATGTTTCATCATCACATTGCAGAACATAATAATATAAACAAACCTGCCTCATACGAATCATGCATTTCCGCATTTTGATCAACTGTTTAGCACATGTAACTCAAGCAGGTAAATGCCCATGATTGAAAAGGTACAATATTCATGACATCCGCGTAACGATAAGAAAGATACTTAGGGTGAATACATTTGATCAATAAAATGTACAACTTTCTGCGCAATGATAAATGAAAGAAGGTAGGCATTCATATTCCTATTCTAATTATTGCGGCATGGTGCAAAATCATATGTTGAAAAAAAGAAAACGTACAGTCCATTCGTTAACTGTTCTTTCAGGTAACTTCTGAAATGGGAGGAGCAGTTTTTTGTACCCTGTTAACTAGCATTTACTCTTGGAGACAGGAGCAATCACTGAGCTTCCAAGAAACGTACATGTTGAATTTCCAGATTGAATGGGAGCCATGGATGATACTGATGAAGCTACAACAGTTAGTAGCAGCACTGACTGAGCTGGACAGCATTCATGAGTTGGCTATCATTGAAGCTTGAGCATGTACATACAGGACAGCATCAAGGGCATTCAAGGATGCAGACACTGTCTGTATTCTGATTCTTGCCAGAGAAAATGATGGAGCAGGTGTTGAGGGGATGGAATTTCATCATATGCTGCATATTTTAAGACTAAGAGCTGTGTGGCAGTGTAGTATGATTGGTCTAATCTAATTAGTCAAATCACTTCTCTCATGTTGAATGCTCCTATCGGCGGCAAATCCAATAGAACCCCCAAACAGACAGTTTCATAAAAGTTTATGCTCCATAAAGAGGAGCTTGAAGCTTATGGAATGATAGAGGCCAATTTTCACTTATTGCATTCAATAATTTCTTCTGAAGTAGAATGCCATATTTTCCCGGCACTGCTGCTCATTTGGATTAGAATCATTTCTGTTCATGCTAGAATTCATGCTGAGTTTTATTCTTCACTATGAGAAAAATGAGGATTGCACAACCAACCATCAGGAAGGCAGTTGAAAATCCACTAATCAGACTTGAAAGCAGTGAACTGAAGAATAATGTAATCAGTCCAAATGTATCTTTAAAACCAGTCAGTAAGTCATATCCGATATTTTTGAGACTGTAGTTATGCCCGTTGTGTTTGATGAATGCAAAATAGTGTGTAACAAATCAGCACATGGCCAAACAACTACAAACAGTGGCTAGGTAAACCACTTTGCACCTCCCAAACCTCCCTGAGTTATAATCTTGGTGCTCTCCCTAAATAGTATCCGCTACTCACTGATACCTCTGCATAGCAGACAAGAATACAATTGCAAGTATAGTGGTGCACCCAAAGAAATAGTCCAATCGTAATGTCTGAAGTTCTTTTTTTTTTTTTAAATTTTAAATCGTCTTTATTGGTTTCAACAAGTTATGCCTAGAATAAACTTTGCCAACTTTATTATACAAAACATCACAGTGACATTTACTAACTCGACTCTTGGTGGGGTACCAGGCAGCGTTGTATGCTGGTGTCAGGAAACATAAACAACATTTTGTATATGTCATTAAATGTTATTAACATTGTAACCAATAAATAAAGCAATACAGTTTCCTTATCTCTGTATTTTTGTTTAACAACCAGACTACAAATTACCCAAAATTATGCGATCTCATCTAACTTACATGTACATTGTGATACAGTCCATATATGAGCAGGAATGACTGTTTATGTATGAATGTCTTGAGACGGTGAGGAGAGGAGGGGGGGAGTGCTGCATGTTCCGCTCAACCGCATACATATGGTATCCTTAGCTCATGTCAAATTGAGTTGAGTTATACCTGACAGAGGGTATATCATGCTCGCAATTATGCGACTGCATACTATATCCAGTGTGAAAAGCGAGGAACCGTCTCACACCCGGGTTGAGCTGGATGCATTCAATCTGTCTTCTATGAACGACAGGTAGTCTTGCCATTGCATAGGACTAGTCCGTAGGGAGGTGCGAGGAGCATTGAGTGCTTGCGCTGTATGTTCCGCCACTAGTGCCTTGCGGAGATCCAAGAGCCAAGTGCGTATGCTGGGACCAGTACTCGACTTCCATGACAAAGCTATTCTACGCTTTGCCAAACCCAAAGCTAAATCCAAAAATGTATTAAGGTTTTTACGTGCAGCAGTGCGTTTAGTAATACCAAGTAAAAAGTGTGGTCCTTGAGCAGTCAGTGTTGTGTCAGTTGCTTCCAATAGTGTCGCCGCTATCTCATTCCAATAAATGCTAAGGCTAGGGCATGTCCAGACCATATGAAGAAACGTTGCGTCTGCTGCTGTGCAGCGAGGGCAAACATCAGCGAAGGTGGGATACATACGAGTGAGTCTGTGTGGCGTTAAATATGTGTGATGTAGGTAATTGAATTGTGTATATTTCAACCTAGCGTTCATGGATATAATTTTAGGATAACCTATACTTTGTGTCCATTGCTTATCACTTATGGTAATTGACAACCCAGAGTCCCAATACACGCAAAGTGATGCTAATAAGGGGATAGGATCAGGTCTAAGGGAGCTATAAATCGCTGTCACAGCATGTCTGCCTCTACCGTGCGTAAGTAAAGTTTGCAGTATCTGCAATGTGACGGGTTTTGAATAATCGTTCCCCCATGTTTGGGGGAATTGCCGCGATAATAACGCATGAAGCATGAAAGTCCCCTGTGGTATCCCAAAGTCTTCTATTAACCCCTCAAGGTTCTGCAATTGTGAATCTACAAATAAGTCGTCCCAGGTATATTGTCCCACCGCAGCCCAAGACTCTAGCTCTGGACGGCTGTGACAAGTAAATGAGCCCGGGAGAATCTCCAGAGGTAGCATAGGTGCATATGGTGCAGGTTGGCCTTTAGGTATCACATATCTTAACCAGCTGCGCCTAGCTGCCATCATTAGGAAGTCACCCTGCTTTCTCTGTAGTAGGGTTGTGGAGCCCGATAGCCATTCCATTATGGCTGGTCGTCCTAATGGCAATGCCCAGCAAGACATCTCAGCAATATGGGCTCTCGCTAGCCATCTCATTAGCCACTGGAGCTGTGCTGCAGCATAGTAATGCTCGTAATTTGGTGCCCCCAATCCTCCGTCTGTAAGTGGTAGGTACAGTTTACGGAGTGCCACCCTGGATCTTGAGCCCCCCCATATCAATGAAACAAGTAATGATTCCAGGTCTTTAAATATAGTCTGCGGTAACTTATGAGGGAGGGCGGTAAAAAAATACAGAAGCCCTAGGAGTAAAAGCATTTTAGAAATGGCCACCCTGCCCATAGGGGACAAGGGAAGATTCTGCCAAAACGGTAGGGCTGCACGAGCTCTGGACACTGCTTTACCCAGGTTCCCATCTATAATATCTGAACGGGAGTGATAAATTTGTACACCTAAATACTTGAAAGTATTGAATGCCCATTCCAACGGAGTACGAGGCATAGTCTGTCTCTGATCTGGTGGAAGCGATCTCATGGGGAACATTACAGACTTAAACCAGTTAACTCGAAGGCCTGAGGCCTGAGCATGGGTATCTAAGAGTTCCATCAGTTCTTGCAGTACAGTGATTTCGCCACGCAGGTAGACTAGGGCATCATCAGCATACAACGAGATTATATGCCATTGTCTGTCTGCGTGAATACCCCAGTCCAACACCCGTTGGCGTAGTTTGCATGCCAAAGGTTCCATGGCAAATGCGAACAAGATGGGTGATAAGGGGCAGCCCTGTCTGGTGCACCGCTCTATTACAAACTGTGGAGAGATGACGCGGCCTGTCATTACTCTTGCTTGTGGCTTCATGTTTAATATGTGCACCCACCGTGAATATTTAGGTCCAATGCCAAATTTACCTAACACATCCAGCAAATACTACCAGCCCAAGGTGTCAAACGCCTTTTCAATATCTAAGGCTGCTAGCCAGGGGGTGTCAGGTTGTGACCGAGCCCAGTCTAGCAACTTAAACAGCCGGCGCAAATTCAGACCAGTACTCCTCCGCGGAATGAAGCCATTTTGATCTTCATGTATCAAAAGGGGTGCTGTTTCTATTAGCCTGTTGGCCAGTATTTTCCCCAAAATTTTATAATCGGCATTTAGCAATGACAGAGGCCGATATGATGCCATCTGTAGAGGATCCCTTCCTGGTTCAGGTAGCAACACTAATAGCGCTTCACGCAAGGATGGTGGAAGCTCTACCCTCTCAAATGCGTCATTGTATACATTGGACAGCTGAGGTACAAGTTGTTCTGAGTAAGTAGAGTAGAACTCTGAGGGCCAGCCATCAGTTACCGGAGTTTTACCCGCCGCAAGCTTGTTAATGGCATCAACTATTTCGTCCACTGTGATGGGTTCTTCAAGCGAGTCATGTTGGGGTTGTGTGGCCTGTGGAAGTTGGACTTGTGACAAAAATCGTTGAATATGGGGGAGATTATCAATAATAGGCGCCCTGTACAAAGAAGTATAATACTTATAAAAGGAATCATTAATTGCCTCTTGTGTATTTACCAACTCACCCATATTATTATATATCGCCGTAATGGGAGGTTGTGAAGCGTCAGTTTTCAAGAGCCAAGCCAACATTTTGCCCGCTTTGTCACCCTCTGTGTGTTGACGAGCTAGATATTGCTTGTAGTCCAGCGCACAAAGACTATCTAAAGTCTCCTTATATGCCAGCCGTGCCTCGGCTAGCAGAAGAGCAACATGTGGGTCTGTGGGTACCAAGCATTCACACCTTTGAATTTCCGACTCATGCTTTTGTAGTTCTGACGTAAGTGCCATGCGGGAACCGTATGTTGTTTTGATGGCATGTCCACAAGTGACCGATTTGAATGCATCCCATTCTATGCCTCTGTTGGAGGCGGTACCCGCATTGTTCTGGAAATATGTGGTAATCAATTGTGAGAGAGAGGAGCGAAATGTCGTGTCACTGAGCGCTGAGAAGGAAAGACGCCAGGTTGGGATTCTAGCCCTGTGAGTGCCCCACGAAAGGTGCAACTGTAGTGGGTTATGATCAGAAAGTGCACGTGCCAGGTATTCTGTATGCAATACCCTAGTCAAGGCATCTATGGAGCAATATATTGCATCAATCCTCGTGTGGAGATCATGTAGTGAGGAATAATGCGAATATGTGTGAGTTTCAGGGTGTTGACTACGCCATGTGTTGCGCAACTGCATATGGTCTGCCCAGTCTCTCATGTGTCGTGATAGCTGAATGGATTGCGCCCCCAGGAGCGTGCGATCCTGATCAAGGTCGTAGGTGCAGTTGTAGTCTCCTCCCCATAATGCTGGTGCTGTGGGCTCAGAAAGCAGGGATGGTGTAAGTGTCTGCAGAAACTGTGCTTGCCCTGTGTTCGGGGCGTACAGGGAGATTAATGTCAATGGGGAACCATCTAAAAGAACCTCTAACACTACATAACGACCTTGAGGATCAATCCGAGTGTGTAACACTTTTAAGGGTGTGCCTAGCGCCACCCATATAAGGGTGCCTCTAGCATACCCAGAATATGTGGTACGTATGACTGTGCCCCTGCAATGCTTGCGAAGTGAGGCAAGTGTTTGTGTGGGGAGATGCGTTTCCTGTATTAATGAGATTGAAATCTTGTGATTATGCAGATATTGATAGACTTTATGTCGTTTAACAGACCCTGCCATCCCCCGCACATTCCAGGTTAATAAAGTGTAATTACTGTTTGCCATACAATCACCAGGGAAAGAAGAGAAAAGAACACTACATTATGCAGCTCCCCAGCCCCGACATCCAGGCCAATATTCCTGCCCCCCTCCCCATGATCACCATGCTGTTCACAACAATATTCGTACTGTATTCCATACATATCATAGCTAGAGAGAGAGATTGCATTAAACAATAAAAACATTCCCCTAGCTCCCCACCCAAGGCTGGCTTGCCAACAGGCAATTGGCCACCTGCACTGAAATGCTATCGAACTTATTTGAAATTGAGTGCTATAACAGCCACTTAACGTCGTTAGGGTGTGTAGCTGTATTTCGTTCTATCTGAGATTGGCTGCCATATATGAAACAAAATTGTGATATCCTGTAGTACAACACCCTGTTTTCAGACAAAGAGAGATAAAGGTAACCAAGTTAACCCCCACATTGGAGACAGAATATCTATGCTCAGTCCACAAATACTCAAAATGATATTCAGGGCATCACCCAAGTTCATTTGCCGTCTGCGAGGTAATTTCTGGACCTCCTCCCTGCAACTCTGCATGTTGTGAGTCTGTTAGGGATAACAACCAGTCTTGCCCTGCATCCGAGTCTGAGTCGGACCTGGTGGGAGTCGTAGAATTACTCAGTTGTTCTGCCATATTTAATGCCTGCGCACGTTCCGCTGCCACTTGCGTCTTAGTAGGCCGTTGTATTCTGTTTCTTCCGCGCCCCGTTCGTGCGCCCACGAGTCTCCAAGTCGGTCGTGAGTCTGCCAGGGCAGTGGGCAGGGGATGTGCAAATCTGTTTTGATCCATCCACGACCAGGCCTCCTTTGGGGTAGAGCAGTATATATTGCTATCTTTATGACAGATACACAATTTGGCTGGATATTGCAGTGCGTATTGTCTCTGATGTTCCCTGAGGCATTGCTTGCTTTCATATAGGAGGATCTGCGGCGCTGCACAGTCAGGGTGTAATCGGGGTAAATGTGTACCGTCGCGTTCTCCACCTGTCAGGGGCCCCTAGATCTGGTCACTTGGAGGATATGGTCTCTGTCACAGTAATTAAACAACCTCGTCACTGCCGGCCTAGGTGTATTGCCCGGGTATGGAGGAACACCCGGAACCCTATGCGCCCTTTCTATTGAGAAAAATTACGAGACGTTGCCCTGTAGGATATCTTTTGAGAGCCAGGACTCTAGGTACAGGTCCATGCCGGGGCCCTCCACCCGTTCCGGCAATCCCACTATACGAATATTGTTTCTGCGGGATCGACCTTCCTGGTCCTCCACCCGGCTCGTCAAGTATTCCACCTCTTGCTGTAGAGATTTGATCTGGTCTGTAGCCGTAGACACAGTAGGGCGTAAGGATGCTAATGCAGATTCCGACTCCTCCACTCTGGCTTTATGTTTTTTATGATCCTCCCTTAAGAAACCCATTTCTGCACATAATGTGTCGATTTTTGGGCCCAGTGTAGTTTTAATGTCCAATATTGCTGCCATCATTTCGTAAAACCGATGTGAATGGTCTGATGGAGCGTTCATATTTGAGGCAACCTGTTGTGAGGCATCGCTCCCACTGGCAGCAGAAGTTGTTGTATCAGTCAGCTGGGACTGTGTCTTGTCTAAGTGGGGCTTTCCCATCTTTCTTATTAGTACTGGAACGTAACGTTAAAGATGTGCCTGTGTGGTGTTATCTTACATAGAGAGAAATTAATCTGTGCACCAGGATCAGGAGCCCGTAGGAGAGTCTCAAGGCACTACTGTAATGGTATGACTCAAGTAGGTCTAAAATATAGTACAGGGGCCCACTGGCAGAGAAAGCATAAACTTACTCACGTGGTGGACCTCTATAAATGTTCAAGCAACAGTCTGCTCCAGTAGCATTGAGAATCGTGCAATACCGCCTCTGCTCTACAGTGCGTGGTGCGCCAAGAAATGCAGTGCCTGTTAACATGTGGCGCTCAGGGCAAAAAGCAGGTAAAGTGCCATGAGGCAGTCAGCAGGCATTAGGGGATCTCGCCTCCCACAGCGCACAGGCATGCACAACGGTCATATATGCAGATTGGCAGTGGGCAGCAGACCAAAAAGAGATCAATTTCCCAAAGTCCGGCAAGGAGAGGTCCCAATGCACAACAGATCCTGTGGTATGGGCTCCCCGAACGTATTGCAGTGCTCTCAGCCGCTACGCGCCCCCACAATGGCACACACACTGCAGTTGAAAAACGGCGCCAGCCCAGGTCCCCTAACAGCGTCCCACAGCAGCACAAAGGCAGAACCAGTAGAGCGTTCGTGCAGCGCTGGGGGCCTACGATGTATAAATGGACGTTGCCCCTCACGCGGTGATAAGCGCAGTTTCACCGCTGTATAGGCCTAATGCAGAAGTGGTTGTGTGAGCAAGTACTAGGCCTCATTCGCCCCCTCGCCGCGGGCAATCCATCGCCAGGCATGCATTCAGCCAGTACTCACAATGATGAGTCCAGTTTCAGCGGCAGTCCCCATGCAAACGGAGCCGCGGGCCCCATAATCGGTAGGGGAGGGGGGCACCGCCGCAGTGCCTGTCCAGGCACCAGTTCTTCTACCCACAAACCGGAGCGGGCGCAGGTCATGGAGATCCCCTCTCCGTCCGGTACGGGCATGCGACGTGTTCACTCCTTAAGCAGGCACGACTCAGAGGGCGCAGCCTCCCGCTCACTCCAACAATTCCGCTTCGGGTGCTCCTCCCCTCGCCTTCCGCTCTCAAGCGCGCTCGGGCGGATCAGCCGCACTCGAGATCCGTGGTGGCAGGTCGTCACAACACTGGGCCTCCGTCGCCACCATTAGCCTAAATCTGCTCCAGCAGTGGGTGCCAGCCCGTCCTCAGGAGGCGTTACCTGTTGATTACACCTCACATCAGTGGCACATGTGAGATATAGCCAGGATATTTGGGCAGGCCTCATACAGAGCTCAGCAAAGCGCGTCCGTACACGCCGCCATCTTGGCCACGCCCCCCATGTCTGAAGATCTTGTGTCTTCTTTATTTAATCAGCTAAACAAAGAAGGACGAACCCTCTGTGTGGATGTGGTACAATCACTAGTCTGGTTAGTACATGGACCCACTAGGTTTGTTTAAAAGACCCCTCACACACCAACCTAGTTGGTGTCATGCTTCATCATTGGGGTCCCAACCGGGTGGCCGAGTGCCGCCCGGTTGTGCTACAACGCCTGATTACAGCGGAGCTGGTTTGGTGTGAATGTGTGATGTGATGTGAAATTTGTTAAAAATACCTCTGAGAATCCTTGCCTGTAAACTTTATTAGTGGCGGCTCAGGATATGGTTAAAATAAGTGTAGTGCAACTGAAATGGGAGGTTATTATCCCTAGTTGACTATGTGAATGGTCTACATGTTTCAGCCTGCAATAGGGATTATAAGGGGCTTTCTTCAGGACCGGGTGGTGAAAAAGTGAGTGGCAAAGTGAGTAGTGCCACGTGAAAAAATAAGCAAGTAACTACACACGCGCTAAGGTGTGTGGACTGAGTGTCAACGTACTTACGGACACTGAAAAAGACCTGTGGGAGAAAAGAAGACAACACAAAGCACATATATACATTATTGTTAAGCAACATAAAATGCAATCTTACGTCGGTGCTATGGTCTAGCACGATGACCGACCCTGTGATTGTACGCATTATCTAGACGAGGTGGGGCATGCTGCATGCGGAAGGTGTCAAGCAGCCTATGATGATCGCCCCTGTCTTATCGATGCTATGAAGCTGAGGAGCTTCAGGTGAGATCCAGGTGGTTATATTGCTCAGGGTGGTGAGCAAAACATGGTTTGTCGCAGGTCATCACCCTTTAACTACTAGTGAGCAGGTAGGGGCCACCGTGGTCGGTGGTCACGTGGCGCGGTGTGTGGATAGTGTCCACAGTAGTGGTAGCGCCTGGCAGGAGCGTTTGGCATAAGTGATCATGCGGCGCGCCTGGCGAGAGCGTTTGGCACAAGTAATCATGCGGCTCGCTGAAAATGAAATAAAAACATTTAAAACAATCAGAGAGCTTCTGCTGGCAACGCTGTTTATGAAAGTATAATTACACTATATGTGAAATTTGGCAGCCGATCGGGACTCGGGAGGGGTCGCATCCGATGTCAGAATCTGGGGATACCACACCAGGTTCACAGACGGGTTCCATCTCGAAACCAAGTAAGGTTGCTCTGCTTCTTTCCCACAGCAGGACCCCCGAGCACACTTGACTTTCCGTGCTCATTTCAAACTTCACTTCTCCCCAGATTCTGACATTGGATGCGACCCCTCCCGAGTCCCGATCGGCTGCCAAATTTCACATATAGTGGGGGATTCCCAAGCATCTTGCAAGTCATATGCTAAGGACCACCGGAAGTCCCCAGGAAAGTCTCATGCGCGATCCCCTCTGGATCTCCATGCCATGAACAGTTCAGATCTCTTCCCTTCAGACTGACATGAAGTATAACGGGTCGCTACAGTTACTTTGAGCACCACGCTCCTCTCTGCAGCCTCCGAGGATGGTTGGCCGTACATATGGGCTCTGGTTATTTGGCAAGGTAGCTCACTAACTGTGGGGAACTCTTCAGGGTGGTCTTATGTGCTTGCGGTTGGGGGGTGCCTGTGGGTTGGCCACTAAATAAGTCCGATATTGCCGATTGCTCATATGTTTGACCCCTTTTATCCCTTACAAACAGCCTTTATCCCGATCGTTAACTGTTAGAATGAGTCTTCCACAGGAACTTGCTGTTGAGTTGTTGCCCACCCTCTGTGGTGTACACCATCATGTTTAATTGTTTGTATTGGGTATTTTTTTGTTTTTGTTCTTACACAGGTCATTGCTGGGCACAGGTCTGCCTGGGCTAGGTGGGTGAAGGCGGTTGGGATTGGGTTGGCTTTTGTGTTTATGATTGTACACAATGTTGTGAGGATGACTGTAATGCTGTGCTCAACTGGTCCGACAAGATGATGACAGATAATGCCCCTGGCCCGTATCCCAGTGACAGGTGAACTAGAGATCCCATTCATGACCTGGAATATTAGAGGCATTAACAATCCCCACAAGGGTAAACAGGAGTTGCTATATCTGGTTAGGCACTAGGTAAAAATTGTGTTTTTGCAGGAGACTCACCTGTCTCCGAGCTTCACCACGACCTATGTCTCCGATTGGGGTCCACATAGATATTTCTCCAACTACAGTTCGTATTCCCGTGGGGTATGTATCCTGATCCACCGCTCTGTCCCCTTTTCCTTTATAGACAGTAATATAGACACAGAGGGGAGATACGTGGCGGTTACCGGGCGACTGGCGGGACAAACTGTACTGGTCTTAAATATCTATGCCCCCAAAATTGACTCCCCTGACTTTTTTCATGACTTAATGAAACTTCTTGAGAAAGCAGATACAGACCATATCATAGTTGGGGGGACCTTAACTTATGCTTCAACCCTGCTGTGGACTCTGCGGCGTCAGGCCCAAGTGGCAAGCCTTGTGCAACACACATACTGTGCAACATTTGCGATTCATATTCTCTTAGAGATGCATGGCGACACCAACATACTCAGCTCCTGGGCCACACTTTCTATTCTGCACCCCATGGCACTTGGTTGTGACTTGATTACTGGTTCCTCTCTTTCTCCCTCCTCCCCTGGCTTGGCGAGATGACCTCCCGACACTATCGGACCATGCCCCAGTGTGCATGGTTTTAAACACTCTGCTTCCAGGCAGCAGGGCCAAAATATGGCGTTTTCCTTGTCATGCGTTAGTTGAGTTGGCCTTCGGTGTAGAACTTCGGACTGCTGTCACCGACTATTTTGAACTCAACAAAGGCTCAGTGACCACACAGGCCACCCTCTGGGAGGCCTTCAAATCCTACATCCATGGGGTAGTTATAGCTAAGCAGAGCAGTATACTTCGTGATATACGCCGTTCCCTGGAGCAGGTGGAGGCCACTGTTCAGTGTATAGATGCTGCTGCCCCTGGAGGTATGATGATAACTCCACCTCTGCGCTAAGGCGATTGAGGAATTCTGTGAATTCTCTGACTGTGAAGTGTATTACCTAGGCAAATATGCAAGGGCCCGTTGCCACGGTGAGGGTGAGCATCTGAGCCGTACGTTGGTGAGATTGTTTCGCCCACAGAGGGGGTCCGATTACATACCGGAGCTCACACGCGAGGACGGGGGCTGGACCTCAGATAATGGTAGGGTACTGTCAGAATTGCAACGTTTTTATACCCAACTATACACCTCTAAGTATGCGGAGGATGGCAGTGCCCTGGCGGACTACCTCTCCGAGGTGGCTATGGTTTGGCTGTCTGCCCCACAGCAACAATTTTTGAGTGAACCAATAGCGGTTGGGAAATCATCTCTGCAATAGACTCCATGGATGAATCCAAGGCCCCCAATTTCTGATGGCCTTATGGGGTTATTTTACAAAACGTACAAACATCTTCTTGCTCCCTGCCTTTTAGAGCTTTAAGCCGAATCACTTGAGATGGGTATACTACCCCTCACGCTTTGTGAAGCGATCCTAATTCTGCTATTAAAACACGGGAAGGTCCCTTGTAATGCCAATCCTATAGACCGTTGTCTTTATTGAATTTTGATAATAAGATTCTCGCTAAGGTTCTTGCCACTAGACTGGCCCTCCTGCTTGAAACCATCATCTCTCCTCTCCAGTCAGGCTTCATTCTGCATCGATCCACATCCATAAATTTGCGTACATTGTTCTCTGTTTTGAACAGAATATCGGCAGAGGTTCCGGCAGCAGTGGCTTTACTCGATGCAGAGAAAGCGTTTGATTCTCTGGAGTCGCCTTTTCTTTCTGCAACATTAAAGAAGCTTGGTCTGCCGCGCGAGTTCTCGTCCCTGATCAAACTCTTATACGCTCAGCCTGTGGCTCGTATTCGTGTCAACGGTTCTCTGACGTCTGCGTTTACACCTGCCAGAGGCATTAGACAGGGGTGACCACTCTCCCCACTACTAGTCATTATTGCCATGGACCTGTTGGTGCAACATCTGCAGGAGAAACATCTTTGGCGAGGGCTACAGTTCAACAAAGGCCCACTGCTCCTATCGCTTTAGACGGACGTCATATTACATTTCCTTAGACACCCCTCTGTGAATTTGCATCCCATTATTCAGGAGATCCAGAGATTTGGTCTCCTAATCAACTGAAGAAAATCTGAGCTCTTTCCGCTGATAGCGGCCACACATCAGTTTCAAAGAGATCTCCTATTGCAGTGGTGAGATGATACCATGAAATATCTCTGTATCCATATCCATCACGATAAGGAACAGGTCCTTTGACTGAATTAAGGTCCAGCTGTGAGTAAATTAACAACACAAATCAAGAAATGGATAAAATTGCTGCTGTCGTTGACCAGCCCCGTGGCCATCATTAAAATGGTCGTCCTTCCTCGATTTCTTTATTCCTCAAAATTGCGGTCCCCCTCACTAATGCCTTCTTTGCCACGTTGCGAGGTCTTCTGTTGCGATTATTATGTGTGGATCACAGACTGCGGGTTGGTTGGCGAGCGCTAGTCCTTCCATATACAAGAGGCGGCTTTGGTGTACCACACTTTCACCTTTATTACTTGGTCGCTGTTAGACTTGGCATCTTTTGGCGTGTTTCCCCTGACTTTTTGCTTTCTGACCTCCCGGTTTTGACTCTGTTTTTGCTGGTGTAATGATTCTGCGCACTTTCCTCACTGCTGTCCAGTGGGAAAGTGCAAGTGCTCCTGTATAAAATGCGTTATGGATTGGTGTTTCCATGATTGGCCTATTTGGTTTATCTGTCAGTCCCTTGTAAAGTGCACTGCGAGTGCCAGGGCCTATAGACCAAATGCTGTTGGTGGGCTGCAGCACTGGATTGTGCCACCCACGCAAACAGCCCGTAAAATGTAACTCGGGCCTGCCACCGCAGAGCCTGTGCGCAGCCTGGGGCTGCCATGTCGACTTGGCAAGTGCACACACTTGCAAGTCCCTAAACCTTCCCTTTGCTACATGTTAGTCACCCCTAAGGTAGGCCCAAGGTACCCCTGTGGGCAGGGTGCGGTGTATGCGAAAGGTAGGACATGCCCGGGTGTGTGCGGCATGTCCTGATAGTGAATTACAGCCTAGTTCGTTTTTCACTATTGCAAGGCTACCTGTTCCCCCTAGGCCAGAACGGGCAGTTTTGATTATTACAGCTTATAATCCTAACTGACCCCGGGAACATGGTAGAAATTCGAGTTTAGTATGCCTGGACTCAGAATGATAAAATGCATCTTGTAGTGAAGTTGGTTTTAACATTTCTGCGTTTGAAAATACCACTTTTAGAAAGTGGGTATTTTCTTGTCTAACCATCCAAGCCTGCCTCTGCGAGGTTGTGTATTCCTTGTCTGGAGTGTGAGTGACAGGGGCTGGGGGATGCCAGGAGACAGGGTGAGTCAGCACAGGGCTGAATAGCAAGATCTACATGTAGATGGGTGGGAGGGGTTGCACCTGGGCCCTGAATAGGACAGTGCCTTCCCTCCACAATGCTGGCTCCACCTCCTGTGGTGCGTCTGATGTCCCTGGCCTGCTCACTGAAAGAAGGGACGGAGACTTGTCAACAAAGTGCTCCAGAACTGGTTTGGACTAGGCAAAGGCCTCTCTGCCTTCAGAGAACAAAGGAATTTGGGATATAAATATTGGGGCCCTGACCCCATGAATTTAGATCTCGCTGGAATCAAGGAACCTACCAAGACGAAGAGCTGGAAGAGCTGCCAGGAGGAGTACTGCCCCTTTGCTGTGTTGTTGCTTTGTTGGGTTGGGTTGGCCTGCAGCTGCTGCTTCTGCCTTGGGCAGTGAAAGGACTGGACTGAACTTTCTACAAACTTGTGCTGAGTATCTCCAAGGGCCTGGAACCGAGCTGGCCTCCTGTTAAGAAGTCTCAGGGACTGCAAAGACTTCACAAGCCTCTGGGTACCGCTTCTGGAACGCTGTTTCAGTTGCCACAGAGGAAGGGAACTGCAACCGACTCCGTCAACCGAATCCATCCCTGGCCGGTGACCTGTTTGCACCGCAGACCGCATCGCCCCGCTTCGCATCGCAACCCTGGTCTCACCGTGGGCGACGTCCGACGCCGCCAACATCGAGCCGCTGCTTGCACCGTGACCTGTGGGCACCGCAGTTCGCATCGCATCGCTTCACTGAACCAGCCGGACCCGACCGACGCGGCCGCTGCAACTGGCTCAAGAGTCGTGACCGCACCGCATTTGGGGCACCGCCGCACGTCTGCGACGCACCGCTCCGACTCGCACCGCTGTCCGACGCCAGCTCCCGCACTCCGGCTTGGTCGCCTGCATCGCAACCTGTCAGCACCGCATCGAGCATCGTCTCACCCTGCATCGCACACCTTGGACTCACCGACTCCGTCTACACGACGCTCATCGAGCCGCTGCCTGCACCGCATCGAGGGACACCGCACCTTGCATCGCTCCGTCTTGCACCGCAACCGCGACGAACGCCGACAGGCTCGTACACTCCGTACCAGCCACAACGAGAAAGGTACTGTGACCGAGTCTGATCACGACTCTGCTGGCCCGTATCGACGCGGTCGGCTGGAACTGTTAGACTCTGTGGTTTTCAGCATCGCGGTAGCTCGGACGGAGCTACCGACTCGTACGAACTTTGCTTTTGTGTTATTCCTGCAAAGAAGAAGTTACCGTATCAAGCATTCATTTTTAAAGTATAGTATTGTGGATTTTTGTCGTAATTGGTCTTGTTTTGAGTATATAAAAATATTGGTTATTTTTCTAAACTGGTGTGGTGTCCGTTTGTAGTGCTTACACTGTATTACTGTTGGTTATGTGCAAATGCTTTACACACTGCCTCTGAATTAAGCCTGACTGCTCGTGCCAAGCTACCACGAGGGTGAGCAGGGGTTACTTCACGAGTGTAACACCCTTACCCTGACTAGGAAGAAGGGTCCCTACTTGGACAAAGGTGCAAGCCCTTGCCAACTAGAGATCCCATTTCTAACAGTCGCCCAATGTCAATAAGCATATCATTGGTACCACAGAGACGCTCACCTTCCTTATGACCTTGTTGACCAGGATATGGTGGAAGATACACCACTGAATGCCATCCTTTCCACAGGCCTACCATTGGACCCCACGGACATACAGCCACTCTCCACTCCCTGTTGGGCATGTCACCGTTTAATGTGCCTTCTGGGAAAAGGGTGGCTATACTTCTCTGCCTTATCGCTTGCAGGCAACTGCTGACTCCCCCAATGGCAGAAACCATTGCCAAGCATACTCTGAATCGCTATGTGTTGCACACTACTGGAGATCTGCTCCAGGAGGCCATGCTATTGCTTGGGCAGGGGACACACGCTTTGCCACCGCAATGCCACTCGACAGGTTCACTTTGCATTGTATCCAGAGTGCCCTATGTGCCCAGATACCCTCATACCCCATTGCCCCATATCACTTCACCTCCTCACTCTTCTTATAGAGGATGACAACAGTGAGCACTTGGTCTCTAGGTTGTATCACGCATGTCTGGACAGGTTACCTACCATGGACGACAGACTGCGCAAGGAGTGGAGAGAGGACCTGCAGCACCCTTTGCCGGACGGCGTCTGATATTACTGCTGCCTCCAAACCAAATTAGTCTCTCCCAATCATAAACATAAACTGCTGCATTTTAAATTCCTCCAATGCACCTATATGACTCCCAGTCTCATGGCCAGGACTGACCCCTCCCGCCCCTCGACATGTCCCAAATGTAGTGCAGAGGACGGGGACTTCTTTCATCTAGCATGGACGTGCCCACATATCAACAGGTATTGGTTCGACATCTTTACACAGCTCTCTCAGATGCTGGAGGTGTCGTTGAGACTGGTGCCCCTCCTGGCGGTACTGGGATATGTACATGGCATCACAAAGGGTTCCGTCGCCTTGCTGCAATTGCACTTTTGTTGGCGAATCGGTAGATTGTGCTGTGCTGGGGGAGATGTCGTCGCCCCACAGCCTTCCAGTGGCTTAAAAGCCTCATATTTTGTGACACAACTAGCTTTATGCCCTGATGCAACCACCGACATCTCACCCACCTAATATCTGGCAACCCCTCCACACTACCTGCAGCACACAGGACCGTCCTCACAGGATTGACTCCCTAGGGTCTATGCCCCAATGTCATGTACGCATTGCAAGCGCTGTTACGATTTGTCCACACTCTGCACCATGCTGTTTCCCTCCCCTCAAGATCCACTGATGTCGAAGTAGACCAACTCACCATATGGTAATGACTGCCATGCTATAACCACAAATTGTGCAATTGTCACTGAACGTGGTGTTGTTTTATGTCATTGAAAGTGATAAATAAAATAAAAAAATAAAAAAAGTGATCAATTGACACCATACTGTTTTGTTTTGAGCCAGGCAATATCGGCATGATTACTGATCGAGGGCTGATTCCAAGAACTGGAACGCTTGGTCTCTAGGATGGCCTGAAGACTTGTTTGTTAGAAATCTATACTTGCACTAGCTCTTCCTTTCTCGGGGAGCCATGCGTCAGCAGGTTTGTTGATCTTATCTTCACTGGTGGCATAGTCTTAATGCTTTGCATTAGACAATTTAGTTCTAATTTCATGAACGTTCTGTAACAAATTCAAGTGGAGTAACGGATCATGTGTTTCAGACTCTACCGCCTTCCCAAGCACATCAATATCAGACCCATATATTGATACTCTGAAGAGCATCTCTTAGGGATGTGGCAACCTAATAGTCCTTATGTAAATTAGTTAATCCTCTGAACCCTACTCAGGTTATGTAGCCAATTCAGTATTAAATACCCCAGCAGTAAAGTCTTTTTTAATGTACCATTTAAAAAGTTCTATAATTCAGTTACTTTCCAGGTGGAATGGAAGAGAATATAGCAGAAGCACTCCCTGACATAGCACCCATGCTACTATGCACTGCAAGTCTCTTATGATTGCTCGAGCAGTGGCAGTCTTTTGTGGCCAAACCTAAAGGAATCTAGAGATGAGTCTACAGCAATCAGCATATATTTATTCTGGTTTATATTTGAGATTGGACCAACATGGTCGAGGAAAATGACCCCAAAGGGTTTATCGGAAATAGTATGGAGAATGTGCTAGTCTTGCATCAGTGGAGTGTTTTGACTGTTGGCAAACAGTGCATTGCTGCACATATTTCTTTGTGAGCTTTGGTAAATATGGCCACCAATATAATTGCTTTAACATTGATACAATATCATTTATATTAGCATATGCAGACACTATCTCTTCATGAGCTGCCCTAATTAAATCTAACGCAGCTCGCTCATTAGGAATATGTCTTTCTCCAACTCCAGGTATTAAAACCATGGTTACATTATCTTCATTGTAGGTGTAGAAGGACTTAGAAGGAAAACCATCAGGAGGTATTGCACCTTTCAACATTGCTTGTAAAGATACCAAAAAATATCTGCATGGATCCTAGTTTGTGATTGCGTTACAACAGCAGCAACCGTAAAGGTTTGCATTGCTGTTTTTGTAGCCACGTCTCCTGCACAGTTCTATTTAGCATGCATTCTTTCACTTTTATCGGTTATTGTGTGCTGTACATTGACCAAAGGATGCTTATCTCCCATAATAGCCACCATTCCCCAGAGCTGCTTACTCTTCATTGATTTCCCTTTTCAATACCTGAATCCGTTTAGGCGCCAATGCAGTAAATCTGTTATATCCTTGGACACATAATGCTGCACCCAACGCAATAAGTGTTGGAACTGATGGACCACCTTTCTGTAGGGCAAGTAACTGCATATATTTCTACAAGCTGTGCAGTGGAATCACCTAAAACTTTAGTGTGTGTGCATAAAGAACTGACACAAGCCTCAGAAGATTTTTTTAGCTCTCACCACAGACTGTACTCTTGTACTCATGTACAGTTAAAACATTCGAAGTTTGCGGTATGTTTTGTGTGTATTGTAAAAATGATTGCTTGCAAAATGTCGAGTCATACTCAAATCTTATGTCAGTAGCTTTGATAGAAAAAGTCCGCTGCATCCAGCGCAGGTGTAAAGCCTGAGCATTAGGAATGCTTGCTTTTGTTGCTGCTTCTAGTATAGGTATAGGAGAGACTATAGTAATGTGCTTCTCCCGAGCCAAAGGATGCTCTATCAATATGGCGGCCTGCCCTGCAGTGAGAATTTTCTCTGTAGGAGTGAAGCTGTCTTCAGCAGAAGAGTACAGATGTGATGTGCATGCAATGGGGGTTGTCTGTCCTTCATTGCAAACTGCATATTTGTATCCAGAAGTATTAGGAATAACTCTAATAACTTGATTTGTTTCAATATTTCAAGTTTGGGCCTGATTTAGAGTTAGACGGATGGGTTACTCTGTCACAAACGTGACAGATATCACACTCGCCTTATTACAAGTGCATTATTTTCTATGGCACTTGTAATATGACAGATGGGATATTTGTCATGTTTATGGCGGAGTAACCCATCTGACAAACTCTAAATCAGGCCCTTAGTCTCTCGCATGTCTGCTTGCAGTTCACGCAAAATATCAGTGTGCACTTTCATCCGATGTTTTTTCAGATAACATGGTAGTCATTAAATAATACAATGGCTTTACTCATTCAGCATAATGTGGCAAAGTACCAAAGTTGTGAACCACATTAGGGTTTGTAATTGTTTCAGTGTTTTGGAGGTTGTAAAGTAGCACACTTCTGGAGGAAGTCAGGTTGTCATGTAGTTTCCACTAATCAGTAGGAACTGCGTGTTAACAAAATAAATATTGGGATGGTGCCAGACTGACTCTGTGCACCCCGCAGGATATGTTGTCCCATAGAATAGCTAGCTCACAGTGCCACCATAAGCCCCCCTAACCTAGATAGAGAGCGATCAGTTCTGGCAAATATTGAACATGACAACCCTGTTCCCTCAGGAACAGTGGTGACAGACCTAGGACCTTTCGATCATACACTTGTGCTCTCTTTTGCTCAGAGAAATATACAAAGAACACACAGAGGGAGGTTTTAAATATTTATTGAACCAAAGTGATTCTTGTATAGAATAAATGCGCTGCAATGATCAATAGACAGAAGTAAATGAAAGTTATAAGTGTCAGGAAAGTGAACAGAACAAAAAGTTCCACCATCATGCTGAAACAACGTATATATGCAAGTATATAAAATAATATAACCATTCGGTGTACTCCTTCTATGCAGACCCTAACCTACTTGTCTAGGGTGTATGTGCAAGATCTGCAAAGAATCCCCTTACTGAATGATCCAACCCCATTACCTCATGGGTAAGAATGTAAGACCCTGTCTTGGTCACGAGCTGGACATCCCACATGGAGATGTCAGTCAGCTGCTGGGTGAAAGCTTCAGCATGTAGATACCTCTCAAAGTCACCAGAAGTGCCTCCTCTGACTGTACCCGGAAAGAGATGTTTATTTATAGATAGAAAAAGGCATCCTTGCTTTGGTCCAAGATTGTGATCAGGCTGCCATTGTTTGTATGTTACAGATTGCTGCATAGCCATTTGGACATAAATAACAAACACATTTGCACAACGTACGTGTAGGCCTTGCACATAATGCCAAGGCAATATGATAGTGTTCTTGCAAAGTTGATTAGTGTAAGCAAGGTCAGTGTTTCTAGGAAACTAACCCAAAGTGTCACAAATGGAAATATGTATCAAAAGCCGTTGTGAGAAGTGAAGGCAATTTTAGCAAAGATCCATGTTCATGTAAAAATGGCAACGTTTCTTACCAGGTCTAACTGGGACACATGACATCCACTCCAGGGACATAAGTCGACTAAGAAGCTATCTAAAGGTACAAATCCTACTACTAAAAAATGCAACAGCATTTGTAAAGGAAATTGCTAAAAATCATACATTAAAATTATGAAAAAAGCGCTTAAAAACAGGCACTCATGCTAGTTGGAGACACAAAGCATAAAGAAAGCCAATATGTCTTAAAAATATAAAAGTTAATAAAAGAGGGCAATTTAAAATGAATTTGGAATATTAAAACCAGGCCGAATAAAAGTTCCCACCAAACGAAAAAGCCAGATGTTTATGTGTTCTGAGTGAGAGACGAAACATTTCTGTTCCCAGCATCCACAGATGATGATCCCAGAGGCACACCTCGGAGCAAGTTGATAGAGCAAGTGCATTCCCATCCACCCCCCACAGCAGCCGCTGCAGGAGCAAAAACAACCTATTGGTGTTCCTCCTGAGACAGAGCCAAGATTCAAATCACTGGGCGCAGAAGCAACCCAGGGAGGCTCGTAGAACATGGCCAAGATCCGCAGGGGACAGCTATACAAATGGGCCTTTAGCGGGTCCATCAGTACGTGTATGTCCGAAGGTTCAACCAATTGCAACCCCAAGCACAAGGTCATGGCACACTTGTAAGTGCACAGGAGACAGCAGGACACAGGCTACATGCAATGAAGCCATATAGGCTGAAATGACAGGAACCAATGCTCATCCAGTTCTCGAAGTACAGGTGCGTCACAGCAATGCACCTTGCGTTCACGGCACAACAGGACGTGAGGAAGTGCCAGCTCCATTTGATCTCGATATGTGACATCAACTTTGGAGCAAAAATAGTAAAAGCAATATCCCTGCAATTAGTAGCAGGACCAGCGGAAGACCTCCAAAGATGCTTCAGAGGACGAAGTGGAGAAAAGATGGAATAACTCCAAACACCGTCTGGAAGGAGCTGACCAACCCAAATCCTAAACTTCAGAAATACCCTGCTATTCCAATTGTACTAGACATGTTAAAAATACGATGTACCGGTGGCTAACCGCCGACAGGAATGGCCGCTCGGTAACTTAGCTCCGGAGCGCCACTCCTTCAATATCCTGAATTCCCTAGCTCCCGCTGGCCCTGTCCCCACCCTGATGCAGTCGGAGTGTAGCGGAGGTGCTTGGCGACTCACGGGCCGAGTTTGAGGACGATTGTGGACGAGGCCCTGAGAGTGACCCGTGGAACGGATCTGCGCGGGCTGCATTGCTGCTCAAGGTGAGGGGCCGTGCGGGGCGCGTTTCACGCGAGCCCGCGGCTGCGGCCTACCTGCTTGAGGCCCTGGGAGAGTGCTGTGAGGCCCCTCGCTGCCGAGTGTGCGGACCGGAGAGCGGACGGCGATGGTGGTGATCCTCCTCGAGGTCCAGTGAGTGACGAGGGCGGATCGGAGGAGACGACGACCCCCCCGGTGAGACGCAGCTGGCACCGGAGCGCGGCAGGGGTGAGCGGGCCTCCGGGAGCCCGACGGAGCCTGGGAATTTGTACCCCATCGCTGCCGAGGAGACCGCTGGCGGGCCCCCGACTGGAGGTGCATCTGGGGGACCCCCGAGGTGCGCGGTGGCGCAATAAGGAGCATGAGACCACGTGTGGGCCAGAACGAGCTCTGAGGTCGGTGGACAATAGATGGGCACAGTGTGATGGGTAGACTCCCGGCTGGGATAGCTGAACCTGTATCCCTGGGCCCCAGTTGCGCTGCAATTGAACTGTGACGCAGCGGTAATACTATAAGACTGCACCTGATTGCTACAGGGCCTAAAAGAATGGCAAAAAATAGGCCGCTGCCGCGGCTGCGGCGCCTGGTGGGGGACCCCGGAGAATACTGAGTATATTGGCCACTGGAGGGAGCGCGGCGGACCATCGAACAGAGGGGGTTTTCGCAATCGTCAGGTTGAGCTTGACCCCATACCAGCGGCCTACAGCTTAGACAGTGGAGTGCGTGGTCCCCACGGCAGCCAACCTACGCTGCAACATCTAACCTGACGCTTGGTTGTATAGGGTGCCCACTGCGAAAACCGACAGGCCGGGTGAGTGTGTTTCTCATAGCGGGCAGCGAAGAGTCGCGGTGGCGCCCTGACTCCGGAGGGACTCAACGCCAAGATTAAAAAATGGCAACTGGACGTGCCAACCGAACGGCGGCGCAGTCCAAGCTGGATAAGTTTGTCTTGCAGAAGCAACAAGCTGAGGATCGACCGGAGACGGCGACCCCCGGGGATGCCGCAGAACCCTCGAACAAAGATCTGCTGGTGGCAATTACAGCGATACGGACCTCTCTGGAGGTTAAAATCGACACAGTGGCCACGGAGGTGGCCCTCATCCGTGCGGACATGAGAAAAGTAACGGAAAGAGTGAGTGCAGTAGAAGACACCACCAAGGAGTTGGTTACGGACGTCACATTGCTAAAGAAACAAGTAGACGAGCTGCGCTCCGCCCGGGAGGCAATGACCCTCCAACTTGACGACTATGAGGGGCGAATGCGGCGGAACAACATTCGCATTATTGGCGTTCTGGAGCGCGCAGAAGGGCAGGCAGCGGACCTTTTTGTAGAAGATCTGGTTCTTACGCAGTTACAGCCTAGGGGTCTTTCCAAAGGCTTTACGATTGAAAGAGCTCACCGTGTGCCTGGGGGCCGACCTAGGCCGGGGGCGCCCCCTAGACCACTCCTGGCTCGAGTATTTAACTTCCGGGACCGGGACATTATTCTTCAGACGGCGCGGGTGGCCCCACCGCTTGCCCTGGATAACAGCAAGATCCTGTTCTTCCCAGACTTCACGCTGCGGGTCCAGAAGCAACGCCGAGGCTTCCTTGACGTAAAGCGGGCCCTCCGAGAAAAGGCAGTAAAATATGCAATGATGTTTCCCGCCAAGCTACGGGTGGAAGCTAACGGGAAGTCATGGTTCTTCACTCGACCTGAGGAGGTCTGGGATTGGCTGGAGGGCTGGCGTACGGTCGAGAAGAAATCACAGAAAGGACCCTCGGCGGCAGATGGTCAGGCAGACTGGCGCCAGCAGAGACGATCGCCTTCACACTCCGACTCAGACTCTCAGGGACACACGGGGGGGCGCTGATTTCATGAATGGTAAGACTGTAAGTGCTTGACCCTGGATGGGTGAGATTTTCCGGGGAATCGCAGAGGGTAAGCTCAAGCATGAGACCTTCCGAACTGGCGAGTTTGGATGGGTGGATCGGAGGGCAAGTGTGAGGGGAGCTCCCTCCATTTGTACGATGATATGGCTCTAACTTGAGGGAGCGTCCTCGAGTTTTATGGCCTGCCAGTAGTGTGGATTGATAAACTCACCCAAACGATTTCATAGAGCTACGGGAGGTTGGGGTTGTCCTTCTATATTTTGGAAATTAGGCCTCTAGCGGGAAGAGAGGGCTGCGAGACATTTGTAGTGGACTGTAATGGGCCTCTGGGCTGTGAGTAGTGTTATAGGGGGGTAGGGCTGGGGAGTGAAGGGTTGATTGAAAGCAAATGATTATCAGGGGAGTGGGGTAGCTTGCGTTCCCGAGAATTGTTAAATGGGTGGGCGACAGGCACTCTGCATGTTGGGGGTGGCGGGCGGTCTTAGTCCCGTTACGCAGGGAGGCAGGGAGGGGGGTATATTTTCAGGGTTCGGGGTATATTTATCTCTCAATTGTTGGAGGGATTGTGTTGTTGAATGTTTTGCAGCAGAACAAGTGGACAGATCGAATATGTACATTTTTGCCGACATCCATGATATATTTGTGGTGGGAGAGGCTCGGCGAGTGATGTCCAAGGGGGTGGTCCTAGGGGAGGCCCAGATCGGGATAGATAGCTGCTCGCGGGGCTGTGTGCCCCACGAAGCTATCGTTGTATTGTTAATTATCACTCATGGCACGAAGTCAGGGAATTAAAGCTCTTACGTGGAATGTCAATGGACTGGGTGACAAGATTAAGAGAGGGATCGTGATGCAATATATCCACCGACAGGGACTTGACTTAGTGTTGTTACAAGAGACCCACTTAATTGGTAACTCCTGCAAGGCCCTGGATCGGAAGGGATATCGTATGGTGGTGCATTCGGGGTTCACTACTGGGTCCAGAGGGGTGGGAATCCTGCTTCGTAAGGGGTGCCCCTATGTGCTACAGACTGTTTGGACGGATCCGCAAGGACGATATGCAGCTTGCACTGGTCTGTGGGAGGGTAGGGTCCTAAATGTTATAACTGTGTATGCCCCACCAGGTTTGCAACGGTTGACACTGACTGACATAGGGCCGCTGTTATTAAACTTACCGGTTGGTATCTTGCTTATGGGAGGTGATTTTAATTTGACAATGGATGACCTGCTGGACAGGTCCCCGCCCAGGCGCGGTGCTACACAATGCTCCCAGTTACGTGATTTTATAGACGCCTTGGGGATGGTAGATGTCTGGAGATGGTCACATCCGCGGGAAACGCGATTTACATTTCAATCTGGAGTGCATGGCAGTCGCTCACGACTTGATTATTTGTTCACACACGCCCAGCATATACACGCATTTTCTGACTCAACATGTTTAGCGCGAGGTATTTCAGATCATTCCCCTGTTTTCGTGATACTGGGTGCACCAACTGCACCACAGCCGGGTCCGATCCGAATCCAACTCTGGGCACTAAAAATCCCACACATCCGAGAGACCCTACGGAGGGACACTGAGTACTTTTTACAGAAAATACAGGCTCGGTTAGCTCCGCAATTACCTTGTGGGGGCATATGGGGCGGTGATTAAGGGTAGGGCCCTATCAGCGATGGTGGGCTACAGGGCTGAGCGCCGTCAGAGGGTGATGGAATTGGAAGCGGAGATTCTACACCTTGAGGGCTCTGGCGACCAGAACCCAGATGCCGATACTCAACATCTGCTGAGTATTAAAAGACAAGATTATAGGCAGTTGCTCCTGGAGGACGCTAATAGACGCGCTCTTGCCACTAGACATCGAATATATGAACAAGGGGAGCGTACTGGTAAACTGCTGGCATGGCTGGAGCGCAAAGAACAAGCCGCGCGATGGGTGCGTGCCATTAAGAGATCGAACAACGAGATCGTGACTGACCCCCAAGGCATTGCCGAGACCTTTTCAAAGTATTATGAGGAGGTATACAGTGTCCCACCGGACTCCCAGGCGTCCATGGCGACAGAACTCCTCGCCACTATCGAGGTGGTGGGCCTCTCCGAACAGGATAGTGTGACGTTAGATAACGACCTATCGGTAGAGGAAATTCAGAAGGCAATTCAAGACATTCACGCAGGCAAAGCTATGGGCCCCAACGGACTCCCGATTGAGTTACTTAAGCCCATGACCTCCAAACTCGCACCCCATTTACTCAATTTGTACACTGAGAGTTATGGAAACGGCGTCCTCCCGGCTGATATTCGGGTAGCTACCATCGTGGTTATCCATAAACCAGGTAAGCCGATAGATGAATGCGCCTCCTACAGGCCCATCTCGCTCATAACAGTAGAGGCCAAAATTTTGGCCAAACTACTGGCGAACCGCTTGCTTCCCTATCTATCAGACTTGGTCCATCCGGATCAATCGGGATTCCTGCCGGGGCGGAACACAGCGCGTAATCTACGTCGGGTACATGGCGCATTAGGCCGTGTGGCCACCCTGGAAGAAGCGGCGGTCTTACTAGCGCTTGACGCGAAAATGGCGTTCGATACCATAGCATGGGATTATTTGTTTGCTGTTCTCACCCGTGTCGGGGTCGGACCCAAATTCCGGGGTTGGATTAAACTTCTATACACCTTGCCCATGGCCCATGTATCGGTTAACAACCACCGCTCTACCCCCTTTCCCCTTAGCCGAGGAACACGGCAGGGGTGCCCGCTGTCACCGCTGCTCTTGGCCTTGTTCTCGAACCACTCGCAACTTGGATCAGGGGTGACCCTGCTATCAGAGGGCTTAAATGGTCCGAGGACCACGAGGACCGCATATCCCTATACGCGGACGATATTTTGCTTTACCTAGCCTCACCAGAGCGATCGATCCACCGGGTATTACACATCTTTCATATCTTTGGGGCACATTCTGGATACCAGATCAATTGGTCTAAATCCCAACTATATCCTCTTTGGGGAGCCCCCCCACGCAATCCACGGGGATATGATATACCAGTGGCGACCCGAGGCTTTCGATACCTGGGAATTTTTGTAACCACTGATGCCACGCTATTTTTTGAGCAGAATTTACTAGGCCCGTTGCAGAGATTTCGCGCGGACGTCACGCACTGGAAGATGCTCCCCCTCACACTACTGGGGCGAGCGTCGTTGTTTAAGATGCTAGCCCTGCCGCGCTTTCTTTACGCCCTCCAAAACACTCCCATCCCTATCCCTTCTACGTATTTTTTACACATCGAGGCAGCAGTGAGAGACTTGTTGTGGGACGGTAAACAACCTCGCATAGCTATGGCCAAACTCACCAGGGGTTGGTACGATGGGGGGATTGGACTACCGGATTTGCGCCTCTATTATCAGGCCTCGCAACTTGTGGCCATTAGCCAATGGGTGTTCGGGCGGCGAGAGGATCCTGGCTTCCGGACTGACCATTGGCTGATGGGGAAGGGGGGCTATCACAGAGCACTGTATACCAAACACAAGAAATTGAATCTTACGGGCCCGACGGCGCGTACGGTGGAGGTGTGGCATGTTGTTCAGCGACGGATGGGCTGGCAGGGACGCCTAACGAAGGCTACCCCCTTGTGGGAACCTGACATTTTGGGGCGACTTAGTGCATATGCGGGTTTCGATAAATGGGACCTCATCGGGATTTCAACAGTGGGGGACATGTGGATTAAGGGCACTAAGGCATCGTTTTCTGATCTTCAAGTTAAGTACCACCTAGCACCAGGTGAAAAATTCCGATATTTTCAAATTAGTCACGCCATTGACTCCGCCCTCCCTAAGGACGCCTCTTTGCCGGACTCCTCTCCGCTGGAGGATAGGCTCCTGTTGGATCCTATGCCACGTAAGGCTATCTCCCTCACGTATAAAAAATTGATTAATAATCGGACTGATCCACTGGTGAAATTACGTATGACATGGGAGGCAGACCTGGGGGACCTAGCTGATGAGGATTGGATGGAGGCACTGGTCTCGCCCAGAGAGGTAGCTATCCCGATGCGTATACGTTTGATTCAACTTAAAGTCCTCCATAGAGTATACTTTGATGCCCCGCTGCTGTATCGGCTGGGTAGGAGACCGAACGCTCTCTGTCTTCTTCACTGTAATCAGACAGGTACCTTTATGCATATTTTATGGGACTGCCCCCACATACGACGGTACTGGACAGACGTCACCAGACAACTAGCTAGGGCCTGTGACAAGCCCCTACACTCAGCGTCCGCACTGTGCCTCCTTAATATTTGGCAAGCAACTGACCTTACACAAGCTGAACAAACTTGGGCCATGATGGGGTGGGGCATAGCGAAACGGAACATAGCTCAGAAGTGGGGTGTAGACACACTGCCATTGCTGTCAGACTGGGCTAGGGATATGGACCGCGCCATGATTGCGGAGAAAACTGTTTACAAAGGAAGGGGATGCCCACATAAATGAGATCACAAATGGGGACGATGGAACAAATACAGGGGTGAGATATGTGTTTCCCCGACGGTGGAGCTAAGAAGAGCGAGACTGGTGGAATGGGATGGAGTGGATGTTGGGTTGGGAGCATGTATTGAGAGCAATCATGTTTAGCTTAGATCACTCTAGCTTACCTACCTGTGGGTGGGTTCTCCCCCTCCCCGAAGGATCGTGGTGTACTGCTTCGGATGTACTGCGCTGGGCTTCTACTGGGACAAGAATTGGATTTATTGTGATGTCCTCTTACTCACCTTCTATCCGAGATGTCAATGTACTGTCATTTGTTGCTGCATATGTTTTAATAAAAATTGTTTAAAAAAAAAAAAAATACGATGTACCAGCACTCCAAAATGTTGTGGGAAGTTGATGCTGAGTATCGCCTGTATCTCTGAAGAGGACAGCGCCTCCTGAAGATCAAACTTCTCCTTGGCCGAAGTTAAGGCCACATCTTTTTGAAATAATAAGGCTTTCAGTTTGCTCAGGGCGTCAAAACGCACATTGGTAAGATTAATTGAAGGCCATAGCGTGTCCCCCCTAACTGTACGGGCAGGCAGAAACAGGACTTGTGTACAACAAGTAACAATGGAAGACACGATGACCACATAGGCAACCCCTGGTTTCATCCCACAGCAACCTTGGCTGTTCAACATAAGGTGACTCCCATTCAAGAGCAATCTGAAAGTCAGACGTATTATGGCCGCCGGAGAGCCTTTCAAGTAGCAAGACAAGTTTGCCACTGAGGCATTACATGCTCCGTTCAACGAAACATCTTTGCATACAAGGGACCCACTCAAAGTATTTTCGCAGTCAAAACCCCTGAAAAACATTCAGTATCCTTATTTTGACATCGGAATTTGAAAGGAAGCTCCCAATGTTCATAATGAATCCTTCACCAAATGCTTCATATCGGCCCACTTGATGGTGTTGTAGATAGTACTGAAAGTGGAAAGTCAAGATTGGTACCGTAATGTACCCATGGATTATCCAATCCGATGACGTTATCTCAGCAACTGTAAAAGGTAATTTCTCCAGTCTTTCAATAGGTAACATGATGTATTTTGCATCCTTCCGTGCCATAGCTATCTGTTGTTTTAAAAGGTGGTATGGTGAAAACAGATTTATGTTGTTAATGTGTGTATTGCTTCGCCCTCCCAGATAATAGAGAATACCACCCTCCCACACTGAGGCTCAAACACGACGAAGCAATAAAAACAACACAACACCACCTGGAAAGGAATTTTACTTTTATAAAATGCAACACATCAAAGAGTAAGGCATGGGGTTTTATTTATGCAGCACTCTCTAACAGAAAGGCTTTCCCAGATTTCAAATGAACAACATTCAAATGGATATATATATATATATATATATATATATATCCTGTAAACTCGTCTCTGACTTCAAATCGTAGAAAAGACGAAGCGAACCCAAAATTGCAGTGCTCTTTTCTTTATTGTATGCCCAGCACCGCCGCCATTACGCGTTTCGATCCTCGTGGGACCTTGATCACATGACACGTTACCAGGTACACTCTCCACATTTTAAAGTGACAGTGCTCAATCAAAATAGCTCTTCATCATAGACATGGAAAAAAAAATTTTGGGTGTCGCAAATTGTTTTTAACATAGCTGCTCTTTTTATCTAACAATGTGCAAAATGACGCAAAGTAATAAAGATATAAATATCACTTAGGTTCTCTGATTAACCTGGAAATAAATACCTGGTAAAACCAACCCATAATGACGCCCTCATTAGAAGGGATGCCAATTAAAGGAGATACTACAACTGAAATAACACATAAATACATGAATATAAATATATGTACAGTTGTTAAAAAATGCATAAGCCTTAAAAAAGTAAAAATATCGACTTTTTCCCCATCTTAATAGATGTGGCAGCAACTCAGTATCAAATATCATATTGCGCAATAGTAAACTGTAAACAATGTTACAGTACCCTGAGTAAACAACACACAATAAAGCCCAAGTGGGCAATAATTCCTGTAAACCAAGTCTTAGAATAAAGTGCTAGTGCATAAAAAGTGTCTCTTTAAAAATCCCTATAAAACCCTAATGTGCAAAAATTATGCAAACGTATAAAAAAGGAAAATCTAAAAACATCTCATAAGGTAGCAGCAGCATGGAAGTATGGGTGCATTCTATTTAACAGTTGAGGAAATGACATTTTACAGATGCGTATAAAAATCCTCACTGGAATTTAGCTCATTTGGTGTTTTTGTATCCATTTCTAAAATATATTTCGTTTCCAGTTTTCTCAAAAGATCTTCACTATCACCACCTCTCCTTAACGATGGAATCGAGTCGACCACAAAGTAACGTAACTCACTTGAATTTTTAGCATGCAATTCATCAAAGTGTCGGGCCACAGGATACGACGTATCCCCATTGTTGATTGCCCGTATGTGCTGGAGTATCCTCTTGTGGACCTGCAGCCTCGTGCTGCCCACATAGCGCAGGCCACAAGGACACTCCAGCACATACACCGCAAACTCAGTCTTGCAGTTAAGTTTTTTGTCAATCTTTATTGGCCTGCTCTTAAACGGTGTGGTGTACTCTGTCTTGCTCACTCCATGTTTGCATGCTTTGCAAACTGCACATTTGATAAAGCCTTTACTGACCGTCAACCAAGTTGTATTCTGCGATACTTCAGGACTGCTTGTGACTAATGAGTCGCTCATTGAGCATGCTTTTCTGAATGTTAAATTGGGGGACCTTGTTAGTCTGTCCCCCAGCACAGTATCATTTCTTACTAGTGCCCAGTTCTTATTGACAATTTTTCTGATAATTTGATGTTGATTACTATACGTCAGAATGAGTCTTGAGGGCTGTACTGTCTCTGGTAAGTTATCATTAAGTGTTTTACTAGCCAGTGCCTGTGATCTGCCCTGCTCATTTGCTTTGGCCATGGCTTTGTCCACTACACTAGGGGTGTAACCTCGTGTGATAAATCTGGTACGGCATTCAGTCTGCGCTCTAATGCAATCTTCATCAGAGCTACAAATTCTTCTAATACGCAGCATCTCCCCAAAGGGGATGCTGCGGATCAGATTTGCTGGATGATGACTCGCTGCATGTAGCAGTGAGTTACCTGCCGTCGCCTTCCTGTGCAGTCTGGTGTGCAGCTGTGTGTTTTTTATCAGAATTTCGACATCAAGAAAGCAAACAACACAACACCACCTGGAAAGGAATTTTACTTTTATAAAATGCAACACATCAAAGAGTAAGGCATGGGGTTTTATTTATGCAGCACTCTCTAACAGAAAGGCTTTCCCAGATTTCAAATGAACAACATTCAAATGGATATATATATATATATATATATATATATATATATGTATATATATATATATATATATATATATGCAATGCATGGAATATACATGAAATAAAATGCAAGCAGATAACAATAATAAAATGAAAAGCAAGCAGATGATAATATGGAATGAAACACAAGTAGATTATGCTGGACGTCCTGCAAGAAATCTGAAAGATATATATTCACTAAATACATCAGATGATTACAGCCACTGGAGACTTGAATGTGCACACAGACACTCACACATCACAATGATGATTATAGCCACTGGAGACTTGAATGTGCACACAGACACTCACACATCACAATGGCAATAATCAAAAACAAGATACATCACCGGCTACAAACTTCATCTTGGCTCACTCCAGACTGGGGGATTCACAGCCGGGGTCAAGAGACTCAGCAAAACCGGGAGCTGCTGCACTGTAGACGCGTCTGTCATTCAGGCCAAACAAATCCCAGTCTCCAAGTCAACAAACCCCAGCTTTATACTCTCAAAACACAATAGAAGGTTCCAAGAGGCATTCCTCTGCGCCAAGGAAACTTACTGGAATTGGCCACTTTCCATGCCAGCATTCCAAAGGCAAAGGAGTTCTCAGGTTCCTTCTGCATTCTCATGTGTTCCAGCCTTTATCTTAACGAAGCTTACGAAAGTCTCCGGCAGTACATTCAACAATCTCTGAAAGCACAGAAAACAAAACAACCTTGAACGTGAATACCTAAACAACTTGAATAATCTGGGGGCCTGCCTGTGCACGCAAAAAACTCAAGCAAGACAGAGTCAGAATTCAAGATGACATGAGTGCATGTCAAAGCCAATAGTGAGAACTTCATAATATTTCCCAATGTACAACACAATGCACATTTGTGCACCACTGCCTATAGCATCACACACTTCATCTCCCAATGTACAACATAATGCACATTTGAGCACCACTGCTTATAACACTGCACTTCGAGGCCAAGAAGTACATTCCACATCTCTCTCTCTCATGCTTTCAAATGCACATCCCACACGTTCTGTTCCTGGAATGGCTGTTGAACTCTGTGAAAGCTCTCCCACTTTAAAACTACAAGATTACACGAAAGACATCTTCAAGGAAACGTGCACATGCAGGGAAAATGATGTCGTACATTCAGGCTAGGGTAAAATAAAACACCAAAAGTCAATTAAAACAATGGTAGTCAAAGGTCATCACATGGTTTCAAAACATAGGAGTGCCTCTAGCCCTACAATGTGTCGCCACAGCATGTGGCCAGAATGTAGTATCTGTAATATCCAGCTCAACAATAGAATTGACCTAAGTTGGGACTGTCCGTGTTGTAATGCAGACATGTCTTGATGTATGACATCTATTGTGGATGATACAATGTTACCCAAGGAATATATGCTGGAGCATAAGGTAGTCATACCTTTTTCTACTACTGCAAGAGCCTGTTCTAAGTTGGCCTTGCCAATCTTGTGCAGTCTTTCAGCAGCTTCCTGTTGAGATATTTTCCATATCTCATTATAAATGGAATAAAGAAAGCGTTTTTGATGTAGCTTTTGAGGACCCAATAAAAAGTCCTGTTGTTCCAGGACATTTATTTTATTTATTTATTTAAGAAGTTTTATATAGCGCTTGCCTGACCCGAGGGTATCGGAGCGCTTTACAGCAGATACAATGTAGAGATTCACAACAAACAAAACATAAGAAAGAACACATTAACATTGCAGGACGCTGTGTGGGTGCTTCGTAGTCTCGAGAACAAGGAGATCGAGTAGTGCAAGGTGTCTGTTTCCCCGCTCCGATAGATCCTATCGATTCCCTAGGGAGCGGTCGAGGAACAGGATTTTGAGTTGGCTTTTGAATTTTACAAAAGAGGGAATGGTTCTGATGTGAGGGGGAATAGAGTTCCAGATTTTAGGCGCGCTACCGGCGAAGGATCGTGCCGCAGTTTTTTGTTTTCGAGTTTTTGGCGGGATGAGTAGGAGGGAGTTTGAGCTTCTGAGGTTCCTGACCTGACCGGCTTTTTTGAGTTTGGCCGCCAAATATTCGGGTTTGCCGGTATGTAGGGCTTTATGAGTGAGGTAGGCTGTTCTGAAGCTAATCCGCATTTCGACTGGGAGCCACTTAAGATCTCTGAGTGCAGGAGAAATATGGTCGAATTTCTTGATTCCAGTGACCATTCTGGCTGCCGCATTCAGAGTTGTTCTGATGGGAGCCAGCTGTGATTTTGCTATTCCTGCGAGGACTGCGTTCCCATAGTCCAGTCTTGATAGCACCAGTGTTTGGGTGGCCTGTTTGAGATCACTGGGCGGAATGAAAGGTTTTATTTTGTTCAGTAGTTTTAGGTTAAGGAAAGCACTCTTGGCCGAATTCTTGATGTGTCTGGTCATGTTCAGTTTCGGGTCTAGCGTGATGCCTAGTGATTTGACAGAGTCGGCCAGGGTGAGATTCCCGTTGAGCGCATCGATGGCCTTTAGCCATTCAGCAATTTGGGAGTTTTCCTCTTTATTCGAGATGAGGAGTGTCTCAGTTTTATCAGGGTTTAGTTTAAGGTGATTACATGACAGCCAGTGTTGGACATCTCTCAGTACGTCATTGAGTCTTTGAATGTCTCTGAAGGAGGTGGTTTCCAAGTATATCTGGGTATCGTCTGCGTACAGATGGAAGCGGATGTTGGCTGTTTTGAGTAGTTTGGTGAGAGGCTCCATGTAGATGTTAAAGAGTTGGGGGAGAGCACTGAGCCTTGAGGGACTCCCTTGTTGACTGGGTGGAGGTCAGATGCAAAGTTTTTCATTTTTATTATTTGAGTGCGGTTGTGTAGGAAGGAAGAGAACCATTGGAGGACCACCTCACCAAGACCGGCTCTTTCTTGGAGAGCCCTAATGAGGAGATTGTGGTCTACCGTATCAAATGCAGCCGATAGGTCTAGGAGGATGAGGAGGCAGCATTGGTCGGAGTCTAGTGATTTGTGGATATCGTCGATGATGTTGAGGATCGCGGTTTCTGTGCTACAGCCTTTTCTGATTCCAGATTGATGGCAGTCCAGGAGGTTGATGTTGTCCAGGTGTTGGGTTAGTTGTTGGAGTACGCATCTTTCTAGGATTTTGGACAGAAGGGGGAGGTTCGATACAGGTCTGAAGTTATTCAAATCCGTTATGTCAAGGCCGGGTTTTTTCAGCAAGGGTGTGACTTGTCCCATTTTAAGGCAGTCTGGAACGACTCCATTTTTCATGGAGCTGTTTATGATCGTGCACCAAAGCGGTGCTAGGGAGCGTTTCAGCTTTTTGGTCAGTAGGGGAGGAATGGGGTCTAGGACATGAGACGAGGGTTTAGAGGTGGAGATCAGAGTGATTATCTCAGATTCCTGAATGGGGCGGAAGCTTAGCCAAGATTTGGAAGAGGGACACGGAGCGATAACATACGCCCCGGACATGCTGCTCTTTGTGGGGGGAGTATTGATAGTGTCCAGCGAGAGTTCTACTCTTAGTAATCTTGTCATTAAAGAAGTTGGCGAAGTTGTCGCAGAGTTCTTTGGATGCCTGTATTG
The DNA here is from genome assembly GCA_963921515.1 of Calotriton arnoldi. Taxonomy (NCBI): domain Eukaryota; kingdom Metazoa; phylum Chordata; class Amphibia; order Caudata; family Salamandridae; genus Calotriton; species Calotriton arnoldi. The sequence continues at coordinate 779,886 of CAWUFW010001850.1, read as the reverse complement.
AGGAGGTAACGGGTTTGGAGGTTTGTTGCCTGATGATGCTGTAGAGCTCTTTGGGTCTGTTTTTTGCGATGTCTAGCGCATTGCGGAAAAAAGTGGATTTCTTGTTTTTGATGTGATTGTTGTACTTCCTACGAGCTGATTTAAGTTGTTCGCGGAGGGTGGAAGTAGGGTTGTTCCTCCAGCATCTTTCTTTGGCTCTTAATTTTCTCCTTTCGGAATTAATGTCAGTGTTGAACCATGACCTGGACGGAATGGCTCGGCTTTTTTTTAACTTTAGAGGAGCTAGTTGGTCAAGCATACCCACCAAATTAGAGTTGTAAAGCGCGGTGAGTTCGGTTGTGGAGTGGTGGTCGTTAGTGCAGGGAAGAAGCGAGCTTATCCTTTCTTCAAAGGCTGCTACGGGAATCTGGGAGAGGTTTCTGGCCCATTTGGGGGGGTCTTGCATAGGTGGTTGAGAGAGTATTTGTTGGTTGATATGGAATAAGATCATGTGGTGGTCCGACCAGTCCACGGGGAGTATGTGGTCGATCGTGATTGTGTCTCGTTGAGCGATAATGGCATCCAAGGTAGCTCCTTTGTAGTGCGTTTCCTCTGTGCAGTGTTGGGCTAAATTGTTGTCACAGAGGAGATTGGATAGCGTTTGAATGAGCGGGTTGTTTGTTTCATTCCATCGCAGGTTAAGATCACCAAGAATTAGGTTGTTGGAGTCTCCGAGAGCACAGTGAGCAATCAGGTCTGATAGATGTTCCCCGAATGCAGAGGTGTTGCCTGGTGGGTGGTAGAGGAGGTGGCAGCGTAGTGATCCATTATCTTTAGTCTTTAAGTTGGTGGTAAGACATTCAAATGTGTTGTACTTGCATGAGTCTATTTCCATGATGGCAATGTTGTCTTTATGAATGATAGCTACCCCTCCTCCTCGTTGGTCTTTTCTGTCTTTGTTAATAATGGAAAAACCTGGGGGCACAAGCATGTCTAAGCATGGTGAGGAGAGCTCATTGAGCCACGTCTCCGTGATGAACGCAATGTCAATGTCCTGCGAGAGGATGGCTTCTGCTAGCTCGGTTGCATGCATAGACGCCGATCTGCAGTTGATGAGCATGCAGTTGGTGGAGAGCTCTATTTTGCCGGGGTTCTTTCCCCTGGGCGCCCTAGGTAGGGTGGTGAGGAAGGGCGGTCTAGGGGGTTTCATGCAAGGATGGTCTCTTCGGAGACCCGTGATCACTTGGATCTTGGATTTAGGGGAATCAGAGTGAGGTGCGTCGTATGACGAGGCTAGATCGGCAGCTGCTTCGGTCCTAGTGGGTCTAGAAGTCGTGGTCTCGATGTCGGTATTTATGCGTCTCTGAACCCTGGTGGCGGGGGCTGTGTTTCCTAGGGTTCTCTGTGAGAGGGCCTCGGCGTCAGTTCTTGAGGGTCTCTGTAACCGTGTCACGGGGGTTGCTACGGACTTAGTGGGGCGCTTGGGGTGAATGGGGTTGAGTGAAGAGGGCACCCTGGGAGGGGAGTGCTGGGGCTTTCGGGCCTTGTCGAGGTTGGTGAGGATTTCGTTCAAGCCCCGGTATATCATTTCTAGTTGGCTTTCTAGTGAAGCGAGTCGCTGCGCCATGATGTTGTGGGCAGGGGTGAGGGTATCTTGGGGGGGGTCACCCTGTGTAGTGTAGGCCGTGTTGTTATGTTGTCTATTATTGCTTGTGCAGAACATGTTGTCTCCTTTTAGGAGCCTGGGAGGGGGTGCGATGGGTCATGACGTGAATTCGCCTTTCTGAGGTCTGCGTTACTGCTAGTGTGATTAAAGGTCGGTGTCGGCAAAGCGGTGTCATGATATTGAGAAGGGTGGATCAAATGAGGAAGTTGGGTTTGACGTTCTTCTGGAAGTAGGGGAACATGTTTTGTGTAGGGCCTGGAGTGGGAGGTGACTCGGTGGAGGCGGGAGGAGGAGGGGTAGGGTGAGGTGGTGATAGATTGTTTTTCTTGGTGAGGTTGGTTATCTATTAGTGGGAGTTGAGTCGGGAAGGGTCGAGACATGTGAAGGAGAGTGGATCGGAGTGTGGGGAAGAGGGAGTCGAAAGCCTCTAGGTTCTCGTTATTAGCCTGAATCAGGACAGTGCCGTTAGTGTAAATGGTCACAGACGTGTTCCCATCCCTTGACGAGCGATTAGGAAGCGAGGTTGTTAGTTTGCAGCTATGAGAGGTAGTTGTGGTTTTGGAGATGTAGAGTTGTGATCTGAAAGTGGTGTTCCAGTCCTCTGGTCTTTCAGTGTGAAAGATTAAGTCCGTCTTAATCTGTCCTTTGGAGGGGCAGTGATATGTGTCCGTAAATAGAGTTTCTTTGTGCTGTCTAATCAGTCTCTGCTTGAGATTTCTTCTCGCTTTAAGAGAGAGGTTGTGAGGGAAGCTAATAGTGAATGCGTTCGCACTGTGAGGTTTCAGGTGGGTCGATAAGGGTTGGTTGGAGTGAGTTGGCGTGTCCAGTGACATTGTGGGGAAAAAGGGGGACCGTGCCTTGGCAAGGGAGTCTAGGACAGTTGGTGCATTTGGATGGAACAGCTGGGGGTGAGTTAAAAATAGTCTAATCAAGATGTCAGTGAAGATCAGGGGGTATTGACTTCGGGAAGCCACCTTATTGGGATCCGTGGTCTTTTTGGGGACTGTGGTCCTTTTACTATTATCTTGAGGTGACCTGGATGCTCTGGAGCACTCGCTATGTGGGTGTGTTTTTTTGCACAGAGGGATCACCTCAGCGGGGGTGGGCTAATCTCTTGATAAGGGTGTGTTCAGTGTGATAACGATGGCGGCTATCTAGGAACGGTGCAAAGTGCGTTGCGCACTGGAGGATGAGAGGTTGCGTAGAGGCAAGATACTTTTATCGTTATGGGCAGAAGGTCGTTGAGTTCTTATTACTCGGTGGCCTTTGCAGTGGTTGTGATGTTTTTTTTTTTTTATGATCCTGTCTTTAAGTAGGCGTGGATCATCTGGAGCCAATGATCGGCCATCTTAGGGCCAGGCAGAGTCGGATGTAGGAGAGGGGCTCAGTGTAGGATTTGCACGCTGTTTTCAGGTTCTTACTTAGTTATGGGCCGCTGGCCGTTTGGGATTCACTTGTTTGAAGAACCTAGCAACTGTTGGTTGAGTTTAAAGATCTTATCTGTAAGTCGATGTGGAACACAGAGTCAAGGAACGGCCATCATGGGGCCAGGCAAATTCTGCTGAGGTAGTGGGGCTCCGTGTGGGAATTGCGCGATGTTATTTAGATAAATCTTTAATTAAGGGCAGAGGGTCATTGGGTTCCTTTTATGTGATGACCCTTGAAGCGTTTAGTTGGGTTTCAGGTCCTATTTTTGACTAGAAGCTGATCGCCGAGAGTTAGGGATCGGCCATCTTGTAGTCAGGCATGATCAGATGAGGACATCAGATACAAGGGACAAATGCTGTTGTACCTTAGACATTGGAGAAGTCTTCAGCCAATCAAGGCACAACTTCCCAACACTGTAAGTTGTTACCACCCCTGAATGTTCTGTCTGCACATATTGCATGTCGGGTCTATTTACTGTAAATTCCTTGCTGTTACCTAGGAATTGAGCCTGACATTTGTTCATGTCCAAAGGCCAGACTAACCATCCCTTCCAATTGGGGTCTGATGAGTTATGCTTACTTTTATGCAGCATGCTGTCTATGGTATTGTCATTTTACGGTGTTAAATGCTGCCAGATCTCAAAACATGTTAGAGTGGGAAACCATGGATTGTTCAAATCTTTTATCTAGGCGAGGGCAAGGCATGTTGTCTGTTGCTCAGTTTTATTCAGGAAAATCATTTGTTGTTGTATTAAGCAGGCTCTAAATAAGGCCTCAGGTCCTGAACCTGCCAATCTTTAGTCCTCCAGATAGATTTCACATCTATTTTGTCACTCTAAAAGGCAAAATCTTGTACAGAGAGCTGGGAAAGGAAAGACGCAGAGTAAATCAGTTCTGTTTCTGTTAACCCAGAAAAATAATCAAACTTCTGTGCAAATGCCTTTGAACTACCCTGTGGTGTTGTAGGGCAGTGTTTCCATTGTGTAAAGTTAAAAACTTCACGAGGAATACTATTTTTGTGTAGAAAATGATGTCCGCAATGTTGAAAACAAAACATCTCATCACAGTTAGCTGTACCATCATATAACTCATTAGAACAAAACACAGTTGAATGCTCTAGAGCTTCTAGCATTTCATACACTGCATCATTGTCCCCATCATCAGAAACAGTACTAGGGGTTATGATGTCATTTAAAGAAATGTTAAACACATGTGGAATTTTTAAAAGTTCAGTGGGACCATACACATCAAATGATACCTTATCCCATGCAATCCCATCCAGAACTGGAACAGCTGAAATGTTCACCAGGAAAAGGTCTCTTTCCTCACGGTGTGATGATGCGTGTGGTTTCCATTTGTACTGCAGAGCATTCTGGGATGAAATGTCCATTCAGGAGGAAAAAGAAGACTGTCACAAAACCAATCCGAAGGACCAGGAAAAGTAATGCAATTGTAATCCAAATGTATAATCATGGAGAGACAAAGTATGTTCTTTTCAGCCAAAGATAGAAAACACACAGCTTCAGTTCAAAAGATAGGGGCGGTGGAGGCGGAGGTTGTTTCGATGTGTCAGAGGAATAGTCATCAAAGTAGATGAAGTATCCAGAAGCCGTCTGCTCTATTCTTTTCAGCTCAGCAGGTTGCTTTGAACTTGAAGTAGACTCAATCTGTGGTATGTTGACGTAGACATTGTTCTTTTCAGGATTTTGAAATAAAATTTGTGTTTCTGTACTTGTTGACTGTACAGTTTTCGTGGTTTTTGCAACAAGTAGAAGACATACTTTGTTGTTGTTTAATGTTGTCTCTCATTGGAGAGAACAAGCTTAATTTGTAATTAAAGCTTCCATCTGAGCCTCCTGTACGGTAGCGAGAGGAGACTGGTAGCTACCCCGGAGTCCACGCGGCTTACTGTTGAGAATCGGCCACATAGTGTGGTTTGAGCAGATCAATGGAGACAAACCTTCTGTCTCGATGGCTAGCAAGGGGCGGAAGAAGTGCTGTTTGTGTACCTTCAACAGCCAGGACAGGCACAGGCACTCTGTAGGATGGCCCAAACTCTTTCTTGTCCACAATCTTTTCTCTGACCAGATCCCTAACCTTTGAGGTTTAGTCAGGCCTTGCCGGAACTACCTTCACTTCTCCAGTGGTAGTGCGTTTTCCTTGGAAGTTGCTTTGCTTGTCCCGGAAATCATTCAGTTCCTGTAAAACAGCCAAATGTTCAATAATGTCAAATGGTGTTTCCTCTACCACTGTGCTGGCATTGTTGAGGTCTGGGACCCACATCTTAACCCCAAACAGGAGTTCATAGGGAGTCCAACAATCCAGGGAGTTTCTTGGCATGTTATTTAAAGCCCTCTGGACCCCATATAGGTGATGGACCCAACTGTGACCTGATCCTAGGACTCTCGCTGTTAAAGACTGCTTTAAGTCACGGTTTTTCCTCTCCAATACCGTGTTTCCCTCGGGATGGTATGGAGACAAGAAATGCAGGGTTACCCCCAAACTTCCCATGGCCTCTTTGTAAGCCCAAGAGTTAAATGTTGGACCCTGGTCGGAATGTAATGTGCCAGCTGCGTAAGTCCCGATAAAGACTCGCAGATCTTTTATAACAGTTCGGGCGTCAGCTGATTGCTGTGGCCATACCCACAGGAAACGGGAACAGGAATCCACTGCTATCAAGATATACTTGTAAACCCCGTCCGATGATAGGGGGCCGCAATGGTCCAAATATACACAAGCCAATGGCTTGTTTGAAATAAGTGAAGGTGTCTGTGGTGGTCGTGCCATGATGGAACACTTCAACTGCTGACAGATGTCGCATCTGAGGGAAAGGTCTTTGGTTTGGTTGTAAATACCTGACCACCAATAGCGCTGCTGCAATAATGAAACTGTAGATGCCACCCCTGCATGTACAGAAGTCAGACCCTCATGTGCAGCTAGAATTAACCTAGATCTGTGATAACTGTTTGGTATTACGCTGTTCCCCATTCCTGGAATCTGAGCGTAAGGTGTATTTTGTGCATTTAACTTGTAGGAGTACTTGAGTGGAAAGCCTTTCGGCAGGTGTGTGTCATTGCGAGTAGCGTTGAAGGCCATCATGATGTCTCTGTCTATCCTCGTGCTAGCACGAGTAATTGCAGCAACCGCTGCAGTGCGAACTGTCACTTTTGTGGCTTCATCAGCCATTGAATTCCATGCAACGTGAACATCAACACGTTAATGGCTCAGTGTGTGAATGACATGAGCCCGTGGCAAGCATTCTTTCAGCTTTACTACCTGTTCCCAAAGCAATTTGTGCTTTACTGTGCAACCTTTTGAATCTCTGAATCCATTTTGGATCCAATAACTCAGTATATGGCGGCACACAATAATATGGCTCACACACTATAAGTGTGGGGAATGCAGCATCCGTATATCTGTAGTGCCAGTACTAGAGGCTTTAATTCTGCCAGCTGTGCTGTTCAATCACCTAGTGACTGCGTGTGGGTTTTCTCAAGATGGAATTCTCCATCATGCATACGCTGTTTTACAATTGCGCATGCCGCTGAGTATTGGTATTTTGTCCCTACGGCAGGCTGAGCAGAACCATCAGTGGAAATTATGTAGTCATAGCAATCTAGAGGCATTATTTCATTAGTCAGAGGATATTCTTGTTCGTACTGCAGAAAGTCTTGTGTTTGTTGTGTACAGTTGAATCTGTAATCTACATCTGTTGCAGAGAGTGAATTAGCCCATTGTATCCATTGTGGATGTAGAGCTTTAGCGTTTGAAATGCTTGCTCTGGTGAGCGCCTCTAGAGTCGGCACCGGGGTCACAACAATTATGCGTTTCCTTTAAGCTAGGGCTCGCTTTCCCACTGCAGCAGTCTGTACTGCTGTCAGTATTTTCTCAGTAGGTGCAAAATGCATTTCAGCATTGGTATATAAATGTGATTTATATGCTATTGGTACTGTGTTACCTTCATTGAACGTGCTATATGTGTACCCTGATGTACCCACGATTACACGGATCAACAGGTGTGCTGTTTTTACACGTGTGTGTAGGTGTTTGGAAGCTATCATGTCAGCTTGAATGGAACGTAAAATTTCGATATGTTTCTGTGTCCAGTGCGTGCTTGAGAAATCTGGACGTGTCAGGTTGTAGAATGGTTTGACCCATTCTGCGTAATCTGGAATGTATGTTCTGCCAAAATTTAAAAATCCTAATATGGATTGTAATCTTTTTTAAGTCGTTCAAATATTCCCATCCCAACATGCTCAACAAATTCATAACAGTGTGAACAATTTTGAAAGCAACAATAATTGAGGCTCCTTCTGTTTTGATGAAAGTTGAGGAGCCAATTAACACATTTATCTCTTTTAGAGATGTGTGTGGCTCTTATGTATTTGTATTAGTTTTATTTTAAAGGTGTGATATCTCAAACCAAAGGTATTCGCCAGTGGACACTGAACTTACATATATGAACCATATGTCTATATCCCTGAAGCTATGAGTGGTGTATGAATGTAACTATCTGGATGTAGTTTTGTGTATATTTTGGTGGGATGCATACTGTTTAGAGTACCTTTTAACTTTATTCTAAGTGGCAAAGGTCAAGTGCATGTGCAAGGCTGCACTAAGGAAAGGCTTTGCTCAAAACAAAATGTTCAAGTTTTACACCACACTTGTACACAACCTAAACTACATTTTAGCTTGTGTAGAACTCATGATAAACACACACCTTTTCGTTACTCTGAAGTGCTCATTAATAGTATCCACCTGTGAAACTGAGTGACTTCACTGGAAAACCTCAAGGTTTTTGCTGAAAATATAGCAGAAATGGGGCCTGAATGACAACGATTTTGCTCTGAATTACTTTTGTACTCTTCCTTAGTTCCAGAAGTAAGCCAGGAGTACTACAAGAATAAGGGCCTGATTTTGAGTGTGTGGGAGAAGATATGCCATTGCAACTGCAATAGAGTACCCTCTCCAACGCCTTGGTCCGCCCACCTGATTTACAGGTGAGTGGACCTTAACTGTAACAGAGCCTACTTTGGCTCCATTGCTGACATACTCCTCTGACGGCCTGGTGGAGTATGAGGTGTCGGAGGTTTACGTATAACATCGTCCACCTGATTTAGAGTGGATGGCATGAAATGCTTTTTTTTAGCTGTTTGTCGCCACCAGGTAAAACTTAGCAATGAGATACAGCAAAAAGAAAATAATTATCCCTCTACATATGAGACAATTCCTATGGTGTGGTGGGTCATTAGGGTTTGCTTTTTAGAATCAATCATATTTATTGCATGGCAACAAATGAGCAAATACACAGCTTAACTGCCTACATCATAACGCCGGCAGAGCGAGAACCAACGAGAATGACACAGCGTTTAGGTCTACATCCCTGAGGGCGACCTCGCGATGAGTACAGGTCATAGTGAGTCAGTAAGGCATCTGGCGAGTGTACCACTTTTCAAGAAACATTAACACAAATAAACAACCCCCCCCTCCCGACCCACCCTCCACCCTCCCTCCGCATCAGTTCACATCTATCTAAGTCAGCGCAATCCTGTTTCTAAACAATGATCCGTTATCTAGTAAGTCAGTCTGTGGATGCACCAGGTGGTTCTAGGGGTATGAGCCGCAGGATTTGTAGATATTTCGGACATGTTACTTCCCTCATATCTTTGGTTAGAATCTGTAAGAAAGGGGCCCACAGTTTCGGAAAGTCCTTGCCCTTCCCATCTACACTAAGCGACAGACGTTCCATTGCTAAGAGTTGCCAAAGGTTCTGAATCCAATCTTGAGGGTCTGGAATCGTCAGGGAGCCACAGTGTGCCAGAAGTACCTGCCGTGCTGCAAGTAAAGCCATGGCGATCTGCTTACCCTTCAGGGATTTCAGTGGGAAGAACTTGGGATGGGGAAGGCCCAACAGCGTATACTTGGGTGTAGGAGGCAGTGTAATCTGAAATGCTGCATTCACATCATCAAGGACTGCTGCCCAGTAACGCACCAGTTTTGGGCAATGCCAGAGCAAATGAACTAATGTGCCAGTAAGACCACACCCCCGCCAGCAGAGGCCTGACTTGGACCTGTCCCAGCTCCAAATGCGCGCTGGAGTATAATACCAGTGAGTAACCACCTTGTATGCAGACTCCGCCCCCGCCGTATTAGCGGCAGTGTGATGTGCTCTATAAAAAATGTGTTCCCACTCTTTGTGTGTAAGGGGCCTCCCCAGCTCCGTTTCCCATCTGATTTGGGCTTTCGTGCGATGTTTCTTTGGTTGTGTAGTGATCATGGCATAAAGTTCGAGGATGAGTTTGCGGTCATCCTTTTTGTACACCAGCCATTTTTCAAAAGATGTCAAGGGGCGAGACATGAGTGCGACATTCTCCGCCCTCGTAACCCAGTGTGCTATCTGTGAGTAGTGGAAGGCATCCGTCAGTGGCAAATCATACTCCCTACGCAACTGCTGGAAGGGGATCAAGCCCTCGAGGTCAAACAGGAAGCCCACTCTTTTTCACACCTCCTCCCTCCAGCGATGGAAGACCGGGGACGCGCATCCCGGCTGGAATTCGGGGTTATCGTCTATAGGGGACATAGGGGAAGGGAAGGTAGTCCACCCTTTCGGGCCAGCTAACTGATCCCAAACCTTGAGTGTCGGGGAGGTAACCGGAGAGGAGTAGAGTCCCCATGCTCTATGTCTGCGCGGGAGCCACAGTTCCCGCCATATATTCCAACCGGCAACTGTTTGGTCCATGAAATTCCAGTGTTTGCTGGATAGTGGCCTATTCCATTCCGTGATGTAACGGAGGCATGCTGCCTGGTAGTAGGCACTCACTATCGGGAAGCCAAGTCCTCCTTGGGCCCTCGAGGAGGCCACATGAGCAAATGCAAGACGTGGTTTCTTGTTATCCCACAAGAACTTATTCAGAAGTCCCTGTAACTTCCGCAGCACTCCTGGCGGTGGGCTCAGAGAAAGCATTTGGAAGAGATATAAGATGCGTGGCAACACCGTCATCTTTACTGCCGCGATCCTGCCATACCACGCCAGTTTGAGCCGCGACCAGGCAGCCAAAGCCTTGGTCGTCTGCTCCATCAGCAGTGCGTAGTTAAGAGCAGCCGTCCTAGCAATAGACGAGGTCAGCCGAATGCCCAAATACGCGATGTCCGTGGACACCCAGTGGAATGCAAAATCCTGTTGTAGATCCTGTACTTCTGTCTCCGGAATAGAGATATTGAGGATTTGCGACTTCGTAAAGTTGACCTTAAACCCTGCTGCGGTACCGAAAGTGGTGAGCTCCATTGTCAGGTACCGCAATGATGACTGGGGTTGTGTAAGGGAAAGGATGACATCATCGGCATACATACTGATTTTATGTGTATCTGCCCCAAATTTAAGGCCCACAATGTCAGGATTTGCGCGAATGCGTTGGGCAAAGGGCTCCATGTAGAGCGCAAATAAAAGCGGGGACAAGGGACAACCCTGTCGCGTGCCACGGGCGATGGGGAAAGAGGTCGACCTGCAACCATTGACCCGCACTGCCGCCGTAGGGGAGGCATATAGACACCGGACCCAGCGAATAAAAGTGTCCCCGAACCCGAATGCACGCAGCACCGCGAATAAGTACTCCCAATCCATGCGGTCAAAAGCCTTCTCCGCGTCAATCGAGAGTAGAAAGGCCTGAGTGCGCGATCGGTGAATAGAGTCAATGAGGTGCAGAAGTCTCTTGGTATTATCCCCTCGTTGCCGCGTCGGTATAAAGCCGGATTGGTCCGGATCTATAATATTGTCCATGAGGGAACTGAGGCGGGAGGCTAAAACACCCGCAAACAACTTCGCGTTGATATTAAGGAGCGAGATCGGGCGGTATGAGCCACACTCTGCCGGGTCTTTCCCCGGTTTAGGGATTACGGTAATTGCCGCCTCAGACGTAGTAGGCGTCACTTCCCCAGTGTCCAGAAAGGAGTTAAAGAGCCTCATCAAAAGGGGGGCCAGTTCTGCGCAAAAAGTCTTATAAAACAGAGCCGGGAAGCCATCCGGACCCGGCGACTTAGCCACTTTGAGCCGAGCTATCGCCGATATCACCTCCTCAATGCGAATAGGGGAGTCCAAGAGATCAGCCGTTGGTCGGAGTAAGGGAGTGATAGCGCAAGAGGCCAGATATGTCCCTGGATCTTGCAATGGGGTAGCCTCCTTCGAATAGAGGCGGTGGTAAAACTGACGAAAGGTATCGGCAATAAGGCCATCCGCAGTATGCTCAACTGCATTCTGGTCCCGTACGGAGGGGATCACGGTCGCCTGCGCCCGCAGCTTATGTGCGAGCATCCTCCCACACTTATCCCCACTGAGGTAAAATTTATGCCGAAGTCGTAGAAGCGCATGCTCAGCCCTGTCAAGATCCAGATGCTTCAGCATGCGGCGCCTCGTTTCCAGCTCTCTCCAAACTCTCGGTGCCCCCGTGCGCTTGTGAACTGCCTCTAATTCTCCCACCTCTTTCTCTAGCTCCGCCCGTTTCTCTTTGCGGAGACGCGCAAAAGACGCCGCAACCGCAATAAATTCCCCCCGCACCACGAGCTTCAAAGCCTCCCAGACAGACGCGAGGGAGGTACCTCCCTGGTCATTCTCAGAGAGATAATATTTTATAGTGTCCCGGATGCGCTGTGTGACTTCATCTGAGTGAAGAAGGGAATCGCGGAGTCGCCAGCCCGGAGGGTTGGATTGCCCGCAGCGTGCTGGGAGCTGGACTGAGATAAGGGCATGGTCCGAGAGGGAACGCGGGGTGATATCCGCATCGTGCAAGAGAGGGAGGAGGGGTGAGGAGGCGAAGAAGTGATCAAGACGCGCATATGTCTTGTGTGCTGCTGAATAGTATGTATAATCACGTTCAGTAGGATGTTGTATGCGCCACACATCACACAGCCCGCAGTCAGACAGCCACTGTTTCCCAGCCTGTGATAGCGTCCCTGCATGGGTAGCCCTCTGTCCTGACCTATCCAACTCCGGATCCATCACTACATTCAAGTCCCCCCCGATCAGAAGTGCAGAATCAGGAGAATCAAGAACCTCAGCTAGAGCTAGACGCAGAAAGGGCTCCTGTCGCTCATTCGGGGCATATAAGGACCCAATCGTTAAGTGCATATCCCCCCACTGGAACCTGACCGCCAACAACCGGCCTTTTATCTCTGCCACCGTAGAGACCACCTTGCATTGTGAGCGCGCACTAAAGAGGATTGCCACCCCATTTTGTTTGGACAAACCCGAGGACCAGAACTGGTGCGGAAAGCGCCTATCTCTCATTCGCTTGGTATCCTTAGTTAACAGATGGGTTTCTTGAAGTAAACAGACATCCCCCCCAGAATTTTCTAACAGGGGGAGTATTGCAGAGCGCTTGACAGGATTATTTAACCCTTGTACATTCAAGCTAACAATTTTCAGGTCCCTACCCATCCCAGCAGTGGAGGAGAGAAATGCTATGTATCAGCCCATGGCCACCGGACTTAAAACCATGGAGGATCACCTCCCATGAACGGGCTGTCTGTCTATCTTGCCCGAGAACTGATGCGGAGCCCCCAAATAACACCTAAACATATCCCAAATCAAAAACATAAAAAACCCCGGAAAACAGCAAAACAAAGGAAAAGCAAGGCAACAGGACAAAAGTTTGTCTCGATGAACTGTGTTTAGGGAGACGCGGCCAAGGCCCAAAACACATCAGGAATAGCGTGGCCATCACCCCGATGCCCAGGGCGTAGAAACAGTTGAAGGGTCTCCCCCCTCCGGCGCCGACCGAAGCGCCCTAGCGGTCGCCATGCTAAGTACATCCAGATGTCTCGGGTTGTCGGTCACTTGTGAAACTGATGAGAGGGCTGCCTCCCTCTCTAGCTTGCTAGCAGCCGTGTCGGGTGCGGGGTTTGGCTTCGAACTCCCCACTCGTTGCCACTCAGAGGAGCGACGCCGTCTGCGAGGAAGTGATTGAGCGTCTTGCGTCTCGGCAGGGGACCTTTCAATGCCCAGCTTGTCATATGCTTCCTCCAAGGACCGGATCTGATGCAATTTGCCCTGAAACTTGAAGATGAGGCGGAACGGATGGCCCCAGGAGTAAGGAATCTTCTGGTCTCGGAGATGATTGGTGATGGGTTTGAAGTCTCTACGTTTAATCAGAGTAGATGCCGCTAAGTCCTGGTAGAGCACAGGCTGATGACCACGGAATTGCACTGAATTAAGATCCCTAGCTCTGCGGAGGATGCGCTCCTTTAGTTGAAAGTCATGCACGCAGACGAGAATGTGAGGGGGGGGAGCCTTAGCACCACGCGGAAGGCCCACTCGGTGAACACGATCCATTTGTATCTCTCGGACCTCCTCATCTCCCAGGATCTGGAGGAACAGGGCGCTGACGTATGCACGGAGGTCGTCGCCTTCACCTTTCCACGGAACCACCCGGATCCGGATATTATTACGTCTGGAACGGTTCTCCAGATCCTCCGCGTGGGCTTGCAGATCTAGGTTTTGATCTCGAAGGCGTATCATCTCCTGCTGTAATTGGTGCAGATCGTCTTCCCTGCTCAGGTCGTGCTCCTCCAATGTCGCCACTCGTTCCCCAATGCCGTCAACATCCCGCCGGACCTCCCGCAGATCCGCGGAAAGCTGCGAGCGGAGGTCTTGAATATCCTCTTTAATGGCGGAAAAGAGCTCAATCATGAAGGCCTTAGTCGCTGGTGTGTCCTCCCCGTCCATCAGTGTCGTTCCAGCTACAGATTGTGCTGCGGCGTGCCCCGTCGTCTTCTGCAGCAGGTCTTTCAGGGATTTGTCTCTTTTCCCCCTACATACTGGGACCGGGCGACCCCCTTCGGACACTCCGCCCGCTCTTTCCACTGCGGGGGGTAGCTGGCCAAAGCACACACTCCCATCGGGCCTGCTCCAGCAGGACCGTCATGCTGCTTCAGAAGACCCCCGGCACCCCTGAGGATGCACACACAGGCTCGCAGGGCCGGCTTGCATCGCCGTTGCGCTCACTGTACCTCCCGCCGGATCCCCGCCCAGGAAAACTCTCCTGGCTGACAGCCTAGCGGTAGCGCGATGAATGAGGATGCCTTGGGGCAGTCAGGCCCGCAGAGAGAGACAATGTCCAGGGGGGGGGGAGGTCCGTGTCACTTGGCATTCACCCCACCACTAGCGCCAACCAGGGTGCAGCACCGGTAAGAGGGTAGATCGCCGCAATCACAAGCCAAAGTCACACTGTCTGCCACATAGCACTCGTCGGCGGGGATCGCAAGTTCAGTCGCAGCCTCCAGGCACCCTCAAGGATCTCACATGCCAGGCTCCAGTGGGGAAGGCAGTGCCAGCATGTCATGCAGGAGTGCTGGCACAACAAGGGATGCCAGGCACCGTCCCCTCTCACACGAGCTCAAGCTCAGGGTGCACCGCCCCCGCCAGGCCTCCTGGGCACCGCTGGGCCAGCACCGTGAATCGGGCAGCTCTACAATGCCCCACGTGCAAAGTCCCCAGCTCCCAGACCTCGTCGGGACGCCACTCCGTCTGCCGACCTGCAGACCGAGCCCTGCCTCCGCAGATGACAGCGCTCTCCCCCGGCCCGCCTCTCCTTACCAGCAGGCCGCACGGGGGATCACCGCTGCCTCGATAGCTGCCACTCCCAGCCGCCTCACGTGTTCGGGTCTCGCTCCGCTGTCAGAGACCCGGGCCGGGTGCAGGTCTTAGGCCGCTGGGCAGGTCCTCGCCGTCACACGTCCGCCAGTCCCCAGACAATGCATGCAGGTCTGCGCCAGAGCCCTCAAAATGGCGCCGCCATCGGTTCTTCTCCCGCCTCAATCACGCCGGACCCCGGGTCAGTGTGGACCCAGCGGACAGGGGGTACTCGCCGCCGTTAATAGGCGCACTCGGGCGGGCCGCACCTGGAAGCAAGGCAGCTGGCGCTGTGGGACGGCCGTCCGCCCGGCCGCTTGACTCCCGCCCGGCCGCAGCAATGCCGGGGCCGGGAAGGGCCGCTCGGCGGAGCAGGTCACCCGCGTCCTGAAACAGAGCTCGTTCCCAGTTCCAGGGCAGCTCCGCAGGTCAGATCACCCGTCGGCAGGCTCAGATGGGCGCCAGGAAGGGCGATATTGCAAAGCGAAGTAGCGGCGGTGCCGGAGGGATATTAACCCACGTCCTATCTCGCCGCCATCTTGGCCACGCCCCAGGGGTTTGCTTTTTAAACAACAAAATCCCCGCTTTGGGATTTTGCTTTAAAAAAATCAAAAACTTGTTTAAAGTTTGACAGGCGGCCACCATGTTTGTTGATGCCATCTATCAAACGTTTTGCACATTGGCAGAAAGTGCTGTAACAGTGGTTTCTACTAATGACTAGAGATGTCTGCAGGGCTGGTGGACATCTCTAAATATGAAGGATGAGTACTCTTCCAGGGTGATGGAGTATATTACCCCATTGCCAAACCTTACTCTGTGACTTAAATCATGCCCTAATGGCCTTATTAAGAGTTTGACAGGCAGGGTACTCTATCACATCTGTGACAGATCCTCCATATTTCAAGTGCATTATAGCCAATAGCGCTTGTAATATGGTGGTTGTGATATCCGTCACCTTTTGACAGAGTACCCCGTCCTGCAAACTCTGAATAGGGTCCTAAGTCATACCAGCTTATAACAAAATCTTTGTGAAATCGGTCCAATTTGTGCCTGCATCTCATTCACATCATGCACAAAATACACTACTCCAGATGGATATGGAAGTGTGCGTAAGCAGGAAAGAAGACCTCTTGTACACAGGTGCAACTTGCTTATGGCACACTTTATGTATGTGCTGGTAAACAATGCTATCTATACCTATCTTGACATATGTGGGCGTTAAGGATAATTTGAATACTTATAGGCAAGGCCACTGGAATTTTGCAATTATGCAGCTGTGGTGATTTTCGCATAGTTATAGATTTGCCGCATTTGCCACATAATCCATCATCTGCTGCACAATCTGCAGATTTTATTAAAAAAATATGCTTCTAGTTAAAACGGTTCAAAAATTACTAAAAATATAGCGACATGTGTTGTTGCGCAGCAGAAGAACCTTTGTAAAGGTTGACTGGTCAGTGGTCACTTTTCTGTTGCTTGTTGCTATATTTGGGTGTTGAACTGGTATTAATGAAGTGCAAGCAATGCCCAGACAGTGGTAACCAGTTTAAAAATGACAAAATAATGATATAATACTATCACAAAATATGCTGCACTGCGCCACATAATTAGTCTTTCTAATCGCATAATATAATCAGCCGTGCCACATAATTTGGCACTCCCTGGTCGCATAATTCCAATGGCCCTGATTATAGGTCTCGAGAGGGGCAGTTTTGAGCAAGGTAGATTTTAACCAAGCTATTTCTCGACCATTGACAACCTTTAAGATTTTCTGTAAGATGTGTGTGGGAAAGTGGATCATTAGTAGGTGGGGGTATTCACCTTCAACTAGTAATAATACCATAATCACTAATAAATCCAGTCGTCTCAATAAATTAATTCTTGCTCAACCCTTGGTAGCTTGGCAAATGAGCAGTCAGGCTTAACTTAGGAGACAGGTACGTGTAAAGCATTTAATATCACCAAAACAGTAAATAAGTAAAAGACAGAGCACAGCAAAAATCCAAAACCAATTTATAGAAATAGAAAATATTATCCTTTCTTTCTGGAGCCTTGAGAGTGCAGCAGGTGCAGCCCTTCTGAGTGCAAGCCTTCTGTGCTGCAGTCCAAGGGTCCAGCGGGGCAGTCCTTCTTCTGCTGATGTTCAAGACAGTGATCAGAAGAACTCCTGCAGCTCTCCCATATTTATCCTCCTTTCTGGGCTGGCAAGAGAGGGGGACACCCCAACCAATAGGGTAAAAGTTACCTCCCTCTGCTTCCACTGACCACTTCCTGCAAAGTGTGGCATATTTTAGACCCATAATGCACTGTTCTTACAAAAATCAAAATGGAGAAATTCTCTCCTTGGTGTGTGTGTCTGTGTAACACAACCCAGATGTATGGCAAACATCTGACTACACTCCCCTTCCAGCCCTCCCTTAATCTAATTAGGGGGGCTCCTATCTGGATGGGGATCAAGGAAGTGGGGGCTAGCCTGTGTCTTGTGGCATCTGTTCTTTTGCCTTCGAAGTACAGCTTAATTTGCCAGACCCTTCCTCTCCCTGGTTTCTCCATGAAGCCTATCTTTTCCCATCAAATGGATGTATTGTTTCAGCCCCAGGCCACTTCACACCTACTCAGGGAGCGGCTTGGCACAGGCTGTCAAAAGCGGACCAATCAAAAGAGGCTGCTAAAGGGCTGCTTTATGTAACTTCAGGATAGTAAGTTCTAAAAGTACTTGCTTGTAGTAGTTATAATAAATCCTATCTTGCCAAGTTGTTAGCTAGCTAGCTCCAATCAAACGTTAGACTTTATTAAGTTTAATAAAGCCTTCCCATGTTAGCTTAACTTTGGCTGTTTTTTCCATACAAGGGCATATAAAACATATTTTCAATTGCTCCTATTTTTTATAACAATGCTCCCTACCCTTGGGGCAACTAGGTCAGACCTTAGGTGTGACTTATTCATTCCAAAGTCCACCTTGGGCGCAGTTTTATTATTTCAAAACCAGTCTGTAAGGAAGGACTGGCTTTAAAATACCACCAGGCACCACAGCAGTGCACTCCTAAGTGCAATAGGTCCCCTGGGGTCTCTAAACTGACATGCCCTACCATAGACTAGGGACTTACAGGTAGGTTGTCTTGGCAAATTAGAATTATACAAATTACCATATACCTTGGGCAGGACAGAGCACTGGCCCTGGTTAGCATATCCCTGGGCACTTTCACAGTCAGTAACCACCAGCATCAGTCAAAAAAATGGGGATGATCAGGTCAAAAAGGATGACTTTCTTACTCTGCCCCCCAGACAAAAGGTGATGGGCAACTAACCTACACCTTAGTAGTCATTATCATCTAAATGGAAAAACCTGGAAAGTCCATCTGCTTTGGCACGGGCAGTCCCATGTCTGTGTTCCTCTGTGAAGTCCATCCCCTGTAGGGAAATGGACCACCTCAACAATTTTGGGTTCTCCCCCTCATCTACATGAGCCATCTGAGGGGTCTGTGGTAAGTTTGAACATGGAAGTGTGTATCAAACAGGAATGGCTTAAGCGTCTTCAAGGACCAGACCTCATCAAAGTCTTTCTTCTCAAAGGCACTGCATCTTTGTTCTGTGGGGAGTAGTCACCTGCTAATCAAGGCAACTGGCTGATCTTGGCCCTCTTCATTTACTTGTGCCAGTACTGCCCTAATCCCTTGCTCTGATACATCAGTTTGTACCACAAACTTCTTATTGTAGTCAGGGGCCAGTAGAACTGGTGATGAACACATAACCTCCATCAGAGTGTCAAAGGCCTTCTGACACTCTGGGGTCCAAATGACTTTCCTGGGCTGCCACTTTGAGGTAAGTTCTGTCAAAGGAGCCGCAATGGTCCATACTTCTTCACAAACCTCCTGTAGTACCCAGTCAGGCCAAGAAAGGCCCTTACCTGTGTCTGGAATTTCAGAGCTTCCCAATCCAGGATTGTCTGGATCTTGGGCTGTAGAGGTAATAGATGGTCTCCACCTACAAGGTGGCCCAAGTACACCACTAAACCTTGGCCTGTTTGGCATTGGTTTGCCTTGGTAGTCAGGCCCGCCTGCTGCAGGGCCTGAAACACTTCCCTCAAGTGGACCAGGTGTTCCTCCCAGGTGGAACTGAATACATGTATATCATCCAGATATGCTGCACTGAAAGTTTCCAACCCAGACGGGACCCTGTTCACCACCCTTTGGAAGGTGGCAGGAGTACTCTTCAAGCCAAAAGACATCACCTTGAACTGAAAGCGGCACTCTGGGGGGGAAATGCCGACCACTCCTGTGCTCCTGGACTTAGGGCAATCTGCCAATAACCTGAGGTCAGATCAAATGTATTCAGGTACCTTGCAGCCTCCAACCTGTCAATGAGCTCATTGGGGGTGCGCAAGGCAGGCCTGGCTTGAAAATGACACCAGACACACCTAAGTGCATTAAGTCCACTGGGGTCTCTAAACCTACATGCCCTACCATATACTAGGGACTTACAGGAAGGTTGTCTTGGCCAATTATAATTATACCAATTACCATACACCTTTAGAGGACAGAGCACTGGCCCTGGGCCTGGTTAGCAGAGCACTTTCAGAGTTAGTAACCACCAGCATCAGTCAAACAAATGGGGGTGATCAGGGCAAAAGGATGGTTTTCCTACAATCAGGGGTAGCTTCTCCATTTCAGCGGAGGAGCGTTACCCCACCAACCAAAATGCCCCCAAAAGCCGCAGAGATGAAAAATAAAATGGCAATAAAGTTAATTTATTACCGTTTTATTTTTCATCCACCGTCCCGAACTGAGTGTCAGGACAGGGTGGAGCCTGCTGAGTGACAGCAGCAGGGAGGAGGGTGGGCTGACCGGGCAGTTCAAAGTAAGCATGTCCCTTTGTCCGGCCGTCTTGCGACGACCAGCCAGACATGCGCACTTTAAAACCTCTAACCCATCTGTCTTAAGACAGCTGGGTTAGACCAAGCCCAGGCCTCCAGTTCCCTCAGGAGCACCGAGAGAGGCTGCTCCCTACAATCCTGGCACTGCTGTCATGCTGGCTAGCAGCATGAGAGCTGCACCAGGATTGGTTAGGGGAGTTGAAAAAAGAGAAAGAGGGCGCAAGACCTCCCCTGGGAGAAATGAGAGGCCCTCTGGCCTCCAGGAGAGCTGAGGCATGAGGTCTGCTCCCACCTCTCCTCTCCGCTGCATGTCATGGTGCTCTCCCCTCATGGCCATTACCTCTAGCATCTCCTCTCTCCCTGGTCGTCCCATCTGTAGCCGTCAGTGATGCTGCAGGTAAGGCTGCAGCCTCTTAAGTGTTCTCTCCTTGTTTCTCCGCCTCTCCCTCCCCTCCCTTTCAGTGCGAGATAGGTGTGCGTGTGCCCTGCATATGGATTAAATAGCTGTGTGACAGGATGGGTGGATGGGAGGGAGAGGAGGGGGGAAATATCCAGAGGCCGGCATCTGCATCTGCTGCTTCCACCTGCCCACCCTGCTTTGCCTGCCAAGGCTACCCTGCATCAGCTTTGTATCCCCAGCTGCTGAGGCACCCTGATGCCACCCATGCCCATGTGGCACCGAAGAACTTGGCACAAAGACCACTATGGAGAGATCTGGTGCACATCCTTGCAACCCGTGGCGCCTCTGAGACAGCACTTAGGACAGACAGGCAGTACTGCCGAGAGAGCACCGAGGAGGAGGGATCAGACAGACGGCAGTAAGGTGGAGGACGCTTGTGACAGCACCCAGAACTGTAGAGAGAGTGACGGGGAAGTAGGATCAGAGAGACAGCACCATAGTAGAGGCCCTCTGACAGCAACTAGGGCAGTCATCAAGAGAGTGTCAGAGAGGTTGGATCCAAGAGACGTCTAAATAGAGTTCCCATGGGGCATTCAGTAGAGCGGGGGCACCATGTATATATCTAATGCAGTCACCCACCACCTATTTGCCCGTCCACCACTCTCTAGTGCTGCCAGCCGCCACTGCCTACAATGTGCACATTTAGGGGCTTATTACGATGTCGGTCGGAGTTGCCTCCGACCGACACTGCTGCGGTCTCTGGACCGACCTCCGGTCGGCAGTTCCGACTGCCTGATTACGATGCGACTGAACACTGTTTGGTCGCATTCTCCCATTTCTCTATGGGAGCTTGTGTTATGGCCGTAAACCGGACGTAGTACAGGCTCCCATAAAGAAATGGGGTGTGTATAAAACCCTGCACCCTGTGGCAGGCACCCCATGGTGCCTGCCACACATTGCAGGAATTTTAAGGGGGGCACCCTAGGTACCCCCTCGGTGACCAACCGTAGGCTTCAGGGTGAAGGGGTCCCTGCTAGAGGCCCCCAAAGTTGCTTTCCGACAGTCTTTCCGTGTCAGAAAGGACGGCACGGAAAGGCTGTCGGAAACCGACATCGGAATCCCAACAGCGGAAACGCCGTCCATAGGGGATTATGGTGCAGGTCAGACCGGCCGGAAGACTCCGAGAACCATCCGGAACCATGTCGGAATGACCGGATAGTTTACGCTCCCACCGCTGACATCGTAATTCGGCGGTCAGACTGCAAACTGATCAAAGCCTCCGACCATGGTCGGAAAGCTTCTGACTAGCGGTTGGAGGCTTTCCAACTGACATCGTAATCGGCCCCTTGGTAGTGTTTCTCTCATTTGGAATGGCTTTTGTGTCCAATTCTCAGACAGTCCTGTCTTGCATATGCCCATGTAGTCTTATGTTGAGGCACCTCTTTCAAAGCCCATTTTTTAGCCCAATTTTCATATTGTGCATGCAGAACTGTAACACACAGTCAAACATGCACATCTTGTATCTTCTTGGCCTTTTGGGACTCATGTACAATTTGAAAATAACTTTGCCAGTCTACTCAAATTTGACTTCTATGAACTGGTCCCAGCAATCAGCCCGAACTTGCATTACCAGGCATTGGGCTTTTCTCCTGAGGCTAGCAGGGTGGGGGTAGGTTTCACTGCTAGTGGGGGCCGGTTTAGTTGCTGGGGACAGGCCATTAAAGTCCCTGTCTTGTAATACAAAACAAATGGTTTAAAGCGTCCTTTAAAACCGTTTTGTATTTGTATTTGACTGGTTCCTTTCTCCTACAGACAGGACCATGGCTGGCTGGTCCTCAGCAAAAAAGCAGGCCCCCACCAGCAGGGAAGGCAGCCTCCACCTTGACAGCCCACCGGAGAAACGCTACACTGGTTCACCAAATGCAATATTGGGGATGCTCTGGCAAAATTTGCCAGGACTGATTTTGGTGCCCAGTTCGACCTTGCCAGCAACCAGCATTTGTAACAGATATTTTGTGAAAAGACCTTAGACTATTGCGATGTCTTTGTATATCTGTAATAACCTAATAATTCAGACAGTTATTCTGATCGGTGCACTGGACTCGAACCAGCTTCAGAGAAAGGACATTTGAGAGAAAGGCTGGGAAACAAAAACACCTTGTGAAATTTCCCAGTCTCTCTTGCTAGTGATTGTCAGCATTTTACATTTTCCTGCCACAGTGCTTTTCACATAATTGAAAAATAAAATTTGGTATAGCAAACAAACTTCCTTCCTGCAAAAAAATGCATAAACCTTTGTTTTCTGAATACCCTCCGAGTGCAACAATATTTTTTTCTGCTCTCTGCTTGCAGCTGTGATCATAATTGGTATTTCACACAATGTAACCTGTCTTGAAATTAAAAGAAAACATACTGAACATGTATAAAATAGCTGCCATTGTGTTGGCCTACCAAGGTCAGCATGCCAGAGCGAAGATTAATCTTTCAGTATTGCTTCAAAACGATTCCACGATGCTGTAAGTGTGCTCTGTATAAAAACACGCAGCCCTATTCATTGTGAAAGATACGGCGGAGTTCCCCTGCCTCAATGGCACCTTACATTCATTGAAAGGGGAAAAAAATCCCTAACCTTGGTATGTCACCATTTCTGAAGGGGGCTTCAGATCTAAAAAAGAGAAAACAAAACTGGTGGAATTCATCAACTTTTGCTTTGCGGGTTCATCTGACATAGGGGTTTTTAATTTTTTTTTAAGAAGACTTTTCTGTTAATTATGTCTGTCCTTCCCACAGGGTGAATTATCCGTGGCTGCTGCCATTCATTGTGCTGAGTGGCTCATGGACACAGCGAATTCAACCTATAGAGTCGGAAAAAGCTGGCAAAACATCTCCTATTCAGGTAATGAACCCTGCAGTCCCTGTTTTGGAGGTCCACAACGTGGAGTGCTGGTGGGTTAATGTAGTGCCTGAAAGGGTTAATAGTTTTATGATGAAGTGATATTGGCTACAGCACTCTTTTTGTCTCTCGTCCTTTTCAGAGGGCAAAAGGTGTGGCAGAACATGCAACCTACAGATGTTTAAAACTATACTCTGCAATTTGAACTTTTGATTTGCATATATGTTTCAATGTGTCACAATCTAGTTTAAAGTACCGAATCGTGTTCCCTAAAAGCCCCATTCACCAGGAGCGGCTCCTCTGCTAAGGCGGAGGACCATCGCCCTACAGCTCTTTTAGTAGATCAAAAAGGAAAAAATAAAATGATAATTACGCATTGTTATTATCATTTTATTTTTCAGTCGTTGCTCAGCTGGTTAGGGGCGGGGCGGGGCTGGGCTGTGACAGGAGCAGGGGGAGGAGTGGTGAGGACTCTGTTAAGTGCGCATGATGGTTTGGCCGGCCGTCTTGGGCCAGCCAAACCATCATGCGCGCTTTGCATGTTCTCCACCAGGCTGTATTGTACAGCCTGGGGGGAGAACATGTACAGCCCCCAGTCCCTCTCTGAGCGCAGACCAATCACAACACTGCTATTAGCAATGTTGTGATTGGCTAGGGGAGTCTGGGTACTTCCTGTTCCTGTTTCCTGCCCTGGAGTCCTGGAAGTGGGCGAAGAGGACGTAGAGTCGGCGGCTGGCATGCAGGTAAGTGATTTTTAAAAGAAAATAATTCCTCCCCCTTTCTGCCCCCCACAACCTGCCCGCCCGCCCCACTGCCATTAAGTAGCAGCTGCCACTGCCATTCACAGAGCATTTTGGGCACCTAATTTCAACTTAAGTGTGGAAAAAAACAATGAACTCCTCATCATTTGCTCATCCAAGTCCTAACACCATCCTGTGTCCACACCGTGGAGATGGGCAACTCACTGCCTCCCTCATAAGGACTGCTATGAGGAACTAACTATGATGTAATACTTTCAGTACTTACCGGTAACCTCTGAATTAAGATTTTTCTTTTTCACCAATGTCCCTATGACCCTCCCTACTTTGTGCCAAGTTTCGACCGTGGTCTTCTTGTGGCTGCTTTGGTCGTGGACTCGGAAGGATTCTGAGTGCAGGTGGCCCTTCAGGGGAGCACCCAGAGGAAGTGAAGCTTACACGTTTATCTTTTAGGTTGTTAGCAGGGTGCCTCTCTTCCATGGTATGGATGCACAGCAAGATATAAGGTCTGAGAAGAGGTAAACAAACATTGGAAGAATGAGATTAGCAGTAATTATCCAAAGCATTTGGCAGGACAGATTCACAGTCTTGACTCACAAAAACAGGATATTTACCCCTTACCAATGCCAATTCCACAAGTGTAAACTTAGGTTGGGGTCAGTTTTGTGGGTGTTTTGGGGGAACACCAGCAACTTGGTGTATAGCACAAATTAAAAATCACTCGAGTAACAGTGAAAATGCGATCGGGATTCTACACGTGGCTTCATGCACTGGCGATAGGTAAGTATGATGTAAAAACAGAGGCCCCCTGCTAATGAGGTAACGTTCCTTAAGGCAGGGCTCAAATGACTCAATTTAAATACTTAAGGCAACAATTATACAACACACATATTACGATTTAAATGATAAACTGGAAAACATATTGAAAGAAAGAACCAACAAATACTATTTTTTCTTAAGAAAGTACAAAATATATTTTATTGATAATCATTTGAGCAATAAAAATAACCCAATCATACTGTTCCATTCATATCTGCAGTCGTACGCTCTCATACAATCTAAACTCATTAAAAACAACAATTTGATAACAGAAATGATCGTGATCATTAATATCCAGTTGTCATGTCTATAAAAGAACAGTGTGGCACAATTACAATTTGACTGTTGTATTCTACGCGCTTTCAGCACTGGAGAGTGCCTTCGTCAGGAAAAGGCCACAGTAAATCAACGGTGATATCTGTAAAGAAAATACTTCATATAAATGGTTCTTTCTATTGATTTGAACAAAGCTGCTAAAAAGCGTGCAATAATCTTATTGTGTTTGCAGTTAACAGACATAATCAGGGCGGTAAGTTAGAAATGTCACAAATTGACAAAAAATTGATTGACAAAAGATTGTGGCTGAAATTAGAAAGAATATCTCTGGGATAATACAGGAAATACAGGAAAGAATACAGTTATTCGTAATATATATAGATCAATTAAAGAAAGAGAATAATGGAATAAAGTTAATAAAGAGAATAAAACTAAAGAAGTTAAGCTTATGTATATAGCACGTGAATAGTGATAAGAGAAAAGGAAAGAACCACAACCAAGAATGTTTGAATTAGAACTTCACCATAATTAAAACCTATTGTGTCCCTAATGGTGAAGATAGTTTAAACAAAAATAATCTTTACCCTGTTTTTGTCAGAGGTGCCCGAGCTGCATCTACGGATTGCGCAGCGCGATTTTTCCTGTGGGATTTAGTTTTAAAACTAAAAGATAAAAGCATAACCTTTATTAACATCTCATGTATGGTGCTATCATGTTTTTGTCCATATTCACAGTGATAGATACCTTAAAGGATTTTACTTCAGGTATCAGGATGTATACTGCAATTACGTCAGGACAATATAATGCTGACATTAGATTCTTTAGAAAGGGCATCCATGACCGATTACTGAAAAAAGAGAAAACAATGTTGCGATATTTACAATGTTTTTAGTTTGTTGTGTTGAGGTTAGTATTCAAGTAAATACTATAGTTAACTCATTCTAATTTTATCTGACTTGGTTCTTGACCTTATGTCCTAGACAGTTCTGTGATATGCTATTCATGATGGTACTCTTAAGATAACTAGCCCGTTTTAAATGGTTCCAGTAACCAAATTTAAGTACCATGCTGATTATTTAGAGAAGAATGGATCATGTACTTACATCACGTTGCAAAGAACGATTCACAAAAATAATTGATTCTGAAAAATGGAAAGGCAAGAAACAACAGTATTAGATCTCTATAGTATGTGACTTGCCTTAAGAGAACTAAAGTATAAAGTTATTGTGGCAACCTGAGAGTTCGCTACATATATTAAACTTACAGGCATGTTTACAAGAAATATGCTTGTGCTGAGAGACATGAAGAGTAAAGATATGGTGGCATTTATTACGTTTGCGGTAAAATCTAAAATAGCCACAAGCGTCAGCTGTAATATTAGGAAAACTCACCCAGCGTATGGCGACAAATTGTTGAGCTAATGATATTGAAAACAAATTTGGGGGACATATTGGTGCGGTAATTTAAACTGTTCTAAGAGACTATCAGATATGTAAATTATAGTCATCGAGTGAAAAGAATCCCCCATGGCGAAAAAACATTATTAATAATTTGGGGGTCTGCCTACACGTACTGAATTAAATTTTTAAAATACAAGATGACACAAGAACTATGTAAATGATAACTAAATAACAGCCCAGCAGTGACAAACATCCGATTAAATAATAAGTAATGAATACAGTTCTCATTTTTAGTTGTTAACGCCGGATATGCTAATAGTACCCGCTATTCGCAGTGCAATAGAGGGATACTCAATCAGCCTGCGTGTACTAAGTTCACGAAAGAATGTTCGGGCAATAACTTACTTTTTTGTCGATGCTGGGTCGCCGGATATGGGATTCCTTCTCACGTCTTAGCCGTGTGTGAGGACTAACCGGAACTATGAAGATTTCCCCATTATAAGCGACCGGAGCCGGTCACGTGATGTTTTGCGGCCAATCAGGCACAATCACTGCAAACACTTTATTGAATCGCAGGTTGTTGACACGTGAATGTAAACCATGGATAAGAGGCTACATTTAACAGCTGCCTGCTACTTCTTTTTGCTGCAATATACAATGGTGTTCAATATCCTAAGTAACATATTTGTCTTGTGCCTCGAGGATGTTAGGGATTATTTATTTAAGATTGCCAATAGATTGATTATATTGAAATTACTATTTTTATCTCTTCTTGTAATTATACTCTTATGAGAGTTTAAGTACCATATGGAGGTAACCCAAAGGCAATAATGGCTAAATTTATGGACATTGATGGAAACGTTCAAAAACAACAATATATGGTTGTGAACTGTCTATTTTCAACCGTGATACAAATACAGTATTAGAGCTAGCGCCCTTCGGTTTAATCAGAGGATACAGGATATTGGGTGCATCTATTCTACATGTCAGATACATATTAGACTTTTTTTAAGTCAAGTATGACAATGTATCAAGGACAATTAGATCATGTACTGGTATGTAGATCAATAATACATAAAAGAATCCAAGGTATAAAAATTGAAAAAACAAACTATGTGGGGCAAGCAAAAAACTAACAGGTGTTGTAACGTATTGCTTGTTCCCACAGGATTTCTTGATTTAAACCTCGTGAAAATGTGTCTAGGGTAAAAATCCAAAACACTTCTCTTCTTTTTCTTATCACTTCAGAGTCTGTACCTGGTTTATCATTGATTTTTTCCAAAATGAGCCAGTCAATCTGTTCATGGCTATGTCCAGCTTCCAAATAGTGTTTAACTAAAGGAGCACTGGTCTTTTTTGTGCGAATAGCTGAACGATTTTCAGTCAACCTAGTTGCTAGAGTTCTTGATGTTTCCCCTACATATCCCATTTGACAGGGACATAATAAGAGATAGATAATATTTTTAGTCTTGCAGTTGGTGAACGATTTCATGGTTATTGTATGGGAATTGTACGTAAATGTCTTTGTTATTATTGCATTGTCACAGGCTTTACATTGCAAACATTTATTATTGCCTAATAGAGGAGTTGAGTCATTCAAGGTGAGTTGGAGTGACGATTTCTTGTTATTCATGCGGGAATGTACAATTTGATCTTTTAGATTTTTATTACGCCTATGGGCGAACATAGGACGTGGTAATTTGTCCTCCTCCTTCGAGTTGACATTTAAGATGTGCCAATTTGCACATACTGCTTGTCGTACTTTCTCATTTGCAATTGAATGTCTTGTTACGCATACTAACTTTGGAGCAGCTTTAGGGGGATGGTTGCTAAGTAGATGGTTTCTGTCATAATATCTTGCACGTTTATATGCTTCACGTACCAGCCTGTTTGGGTATCCGCGTGATATAAATTTGGATCTCATCATATGTGATTTTTTCTCATAGTCAGCAATGTTGGTACAGTTTCTCCGAAGACGGAGAAACTGGCCAAAAGGGATGCTTTCTCTTTGTTTATTCGGGTGAAAACTGGTGAAATGTAACAAGGTGTTTCTTGCTGTCGGTTTAACATATAGGTCCACTTCAAGAGCATGATCTTGTTCCTTAATTTCAATATCCAGAAATTCAATGTTGCTTTGACTAGTATGGGCAGTGAATTTTAAGTTGTGATCACAAAGATTGATCCATAAAAGAAATTCAGATAATACATTTGGTTCATTTGTCCAGATGAAAAATATATCATCTATATAACGAGCCCAATTTTTAATCGACTCATAAAAAGGGGCTACTTCGTTATATATGTAGATGCTTTCAAAGTGGGACATGTATATGTTTGCTACCGTGGGAGCGCAGGACGCTCGCATGCTTACTCCCTTCACTTGTCGGTAAAGGTTACCGTTAAGATCAAAGGTATTTTCCTATAGCACTATTTTCAGGATTGCATTGATGAAATCCGGACAGCAGTCTATTTTGAATTGCTCTATGAACCAATACATAGGTAAGTATGACCATGTCATTAGATATTTGGGCTGTCACCTCAGTGATAAGTACGTAAAATGAACGAACGTTGTATCAAAAAATGATTTTGAGATTCTGTAATGATTAATCTTGTAGAGGATGTACAGTGACAATATTTTAATTTGTCATTATATGATGCTAATTACTTCGAAATAATAAAGTTCTTTTATAAGCTAGGTTTATGAATTGGGCCGTTTCTATGTTATGTTTATAGTTATGTTATATTAATATATTTATAGACCATGCTAATTTCTAAAAAGTTGTCCTGGTGCTGAAGACAAAACAGACCTGTAAAAATGTAAGTAGAACAGAAACTACTGAAGATAAATCGAGTTTTTTAATGCTTTACGAAAAGCAGGTATTGGGTTTTAAGCAATGTAACTGCTTACGGGCTGTGACAGAGAAACATCTGCCTCCAAAGAGTACACTCTTAAAGCTGGCAACCACCAATAAGAAACCATCAGTGTGGACCTCAGGTTTCGAGTAGACAGATAGTGGATAAATTTGGACTGTAGGTAACTGAGATTTGTTTCATAAAAGGCTCTGTGTAGCAACGGAGAGTTTTAAATCAAATCCTTTTTGGAATTGTAGCCACTAACGTGTCCAAAGCTGCAGATACAGAGGCATAACGTGGCAGACAAAGGGCCAGCTTGGCTGTGGCTTTTTGAATGTGTTGAAGCCTCAATAAAAGTCCAGTAGGGGAGTCCAGGAAAAGAGAACTGCAATAATCCAGTCGACTCAAAATAATCACCTGGACCACCACTGAGCACACAGAGAAAGGAAGAAGCAGCAAGATTTTACTCAGAACCTGTAGCATAAAAAAGAGCAGGAAGCAAAAGGAGGATTAACCTGTTTGAAGAGGGTCAAATTGTCATCCAGAAGGAACCCTAGATTCCGTAATACCTTGGCTGGGCGGGGTGCCTTTGGCCAAAATGGTGGCCAGAAACCCAAGGGAAAAGTTCCCGAGGGAATACTCAGGAAAGTAAAGATGTCTTGTCTCTCAAACACAGTAAGTGATATTAAGTTTTGACGTGTACTTTAACCATAGGTACTTCCAGTACTTCTTCCAGTACACACACATTTCCAGACAGGCCTGCTCTGTCCATGAGCATACAGAAGTAAAACACCATATACAGCGTAATGCCAACATTTGGAAGCAAGAAAGAGGGACGTTTAAAAAAAAAAAACATCAGAGGAATTTAGTTGGCTTGGATTGAATTGGAGGAAATTTTAGGGAGGAGACAACCAAAATAAAGCTGTATTTGGTTTAAAAAATCATGAGTCACCCTGCTGAGACAAGTGTGTTGGCAAGTATGATATGGGTAGAAATGGAAGTCGATGCAAATATTCTTCAAGCGCAGAAACACTTTGGCAATGGGCCTACATGCATAGGGGCACTATCTATTACTGTAAGTGGGACAAAAAAGCTTGGGAGGGTTCTCTAAAAACAGGCATGGGCAAAGAAGTGTAACTAGGAATATTTTATAAGAGGCGCCGCCTTAGTAATACGTAACACCCTGTGTATATGATTATAATACCTTCATCACCTTCATCCCAATTATTTTAAAGGAGAATAATGGAAGTAATCACAAGGCTGGGCTTACATCCCCCCACTTTTCAAAAAAAGTAACAGTGGGAAGCCGCGGCCAACAGCCAATAGGTCAAGAGAGCCACGGTCAAAAAAGTTTGGGAACCTCTTCCTTATCTATTGGGAAAATTACCTCTATCACAGTGAGCCTAAGGTTTCTGGACCTGGGGCAGCCTGTGTGGTGGTGATCCCTTAGTTTAACAGGACTTTCCTACTGGGATTGGTTCACAAAATGACCCCTGGCAGGGCATCTTGGGCAAGACAAGACCTTCGCCAGGCTTGTCGCACACATCTATTGGCCCCAGATGAAGGCGGCCTCAGATGCATTCTGTAGGTCCTATCCCACCAGCCACTACTAGTGGGTCTGCAGCACTGATTGTGCAACCTAATTAAGTAGCACTCTAAATATATCTCAGGCCTGCCATTGTCACATAACATTTCTACCTGCTCCCCAAGCAAAATGTATCAGTTATTAAATCTAATAAGGTAAGCCAACGTAATCCTATGGGAGGTAGACTAATACAAATTTGTGAGTTTTTTACTACCAGGACATGTAAAAGTTTAAAGTACATTTCCAACCTTTTAAATAATATGCACCAGGACCTATGGGATGTTCAGGGCCTAAGCAAGGGATGACTTGTTTGTATTCAAAAGGGAGTTTTAGACCTGGCAAAACAATTATTTTGCCAAGTCGAATTGGCAGTTTAAAACTGCCCACAGGCTTCAATGGCAGGCCTGAGACATGTTTTATAAGGCTACATAATTGGGTGGTACATCCTGCAGGCCCACTAGTAGAATTTAATTTGCTGGCCCTGGGTACATGTAGTACCGCTTTAGTACGAACTTATAAGTAAACTAAATGTGCCAAAAGGGTGTACACCAATTTCACCATGTTTAGGAGAGTGAGCACAAGCACTTTAGCACTGGTTAGAAGTGGCTAAGGCCAACAAAAACGAATTCAGAAAACTAGCAGGGGTGAAGACAAAACGTTTGCGGGTGACCCTGCAGAGAGGGTCAAGTCCCTCAAAAACAATTAAGTATTCATATGCATATTTTGTAATTAATTACGCTTTACCGCAAAAATAGTACAAAAATAGGCATCCACCATTTTGTGATCAGTGCGACAGTTACCTCCGAGGTGAACACACACACTCAAAAG
This sequence comes from Calotriton arnoldi, assembly GCA_963921515.1. Lineage (NCBI taxonomy): Eukaryota > Metazoa > Chordata > Amphibia > Caudata > Salamandridae > Calotriton > Calotriton arnoldi. The sequence continues at coordinate 748,509 of CAWUFW010001850.1, read as the reverse complement.
ATCAACAGATACTACATGACTGATTTTATTTTAAGACTTTCACCTATTGCTGTATGCAAGTATAACTACAATAAAAATGATAGTCACATTTATCTCAGAGATCATTTATATTAACATTAAATATATGTTTTTCCTAGTGTTTTATAGAAAATGGTGTCCTTACACCGAGGCATGGAACATTAGCTTGACAACCAAATAACGAAGCTAATTATTGTTTTTTTTGTCCTCATTTGCCTCAATCCCCATTGAACACACAAGCTGTCCATACCATAACTCCGCAGTCTGAGGAGAATAGGCGTGAAGTTGGAATCTCACGGTGCCTTCAGCCTATACGGTACATTGGCAGACATGGATGTTGCTTCCCCCTGAAAGGGGGAGAGGTTTCTCTCCGACTAGGTCCGCAAGAACCTGAAGGACATCATCGTTGGCGGACGAGCGAGGGTGCCCAACGTTGGCGGACGAGCGAGGGTGCCCAACGTGGTCCGAAGAGTATCAAGGAGGCATAATCATAGGACCCGCTGTTCATGGGTACAAGGTTAAAACAAGAGTATGCCTCCCTATCATTCATGCCTTAACCCACTTAAGCAACAGGTCCCAAAATGCTGTCTTTTTACTGCTACAGGCTCTGGACAAGTCAATCTTAGATGTCTCGAACATCGACGCCAACCACTCGGAATGCATGGGAGGAGTAGGATCAGTCCAACGCTTGCATATTTGCCTCCTGGCTAGCAAAATAGCGTAAAATAAAAGAGAGCTAGATGGACCCGTGACTTGTTTTGTAAGGCCAAAGATTATCAGGGCCAAATCTATTTGAATTGGGGCTTTCAAAATACTCTCCAATGTCTTCCGGACTTCATCCCAAAACAAAACAATGGCAGGACAGTCTTGGAACATATGAATGTCTGAGGCTTCGACTAGACCACACTTCTTACAGTTGACTTGCGAACCATTTGAAAACTTAGACAGCCTTAGAGGGGAAAGATAAGCCCTATGTACGGTGAATATGTGGTTTCTCTTCAGCCAAGCAGGTTTTACTATGGTAAAGAGAGTCTTAAATGAATTCTGCCACAGTTGCTCACACTGTACATTTGAAAGATGTTCACTCCATACTTCATTTGCGAGTTTGAATTCTCCATCCACGGCCTCTTCTATAGCCCAGTACCAGTAGGAGACCTCCCTCCTCCCTACTGGCCTGGCTACTAACTGTTGTTCAAGACTATTACCCCAGCCTATGGATTTCTTTATGGCTTTGCTGGGTTTTAACCCAGCTCTGCAGCTGGATGTACTTGAACTTTGAGAGGCCCACTCCCACTCTCTCTCTCAGTTGTTCCCATGAAATGACTGTACCCTCATAAGCCAGATCTCCCCATACTTTCAGACCCGCTTCCCTGAGTGGTAAAGCAAGCCTATCCTGAAGACACTCCGGTGAGCCCGGTGAGTCCCAAAGTGGCGCTAGACTTGAAAAATAATTGAGGCCCACCAGGTGCCTCAGTCTAGCCCATGCTCTGACCATTGCCTGGAGGACTTTGAGTTTAACCTGTTTGAAGAATTTTGGTTCCCCAAATGTAAACAGAAAGCCCTCCTCAGATAAACTGGCCCCCCTTTACATAGCCAGGAACATGCCTCCTGCCCCAGTGCTTACAGGCATTTTTAACAACATCCGCGAGTGTGAGAACTGAAAGGCCCAAGCGTAATACTGTAGGTCAGGTAGCGCAAGACCCCCCTTCTCTCTCCCACGCCTTAATTTTTTCTAGGCTATTCTAGTGGTTCTGTATGCCCAGATAAAAGTGTTTACAGCCTGCTGAACTTTATCGATAGCTGGTTTATCAAAGTGTAGGGGGATTGAATTAAAGAGAAAGGTTATCTTGGGTAATACCACCATCTTAACTAAATTCACCCTCCCCAAAAGCTAATTATTGTTAAAGTATGTATTTTTACAATGTAAATAAACTGATACTGATAATACAAACATTTTCTGAAGAAATTATTTACTTTATGAAAAGAGTAAAAAATGTAAGAAACACTTTTAAAGAAAACATACAATGATGCTAAAATTAGAGTACACACTGTTAACAGAAACAGGGACACATTTGCTATTTTAAACTTCATTGTGGGCACACTCGGAAGGTGCTGGGCATGGGTAAGGGGGCAGATTTACTATTCCCAACTCCACCCCGTCCCAACACGAGGAAGGTTCTTTACACAGGAAAGGGAAACAGATTTACTATTTCCAACTCCACCATGTGCCAACTCGAGGAATTGCTGGACACGGTATTCAGACTGTGGGGCCGATTAAGATGTCGGTCGGAAAGCCTCCGACCGTTATCGGAATCTTCCGATCGCGGTCGGAGGCATTCTGACCGACACGGTCGGTTTGCGGTCCGATCGCTGAATTATGATGAAGGCGGTCGGAGAGTAAACCGGGCCGTCATTGCGACGCGGTTCCGACTGGCTCTCGGAGTCTTCCGGCTCTCGGAGTCTTCCGACCGGTCTGACCCTCACCGTAATCCCCTTTGGATGGTGTTTCCTCCATCGGGATTGCGATGTTGGTTTCCGACAGACTTTCCGTGCCAGCCTTTCAGACATGGAAAGGCTGTCAGAAAGCGACTTTGGGGGTCCCTAGCAGGGCCCCCTGCGGCCTAAGGTTGGTGGTCGAGGGGGTACCTAAGGTTCCCCCCTGTAAACCCCTGCAATGTGTGGCAGGCACTAAGGGGTGCCTGCCACAGGGTGCAGGGTTTTACCCCCCATTTTTCTACAGGAGCCTGTATTACGGCCGGCTTATGGATGTGACACAAGCTCCCGTAGAGAAAAGTGAGTATGTGACCGAACAGTATTCGGCCACATCGTAACCGGAACCGCCGACCTGAGGTCGGTCGGTCCCGAGTCCGAGATGGTGTCGGTCGAAGGCAACTCTGACCGACATTGTAATAAGCCCCAAAATATAGAAACTAAAATATTGTCCTAGCAAAATATTAACTACAAAATATTGTCATATGGAAATATCATTGTCAAGAATATCAATTTTAAGGTAAGTAATATCGATTTTGAAAATATCAAAGTCATTAATATCGTTTACAAAAATATAGTTAATAATATAGTTTTTAAATTATTGTTATGTATTTGAAACGTATATGATGTAAATTGTTTGTATACTTATTGTTTATGTTTTTTAATGTAGTTGTTACATTTTTAGTTGTTATTAATTTTATTTTAAATAATCTTTGTGATTGTTAATACCGTAGCGGGTTGTGGGTTTATAGGGGTACATAGTGGAAAGCAATTTAATAATAATTACTTAATAATTATTTTCGACAGATGGACACTTTTGCACGGGTTCCCTACCCTTTTCTTCCCCAGTTTCGGCATGCACATCTTTAAGATAAGAAAAAAATTCTAAAATCTAAAAAATCTAATAACCTTATAAATTGTTTTATTGTTGTCATCCCACAACAGTAACATCCCGTATTTTAATATATGTTTGTGGTTATCTTTTACGTTGCACATCGCTTCACTTTTGTTTAGGTTTGTATTTCCATGTGTTCCATATGATCTTTTGACACTTGGCAAATGAAGATTTTTAGTTTTTACATGGCACTGCCACCAGCTCTCTTGATGTCGGGGTTTGTACGTGTGCAAGGCCTGATCATTGCCACTAGATGAATGTATTTACTTCAGTCTGTACATGTCAGTACTTTCTTGCATACAGCCACCAGCACTGTTGAACTTATTTCAATTTTGAATTTGATCATATCATTATGTACAAGTATTGAAATGTCTGGTGGACTTTCCATATCAAATATGTACCTCTGCCTCATGTATTTCTAGCATACATTTGCATTGCGTTTCTTGTATTGTAAGACGTCTCAAGATGGCCCCCACACTTGTGGGTGATTCCTTTTACTCCATTGGAGACCCTTGTTTATGTTTTCACATGGCTATGTATTGCACCCGTCCAGTTTAGTCAGTGTGTGATCAAGACAGCGCTTCTTTCGAAACGCGTAACGACTTGACTAATAAACCAGCACTGAGTGGCATTCCCTGAGCGTGCGTATTATTGGAACTCTCTTTGTGGTATTTGCGACCGGCTGGCTCCGCCGGCATCATGCACCACCTGCTAACGGGCCGTGGTCTCCAGCAGCAGCTCTGTTTTTGGCGGATATATATATATATATATATATATATATATATATATATATATATATTCATTGTTATATTATTACATTATTTTAAAAATTCAGAAACAATAAAATAAATTAAAGTTATTAGTTTAAAAATCGTTTTTTAACTAGATATATGTAAATATATGTTTTATAATTGTTATATTTGTTTAAATATACAATTAGGGTCACGTGGCTTGGAGCGTCAAGATGGCGGTCGCACTCTAAGAGGGCTCTGGACCCCTCCGTCATCTGCTCCGAATCCACTGGCTCACCGGAGCCAATACTGCAATCCTCATTGGTGGTGCTGGTCCGCTGATTCCTGCGGCGGACTATCACGCACTCCGAGTCGTGCGGGACGGCATTCCTGGGGCGGACCGGCTCCGTGCGGAGGTGCCAGGCCAACACAAGATGGCAGACCTGGGACCCCGGTCGGCGTGAGGAGGGCCTTCAGTGAATCGGAGCCCCCCGGGGGCCCTGTGTGGCAGTGAGGAAGTGCTTCGTGCCCTGCCCGAAGGATCCAGCGCGGCCAGAGGTGAAGAGGCACCGCCGGAGCCCAGGGAGCCGCTCCCACACCTGCAATCACTAATGGTGGGTGCGTTCTCCTAGGCAGCCGGCGGGGTGCTGGACACATCTGGGGCAGCTGAGTGTTCGCCCACGCACTGACATGGCATCGCTTTGAGAGGGCCCCATGCACCGGCCGCCCTGAAGTCTGAGAGTGCGGGGGAGCCCGCAACAAAGAAAGTACCTGCCTCCCGGCCCAGAACTGCAGAGGTGGGCCACGGACGGTTCCCCAGCAAGACTTCTTCGTGCGTGGGCAGTGGGGAGGCAGTGGAGAGACAGCCCCGGGAGCCGCAGCTGTGTCGGCGACCCCTGGGGGTGGGACCTCACCCTGGGATCGGCTGGAGACGTGGGTGAGAGGGGATCCTGAGGCCAGGGGGGGGCGCTGAGAGTCCCCGACTGGCACCACAGACACTGCGCTTTTGAGTCGAGTGGCCGGCCTCGGATCTGGAGCGGAAGGCCTGCAGCGGTACCCTCCCCCACCAGATATCGAAATTTGCCCCGAGGGGACCTCAAGCAGAGAGCGCGAAGGGGCTAGCCAACATGAGACAGTATCTGCCCTGCGCCTCCTGACATCACTGGAGAGATACAGGGGGACCCCCCTCTTGGTGATTCTGGGCCAACATCGAAGGCGGCTGAATCGGCAGGCCCTCTGACCTGCCGTTGGATATCGGCATGCGCCAGGCCTGGAGGCGGTCGTGTCGCATGGGCCACCACCCATCCCCACTGCCGTGCGGACTGACGGATACACCAGACAATGCCTGCGGCCCACCCCGGAGAAGTTTGGGAGTGGTGACATGGGCCCCGGTCCCCGAAGCTGATGCGAGTTGGAGTGGAGGCGCAGAGACCTAGGCTGCAGTACTCTGAGGCCCGTCGTGCCCTGAAGAGATAGATGAGGCGCGGCCCCGGGGGGGCAGTCTCGAGAAGAATCCTGCCTTGCCTGGGCAAGCGGAGTGGGTGCCTGAACTGGCGGCCAACAGGGGCCCATTGAAGCGGACACCCTATGGCATCCTGTGGTCTGGCCGGAGCACTCTGCAGGGACGCCGGTGGCTCCGTATCCACAGCGGGGCCACTACCATGACAGGTATTCCCCCCTGAAGTGATCAAACCAAGCCCGGAATGGGCAAGAGAGGGCATCGGACAGGGTGGCCTCGGCCTCACCAGGAAGAGCTGTGGGCCCCCAGGGAGACAACAGAGGTGTCCTGTCACTAGTCCATCCACACTGCAAGACAAATGAATACTCCTCATCACTGAGGGCCGATCCTGTACGCAGAAATGGTCCTGAGCAGAGACAGCGACATGGCCATCCCCCCCCTTGGCGCCTTCGGGGATACCACCAACGAAGAAACACGAGATCTGTTCATCAGATGCCCACCCAAAGAATGCACACCTGGACTGAGAGCCCTGGGCTCTCAGGGCCCGGCCTGCCACCCCTGGAGAGACCAAGGAGATGCCCACCTACTTGAAGGTGCAAAGGGTGCGCCCTACTGCATGCCCCTCCATCCGAAGAGGCCCGGGTCCACCCCCCACGTCGAACAGGGGTTGCTCCTGTAACTGGCTATAGATCCCGGGCAGTGTCTGACCGAGTGGACCCATGACGGCCTGCTGAGCTGCCGTCCATCGTTCCCACTGTCCATGGGGAAAGACAGGGGAACTAAATAGACGGCAGCACAAACCAGAATCGACCAATACACTTCAAATGGTCCCGGGCCCACTGAAGCTATCGCTGAGAAAAATCCCCTCCCAGAAGGAGACCTTAACGCAATCCTCCAGGCCTTACGCTCCTCGCAGGCTTCGGTCGAAAACAAAATAGGCGAGGTTTGAGTTGACATGGCCCTCCGCAACGCCATGGCCCGTATATCAGAAGCTGAATCCCGCCTTCCCACAGTCGAGGATGAGGTGCACCAACTGAGAGAACAAGTCACGCAACTTAGATCCCACACGAAGGAACTGCACAAGAGGGCTGAAGACGCCAAAAATCGGTCGAGGCGTAACAACCTCCAACAGGTGGGCTTCCCGGATGGGGTTGAGCAGGGTCAAGCGGCGACCCTCATCGAGAATTGGACAAAGTACTGGATGCCAGAGGGAGTACTGTCGACATGGTTTGCAGTGGAGCAGGCCCACCGATCACTGGCACCCAAACCACCACCAGGAGCCCCTCACCGGCAAATCATCACCAGGATTCTCAATTTCAAGGACAGAGACGCTATCCTACAAGCGGCCCGGTCCCAAGCAGTCCTGACCTACTAAAGCCACAATATAATGATTTTCCCAGACTACACCAGGGAAGTTCGGGCCCAGCGACGATCCTACACGGAGGTCAAACAGAAGCTGTGTGTACTCAACCTCCAACATAGACTGCTCTTCCCGGCCCGTCTCCATGACATCTTACAAGATAAAACCCACTTCTTTGAATCACCAGAGTCGGCCTGGGCCTCGCTCAATGAGGAGCGCCTTCTTGGATCCCGAGTGGCGGCGCACCTCTGGTGCCCCGGACTAGGTGGTGTGCTACATGTAGGCTCTGGGTCCCGGAGGCGGCGCACCCGCTCCCGCAGGGGCCGAGGTGCTCGGGGAGGTCTGTCTGTCTCACCTGCTGCTGCCGATCATAACCCCGAGGAACTGCTTGGACCGTCAGCTGCTAAGGCCCCGCAGCGCGGCCGATCCGTAGAGAGCCCCTCTGCCGAGAGAAGTCCCCCCGAACCCCCAGACGTTGGATCCACGGACACTGATCTCTCCCGAAGCCCGACCATCTAGGACATGCAGTCTAGAAGCTGACCAGCTCCACACGGAGATGAACATGCCCAGGAACTGGGCTGAACTGTCCAATTGAGCCAATGTATCCAGCTGGATTCATTCCACATGATGTACACATCCTGACGAATGGAGGGGTCCACCACGCAACTTCTGTACTAAGCTCTTTAGTTTAGTTTTGTTACTATCACTGTTATTAGGGTGACAGATGCTTCCTTTCCCGAAGTATAGGGTGGGGGGAGGGTTGGGGGGTGGGTTGTGGGGTGGGTTCGGGACCGTTGTCCCAAGTTATGGTTCACCTTTGTTAGATGACTGCAGCACTCAATCTCTCACTCAGAGCAAACACGTGCACGGCTCTTGCGCCAGATGACCAGACCTCTTCACACACCTATCTGCTGATCAGCCTGACCCTCCGGGCCGGCTGCACCAAGTGCCCCCTGAGTCACCACATGCCGGATCCTGTCTTAGAACGTCAATGGCCTACTAGACAGGGTTAAATGCACGGCAGTCCTGCAATATGCTCACAGACACACCCGGCGCCCTTCTACTCCAAGAAACACACCTTATGGGTAACCACTGCCCCTTCCTCGCGAGGTATGGGTTTGACAGAGCCTGTTATGCAGGCTTTGAACGAGGCTCACATGGGGTAGCAATCCTTCTTCGGCGCACTCTTGCCTTCGGGCCCACCAATGTAATCAGAGACCCTAAACATATCCTCCCTCCCCCTGGGCTTGACGGTGATCGGGGGTGACTTCAACGCGGTCATGCAACCCGATCTAGACACCACAGGCACACCCTCCCCAAACAGGACCCTATGTGCCAGAAGTGGGAGACGAACCTGGGCCTGTGTGACGTCTGGAGGACGTGAAACCCCAGAACCTCCCAGTACACTCACACCTCTGCGGCGCACCACACACATGCATGTATTGACCTGGTCTTCATGCCCACCCCTGAGTGCTGAGAGGTCTACGACATTAGCATCCTCCCACGGGGCATCTCAGACCACTCGCCACTTCTCCTCAGACTAGGGGACCCTGCGGATATGCTACGTCCCATCTGGAGGCTGAATGTCTGGTTCCTCCAGGATAGCAAATTCCGGAAGGCGATCGGAGACGAGCTCCAACAATACTTCCTCGCTAACCAAAACACAGTCCCCTCTTCGGGGACTCTTTGGGAGGCCGGGAAGGCCACCATCTGCGGCTTTGCCTGGGAGGTCAAGCGACAGGCACAAGACAGCTGACTCACCCTCCTCGAAGCCGAAGCGGCCCGCCTGGATTGGGCCTCAACCGCAGCCATGGGCGAAAAGGAGGAGAGACAGCTTGCGCTCCTGAGAGATGAAATCAAGCAACTCTCGCTAGATTCAGCGAAACTGTTATGGAGGTCCTCGGTTGCCCACGTATATGGCTGGGGGGACAAAAAACAGGAGGATACTCCATAGGCTGGCATTGTACCCCATGGCGAACCGCATAGTCCCTGAGATCCAAGACCTATCAGGCGTTATCCACCGCACGCCAGTCTCCATAGCCGAGGCCTTCGCCGACTACTACTCCCGGCTTTACTCACCAGTCCGATCCGACACTCCGACCCCTGCACTGTCCGGGCTGCGAATGATCCAGCTCCCCCGGCTACATGAATCAGAAGCGGCCAGTCTAGACCTCCCTGTCACGCGGGAGGAAATAGGAGCGGCCATCTCCCTGGTAGCTGCTGTGAAGACGACCCGGGTCAGATGGCTTCCCACAGGAGTACTACACCTCATACCGAGACATACTAATTCCCTACCTCCATAACCTCTATGTTGAGGTGGTGGAGACAGGGAAATTCAGACCCGAAACAGATGTGGCGACCATGGTAGTCATCCCTAAAACGCAGCCCCCTTCATTTTCCTGTTCCGACTATCGCCCAATTTCACTGATAAACTCGGAAATTAAAACATATGCGACAATCCTAGCCCAACGGCTAAGACCAGTGCTCAGCAAACTCATTCACCCAGACTAGTGCCGCTTCATGCCTTCACGCAGTACGAGACATTGCCTTCGACGCCTTCACCTAGCCCTGGCTTATCAACACCTACTCTCCCTGTACTTAGCACTCCTGCTTATCGACTTCGAAAAGGCCTTCGATACGGTCGATTGGCTATATCTGGGAGATGTGCTTGGCGCAGCAGGCCTCTGCCCTCACTTCCGTCGCATGGGCCAAGCTCTTTACTTCAGACCCATGGCGCGGGTGCTTATCAACGGAGTCCTCTCGGACACGTTTCCGATCAGAAGAGGAACAAGGCAAGGATGTCTCCTATCGCCCCTCCTTTTTGCCCTGGCGATGGAGCCACTGGCATGCCTCATTCGACGAACACATCCAAGGTTGGAAATGGAGGGGTTTGCACGAGAACCTGATCGCCCTTTATGTGGACAATGTCCTGCTCTTCCTAGCTGACCCGGCACGGTCGGGGCCTAGGTGCCTCCAACTCCTTTGCATCTTTGAGCAGGCATCAGGCCTGCGACTGAACCCTGCCAAGTCAACCTTAGTGCCCCTTCACATATCGAGAGACTGCTTTGACTGGCAATCAACCATCCCGATACGGCGTCAGTCATTCAAGTACCTGGGTATCTGGGTTGCGCTGCTCCCAATTTTGGCATGGTCACTCAACATCACACCACTAGTTGAGAAAACCAAGGAGGACCTCCGCGGCTGGCAGGCTCTCCCGCTCAACCCCTTGGGGGGGATTGCCCTGTTTAAAATGATTCTGCCTGCTTCCTATACATCATCCAAAACACCCCGTTCCACCTCCCGCGGAGTTGGTTCAAGGAGCTGGACAGCCTCGCCACAGCGTTTCTTTGGGGGAACTTGATGCCTCGAATGGCCCTTGCCCACTGCCAAATACCGCCTTTCGACTGAGGCATGGGCATGACCAATCTCTACCAATACTACCTGGAAACTCGCCTATTAGTCTTGCATGACTGGTTCAATGGTGGATGGTCTGACCCAGCCTACCGGGTTGAGTGTAAGAGGCTGGGGCTGTCCCGGATCCAAGCAATGCTCTATGGCGACCCGATACCTACTGCACTACCCAGGGTGACTCGGGCGGTCCTACTGGCCTGGCGCACTGCCTTGTGCCATACACCCTGGGACACCAAACTAACGCAGCAGACACCCCTCTGGCACGGCTCAAGGCTTAGGGAGGTGGGGGCTGTGGAAGGCTTCAGGAAATGGGATCTGATTGGTATATCACAGCTGGGGGATGTATGGACGGGGGATCATATACGCTCCTTCCAGGACCTTAAGACCATCTACTCCCTTCACCTGTCCCAATTTTACAAATACTTACAGCTCCGCCACGCTCTCACCTCGCACGTCCCCACAGGTACTACACTTTCAGAATTCAGTCCTCTGGAGGCCCAGATCATGATGGCTAATTTGGGGAAGGGGGGTGTCGAGGATCTACCGGTCACTGACCAATAACGGTCCGATCACATTCGACCCTCTCAGACACCGATGGGAGGCATGGTTGGGCCAGCTGGAGGAGGAGGACTGGCGGGACGTCCTGAAGGCTCCTAAAACATGATGTATTTTGCAGAAATCAATACAACAGTGTCTCGAGGTTTGCCATCAATGGTGGGGCCCACTTTCACGGTATTATCTACCTAGACAGCTATGGTTCATATACTTACCTTATGAATGAGCCTTTTCATAGAGTCACATCAACTTGGATACTCTAACCAGGGGTACTGTATGAACGATAGAGTAAATATATGGATAAAGAAATACACTGGCACAATCTTTTCATTGATCTTATACCTATTTATGAGAAAAATCGTTTTAATTATTCACATCACTGTTATTATACATGCACCTACGCCAACCTATAGCGATAATAATCACGCTAAGGGTAATGCACACCAGGCCCTCCAATGGATGACCCGGCCAATATGAAACTACCATGACAAGAAACTAATGCTACTATACTTTTGTCCTACACTTTTCTCTTTTCAGAAACGCTACTCCTTTCTACAGATTTGGCGGCACTGGTTAGTTTAGGCCGCCGCTTGATACTAAAATTGAACTTCCTTTGGTCCTGAAGAAGCACTTTGGATCTCCTTCTGAGGCCACATACAGCGCGAAACATGTTGACTGTTATATATGTTCATTAGGGACATATACCCAGCTACAGAGGGACATAATATCCCCTAGAGCAGCACCACACACTTTTGTTTTAACAATGACAGAGGGATCACCCTAATAAATAGTACCCACCCTCCCTCCAGTCATTTTTTAAATACACCACTTTAGACTTCACTGCCACTTGCACCCACGCACCCAAACGGCTTCTCATCAAAAGATCTCCGATAAAGTGCCCCTTCGGGGACCCGTAGGGCATTGCAGCGCCGGCCCGATGAGGAGCAAAGCCCAAATGATGAAGCATGACATCCTTCGGGGTGTGTGAGGGCATTATGATGAGGACACACTGTCCCCCACAAATAGAGTAGCACATGACAAAAGTTTCTTCCTTTTTCTTCCTCTACAAGGAACAGTGACTCCCTTTGTGTACTAGTTACTTTTCGGAAGCAAGGGTCACTGGACCTAATAATTAGCTCCTAGTGTCCCCCCTCTCTATAAATAGGGCTCCTAAAAGCATCACCATTTCAGCCAGACTCCGTATGGTCCAACTGTACTATCTCCACTGTACATATCTCACCCCTAGTCGCCTCAACCGGGCGGGCCTACTGGCCACCCCGTCCGGCACGCGCTGCGGGTCAGAACCGATAGACTTCTTTCACATGGTATGGGTATATCCTCGTCTCACCCCGTACTGGGAGGCACTGGTATCCGAGCTGACTGACATCCTGGGCTGGGAGGTGCCACGCAATCCCTTGAACTTACTCCTGGAAGTTATGGGCGGTCTAGACGGGTCCCGAGTGGACAAACTCTTTTTGGGTACAGCCATCATGGTGGCCAAACGGTGTTGCGGGGATTTTGCACATACACAGAACTATGCGCAGGAAAACAGGACCTCGGTGTATAGGGGCTGAACCTTCCTACCACCTTAGTACCCACAATCCCAAAACTGACTAGCTATAGTGTCTCATTCGTTCTCCTACATAATCACGAAGCTACAAATCATTAGACAACCCAGAACACAACACTCCGACTCTCTCAGGAATCGCGGTAGCAAGACACACCCTTTCGCTCACTCACTCGTACTTGTCCACAATAAGAATTGTCAGAGTCACTGATATAGTTCAAAATGTTTATTTTAACCATCGGGCTCTATAATGCAGTATACGAGCCACTACCAGCAGCTAAATGCATAAACCTAAAACAATTAGGGGTCGATTCCGATCTCAGCCGGAAGCGCACCTAACAGTATTTGTCCGGAAAAAAAACCAGCCGAACGCGTGTTTCCCGACCGATTCGAACACTCGTCCGAACGAACAAGTACGATGCGCATAACAGCCCAGATTCCGAGCGAGCCGTACTTACCCATTTCAGCTCCTGTTCCCCGCCCGAGCCGGATCCGTAAACGCCGATTCGAGTCGCACGGAAGCAAATACACAGCACCTTCCGGCCGGACTAGTACGATGCGCCTTCCGTACGCGCCGAACCCGTCGCTACGTCCGGCACGTTTGAGCATCCGGGAGAGCCGTACATAAGCTCCGTTTCGCGCCACAAGACGATCCACGGCTACGAGACGAACAAGCCAGCGACGAGTACGAGTCGAAGACACGAGAAACCCGAACGAGACGACCCAAGCATGAATCCCATCGCGCAGGTCCTACCAATACTCTACATCTATTACCGGGACCGGCACGGACGCGTACGGCGCAGACGGTAAGTCAAACACCAACAACACAAACAAACGACACGTACCCGAAATATGTCACACACACTTTGGGATGCACAAATGACGTACACTAGCAACAGCAGGACCATAGGGGCGGGATGGCCATCACCAATGCCATACACACCCATAGGGAGATGGATGCCTACCACTACCACCACCCCTACTCAGGTGGGCCTGGATGCCTGTCACTACTACCATCCCCACTCATAGGGGGATGGATGCCTACCACTAACACCACCCCTACTCATGGGGGGCTAGATGCCTGCCACTACCACCACCCCTACTCATGGGGGGCTGGATGCCTGTCACTACCACCACCCCTACTCAGGGGGGGCTGGATGCCTGTCACTACTACCATCCCCACTCATAGGGGGATGGATGCTTACCACCACCACCACCCCTACTCATGGGGGGATGGATGCCTGCCACTACCACCACCCCTACTCAGGGGGGCCTGGATGCCTGTCACTACTACCATCCCAACTCATGGGGGGCTGGATGCCTACCACCACCACCACCCCTGCTCAGGGGGGCCTGGATGCCTGTCACTACTACCATCCCCACTCATGGGGGGCTGGATGCCTGCCACTACCACCACCCCTACTCAGGGGGGCATGGATGCCTGTCACGACTACCATCCCCACTCATAGGGGGATGGATGCCTACCACTACCACCACCCCTACTCATGGGGGGCTAGATGCCTGCCACTACCACCACCCCTACTCATGGGGGCTGGATGCCTGTCACTACCACCACCCCTACTCATGGGGGCTGGATGCCTGTCACTACTACCATCCCCACTCATAGGGGGATGGATGCCTACCACTAACACCACCCCCACTCATAGGGGGATGGATGCCTACCACTACCACCACCCCTACTCAGGGGGGCCTGGATGCCTGTCACTACTACCATCCCCACTCATGGGGGCTGGATGCCTACCACCACCACCACCCCTACTCAGGGGGGCCTGGATGCCTGTCACTACTACCAGCCCCACTCATGGGGGGCTGTATGCCTGCCACTACCACCACCCCTACTCAGGGGGGCCTGGATGCCTGTCACTACTACCATCCCCACTCATAGAGGGATGGATGCCTACCACTAACACCTCCCCCACTCATAGGGGGATAGATGCCTACCACCCACACAACCCCTACTCATAGGACGGGTAATGCATGACACAACCAGCATACTCCAACATAAGGAATGTCTGAAAATTACATCCCCCCCAACACCATGACAAGCGTGTGTAGTCTGTGTCAAATGCCTACAACACTGAACATGACATTGAACATACAATGTGACCACCTATCACATGTGTCACACATAAATGTGTGTGGCCTCCACAATGCAAGCCGACCATGACCACTGTGGCAATGGGGTCGAACACCCCATCATCACAGTGACCAAAAGGTAAGTGTGGGGTCCATAGCTGAAGCACATTTTGAACATTGTGGCAATGGGGCCTAAAGCCCCATCATCACAGTGACCAAAAGGTAAGTGTGGGGTCCATAGCTGAAGCACATTTTGAACATTGTGGCAATGGGGCCTAAAGCCCCATCATCACAGTGACCAAAAGGTAAGTGTGGGGTCCATAGCTGAAGCACATTTTGAACATAGTGGCAATGGGGCCTAAAGCCCCATCATCACAGTGACCAAAAGGTAAGTGAGGGGTCCATAGCTGAAGCACATTTTGAACAGTGTGATAATGGGGCCCAAAGCCCCATCATCACAGTGACCAAAAGGTAAGTGTGGGGTCCATAGCTGAAGCACATTTTGAACATTGTGGCAATGGGGCCTAAAGCCCCATCATCACAGTGACCAAAAGGTAAGTGTGGGGTCCATAGCTGAAGCACATTTTGAACATTGTGGCAATGGGGTCTAAAGCCCTATCACCACAGTGACCAAAATGTAAGTGTAGTCATGGTAAAAGCTGCAAATGCCAAACTGCATGGATTATTCCTGGTCACACAACAACAAACACATCAGTGGCATAGTGGTGCTTGTGTCCCATAGCAACATAGATTGGGTGAGGCAAACAGTGCAGTGCCAATGAAACATCGCTTTGGCCATGTGCAGACAAACATCACCCATGGGGGCTCACATTGTCAACATTCACAAATAACACAATGACAGAAGTGACCATCATAATGCAGATCCACATATCTGCACCAATGGACACACAAATGTAGATATCCTGTGGAGACTGTAGATGTCAGGTGAACAAATACCATACCATGGCAGCAATGGGACATACAAACCATGATCATTGTGCTGACTGATGACCTAGGAGTCCCAGGGACAGCAGGGGAAACCCACCAAACAACATACAGCCAATGGCACACAAAGATATGCCAATGCAGTGGTGCAAATGCACAAACACAAACAGGCAGACTCACACTGCATATCAAACACAACAGGTGAGGGGGTGGTGTGCCAGTGTCCCCAGGCAAACACACAACACACGAGGAGGCCTGAATCCCTATTACACAGATGTCAACACAGTGCCACACAAAAGTAACTCATGGATCGGATTCCCCTATGTGGGCAATCAGGCATTGTTAGATGAGGGAGCCCAAATTACAAATGTCACACAAGCTTGTAGGAACAGCAACTAACACAGCAAGAGACAGACCCACCACAGCACTACCCCCAGGGACCCCACATTGTGATGACACTGGCCTGCATGATAATCCCACTGTGATGACAAAGGTAGATGTTGTACACACTGTGAACCACAGTCATGTGTCCTGAGCAACTAACTACCATCAAACCTACACAAGCACAAATAAAACAGCACGGCCTGTCTGCCAATGCCAACATGGAGGTAGGGGTCTAGCCGTGCAACAACTCTCATTTGCACACACTCAACACCACACACCTTGATCTCCACCAATGTGCAGCAGTGAAGCTCACATGGACTGGTGACATTGCACATGCACCCATGACAATCACAGGGGTGGTGGGGGGAACTAAGGCGGAGATACCCATCACACATGGCCAGTCAACAAGACTTGTGAATGTCTCACACACTGCACAGTACGCTGTACATGGGCATGACGTCAAATCCACACCAACCAATGGGATCCCGGACACAGTCACACACCAATGAAGAAGGCAAGCTCACCCACAAACAACACACATAGACAACTTCCAACATTGCAGCTCTGACCCTGAGGAGTGGCAGCAGTCACACACACACAACGTGTCACAATCACTGGAAGCTAACACAAACTGTAAATTACATGACTTGTGTAACCAACAAGTGCCAAGGGGAATCCTGACTGTGTCTCATCTGCGTTTGCCCACAAACTCAGCCCTGACAGCAAACACACCTATGGATGACACCCTGATCACCAGTAATGTGCCATGCACACACATCACAGAGCACCCAGGGAGAAGATTTGGGGGAACATTGCTCAACTCAGCAAGCATCACAAACAGGAACATCACTAGGGCCCCCAGCCTGCGTAGCAAAATGGAAGTGAACACACACAGACATGCTCACACAACACATACCTTGGGCTCAGGCAATGTCACGGAATTACAAACTGCCATGAGGGGACTCCACTCCTGTGTAAGAAAAGCTGTGCCATACGTTGTCTCTGCAGGGCGCTATCATGTCAGCAGAACACTTGGTCACTCAGTCAACAATTAGCACAAAATGAAGGCTCACGTCACATCAGCCTGGTCATGGCATTGTCACCCAAATCATCTGCACCGATCAAATACACATGTATAGCAAGTTGCACTGATACCACAGATGAGTCCTTCCCCATTGATGCCCAAACATGCATGTCCAGTGGAGATGGTCACACGGTCAGGGAAATAGACCAATTGAACAATGGCAAGCACATCTGATGTGCAGGGGTGTAAGCCACAGATGTGATATTGAAAAAACAGGTAGGGAATCCCATTTGCAAATATGGAAAACATGACACCATTATATTGCTGCAAAGGATGACATGGCTACACACCAGGATAGGACACATTCCCCCTGGACCACATGGGGTCCTGCACAGTAACACTTCATTTACCTGACATCAAAAATCAACATCACTGCAGCAAGGGCATGGTTAGCATCATCAACATCATGTACATCTGAAGCAAAACCACTAGAGAACTGAAAGTAGCTTTATTCAGCAAATGTTATGTGGAAAATTAAAGTCCAGAAAAAACACAAAGGCCAATGGCCAGTCCATGAATAAAGTCCAAACAGGGTGACAGTGGCAGATGTCACCCTTTGCTTGCCTGCACTACTATGGACCAGGGACATTCCCCTCGGAGGGGCATACGGGGGCAGGCCAGGCACCGCAGGGACAGGATCAGGGCTCACCAGAAGGAGGCAGGGAAGGGGTGGCTGGTGGCTGGTGCTAGAGAGTCACTGACAACTGCAGTGGAGGTGTCTGACATGGTGTGTGCCGGCACAACTGGGGCGCATGAGTCAGATGGTGTGGGTGCCGGCACAACTCCAGTGGGCTGGCCAGATGGAGAGGACAGGTTCCTCACTGCAGTGCCCAAGTCAGACGGGGTGGTAGTGGACTCCACTGCAGTGCCCATCTCCAGGGGAGTAGAATGGGGTTCAGGTAAGGTGGGCAGGACAGAGGGGAGGACACGGTCTCCACACCAGTGGCACTAACATGTGCAGCGGGGGTGTGGTGCTGGAAGAGCAAGTGGTAGGTGGAGAAGGCCGGATCATTTTGGGGATGGTGTATCTGTGGGTGGGGGAATCTGGGGCAGGGTGTGGTGGGGGAACCTGTGTTGTGGGGGCCTGAGGGATGGAGGAAGGAGGCTGTGTGCTTGACTTGCAGGGCGGTGGCGGGGTCTTGCTCTTCCGGGACCGGGGGGACTTGCGGGTGGGGGCCCCCGTCTGTCTGCGCCTGGGGGAGGGTGTCCGGGGGCGAGGGGCACTCCCCTCTGTGTGGGTGGACTTCCTCTTCCCCCTGTATGCTGGATCAGCGGGATCGGAGGGGAAGATGCCGAGGTCACAGAGGAAGAGCTGCTGTGTAGGTGGGGTTGCAGGTGAGGCAAGGGAAGGGGTCTTGGAGGGAGAGGATTTGGAGGACTGCGGAGTGACTGTGGATGCCTGTGTGTGTGTGTCTGTTCCCCATCCCCTGTGGGTGTGGTATCAGTCCCCTGAGGATGCTTGTGTGCACGTCTTGCCTTTGTTTTGGGTGTTTCTGTGCTGCTCGTGTCTGTGTGTTTGGGTGATCGTGCAGGTGTGCATGTGCTTGGGACAGGTAGGGTGCCAGGAAGTGTGGATGGGGCAGAGGTAAGAGGGGTGAGGGACTGTTGGAGGAGGGACACTGCTGCCATCAGGGAGGAGTCCATGGACTTATTGCTCCTCTGTAGGGCAGACATACCCGTCGAGATGCCCTCCATGAACGACACCAGCTGTGTCAACAGAGTGGTGTGTGCATGGAGGACACTCAGCATTGCTGTCTGCCCTACATGGAGCTGCCGAAGTAGGTACACAGACTCCTCACTCAGGGCAGCAGGGGACACAGGGGCAGGGGTGCAGTGCCTGACACGAAGGAGACACGCTCCCGAACACGGGAGCCTCCACGGACCTCTGGAATGGGAGCCAATGGGAGGGCGGTGGTGGTGGTGGTGGTGGTGGCGGGGCCAGACAGACTAGCTGGGGTGTGGTGGCTGCTGACACCCACCCCCACAAGGGAGTCATCCTCCGAGCTGCTGTGGTCCTCAGCTGAGGTGGATGGTGCTGAGGACTCCTCGGTGTGGCTCCCCTCGCCCTCCGTGCCACTGGGTCCCTCCGACCACTCGTCGGCTGCTGACCCAGTCTGGCTCTGCAGCTCATCCTGGTCCGTGGAGCTGTCCCCTCCTGTGGTCGTGGATGTTTCTGCAAACAATTAGGGAAACAGACAAACATCAGTCACCTGCACTGACCGCACACACCACAGTAAGTACAGCACATTACAGAGCAAGCCCTGGCATCCTTAGTTGAACATTGCCAAAAGTCCTCACACAGATTAGGAGTAGCCAATTGTCAGTCTGATGGTCAACGATGGAACTCACACCCTCCTGCCCTTGCACCCATCTGTCTGGTGCCTGTCTGATGGTAATACCCCAGTGTGGACACATGCACCACCTACACAGTTGTTGGACATTGCAGAGAACACGGTGAAGTATGTGAACATGCACACATCACATCTCTTGCCACTGAGTCAGTACAGGTGTCCGGATAAAGGGATGGCCAGAGTCTAATTAGAAATGCATGTGATGCATACCAGCACCAGACACCATGATGCACCCATGTCCGGATAGTCAATGCCACAATGGGGTGCATGTTGCACATGTCACTCCCCTGCAGGATCACTCTTAGGAAGTTTAATGCCATGGCACAGGCATGCCTGCAAAGTCATACATCACTGTCTCCAGTCACATGGGCATGGCAGCCAGCCAACAACAGTCTGCACTGTGTCACAATCCTAGGACATGGGGAATGCAAGTTATGTAGCTGACAAGTGCACATGTCCATCCCCCACAAACCACATCATCTGAACTCTTATTTGTCCACGTCATACCAATTGGACATATGGGAGACATGAAACACAACTCTCTGAACCTGAGCACCTCACAGTCTGCTGTGAATGAAAAACAGCTGCCTGAAATTCACAGTCGCATACACCTGTGTCCACAGTCAAGTGATCAAACACCTATAAGTCACAGAAGTATCGTCTCTCATGGTCACATCTCAGATGGCATGCTGAGCCCTAACCGATAAACATCCCAGTAGTCCTGACAACGAAGCCACAGCACAATGACACAGAGGCAGACACCTGAGGGAACATTTCACTGATCACAACATGTCAGCTGATACACGGGAGTGGGAGTACAGAGTGTATTGTATGCCCTGGAGTAGGCATGACTGTCCTGCTCCACCTGAAAGAGGGATGAGCCCTGGACAGTAGGCAGGTGGCTAAGCATGTGTGACACACTTGATATACATACTCCTGAGGCCCAAACATTGTTCCCACCAGCAGCATGGGGGTGTGCCAAATACCCCAGGGACATGTGGTGATTCAGATCAGCAAGTGGACCACATATCAAAGTTACACCCAGATTACATGTCAGGACTTAGGCATTGTGTGAGCAATTGACCCACCCATGAAGCACACCACAAAGTCACGGGAACAAATGCTGTCCCCCACCTTGAGCGAAGCAAAATGCAAGGACACAGTACCCAAGTGACACAATTTCCTGACTGTAAGGACCACACCTGCGTATCAGATGAGGAGTGGGCATGTCACAATTGAGGGACATGGGTCCTGGACCACAAGACTGATGTACTGTGGAAGTTTAACCAGGCCAGAGGAGGGCACATAGCATGTCAGACAACGTTCACAGTGCAGTCATGGACTCACCCCCTCCTTGCTGCTGTCTGGCCTTCAGCTGCCCATCCAGGTCAGGGAAGACCACCGCCAGGATCCGGAGCATGTGGGGGGGTCAGGGTCCGGTGTCCGCCCCTCCTGCGAGGAGGCGACAGCTTCAGCTGGACCCTTGCGATCCTCCGGGTCCAGCCACGAAGGTCCTGCCATCTCTTCTGGCAGTTGCGGATCCAGCGCTTGTAGACCCCCACGGATCTTACTGCCCGGGCGATGGTCAGCCAGATTTCCTGCTTATGGTGGGCATCAACCTGTGAGGATGACAAAGTGAAAAGGCCATTACTACACATGCAACATATACGTGCATCACACAGTGGATATACATGTCTCAATCACAGGGGCATATGATGTACACAGGCAGTGCAACGATGGCTATGAACAGTTTGCCAGCAGTTACTACATGGTATCATTGCATGGGAAGTAAACCTTGTTGGAATGCACTGTTACTGCACTGTACCTGTTCAGTGCATGTGACTACACACTTTGGGGAGGTGAGAACTACTCAGTGAGCATTCTAGCCAGTGGTGTGCACACTGTAAGTCTTGCTAGTCAGACAACATGCACAATTAGTAAGGCAGTGGACAGCACACTCACCTGCTCCCCTGGTGTCCCATACAGCTTGCTGTACTGTGGAAGGAGGCTGTCCAGCAGGGCCTGGTTCTCCTCAAGGCTGAAGGCTGGGGCTCTCTCCACAGTACGTGCCATTGCAGTAGCCAGAGGATGCAGAGACAGCAGCAGTGTTGGTGGCAGATGTCGTCCTGGAGCATGTAGTGCAGGCAAGTGAGCCCTCAGGGGAACAGCCAGCATTATATGTGTGCTGCAGAACCAGATACTGTCCCATGTGTCCAAAGTGATAGGTCCAAGTCGTTTGCATCTTCTGAATCTGGCCAATCCATGGAATTGCACCACTAATACACGCCCACAGCATCCTTCAAAAGTTAAACTTCATGACACCCATGAATTTGCAACATTGTTGTGGCTGGCCAACTGAATTCACTGCATCAGACTCGTTGAAGCTTCGAAACGCGTCCGTTGCCATGCCAGGCCCCAGCCAATGCGTGCGCACCGATCTGTCCATTGCTGTACAACGCGTATTCCGGGATACAACGCGTACCCGCTCACTACAGATGCAATGGGCCGTGCGGGCACACCGATCGGTCCATTGCTGTACAACGCGTACCCGCTCACAACAGATGCAATGGGCCGTGCGGGCACACCGATCGGTCCATTGCTATACAACGCGTATTCCGGGATACAACGTGTACCCGCTCACAACAGATGCAATGGGCCGTGCGGGCACACCGATCGGTCCATTGCTGTACAACGCGTACCCGCTCACTACAGATGCAATGGGCCGTGCGGGCACACCGATCGGTCCATTGCTGTACAACGCGTACATGCTCACAACAGATGCAATGGGCCGTGCGGGCACACCGATCGGTCCATTGCTGTACAACGCGTATTCCGGGATACAACGCGTACCCGCTCACAACAGATGCAATGGGCCGTGCGGGCACACCGATCGGTCCATTGCTGTACAACGCGTCCCTGTACAGGTCACTCGCATATGTCACCATGCTTGTCACTGGTGAACGTATGCCAGCCACATATACTTGCCAGGGACTCGGGGCACACCTACAACACCACACCCAGTCCACACTGTATCCTAAGGCATGTAAGGCTGCATTACCTTTTCTGTGTATGGGGGTAAACATGTGGTTTTGGGGTGGCACTTGGGGGCAGCCACACCCAGGCTGTGCACGTGTTCATGGGGACAGGATCCTTTGTGTGTTGTGCACATGACCACTGTGATGTACAACTGTTCATTTCGGAGCATGTGGCATGGTCACATTTCCAGGTTGTGTATGTGTATTACATGTCACATACCCCCAGGGTCCCATGTGGGTAGGCATGTACGTCACAGGGTGACCCATTGCCACAATAGTGATGGCCCTCCACAGTCTGTGTGCATGTTGTGTTTCCGATGTCTCTGATTCCATGTGCACAATGGGAGACAGTCTCCACATCAACGTTGTTTGTGCATGGACTTTGATGTTGTGTGTGTGTGTGTGTGTCACAGACGTCCATGTCTGTCCTGCGGAGGCAACAGGGGCCACTACCTGTGGGAGTCATCTTCTGAATCTGGTCAATCCATGGAATTGCACCACTAATACACGCCCACAGCATCCTTCAAAAGTTAAACTTCATGACAACCATGAATTTGCAACATTGTTGTGGCTGGCCAACTGAATTCACTGCATCAGACTCGTTGAAGCTTCGAAAACGCGTCCGTTGCCATGCCAGGCCCCAGCCAATGCGTGCGCACCGATCTGTCCATTGCTGTACAACGCGTATTCCGGGATACAACGCGTACCCGCTCACTACAGATGCAATGGGCCGTGCGGGCACACCGATCGGTCCATTGCTGTACAACGTGTACCCGCTCACAACAGATGCAATGGGCCGTGCGGGCACACCGATCGGTCCATTGCTGTACAACGCGTATTCTGGGATACAACGTGTACCCGCTCACAACAGATGCAATGGGCCGTGCGGGCACACCGATCGGTCCATTGCTGTACAACGCGTACCCGCTCACTACAGATGCAATGGGCCGTGCGGGCACACCGATCGGTCCATTGCTGTACAACACGTACACGCTCACAACAGATGCAATGGGCCGTGCGGGCACACCGATCGGTCCATTGCTGTACAACGCATATTCCGGGATACAACGCGAACCCGCTCACAACAGATGCAATGGGCCGTGCGGGCACACCGATCGGTCCATTGCTGTACAACGCGTATTCCGGGATACAATGCGTACCCGCTCACAACAGATGCAATGGGCCGTGCGGGCACACAGATCGGTCCATTGCTGTACAACGCGTATTCCGGGATACAACGCGTACCCGCTCACAACAGATGCAATGGGCCGGGCGGGCACACCGATCGGTCCATTGCTGTACAACGCGTATTCCGGGATACAACGCGTAGCCGCTCACAACAGATGCAATGGGCCGTGCGGGCACACCGTTCGGTCCATTGCTGTACAACGCGTATTCCGGGATACAACGCGTACCCGCACACAACAAATGCAATGGGCCATGCGGGCACACCGATCGGTCCATTGCTGTACAACGCGTATTCCGTGATACAACGCGTACCCGCTCACAACAGATGCAATGGGCCGGGCGGGCACACCGATCGGTCCATTGCTGTACAACGCGTATTCCGGGATACAACGCGTATCCGCTCACAACAGATGCAATGGCCCGTGCGGGCACACCGATCGGTCCATTGCTGTACAACGCGTATTCCGGGATACAACGCGTACCCGCTCACAACAGATGCAATGGGCTGTGCGGGCACACCGATCGGTCCATTGCTGTACAACGCGTCCCTGTACAGGTCACTCGCATATGTCACCATGCTTGTCACTGGTGAACGTATGCCAGCCACATATACTTGCCAGGGACTCAGGGGCACACCTACAACACCACATCCAGTCCACACTGTATCCTAAGGCATGTAAGGCTGCATTACCTTTTCTGTGTATGGGGGTAAACATGTGGTTTTTGGGGTGGCACTTGGGGGCAGCCACACCCAGGCTGTGCACGTGTTCATGGGGACAGGATCCTTTGTGTGTTGTGCACATGACCACTGTGATGTGCAACTGTTCATTTCGGAGCATGTGGCATGGTCACATTTCCAGGTTGTGTATGTGTATGACATGTCACATACCCCCAGGGTCCCATGTGGGAAGGTATGTACGTCACAGGGTGACCCATTGCCACAATAGTGATGGCCCTCCACAGTCTGTGTGCATGTTGTGTTTCCGATGTCTCTGATTCCATGTGCACAATGGGAGACAGTCTCCACATCAACGTTGTTTGTGCATGGACTTTGATGTTGTGTGTGTGTGTGTCACAGACGTCCATGTCTGTCCTGCGGAGGCAACAGGGGCCACTACCTGTGGGAGTCATGTTTGTTTTTCTGAAGTGTACATGATACGCCATGTCATGCCAGTGTCCATGTGGCAAGACAGGGTCACTGGGAATCTACCTGTCAATGAGCTGTGATGCCTGTGGCGCATCTGTCCAGACATGTCACTGTGGTGTGTGTGTGGAACGTGACAGCAGTAAATGGGTACTGTGACACAGCCTAATGGTTTCCCATAGCAAAACCAAAGGGGGATGATGGACGGAGTGTTGAACATTGCAAGCACTCACCCCCAGTCAACTGATCTGGGTTTAATCCATCATCATTCTTTAGCTCACTCCGCCACCCCAGTTCAGACATGGCCATATGCAAATCAGTCTGACCCTGTGCCTCATGGGAACAGTCCAGCCCGAACTGCCAAGCCATGTCTTCCCTGGACCGGAAACAAGCATCCTGGGACCGGTTTCTGGCTTACAGCCGTCATCAGCCAGGCTATCTTGAATCCAGTGGCAAAATGAGCAAGGGACCCACGTCTGGGCATACCCTGCCAACTTAGGGCGAACATAGCAAAACCAAAGGGGGATGATGGACGGAGTGTTGAACATTGCAAGCACTCACCCCCAGCCAACTGATCTGGGTTTAATCCATCATCATTCTTTAGCTCACTCCGCCACCCCAGTTCAGACATGGCCATATGCAAATCAGTCTGACCCTGTGCCTCATGGGAACAGTCCAGCCCGAACTGCCAAGCCATGTCTTCCCTGGACCGGAAACAAGCATCCTGGGACCGGTTTCTGGCTTACAGCCATCATCAGCCAGGCTATCTTGAATCCAGTGGCAAAGTGAGCAAGGGACCCACGTCTGGGCATACCCTGCCAACTTAGGGCGAACATAGCAAAACCAAAGGGGGATGATGGACGGAGTGTTGAACATTGCAAGCACTCACCCCCAGTCAACTGATCTGGGTTTAATCCATCATCATTCTTTAGCTCACTCCGCCACCCCAGTTCAGACATGGCCATATGCAAATCAGTCTGACCCTGTGCCTCATGGGAACAGTCCAGCCCGAACTGCCAAGCCATGTCTTCCCTGGACCGGAAACAAGCATCCTGGGACCGGTTTCTGGCTTACAGCCGTCATCAGCCAGGCTATCTTGAATCCAGTGGCAAAGTGAGCAAGGGACCCACGTCTGGGCATACCCTGCCAACTTAGGGCGAACATAGCAAAACCAAAGGGGGATGATGAACGGAGTGTTGAACATTGCAAGGACTCACCCGCTTCAACTGATCTGGGTTTAATCCATCATCATTCTTTAGCTCACTCCGCCACCCCAGTTCAGACATGGCCATATGCAAATCAGTCTGACCCTGTGCCTCATGGGAACAGTCCAGCCCGAACTGCCAAGCCATGTCTTCCCTGGACCGGAAACAAGCATCCTGGGACCGGTTTCTGGCTTACAGCCGTCATCAGCCAGGCTATCTTGATTCCAGTGGCAAAGTGAGCAAGGGACCCACGTCTGGGCATACCCTGCCAACTTAGGGTGAACATAGCAAAACCAAAGGGGGATGATGGACGGAGTGTTGAACATTGCAAGCACTCACCCCCAGTCAACTGATCTGGGTTTAATCCATCATCATTCTTTAGCTCACTCCGCCACCCCAGTTCAGACATGGCCATATGCAAATCAGTCTGACCCTGTGCCTCATGGGAACAGTCCAGCCCGAACTGCCAAGCCATGTCTTCCCTGGACCGGAAACAAGCATCCTGGGACCGGTTTCTGGCTTACAGCCGTCATCAGCCAGGCTATCTTGAATCCAGTGGCAAAGTGAGCAAGGGACCCACATCTGGGCATACCCTGCCAACTTAGGGCGAACATAGCAAAACCAAAGGGGGATGATGGACGGAGTGTTGAACATTGCAAGCACTCACCCCCAGTCAACTGATCTGGGTTTAATCCATCATCATTCTTTAGCTCACTCCGCCACAGGGTCAAGACTGATTTGCGTATGGCTGGGTCCAAACTGGGGTGGCATAGTGGGCAAATGAACGATGGATTTAACCCAGATCTTTTGACTGGGGGAGAATGTTTGCATTGTTAGCATTCCGTCCATCATTTGTTTGATGTAACACTAATGGTTTCCCATAGCACAACCTGGAACCTGTTGTCAACACATGTTGAACTGAGATGTTAGATGATGGCCATGTAGGTGCCATATATGTCCGAACCGAACGGCACACACATCAAGTACTTGTGTCTCGTAATGATGTATCATGTGAAATTGAGTATGGTGAATGGCACATATGTGGGGTGACTGACAATCTTTCTTTCTTCACCTATGCACTGCAGGGCTCCAGCTGTCCATAGACCATTCCCTGACCTGGCAACGATGGTGGAACGAGACATCATCCGACGGTACCGCTTCACCAGGCAGCTGATTGAGGATTTGGCAGTGCGCTTGGCCCCACATTTGCAACCTGGCCGGCCGTACCCTACAGCGCTGACCCCCAAGGTGAAGGTGATGGCAGCCCTACACTTCTTTGCCACCGGTACCTTTCAACACACTATGGCTGGTGGGATGTCACAGACTATGTTCAGCCGTGTGCTACGCGATGTTTTGGAGGCAATGTTGAGATGCCTGAACCAGTACATCTATTTCCCTACACGTCAACAACTCACTGACGTCAAGAGTGACTTCTATGCCCTTGGGAGGATGCCACATGTCATTGGCTCCATTGATGGGACACATGTGGCTTTGGTACCACCACAGGCACATGAGCAGGCATACCGGAACCGGAAACATTACCATTCGATCAATGCTCTGGTGGTATGTCTTGCAGATATGAGCATCACACATGTGTGTGCCCGTTTCCCCGGTTCGGCAGACGATGCCTACGTGATGAGGAGTAGTCGCATCCCGAGGATGATGTCACAGATGCAGAACCAGCGTGCCTGGCTTGTCGGTGTGTACTGACTTTGTACCATTGTGTGTGTTCTGCTATGTTGTATTCCGCCCACTTTTCCAACTCAGCTAATGTGCAATTGTCTGTCTGTAGGTGACTCCGGATACCCCAACATGCCGTGGTTGCTGACACCCCTCAGGAACCCTGTGACACCAGCCCAGATGCGCTACAATGAGGCACATGGTTGGACCAGGAGAGTGATCGAGCGGACATTTGGTCTCCTGAAGAGCCGCTTCCGCTGCCTGGACAAGACAGAAGGGGCCCTCCCATATGCCCCAGCAAAGGTGTGCAAGATTGTCATCGTCTGCTGCACAACCTGGCAGTGCGGAAGGAGTTGCCTCTCATCCTGGAGGACGATGACCAACGTCCGCCACCTGTGGAGGATCCTGGCCTGGCCTGGGCCACGATGCCAGTGATGATGATGATGGTGATGTCCGCACACAGCTCATCACCAACTTCTTCAGCTGAATGTGAGTATCCAGAGAGTTGTCATGTCAATGATGTGAGTTTGCATGATATGTGTGGGTGGTGCTCTGGTGCTGTTTGAGTGTGGCCATGTGCTACTTGACTGGATGCGTGCAGCGATGTGTCCTTACAGGTAGTCTGTACTCCCCAACAGTGTTGACATGCTAACTTGGTTTTGTATAGTTATCTTGTGACATGTATTGGGCATGAGTATTGCAGTTCTGTCCTGTTCTTCAGTGGTTTTGACTGTGTGTCATGTCTGTCCTTCACAGGGTGCTAACAGAGTTGTTTGGTCAACTTGGATCCCCCGACACCATGATTCAGCTTTCAGGGTGGCAGCAGTCGTTTCCCTACAGGTGATGTGCCACACACCCCTGGACTTTATATCTTCTGCACTTGTTGACTGTGTGGCCACTGCCACGTGGGATTACCTTGCATTTGTAGTGGAAACAACATGTTGCAAATGTGTAATAAACCTGTGCTTCACTTTGGGATGTGCGTTGTCTGTGGTCACACATCTGACTGACATTGCTTACTGCACATGTGGGCTAGTTAACACAGACTCTGAATAGGTGTGGTGTCTGTGCAGTCCACAGTATTTCCTGGCAACATCAGTGTAGGCGATGAGTCCGATGGCCCTGGTGTCTCTGTGTTGTGTAGCCCTAGTGGTGTGTCTCCCTCATATGTGTCACGTCACCATGACTCACATGACGGTGTTGTACTTGCTGTAGCAGTTAGCATACACAGTGTAATTTAGAAGATCATCATTCCCATGACAGTAACCACGTTGGAATCACAACAGAGGCAAGTATGGTGTATTAGTGATTTTATTTACATACATGTGTGAGTATAGTGCACAGGATGGTGGGTGCTGTACATTGGGATTGTGATCCGAAGTTCCCAGATGAGTTGCAAGTCTTGGTAACAGAAATGTCCTGAGTGAAGTCCACAGTCATCTGATACATTAGTCCAACTTAAACTCCCCATGTCATGTGGGAGAGTTGTGTTGCATTCTACAGGGTGAACAGTTTATACACAAAGGAGAATTTCCAGAACAGGTGTTGGCTTCCTGGGGGATTTACATGTCCATCGACCTCTCAGTTTTCCTTCCTCGGATGATCCCTCTTCTTTGGGGGGGGACCCTCACGTGCAGGCTGCTGCGGTGCATGGGACTCTCCGCCAGAGGCCTCCTCCCTCCCTGTGGCAGTTGCAGTTGTTGCAGCACCAGATGTTGTGGGCACACAGGGAGGTGTGGCCATGTTGGTGCTATTCTGGCGGAGCCATGTCAATATGTCCCTATGCACCGCTGTCAGTTCTTGCCATGTGTCCCACTTGGACTCCATGCGAGACATGTGTGTCTCCACACGGGACATGTGTGAGTCCAAGCGGGCATGATGGGCAGCCTGCTGTTGTTTAATGTCCTTGAGGATCCCCACTACCTGGGTGACCTCTCCGGTGCTATTCTGGTACGCCTCAGCAATGCGTGGCAGTTGTGGGTCATCATGCAGTCCAGACCCCTCTGCAAACAGCGACCTATGTCTACCACCCCTCCCACCACCCCTGGCGACAAGTGCGGGACCTGCGGTGGCACACACAGGTGGCCCTAGGCCCCCTTGGGGGTTGTTACTGGGGTCGTTGTCCGTAGCTCGACGTTGGGCCAGGGTCCCTGTGCTGTTGTCATTGGTGGTCCTTGGTCTGTCCGTGTCGGCGGGGGTGGTCTGTGTGTTGGCAGTTGTTGGAGCAGTGGGTGCAGGGGGTGCAGATGTTGGTCCTGCTGGTGCTGCATGATGACTCACGCTGGAGGGGCCAGGTAGGTCTTCGCCATCCGAGGAGGGCAGAGGCTGTTCCACACCAGTGGGCTCAGTGTCCCCCGGAGCCTGGGACAGGGACTCCTCCTCGCATGCTGCTGTTTCCCCATCATCACCTGTTTTTGGAAGAGACACACAATGTATGTTATATTTCTACAGGCATCAATGGTTCACACACCTGACAGTTGTGACTGTACCTCTGGATGCGGGCCTGTACATTGCATTGTCCTAAGTTGTCACAGTAAGAGGTTGATATTGGTGTAGCACATTGTCCTGCTAACCTGAGGCATTTCAATGTGAATGTTGAGGTGTGTGCATGGCCAGCATTGGTTGTATTTGGTGGACATCCGGCCCTCCTTCTCCACCCAGCCCAGTTATCCCACCATGAAGCATGCCACCCTTGCAGTGGGTTCAGGTTGATTCTCAGGATGTCATTCAGTGGTGTCCTGCTGTTGGTTGGTGCACAGGTCCCAGCAGGGCCTGGTACTCCCCACAACAGAGCACCATTGTCAGACATCTTTGATATGGCTTTTCACTCCCTGTGAGGTGTGCATGCTTCAGTGCTAGCTTGCTGGGCCATGTGGGTGGGGGATGTTGAGCTGTGACTGTCACTCCCATCATGCTATTGCCTACACCCCCTTCCCAGCATGCCCATACTTCCTTCCTTTTGACTCTGCTTCCCTGTGGGGTAGTGTGCCTGTGCTGACAGGATGGCTGACAGTGTTGTCCTGGCGTTTGTTTGGCTACAAGTCCCAAGAGTGTCCCTGTGCTTCACACAGCATAACCCAGGGTGGTGGTTCTTTGTGGGATCTTCAATTAGAGTGTGAGGCATTGCATTCTCCCAGGTGGGTTATGTGGAGTTAGTGTTGAGGGGGTGTGAGGAGAGCTGCTTGTAACTATGGTCAGTGCTGTCAGTCCTCCTTCCCACCCAGCCAGATATCCCACCATGGAACGTGCTTCCATTACAGGGAGTGCAAGTTGGCTTTCAGGATGTCAGGCAGTGGTGTCCTGCTGTTGGTTGTTGCACAGTTCCCAGCAGGGCCTTGTGCTCCCCACAGCAGTACCCATTGTCAGCCATCTTGTCAGTCCTTTTCCACTCCCTGTGATGTGAGCATGGTTCAGAGTGGTGTTGATGGGCCAATTGTGAGGGTGACCAATATCTGTGACTACAACTCCCATCATGCTATTGCCTACACCCACCTTCCCAGCATGCCCATACTTCCTTCCTTTTGAGTGGACTTCACTGTGTGTGAGTGTGTCAGCAATGGCAAGATGGCGGACAATGTGGTCCTGTTGTTTGTTGGTGCCCAGTTCCCAGCAGGGCCTTGTGCTCCCCACAGCTGAGGCCAGTGTCAGACATCTTTGAAGTGGCTTTTCACTCCCTGTGAGGTGTGCATGGTTCAGTGTGAGCTTGCTGGGCCATGTGGGTGGGGGATGTTGAGCTGTGACTACCACTCCCATCATGCTATTGCCTACACCCCCTTCCCAGCATGCCCATACTTCCTTCCTTTTGAGTGGACTTCACTGTGTGTGAGTGTGACAGCAATGGCAAGATGGCTGACAGTGTGGTCCTGTTGTTTGTTGGTGCCCAGTTCCCAGCAGGGCCTTGTGCTCCCCACAGCTGAGGCCAGTGTCAGACATCTTTGAAGTGGCTTTTCACTCCCTGTGAGGTGTGCATGGTTCAGTGTGAGCTTGCTGGGCCATGTGGGTGGGGGATGTTGAGCTGTGACTACCACTCCCATCATGCTATTGCCTACACCCCCTTTCCCAGCATGCCCCTACTTCCTTCCTTTTGACTCTGCTTCCCTGTGGGGTAGTGTGCCTGTGCTGACAGGATGGCTGACAGTGTTGTCCTGGCGTTTGTTTGGCTACAAGACCCAAGAGTGTCCCTGTGCTTCACACAGCATAACCCAGGGTGGTGGTTCTTTGTGGGATCTTCAATTAGAGTGTGAGGCATTGCATTCTCCCAGGTGGGTTATGTGGAGTTAATGTTGAGGGGGTGTGAGGAGAGCTGCTTGTAACTATGGTCAGTGCTGTCAGTCCTCCTTCCCACCCAGCCAGATATCCCACCATGGAACGTGCTTCCATTGCAGGGAGTGCAAGTTGGCTTTCAGGATGTCAGTCAGTGGTGTCCTGCTGTTGGTTGTTGCACAGTTCCCAGCAGGGCCTTGTGCTCCCCACAGCAGTACCCAGTGTCAGACATCTTGTCAGTCCTTTTCCACTCCCTGTGATGTGAGCATGGTTCAGGGTGGTGTTGATGGGCCAATTGTGAGGCTGACCATTATCTGTGACTACAACTCCCATCATGCTATTGGCTACACTGACTTCACCAGCATACACAGAATTCCTTCCTTTCAGTGAGCTTCCCTGTGAGGTGGTGTTCTAGTGGTGGCAAAATATCTGACAGTGTTTGTTGGTTATATTTGTGCCACTGCCTTGCTCTATTTGTTGTTAGGTTTGTACATGTCATGACACAGTTATGTGTCACTATGAGATGGCAGGTATTGTGTTTGTCTGACTGGCATTCACATCTTGGGATGATTATCTTTTGGTTGCTGTGGATTTGCTAAGGGTGCATGGTTTGACTATCCCCTTGACAGTGATGTATGTGTATTGTCACACCATATTGTGTATATTTGTTGTGTACTCACCAGGCTCTGGGATGTTTGTTAGTCCATATACGCTCACTGGTGGTAGGATGGCCCGCACCTTCTCCTCCCAGGGCCTGAGGTATAGTGGTTTGGCAGGAGGGCCACTGTCGGTGTGCTGGCTCAGGATGTAATCCTTCTTCAGTAGGTCCCTGACCCTCCTGCGCACATCATACCACCTGTTCTGGATGTCTTCCTTTGTGCGCAAACATGGTGATTGTGCGTTGACCCTGTCGACGATCCTCTCCCACATCTTGGTTTTCTGCGCCATGGGGGTCTGTTGGACCAATGTGCCAAACAACTGTGGCTCTACCCTGAGGATCTCGTCTACCAGGACTTCCAATTCACTATCTAGGAACTTATGATTCTTCTTTGGGGGCATGGTGATGGGTGGTGGTGGTGATTGATGTGTGTGTGTGTGCAAGTGAGGGTGGGTGAGTGTAGGTTTTGCTGGGTGTGTGTGAGGGTGCTATTTGTTGAGGTGCTAATGGTGTGTGGCTTGTGTGATGGATGAGCTGTGAGTGTGTCTGTGGTTGCTGTCTGATGGTGTTCTGTGCTGGCAGGTCAGTGGAATTTGCAAAGGATCATGGTAGGGATTTGTGGCTTTTATATAGGTGGAGTTGGGGGTGTGTCCTTGTTCCATTTTTCCCCCCTGTATTTATTGACTTTGTCATTGCTTGTTTGGCCCTCTTTTTTGTATTTTTTCCTTTGTAATTTTTGTGCATGTAGGAGACGTTCTTCTGACCGAGTAGGACGCTGCAGTTGTCTCGTGCGAGCTTCTCCGAGTCGTTCCCGCTGTGTTTCAGCTAGGTTTCATGTGCGGCGTACGCGTCGGTCGCGGAGTATTGTGTTGGTTCGGCTGGCTTTTGTATGCGTGTCGGTCGTACGGCCTGAGCTCCGTGCGACTCGGTCTGGTTTTGCACGCATTGCATCGTACTGCGCGGGTCGGAGTTCGCGGGTACGTTTCGTTCGGGTTCATTCCTGGTGCGTGTCGGTCGGTTCGATTCGCGTGGTTTCCCGGCCGGATAGCTTGTTTCCGTCCGGGTTGGTCGTTCGGCTTGTGTTCCGTACGAGTCGGTCGTGATTCACATGCATTTCATCGTACTACCCGGGTCGGGCAGCACCGGTACGTGTCGGTCGGACTAAAATCCCATACCGAGTCGGTCGATACGTTTTCCGGCCCGAATCGGAATCGGGCCCTTAGCATTGTTACAATTCCATAGAATATAAGGGGGGATGTCATCATATACAGTCAGTGGCAAAAGGACAATAAGGCCTAACCACCCTCCCCTTGGTAAGGTGAAGTTTATTATATAAAGGAAGATCTCTGGGCTTTGTCAGCAGACCCCATACCTTAGTGCCTAGATGGAAGTTTTACATCATAGGAACAGCATAGCTCTTCTCCCTGGAAAGGTCCCTCTCCAAGTGTGTGTTTAAACAACATGCATTCCCGTAATATCAAAGCACGAGTTTCCAGCAGTGCAGCTGTGTTAGCATGTTTTGTCTAGGTGCTAGGGACTCATCAGAACAGAATAACAAGGGGCATTGTTTATCGACCTTGCACATCGTGTTCAGGCTAAACTCCAGGAACAGGCAGAGAACGCAGAAAGCAGACAGTTCTCATGTGAAGGGCACAAACAAAGTCTTACAAAATAAAGTCATGTAGTAACGTGTGCAAAAGCAGCATCATGGCAGCAGAGCTCATGCTAACTTAGCAATGTCTACAATGACCCTAACGGCCATATAACACTCTCCCCTTGGTAAAGTCGTAGTATATAGACAAAAGACCAAAACAGGTTTCAAGGGTAAGCAGAGTTCAAATGCACTTGAAAAAACCAAATTGGACAAATTGAAAAAAAGAAAAAAAAGTGTATGTCGCTTAAAATTTTGTCTTTTCACGGAACATGTGATCAATATGGAGGTGGCGAATCCATCAAAGTACGTGAACTTAAGAATGCAATTCGTTCCAATAGGTCATCCCTATCGTTAGTAGAAAAAAGGGATGCCATCCAATCAAGTAGGCCGAAGGAACAGACGTGCTCCTCGTAATCCGATGCTTCCAAGAGCATTTCCGGGCAACTTGCGTGATATTCGATAAAACTCCGTCGCAAGAGGTTCTGCGCAGCCGCACAGATATTCCATTCAGCCAAGACTCCAAGAGCAGCCGCATGCGCCATACGTCCATCCCTAGAACAGGCCTGCCCATGGGCCACTAAGGGACCCATTAACTGGTCATAATCCGGGTCTGAACATGACATATTGGAGAGGCACAAATCCAAAGCCCAATAGAAGGGGCATCGCTGACAGTAGAACACAGGTTGCACGCAAGTGAAGTAGGCAAAGCGAAAAGTTAGTCCATAACTCACTCTAAGCGTTGCTAATGGCAAGCATCCAAAAAGTTGTTGCATTCGGTCACGGTACGGTAACTAGTCTTAATATCGAATTTTTAATATCGATATACAATAATATCGAGTTTAGTATATTGACAATACTAAAATATCGATGTTATATATATCGATGTTAAAAATATAGTTTTTTTGTAAAAATATCGAAGTATGAAATATCGAATCAAAAATATCGTAATAAAAATATATTGTTTTTTAGTGTTGTTCAAAATATCGAGAAAAAAATATAGAATGTATAAAATATCGTTTTTTAAAAATATCGTTATAGTATTGTTTTGTATTAAAATATTGTTGTTTTTTATGTAATAGTTGTTGAATATTGTAAAAAACTTTTTTGTAATAGAAATTTTAGGAGCGGGATGTTGGGTTTTTAGGGGATAAGGGTGGGGAGTGTTTTAAAATAATGAGAAAATATATTTTTAAATTTTCAATATTTAATAATTTAAATTATGAAATGTTGTTTTAGGAGTGGGATGTTGGGTTTGTAGGGGATAATGGTGGGGAGTGTTTAAAAATTTAAGAAATCAAATTTGGAATTTTTAAAAAGAATTAATTGAATTTAAAATTTTGTTTTAGAATTGTTATGTTGGGTTTTTAGGGGATAAGGGTGGGGACTGTTTTAAAAAGAATGAGCATTTTTATAATTTAATTTAAAATTAAAATTGTATATTTAAAAAATAGAGTTATTAGCAATGGTATGTTGGGTTTATAGGGGATGATGTTGGGGAGATTTTAAAATTAGAAAAAATAAAAATAAATTTAAATTGAAAATTTCAAATTTAAATTTAAATATTTAATTTATGAGTGCAAATTTGTGTTTATAGGGAAGAGGGCTGGGGAGTGTTTTAAAATACAATGTAATATTTATTAAAATTTAGATTTTTAAAATTAAAATTAAAATAAATTTCAAAATAATTAATTTAATTAAAATTTAATAATTAATGTGTGTAAAATTTATGATTTTATGGAATAATGAATATAAAATGTTAATGTTTTTTAAAATTTTAAGTAATAAGAATGGTAAAAATATTGGTCAAAATCATTAATTTAAAGGTATATTTATTAACTATATTTACTCAATGTATTTGAGTTTTTTAATAGATTAAAATATTTAATTTTATTTGATGTATATAATGAGAAAACTAAAAACTAAGGGGTCCATTACGATGGCGGGCGGACTTTGTCCGCCCGCCACCGCAACGGAGCCAGGGACCGCCCGCTGAAGTCGCGGAGGTCCCGCCAGGCACATTAGGATGCGCCCGCCACACTGGCGGGCGCATCCCGCATGTTTTACATTGCGGCGGGCGGTGCTGTCAGCAGCACCCGCCGCAATGTACAAAATGCATGTTGTGCATTTGCATGCACAACGTGACAGGCACCGCGCGGTGCCTGCCACCTTGTGCATGCAAATGCAGGGGGTACCATAGGTACCCCCCATGTGCCCCCCTCCACCCCCAACATCCTGGGGGCCCGCAACGGGCCCCCAAATGCGAATACCGCATGTCTTTTCATGGCGGAAATGCCGCCATGAAAAGGCTCCTCACCGCCTACATCCTAATATGGATGGCGGTGTCTCACAGACACCGCCACCATATTAAACCCATTTTCCGCACGGTCGACAAGTCGACCGGCGGAAAAGCGGCGGGCGGTCTTTCCGTCCGCCGCTGACCCCCCCGCCATACTAATATGGCGGGGGTAAATGGGTGGAGGGCGGAGGGAAATGTACGGCGGATCGCCACCACCATGCGTGCGGTGGCGATCCGCCGTACATCGTAATGACCCCCTAAGTTGTTTTGTTTTTATTAATTAGTAATAGTAATATTTATTTTATAAAAATATTTTAAAATTTTGAAATAAATAAAATTTGACAGTAGTGGTTTTATAAAATATTAATTATGTACAATATGTTATAATTTAATTAAATAATGCGTAGTGTCCTGCATTTTCTATTTTTTTGTAGTAACTGGAGGGGTAATAGTAAATTATATAGTTTAATTGAATAAGATATTTGTTTGTTTAATATTAACTGCAGTGGGTATAGATATTTATATATGTTTAGTATCCAGCATCTTCCCTGAAATAATAATAATTGGAGTGGGAATAGTAAATTATATAGGTTTAGTGTTTGGCACCTTCCCTGAATTAATACTAACTGGAGTGGGAAAAGTAAATTATATAGGTTTATTGTCCAGCACCTTCCTATATGTAATATTAACTGGAGTGGGAATAGTAAATTATATATGTTTAGTGTCCACCACCTTCCCTGACTTAATACTAACTGGAGTGGGAATAGTAAATGATATATCTTTAATGTCCAGCACCTTCACTGAGTATATATTAACTGGAGTGGGAATAGTAAATTATATATGTGTAGTGTCCAGCATCTTCCTTGAGTATATATTAATAGGAGTGGGAATAGCAAATTATATATGTGTAGTGTCCAGCACCTTCCTTGACTTAATACTAACTGGAGTGGGAATAGTAAATTATATATGTTTAGTGT
Organism: Calotriton arnoldi; assembly: GCA_963921515.1. Classification (NCBI taxonomy): domain Eukaryota; kingdom Metazoa; phylum Chordata; class Amphibia; order Caudata; family Salamandridae; genus Calotriton; species Calotriton arnoldi. The sequence goes on along the minus strand of CAWUFW010001850.1, from coordinate 711,062 downwards.
CCAGCACCTTCCCTGACTTCATACTAACTGGAGTGGCAATAGTAAATTATATAGGTTTAGTGTCCAGCACCTTCCCATATTTAATATTTACTGTAGTGGGAATAGTAAATTATATATGTTTAGTGTCCAGCACCTTCCCTGACTTAATACTAACTTGGGTGGGAATAGTAAATTATATATCTTTAATGTCAAGCACATTCCCTGAGTATATATTAACTGGAGTGGGAATAGTAAATTATATATGTTTAGTGTCCAGCACTTTCCCTGACTTAATACTAACTGGAGTGGGAATAGTAAATTATATATCTTTAATGTCCAGCACCTTCCCTGAGTATATATTAATTGGAGTGGGAATAGTAATTTATGTATGTTTAGTGTCCAGCACCTTCCCTGACTTAATACTAACTGGAGTGGGAATAGTAAATTATCTATGTTTAGTGTCCAGCACCTTCCCTGACTTTATACTAACTGGAGTGGGAATAGTAAATTATATATCTTTAATGTCCAGCACCTTCCCTGAGTATATATTAACTGGAGTGGGAATAGTAACTTATATATGTTTAATGTCCAGCACCTTTCCTGAGTATATATTAATTGCAGTGGGAATAGTAAATTATATATGTTTAGTGTCCAGCACCTTCTGTGAGTTAATATGAACTGGAGTGGGAATAGTAAATTATATTCTATTTAATATCCAGCACTTTATTTGACTTCATACTAACTGGAGTGGGAATAGTAAATTATATAACTTTAATGTTTAGCACCTTCCCTGAGTATATATTAACTGGAGTGGGAATAGTAAATTATATATGTTTAATGTCCAGCACCTTTCCTGAGTTTATATATTAATTGGAGTGGGAATAGTAAATTATATATGTTTAGTGTCCAGAACCTTCCCTGAGTTAATATGAACTGGAGTGGGAATAGTAAATTATATATATTTAATATCCAGCACCTTCTTTGACTTAATAGTAACTGGAGTGGGAATAGTAAATTATATAGGTTTAGTGTCCAGCACCTTCCCTCATTTAATGCTAACTGGAGTGAGAATAGTACATTATATAAGTTTAGGGGCCGATTCCGATCTCGGCCGGTAGGGCACCGAATCGGATTCGGCTTAACCGGATCCGGTTCGGAGCCCTCTTTCCCGACCGATTTGTACGTGCGTCTGGCCGAGCGAGTACGATGCGAGCGCACGCGAAATCGCCGACCGACTTGTTCGCGGGTCTGAAGCGCTCTGACCGACTCGCACGGACACGACTCGCACCGCGCAATGGAGACGTTCCCCGGCCGGGCAAGTACGATGCGCGCCTCGAGCAGTCCGACCGACTCGCGCCATCCGGCTCAAAAGAGCAGTCGGAGCCGGACTTTGGGGGTCCGTGTCGGAACCCCCTGTACGCGTAGCCGCGTGAGTCGCACACAGGGGGGACCCATGGGTCCCCCCTACCTGTGCATATACGCCGCGAGTCGCATCGAGGCGTACCCGCTGTAGGGGGCGCACTTGTTCACCTCGCACCCATTGAGTCAATGGGAGCCCGCGTACGCGTTGTACGTCCAGCTCCCATTGACTTCAATGGGAGTCCGACCGACTCGAGTCCGATTGCATGCGTGCGCATCGTACTCGCTCGGTCGGACTGCCAGAGTCCGATTCGGTCGGAAATCTCTCCGGGTCCGGCTCGGTCGGAGTGATTTCCGGCCTGAATCGGAATCGGCCCCTTAGGGGCCGATTCCGATCTTGGTCGGAGGCGCACCTAACATCATTCGGTCGGGAAAAAAGCCATGCGAATGCCTGTTTCCCGACCGAACCGCACATTATTCCGAACGAGCAAGTACGATGCGCACAACAGCATAGATTCCGACCCAGTCATACTCACCCAATCCAGGTCCTGTTACCCGACCGAGCCGGATCCGTAAATGCAGAATCGAGTCGCACGGAAGCCAAAATGCAGCCCCGTCCGGCCGGACAAGTACGATGCGCTTCCCGTACGCGCCGAACCCGTCGCTACGCACGGCACGTCAAAGCATCCGGGAGAGGCGCACATAAGCTCCGATTCGCGCCACAACACGATCCACGGCTACGAGACGAACACGCCAGCGACGAGGACGAGGCGAAGCAACGAGAAAGACGAACGAGACGAACCAACCATGAATCCCATCGTGCCGATCCTACCAATATTCTACATCTACTACCGGAACAGGCACGGACGCGTACGGTGCAGAAGGTAAGTCAGACACCAACCACAAAAACAAACCACACGTACCCGACATATCACACACACACAGAGGGATGCAGAAATTACTTGCAACAGCAGCACCATAGGGGCGGGATGGCCATCACCAATGCCACATATACACATAGGGGCCCGGATGCCTGTCACTACTACCACCCTTACCCAGGGGGTGCCAGATGCCTACCACTACTACCACCTCTACCCAGGGGGTGCCAGATGCCTACCACTACTACCACCACTACCCAGGGGGGGCTGGATGCCTGTCACTACTATCACCCTTACCCAGGGGGTGCCAGATGCCTACCACTACTACCACCCCTACCCAGGGGTGCCAGAGGCCTACCACTACTACCACCACTACCCAGGGGGTGCCAGATGCCTACCACTACTACCACGTCTACCCATGGGGGCTGGATGCCTGTCACTACTACCACCCTTACCCAGGGGGTGCCAGATGCCTACCACTACTACCACCTCCACCCATGGGGGGCTGGATGCCTGTCACTACTACCACCTCTACCCAATGGGGGGCTGGATGCCTGTCACTACTACCACCTCTACCCATGGGGGGCTGGATGCCTGTCACTACTACCACCCCTACCCAGGGGGTGTCAGATGACTACCACCTCTACCCAGGGGGTGCCAGATGCCTACCACTACTACCACCTCTACCCATGGGGGCTGGATGCCTGTCACTACTACCACCCTTACCCAGGGGGGCCAGATGCCTACCACTACTACCACCTCCACCCATGGGGGCTGGATGCCTGTCACTACTACCACCTCTACCCATTGGGGGCTGGATGCCTGTCACTACTACCACCCCTACCCAGTGGGTGTCAGATGCCTACCACTACTACCACCTCTACCCAGGGGGTGCCAGATGCCTACCACTACTACCACCTCTACCCATGGGGGCTGGATGCCTGTCACTACTACCACCCTTACCCAGGGGGTGCCAGATGCCTACCACTACTACCACCTCTACCCATGGGGGCTGGATGCCTGTCACTACTACCACCCCTACCCAGGGGGTGTCAGATGCCTACCACTACTACCACCTCTACCCAGGGGGTGCCAGATGCCTACCACTACTACCACCTCTACCCATGAGGGGCTGGATGCCTGTCACTACTACCACCCTTACCCAGGGGGTGCCAGATGCCTACCACTACTACCACCCCTACCCAGGGGTGCCAGATGCCTACCGCTACTACCACCACTACCCAGGGGGTGCCAGATGCCTACCACTACTACCACCTCTACCCATGGGGGGCTGGATGCCTGTCACTACTACCACCCTTACCCAGGGGGTGCCAGATGCCTACCACTACTACCACCTCCACCCATGGGGGGCTGGATGCCTGTCACTACTACCACCTCTACCCATGGGGGGCTGGATGCCTGTCACTACTACCACCCTTACCCAGGGGGTGCCAGATGCCTACCACTACTACCACCCCTACCCAGGGGGTGCCAGATACCTACCACTACTACAACCACTACCCAGGGGGTGCCAGATGCCTACCACTACTACCACCTCTACCCATGGGGGGCTGGATGCCTGTCACTACTACCACCCTTACCCAGGGGGTGCCAGATGCCTACCACTACTACCACCTCCACCCATGGGGGGCTGGATGCCTGTCACAACTATCACCTCTACCCATGGGGGCTGGATGCCTGTCACTACTACCACCTCTACCCATGGGGGCTGAATGCCTGTCACTACTACCACCCCTACCCAGGGGGTGACTCATGCCTACCACTACTACCACCTCTACCCAGGGGGTGCCAGATGCCTACCACTACTACCACCTCTACCCATGGGGGGCTGGATGCCTGTCACTACTACCACCCTTACCCAGGGGGTGTCAGATGCCTACCACTACTACCACCCCTACCCAGGGGGTGCCAGATGCCTACCACTACTACCACCACTACCCAGGGGGTGTCAGATGCCTACCACTACTACCACCTCTACCCATGGGGGGCTGGATGCCTGTCACTACTACCACCCCTACCCAGGGGGTGTCAGATGACTCACCACCTCTACCCAGGGGGTGCCAGATGCCTACCACTACTACCACCTCTACCCATGGGGGCTGGATGCCTGTCACTACTACCACCCTTACCCAGGGGGGCCAGATGCCTACCACTACTACCACCTCCACCCATGGGGGCTGGATGCCTGTCACTACTACCACCTCTACCCATTGGGGGCTGGATGCCTGTCACTACTACCACCCCTACCCAGGGGTGTCAGATGCCTACCACTACTACCACCTCTACCCAGGGAGTGCCAGATGCCTACCACTACTACCACCTCTACCCATGGGGGCTGGATGCCTGTCACTACTACCACCCTTACCCAGGGGTGCCAGATGCCTACCACTACTACAACCTCTACCCATGGGGGCTGGATGCCTGTCACTACTACCACCCCTACCCAGGGGTGTCAGATGCCTACCACTACTACCACCTCTACCCAGGGGTGCCAGATGCCTATCACTACTACCACCTCTACCCATGAGGGGCTGGATGCCTGTCATTACTACCACCCTTACCCAGGGGGTGCCAGATGCCTACCACTACTACCACCCCTACCCAGGGGGTGCCAGATGCCTACCACAACTACCACCACTACCCAGGGGGTGCCAGATGCCTACCACTACTACCACCTCTACCCATGGGGGGCTGGATGCCTGTCACTACTACCACCCTTACCCAGGGGGTGCCAGATGCCTACCACTACTACCACCTCCACCCATGGGGGGCTGGATGCCTGTCACTACTTCCACCTCTACCCATGGGGGGCTGGATGCCTGTCACTACTACCACCCCTACCCAGGGGGTGTCAGATGCCTACCACTACTACCACCTCTACCAAGGGGGTGCCAGATGCCTACCACTACTACCACCTCTACCCATGGGGGGCTGGATGCCTGTCACTACTATCACCCTTACCCAGGGAGTGCCAGATGCCTACCACTACTACCACCACTACCCAGGGGGTGCCAGATGCCTACCACTACTACCACCTCTACCCATGGGGGGCTGGATGCCTGTCACTACTACCACCCTTACCCAGGGGTGCCAGATGCCTACCACTACTACCACCTCCACCCATGGGGGCTGGATGCCTGTCACTACTACCACCTCTACCCATGGGGGCTGGATGCCTGTCACTACTACCACCCTTACCCAGGGGGTGCCAGATGCCTACCACTACTACCACCCCTACCCAGGGGGTGCCAGATGCCTACCACTACTACCACCTCTACCCATGGGGGCTGGATGCCTGTCACTACTACCACCCTTACCCAGGGGGTGCCAGATGCCTACCACTACTACCACCTCCACCCATGGGGGCTGGATGCCTGTCACAACTACCACCTCTACCCATGGGGGCTGGATGCCTGTCACTACTACCACCTCTACCCATGGGGGCTGGATGCCTGTCACTACTACCACCCCTACCCAGGGGTGACAGATGCCTACCACTACTACCACCTCTACCCAGGGGTGCCAGATGCCTACCACTACTACCACCTCTACCCATGGGGGCTGGATGCCTGTCACTACTACCACCCTTACCCAGGGGGTGCCAGATGCCTACCACTACTACCACCCCTACCCAGGGGTGCCAGATGCCTACCACTACTACCACCACTACCCAGGGGTGCCAGATGCCTACCACTACTACCACCTCTACCCATGGGGGCTGGATGCCTGTCACTACTACCACCCTTACCCAGGGGGTGCCAGATGCCTACCACTACTACCACCTCCACCCATGGGGGGCTGGATGCCTGTCACTACTACCACCTCTACCCATGGGGGCTGGATGCCTGTCACTACTTCCACCTCTACCCATGGGGGCTGGATGCCTGTCACTACTACCACCCCTACCCAGGGGAAGTCAGATGCCTACCACTACTACCACCTCTACCAAGGGGGTGCCAGATGCCTACCACTACTACCACCTCTACCCATGGGGGGCTGGATGCCTGTCACTACTACCACCCTTACCCAGGGAGTGCCAGATGCCTACCACTACTACCACCTCTACCCATGGGGGGCTGGATGCCTGTCACTACTACCACCCCTACCCAGGGGGTGTCAGATGCCTACCACTACTACCACCTCTACCCAGGGGGTGCCAGATGCCTACCACTACTACCACCTCTACCCATGGGTGGCTGGATGCCTGTCACTACTACCACCCCTACCCAGGGGGTGCCAGATGCCTACCACTACTACCACCCCTACCCAGGGGGTGCCAGATGCCTACCACTACTACCACCACTACCCAGGGGGTGCCAGATTCCTACCACTACTACCACCTCTACCCATGGGGGGCTGGATGCCTGTCACTACTACCACCCCTACCCAGGGGGTGCCAGATGCCTACCACTACTACCACCTCCACCCATGGGGGGCTGGATGCCTGTCACTACTACCACCCCTACCCAGGGGGTGCCAGATGCCTACCACTACTACCACCTCTACCCATGGGGGCTGGATGCCTGTCACTACTACCACCCTTACCCAGGGGTGCCAGATGCCTACCACTACTAACAACCTTACCCAGGGGGTGCCAGATGCCTACCACTACTACCACCTCTACCCATGGGGGCTGGATGCCTACCACCAACAACACCCCCACTCACAGGATGGCTAATACATGACACAACAAGCACACACCAACATAAAGAATGCAACATAAAGACATCCCCCCAACACCATGACAAGCGTGTGTAGACTGTGTCAAATGCCTACAACACTGAACATGACTTTGAACATACAATGTGACCCCCTATCACATGTGCCACACATAAATGTGTGTGGCCCCCACAATGCAAGCAGGCCATGACCATTGTGGCAATGGGGTCCAAACCCCCATCATCACAGTGACCAAAATGTAAGTGTGGGGTCCATAGCTGAAGCACATTTTAAACATTGTGGCAATGGGGTCCATACCCCCATCATCACAGTGACCAAAATGTAAGTGTGGGGTCCATAGCTGAAGCACATTTTGAACATTGTGGCAATGGGGTCCAAACCCCCATCATCACAGTGACCAAAATGTAAGTGTTGACAAAGAAAAAGCTGCAACTGCCAAACTGCATGGATGATTCCTGGTCACAGAACAACAAACACATCAGAGGCAAAGTAGTGCTTGTGTCCCATAGCAACATAGATTGGGGAGGCAAACAGTGCAGTGCAAATAAGACATACCTTTGGCCATGTGCAGACAAACATCACCCATGGGGGCTGACACTGTCAACATTCATCAATGACACAATGACAGAAGTGACCATCAGAATGCAGACCCACATATTTGCACCAATGGGCACACAAATGCAGATACCCTGTGGAGACTGTAGATGTGAGGTGAACAGATACCATACCATGGCAGCAATGGGACACACAAACAATGATCATTGTGCTGACTGATGACCTAGGAGTCCCAGGGACAGCAGGGGAAACACACCAAACAACATACAGCCAATGGCACACTAAAGATATGCCAATGCAGTGGTGCAGATGCACAAACACAAACAGGCAGACCCACACTGCACATCAAACACAACAGGTGAGGGGGGGTACCAGTGTCCCCAGGCAACCACACAACACATGAGGAGGCCTGAATACCAATTACACAGATGTGCATACAGTGCCACACAAAGGTAACTCATGGATCCAAATCCCCTATGTGGGCAATCAGGCATTGTCAGATGAGAGGGAGCACAAATCACACATGTCACACAAGCATGTAGGAACAGCAACTGACACAGCAAGACACAGAGACACCACAGCACTACCCCCAGGGCCCCCACAATGTGGTGACCCTGGGCTGCATTACAATCCCACTGTGATGACAAAGCTAGATGTCGTTCACACTGTGAACCACAGTCATGTGTCCTGAGCAACAAACTACCATCACACCTACACAAGCACAAATCAATCAGCACGGGCAGTAAGCCAAGGCCAACATGGAGGCAGGGGTCTAGCCGGGCAACAACTCTCATCTGCACACACTCAACACCACACACCTCGACCTCCAACAATGTGCAGCAGTGAAGCTCACATGCACTGGTGACATTGCACATGCACCCATGACAATCCCAGGGGTGGTGGTGGGAACCAAGGTGCAGAAACACATCACACATGGCCACTCAACAAGACTCCTGAATGTCTGACACACTGCACACTACGCTGTACATGGACATGACGGCAATACCACACCAACCAATGGGATCCCAGCCACAGTCACACACCAATGAAGAAGCCAAGGTCACCCACAAAGAACACACATAGACAACTACCAACATTGCAGCCCTGACCCTGAGGAGTGCCAGCAGTCACACACACAACGTGTCACAACCAATGAAAGCTAACACAAACCGGAAATCACATGACAGGTGTAAACAACAAGTGCCAAGGGGAATCCTGACTGTGACCCATCAGCGTCTGCCCACAAACTCAGCCCTGACAGCAAACACACCTATGGGTGACACCCTGATGACCAGTAATGTGCCATGCACCCACATCACAGAGAACCCAGGGAGAAGACTTTGGGGGAACATAGGTCAACTCAGCAAGCATCACAAACAGGAACATCACTAGGGATCCCAGCATGCACAGCAAAATGGAAGTGAACACACAGACATGCTCATACAACACACACCTTGGGCGCAGGCGATGTCACAGGAGCACACACTGCCATGAGGGGACTCCACTCCTGTGTGAGGAAAGCTGTGCCATATGTCGCCTCGAAAGCTGTGCCATATGTCGCCTCAGTAGGGCTCCATCATGTCAGCAGAACACTTGGTCACACAGTCAACAATTATCACCAAATGAAGGCTCCTGTCACATCAGCCTGGTCATGGGAGTGTCAACGAAATCATCAGCACAGATCCAACACACATGTATAGCAAGTTGCACTGACAACTCAGATGAGTCCTTCCCCATTGATGCCCAAACCTGCATGTCCAGTGGAGATGGCCACACTGTCAGGGAAGTAGACTAATTGAACAATGGCAAGCACAACAGATGTGCAGGGGTGGAAGCCACAGATGTGACATTGCTAATGTAAGTAGGAAATCCCATTGCCAAATATTGAAAACATGACACCCTCAGATGCTGCTAAGGATGACATGGATACACCACAGGATAGGACACTGTCCCCCTGGACCACATGGGTTCCTGCACAGTAACACTACATATTCATGAGACCAAATATCACCATCACTGCAGCAAGGGCATGGTTAGCATCATCAACATCATGTACATCAGAAGCAAAAGCACTAGAGAACAGAAAGTTGCTTTATTCAGCATATGTGGGTTCAAAAGTTGAAGTCATGTAAAAAATAAACAAAGGCCAATGGCCAGTCCATCATGAAAGTCAAAACAGGGTGACAGTGGCAGATGTCACCCTACGCATGCCTGCACTGATGAAAACCAGGGACAATCCCCTCAGAGGGGCATACGGGGGGGCAGGCCAGGCACCGCAGGGACAGGATCAGGGCTCACCAGAAGGAGGCAGGGAAGGGGTGGTGGGTGCTGGAGAGCCACTGACAACTGCAGTGGAGGTGTCTGACATGGGCACAACTGGGGGGCATGACTCAGATGGTGTGGGCGCCGGCACGACTGCAGTGGACCGTGCAGATGGAGTGGACAGGTTCGCCACTGCAGTGCCCAAGTCAGACAGGGTGGTAGTGGCCTCCACTGCAGTGCCTACCTCCAGGGGAGGAGAATGGGGATCAGGTAAGGTGGGCAGGACAGAGGGGGAGGACACCCTCACCACACCAGTGGCACAGACAAGCGCAGCGGGGGGTGTGGGGCCGGAAGAGCAAGTGGCAGGGGGAGAAGGCCTGATCCTTTTGGGGATGGTGTATCTGTGGGTGGGGGAACCTGGGGCAGGGTGTGGTGGGGGCACCTGTGGAGTGGGGGCCTGAGGGATGGAGGAAGGAGACTTGGTGCCTGAGCTGCAGGGCGGCGGCGGGGTCTTGCTCTTCCGGGTCCGGGGGACTTGCGGGTGGGGGCGTCAGTCGGTCTGCGCCTGGGGGAGGGTGTCCGGGGGCGAGGGGCACTCCGCTCCATGTGGGTGGGCTTCCTCTTCCCCTGAATGCTGTATCAGCTGGATCGGAGGGGAAGAGGCCGAGGTCACTGAGGAAGAGCCGCTGTGTCTTTGGGGTTGCAGGTGAGGCAAGGGAGGGGGCTTTGGAGGGAGAGGCAACTGAGGACTGCGCAGTGCTCGTGGATGCGTGTGTGTGTGCCTGGGCCCCATCCCCTGTGAGTGTGGTTTCAGTCCCCTGACTGTGCGTGCGTGTGCGTCTTGTTTGTGGTGTGTGTGTCTGTGTGCTGCTCGTGTCTGTGCTGGTGTGTGCCTGTGCCGGTGTGTGTGTGCTTGGGACAGGTAAGGTGCTGGGGAGTGTGGATGGGGCAGAGGCAGGAGGGGTGAGGGACTGTCGGAGGAGGGACACTGCTGCCGTCAGGGAGGAGTCCATGGACCTATTGCCCCTCTGTAGGGCAGACATGCCCGATGAGATGCCCTCCATGAACGACACCAGCTGAGTCAACAGAGTGGTGTGGGCATGGAGGACACTCAGCATCGCTGTCTGCCCTACATGGAGCTGGCGAAGGAGGTACACAGACTCCTCACTCAGGGCAGCAGGGGACACAGGGGCAGGGGGTGCGGTGCCTGGCCCGGAGGAGACACGCTCCCGAACATGGGAGCCTCCACGGACCTCGGGAATGGGAGCCGATGGGAGGGCGGTGGTGGTGGTGGCGGGGACAGCAACACTAGCTGGGGTGTGGTGGCTGCTGACACCCGCCTCCATAAGGGAGTCATCCTCTGAGCTGCTGTGGTCCTCAGCTGAGGTGGATGGTGCTGAGGACTCCTCGGTGTGGCTCCCCTCGCCCTCCGTGCCACTGGGTCCCTCCGACCACTCCTCGGCTGCTGACCCAGTCTGGCTCTGCGGCTCCTCCTGGTCCTTGGAGCTGTCCCCTCCTGTGGCCGTGGATGTATCTGCAATCAATAGGGAAACAGACAGACATCAGTCACCTGCACCGTACGCACACACCACAGTTAGTACAGCACATTACAGAGCAAGCCCTGGCATCCTTAGTTGAACATTGCTAAAAGTGCCCAAACAGAACAGGAGAAGCCAATTGTCAGTCTGATGGTCAACCATGGCACTCACATCCCACCTGGCCTTGCACCCATCTGTCTGGTGTCTGTTGGATGGCAATACCCCAGTGTGGACACATGCACCACCTACACAGTAGTTGGACCGTGCAGAGAACCCGGTTAAGCATGTGAACATGCACACATCACAACTCTTGCCACTGAGTCAGTACAGGTGTCCGGATGAAAGGGATGCCCAAAGTCAAATAGGAAATGCATGTGATGCATACCAGCGACAGACACCATGATGCACCCATGTCCTGATAGCCATTGCCACAATGGTGTGCATGTAGCACATGTCACTCCCCTGTAGGATCACTAATAGGAAGTCACATGCCATGGCACAGGCATGCCTGCTAAGTCATACATCACTGTCTCCAGTCACATGGGCAGGGCAGCCAGACAACAACACTCTGCACTGTGTCACAATAGTAGGTCATGGGGAATGCAAGTCCTGGAGCTGAACAAGTGCACATGTACATCCCCCACACACCACATCATCTGAACCCTTATCTGTCCAGGTCATACCGATTGGACATATGGGAGACCTGTAACACAACCCTCTGAACCTGAGCACCTCACAATCTGCTGTGAATGGGAAACAGCTGCCTGAACTTCACATTCGCATACCCCAGTCTGCACGGTCAGGTGATCAAACACCTATGTGTCACACAAGTATCGTCTCCTATGGTCACATCTCCGGTGGCATGCTGAGCCCCAACCGAGAAACACTCCAGCAGTCCTGACAACGAAGCCACAGCACACTGACACAGAGGCAGACACCTGAGGGGACAATTCACTGAGCACAACGTGTCAGCTGATACACCGGAGTGGGAGTACAGAGTGTATTGTATGGCCTGGAGTAGGCATGACTGTCCTGCCCCACATGAATAAGGGATGAGCCCTGGACAGTAGGCAGCTGGCTAAGTATGTGTGACACACGTAATATACACACTCCTGGGGCCCAAACGTTGTTCCCACCCACATCATGGGTGTGTGCCAGATACCCCAGGCACATGTGGTGGATCAGCCCAGCAATTGGACCACATATCAAAGTAACACGCAGATTACATGTCAGAACACAGGCATTGTGTAAGCAATGGACCCACCCATGATGCCCACCACCGAGTCAGGGAAACAGATGCTATCCCCCACCTTGAGTCAAGCAAACTGCAAGGACACAGTACCCAAGGGACACAATTCCCTGACTGTAAGGGCCACACCTGGGTATCAGATGAGGAGTGGGCAGTGCACAATAGAGGGACATGGGTCCTGGACCACATGACTGATGTACTGTGGAAGTTTAACCAGGCCAGAGGAGGGCACATAGCATGGCAGACATAGTTCACAATGCAGTCATGGACTCACCCCCTCCTTGCTGCTCTCTGGCCTTCAGCTGCCCATCCAGATCAGGGAAGACCACCGCCAGGAACCTGAGCATGTGGGGGGTCAGGGTCCGGTGTCCACCCCTCCTGCGAGGAGGCGACAGCTTCAGCTGGACCCGTGCGATCCTCCGGGTCCAGCCCCTAAGGTCCTGCCACCTCTTCTGGCAGTTGCGGATCCGGCGCTTGTAGACCCCCACGGATCTCACTGCCCGGACGATGGTCAGCCATATCTGCTGCTTCTGGTGGGCATCAACCTGTGAGGATGACAAAGTGAGAATGCCATTACTACACATGCAACATATCCATGCATTACACAGTTGGATATACATGTCTCAATCACAGGGGCACATGATGTACACAGGCAGTGCAACGATGGCCATGGACAGTATGCCAGCAGTTACTACATGGTATCATTGCCTGGGAAGTAAAAACTTGTTTAAATGCACTGTCACTGCACTATACCTGTCCAGTGCATGTAACTACACACTATGGGGGGTGACAACTACTCAGTGAGCCTGCTAGCCAGTGGCGTGCAGACTGTTAGCCTTGCTAGTCAGACAACATGCACATTTAGGAAGGCAGTGGACAGAACACTCACCTGCTCCCCTGCTTTCCCATACAGCTTGCTGTACTGTGGAAGGAGGCTGTCCAGCAGGGCCTGGTTCTCCTCAGTGCTGAAGGCTGGGGCTCTCTCCACAGTACGTGCCATTGCAGGGTGCAGAGGGTGCAGATACAGCAGCAGTGGTGGTGGCAGATGTCGTCCTGGAGCATGTAGTGCAGGCAAGTGAGCTCTCAGGGGAACAGCCAGCATTATATGTGTGCTGCAGAGGCAGATACTGTCCCATGTGTCCAAAGTGATAGGTCCAAGTCGTTTGCATCTTCTGAATCTGGGCAATCCATGGAATTGCACTACTTACACACGCCCACAGCATCCTTCAAAAGTTCAACTTCATGACACCCATGAATTTGCAACATTGTTGTGGGTGACCAACTGAATTTAAAGCATCAGACTCGTTCAAAATTTGAAAACGCGTCCGTTGCCAGGCCAGGCCATAGCCAATGGGTGCGCACCGATCGGTCCATTGCTGTCCAACGCGTATTGCGAATACAACGCGTACCAGCACACATTGAATGCAATGGCCAATGTGTGCGCACCGATCGGTCCATTGCTGTCCAACGCGTATTGCGAATACAATGCGTACCAGCACACATTGAATGCAATGGCCAATGTGTGCGCACCGATCGGTCCATTGCTGTCCAACGCGTCCCTGTACAAGTCACTGGCATATGTCACCTTGCCTGTCACAGGTGAACATATGCCAGCCACATATACTTCCCAGGGAGTGAGGGGCACACCTACAACACCACAGCCTGTCCAAACTGTATCCTAAGGCATGTAAGGCTGCATTACCTATTCCGTGTATGGGGGTGAACATGTTGTTCTGTGGGTGTCACTTGGGGGCAGCCACCCCCAGGCTGTGTACGTGTTCATGGGGACAGAATCCTTGGTGTTTCGTGTACATGACCACTGTGATGTGCAACTGTTCATATCTGAGCATGTGGCATGGTCACATTTCACGGTGGTGTATGTGTATGTCATGTCACATACCCCCTGAGTCCCATGTGGGTCGGTATGTTTCACCCAGGGTGACCCATTGGCACAATAGTGATGGTCCTCCACAGTCTGTGTGCATGTTGTGTTTACAATGTCTCTGATTTCATGTGCACAATGGGAGACAGTCTCCACATCCACGTTGTTTGTGCATGGACTTTGATGTTGTGCGTGTGTGTGTCACAGACGTCCATGTCTGTCCTGCCGAGGCAACAGGGACCACTACCTGTGGGGGTCATGGTTGTTTTGCTGTGGTGTATACATGATACACCATGTCATGCCAGTGTCCATGTGGCAATACAGGGTCCTTGGGAATCTACCTGTCATTGAGCTGTGATGCCTGGGGCACATCTGTCCTCACATGTCACTGTGGGGTGTGTTTGTAATGTGGCAGCAGGAGATGGGAACTGTGACACGGCCTCATGATATCCAATGGCACAACCTGGGACTTATTGATGCCACTTGTTGAACTGTGATGTTAGATGTTGGCCATGTATGTGCCATACATGTCCTTACGGAACTGCACACATCATGTACTTGTGCCTCATAATGATGTATCATGTGATATTGAGTGTGTTCAATGCCACATATGTGGGGTGACTGACAATCTTTCTTTCTTCACCTATGCACTGCAGGGCACCAGCTGTCCATAGACCATTCCCTGACCTGGCAACGATGGTGGAACGTGACAGCATCCGACGGTACCGCTTCACCAGGCAGCTGATTGAGGATTTGGCAGTGCGCTTGGCACCACATTTGCAACCTGCCCGGCCGTACCCTACAGCGCTGACCCCCAAGGTGAAGGTGATGGCAGCCCTACACTTCTTTGCCACCAGTACCTTTCAACACACTGTGGCGACTGCTGGTGGGATGTCACAGACCATGTTCAGCCGTGTGCTCCGCGATGTTTTGGAGGCTATGTTGATATACCTGAACCAGTACATCTATTTCCCTAGACTCCAACAACTCACTGACGTGAAGAGTGACTTCTATGCCCTGGGGAGGATGCCGCATGTCATTGGCTCCATTGATGGGACACATGTGGCTTTGGTACCACCACAGGCCCAAGAGCAGGCATACAGGAACCGCAAACACTACCACTCGGTCAATGCACTGGTGGTCTGTCTTGCAGATATGAGCATCTCACACGTGTGTGCCCGTTTCCCCGGTTCTGCACACGATGCCTACGTGATGAGGAGTAGTCGCATCCCGAGGATGATGTCACAGATGCGGAACCAGCGTGCCTGGCTTGTTGGTGTGTACTGACTTTGTACCATTGTGTGTGTTCTGCAATGTAGTGTTCCACCCTCTTTTCCAACTCAGCTAATGTGCAATTGTCTGTATGTAGGTGACTCCGGATACCCCAACATGCCGTGGTTGCTGACGCCCCTCAGGAACCCTGTGACACCAGCCCAGATGCGCTACAATGAGGCACATGGTCGGACCAGGAGAGTGATTGAGCGGACATTTGGTCTCCTGAAGAGCCGCTTCCGCTGCCTGGACAAGACAGGAGGGTCCCTCCCATATGCCCCAGCAAAGGTGTGCAAGATTGTCATCGTCTGCTGCATGCTACACAACCTGGCAGTGCGGAAGGAGTTGCCTCTCATCCTGGATGACGATGACCAACGTCCGCCACCTGTGGAGGATCCTGGCCTGGACCACGATGCCAGTGATGATGATGATGATGATGATGGTGATGTCCGCACACAGCCCATCACCAACTTCTTCAGCTGAATGTGAGTATCCAGAGATGTCATGTCAATGATGTGAGTTTGCATGATATGTGTTGGTGGTGCTCTGGTGCTGTTTGAGTGTGTCCATGGGCTACATGACTGTATGCGTGTAGCGATGTGTCCTTACAGGTAGTCTGTACTCCCCAACAGTGTTGACATGCTAACTTGGTTCTGGGTGGGTATCTTGTGACATGTATTGGGCATGAGTATTGCAGTTCTGTCCTGTTCTTCAGTGCTTTTGACTGTGTGTCATTTCTGTCCTTCACAGGGTACTTTCAGAGTCGTTTGGTCAACTGTGATCCCCGACACCGTGATTCGACTTCCAGGGTGGTAGCTGTCGTGTCCCTACAGGTGATGTGCGCCACACCCATGGACTTCCTTCCTTCTACACTTGTTGACTGTGTGCCCGCTGCCAGGTGGGATTACCTTGCATCTGTGGTGGTTACAACATGTTGCAAATGTGTAATAAACCTGTGCTTCACTTTGTGATGTGCGATGTCTGTGGTCACACATCTGACTGACATTTGCTTACTGCACCAGTGGGCTAGTTAACACAGACTGTGAATAGGTGTTGGGTCTGTGCAATGCAACGTATTTCCTGGCAACATCAGTGTAGGCGATGAGTCAGATGGCCCTGGTGTGTATGTGTTGTGTAGCCCTGGTGGTGTGTCTCCCTCATATGTGTCACGTCACCATGACTCACATGCCGGTGTTGTACTTGCTGTAGCAGTTAGCATGCACAGTGTCATTTCACAGATCATCATCGCCACTTCAGAAACAAAGTTGGAATCACAACAGAGGCAAGTATGGTGTATTAGTGAGTTTATTGACATACATGTGTGAGTATAGTGCACAGGATGGTGGGTGCTGTACATTGTGATTGTAATCCAAAGTTCCTAGATGATTTGGAAGTCCTGGTAGCAGAAATGTCCAGAGTAAAGTCCACAGTCATCTGATACATTGGTCCAACTTGAGCTCCCCATGTCATGTGGGAGAATTGTGTTGCATTCGACAGGGTGAACAGTTTGGGCACAAAGGTGATTTTCCAGAACAGGTGTTGGCTTCCTGGGGGTTGTGCATGGCCATCAGCCTCTCAGTTGTCCTTCCTCGGACGACCCCTCTTCTTTGGGGGGACCCTCAAGTGCAGGCTGCTGCGGTGCAGGGGACTCTCCGCCAGAGTCATCCTGCCTCCCTGTGGCAGTTGCAGTTGTTTCAGCACCAGATGTTGTGGGCACACAGGGAGGTGTTGACTGGTTGCTGCTCATCTGGCGGAGGCATTGTAATATGTCCCTATGCACCGCCGTCAACTCTTGCAGTGTGTCCCACTTGGACTCCACGCGGGACATGTGTGAGTCCAAGCGGGCATGATGGGCAGCCTGCTGCTGTTTAATGTCCCTGAGGAGCCCCACTACCTGGCTGAACTCTCCGGTGCTGGACTGGTACGCATCGGCTATGCGTGCCAGTTGTGGGTCATCATGCAGTCCAGACCCCTCTGCGAGCAGCGACCTATGTCTCCCACCCCTCCCACCACCCCTGGCGACACGTGCAGTACCTGAGGTGGCATGCACAGGTGACCCTGGGCCCCCTTGGGGGTTGTTGGTGGTGTTGGTGTCCATGGCCCCACGTTGGTCCAGGGTCCCTGTGCTGGTGGTGGTGGTGCTCCTTGGTCTGTCCATGTCGGCAGGGGTGGTATGTGTGTTGACAGTCGTTGGAGGGGTGGGTGCAGGGGGTGCAGCTGGTGGTCCTGCTGGTGCTGCATGATGACTTGCTCCGGAGGTGCCAGGTGGGTCTTCTTCATCCGAGGAGGGCAGAGGCTGTTCCACACCAGTGAGCTCCGTATCCTCTTGAGCCTGGGACGGGGACTCCTCAGCGTCTGCTGCTGTGTCCCCATCATCACCTGTTTTTGGGAGACACACACAATGTATGTTATGTTTCTGCAGGCATCAATGGTTGACACACCTGACAGTTGTGACTGTGCCTCTGGATGCGGGCCTGTACATTGCATTGTCCTAAGTTGTCACAGTCAGGGGTTGATATTGGTGTAGCACATTGTCCTGCATTATTTGGGCATTTCTATGTGAATGTTGGGGTGTGTACATGGTCTGCATTGGTTGTATTTGGTTGACATCCGGCCCTCCTTCCCACCCAGCCAGATATTCCACCATGGAACGTGCTTCCATTGCAGGGAGTGCAAGTTGTCTTTCAGGATGTCAGTCAGTGGTGTCCTGCTGTTGGTTGGTGCACAGTTGCCAGCAGGGCCTTGTGCTCCCCACAGCAGTTGCCAGTGTCAGCCATCTTGTCAGTTGTTTTCCATTCCCTGTGATGTGCGCATGGTTCAGGGTGGTGTTGATGGGACAGTTGTGGGGGTGACCAATATCTGTGACTACCACTCCCATCATGCTATTGCCTCCACCCCACTTCCCAGCATGCCCATACTTACTTGCCTTTGGGTGGACTTCACTGTGTGTGAGTGTGAGAGCAATGGCAAGATGGCTGACTGTGGTGTCCTGCTGTTGGTTGGTGGCCAGTTCCCAGCATGGCCTTGTGCTCCCCACAACAGAGCACCAGTGTCAGACATCTTTGATGGGGCTTTCCACTCTCTGTGGGGTGTGCATGCTTGAGTGTGAGCTTGCTGGGCCATGTGGGTGGGGGATGTTGAACTGTGACTACCACTCCCATCATGCTATTGCCTCCACCCCACTTCCCAGCATGCCCATACTTACTTGCTTTTGGGTGGACTTCACTGTGTGTGAGTGTGAGAGCAATGGCAAGATGGCTGACTGTGGTGTCCTGCTGTTGGTTGGTGGCCAGTTCCCAGCATGGCCTTGTGCTCCCCACAACAGAGCACCAGTGTCAGACATCTTTGATGGGGCTTTCCACTCTCTGTGGGGTGTGCATGCTTGAGTGTGAGCTTGCTGGGCCATGTGGGTGGGGGATGTTGAGCTGTGACTACCACTCCCATCATGCTATTGCCTCCACCCCACTTCCCAGCATGCCCATACTTACTTGCTTTTGGGTGGACTTCACTGTGTGTGAGTGTGAGAGCAATGGCAAGATGGCTGACAGTGGTGTCCTGCTGTTAGTTGGTGGCCAGTTCCCAGCATGGCCTTGTGCTCCCCACAACAGGGCACCAGTGTCAGACATCTTTGATGGGGCTTTCCACTCTCTGTGGGGTGTGCATGCTTGAGTGTGAGCTTGCTGGGCCATGTGGGTGGGGGATGTTGAGCTGTGACTACCACTCCCATTATGCTATTGCCTCCACCCCACTTCCCAGCATGCCCATACTTACTTGCTTTTGGGGTGGACTTCACTGTGTGTGAGTGTGAGAGCAATGGCAAGATGGCTGACAGTGGTGTCCTGCTGTTAGTTGGTGGCCAGTTCCCAGCATGGCCTTGTGCTCCCCACAACAGGGCACCAGTGTCAGACATCTTTGATGGGGCTTTCCACTCTCTGTGGGGTGTGCATGCTTGAGTGTGAGCTTGCTGGGCCATGTGGGTGGGGGATGTTGAGCTGTGACTACCACTCCCATCATGCTATTGCCTCCACCCCACTTCCCAGCATGCCCATACTTACTTGCTTTTGGGTGGACTTCACTGTGTGTGAGTGTGAGAGCAATGGCAAGATGGCTGACAGTGGTGTCCTGCTGTTAGTTGGTGGCCAGTTCCCAGCATGGCCTTGTGCTCCCCACAACAGGGCACCAGTGTCAGACATCTTTGATGGGGCTTTCCACTCTCTGTGGGGTGTGCATGCTTGAGTGTGAGCTTGCTGGGCCATGTGGGTGGCGGATGTTGAGCTGTGACTACCACTCCCATCATGCTATTGCCTCCACCCCCCCTTCCCAGCATGCCCATGCTTCCTTCCCTTTGACTCTGCTTCCCTGTGGGGTTGTGTGCCTATGCTGACAAGATGGCTGACAGTGTTATCCTGGGGTTAGTTTTGCTACAAGTCCCATGTGTGTCCCTGTGCTTCACTCAGCATGACCCAGGGTTGTGGTTCTTTGTGGGATATTTGATTGGAGTGTGAGGCAATGCATTCTCCCAGGTGAGTTATGTGGAGTTTGTGTTAGGGGTGTGTGTGAGAAACGCCGCTGGTAACTATGGTCAGGGCTGTGAGTCCTCCTTCCCACCCAGACAGATATCCCACCATGGAACGTGCTTCCATTGCAGGGAGTGCAAGTTGTCTTTCAGGATGTCAGTCAGTGGTGTCCTGCTGTTGGTTGGTGCACAGTTGCCAGCAGGGCCTTGTGCTCCCCACAGCAGTAGCCAGTGTCAGCCATCTTGTCAGTTGTTTTCCACTCCCTGTGATGTGCGCATGGTTCAGGGTGGTGTTGATGGGACAGTTGTGGGGGTGACCAATATCTGTGACTACCACTCCCATCATGCTATTGCCTCCACCCCACTTCCCAGCAGGCCCATACTTACTTGCTTTTGGGTGGACTTCACTGTGTGTGAGTGTGAGAGCAATGGCAAGATGTCAGTCAGTGGTGTCCTGCTGTTGGTTGGTGCACAGTTGCCAGCAGGACCTTGTGCTCCCCACAGCAGTAGCCAGTGTCAGCCATCTTGTCAGTTGTTTTCCACTCCCTGTGATGTGAGCATGGTTCATGGTGGTGTTGATGTGCGCATTGTGAGGGTGGGCAATATCTGTGACTACGACCCCCGTGATGCTATTGGCTACACTGACTTGCCCAGCATACACAGTATTCCTTCCTTTCAGTGGCCTTCACTGTGTGGTGGTGTTGTAGTGGTGGCTACATGTCTGGATGTGTTTGTTGGTTATATTAGTGCCACTGCCCAGCTGTAGTTGTAGTTGTGTTTGTACATGTGATGACACAGTTACATGTCACTATGAGATGGCATGTGTTGTGTTTATCTGACTGACATACATATTTTGGGATGGTTCTGTTCTGGTTGCTGTGTATTTGCTAAGGGTGCATGGTTTGACTCTCCCCTTGACAGTGATGTGTGTGTATTGTCGCACAATATTGTGTACATTTGTTGTGTACTCACCAGGCTCTGGGATGTTTTCTAGTCCATATACGCTCACTGGTGGTAGGATGGCCCGCACCTTCTCCTCCCAGGGCCTGAGGTATACTGGCTTGGCAGGAGGGCCACTGCCGGTGTGTTGGCTCACGAGGTAGTCCTTCTTCAACAGCTCCCTGACCCTCCTGCGCACGTCATACCACCTGTTCTGGATGTCTATCTTTGTGCGCAAACATGGTGATTGTGCGTTCACCCTGTCGACGATCCTCTCCCACATCTTGGTTTTCTGCGACATGGGTGTCTGTTGGACCAGTGTACCAAACAGCTGTGGCTCTACCCTGAGGATCTCATCTACCAGGACTTCCAATTCACTATTTAGGAACTTATGATTCTTCTTTGGGGGCATGGTGATGGGTGGTGATGGTGAGTGATGTGTGTGTTGGTGTGCAGGTGAAGGTGTGTGAGTGTGTGTTTTGCTGGGTGTATGTGAGGTTGCTATTTGTTGGGGTGCTGATGGTGTGTGGCTTGTGTGATGGATGAGCTGTGGGTGTGTGGTTGCTGTCTGTTGAGTGCTGGCAGGTAATTTGAATTTGCAAAGGATCATGGTAGGGATTTGTGTCCTTTATATGGGTGGAGTTGTGGGTGTGTCTTTGTTCCCTGCCCCTCCCCAGTATTTATTGGCTTTGTAATTGCTTGTTTGGCCTTTTTTTGTGTATTTTCCCTTTGTACTTTTTGTGCATGTAGGAGACGTTCTTGTGACCGAGTCGGACCCTGCAGTTGTCTCGTACGGGCTTCTCCGATTCGTTCACGCTGTGTTTGTGCTGTTTTCTATGCTGCGTACGCGTCGGTCGCGGTGTTTTGGGTTGCTTCGGCTCGCAGTTTTCTATGCGTGTCGGTCGTACGGCTTGTCCTCCGTGCGACTCGGTCGTGTTTTCCACGCGTTGCATCGTACTTGGCGGGTAGGAGTTCGCGGGTACGTTTCGTTCGGGATTGTTCCGGGTGCGTGTCGGTCGGTTCGATTCGCGTGTTTTTCCGGCCGGATTGCTGTTTTCTGCGCGGCTCGGTCGTTCGGCTTGTGTTCCGTACGAGTCGGTCGGGTTTTGCACGCTTCTCATCGTACTTTGCGGGTCGGGCTGCACCGGTACGTGTCGGTCGGAATTAATTCCGGCTCCGAGTCGGTCGGTACGTTTTCCGGCCCGAATCGGAATCGACCCCTTAGTGTCTAGCACCTTACCTGACTTAATACTAACTGGAGTGGAAATAGTAAATTAGATATGTGTAGTGTCCAGCACCTTCCCAGACTTAATACTAACTGGAGTGGGAATAGTAAATTATATAGGTTTAGGGGTCGATTCCGATTCGGGCCGGAAAAAGCACCGACCGACTCGGATCCGGAAAAAATACCGACCGACACGTACCCGTGGCGCCCGACACGCCAAGTACGATGCAAGGCGCGAAAAATCCGACCGACACGTAACGAAACCAAGTCGACCGACCGAGCCGCACGGAAAATAGCAATCCGGCCGGAAAAACACGCGAATCCAACCGACCGACACGCACCCGGAACAAATCCGACCGAAACGTACACGCCAACTCCAAACCGCAAAGTACGATGCAAGGCGCGAAAACCACGACCGAGTCGGACGGAGGACAAGCCGTACGACCGACACGCATACAAAACCGAGCCGAAGCAACACAAAACACCGCGACCGACGCGTACGCAGCATAGAAAACTGCACACAGCGTGAACGAAACGGAAAACACCGTACGAGACCAATGCAGGGTCCGACTCGGTCACAAGAACGTTTCCAACATACACAAACAACACAAAGGAAAAATCACCCAAAAAAAGGCCAAACAAGCAATTACCAAGCCAATAAATACTGGGGGGTGGGGACAGAGAACAAAGACACACCCACAACTCCACCTATATAAAGGACACAAATCACTACCATGAGCCTTTGCAAATGCCATTCCACTGCCAGCACCCAAGAGAAAGCAACCACACACCCACAGCTCATCCCTCACACAAGCCACACACCATCAGCACACCAACAAATACCTACCTCACATACACCCAGCAAAACACACACTCACACACCCTCACCTGCACACCAACACACACATCACCCACCATCACCACCCATCACCATGCCCCCCAAGAAGAATCCCAAGTTCCTAGATAGTGAATTGGAAGTCATGGTAGACGAGATCCTCAGGGTGGAGCCACAGCTGTTTGGCACTCTGGTCCAACAGACCCCCATGTCGCAGAAAACCAAGATGTGGGAGAGGATCATCAACAGGGTGAACGCCCAATCACCATGTCGGCGCACAAAGACGGACATCCAGAACAGGTGGTATGACGTGCGCAGGAGGGTACGGGACATGCTGAAGAAAGACTACATCAACAGCCAACACACCGGCAGTGGCCCTCCTGCCAAGCCAATATACCTCAGGCCCTGGGAGGAGAAGGTGCGGGCCATCCTTCCGCCAGTGAGCGTATATGGACTAGAGGACATCCCAGAGCCTGGTGAGTACACAACAAATGTACACAATAAACTGCCACAAAACACACACATCACTGTCAAGGGGAGAGTCAAACCATGCACCCTTAGCAACAGAATCATCCCAAAATGTGTATGTCAGTCAGATAAACACAACACATGCCATCAAAAAAGTCACATCCAACTGTGCCAACACATGTACAAACACAACCACAACTACAGCTAGGCAGTGGCACAAATAGAACTAACAAACACATCCACACATGTAGCCACCACAACAACACCAACACACAGTGAAGACCACTCAAAGGAAGGAATTCTGTGTATGCTGGCCAAGTCAGTGTAGCCAATAGCATCATGGGAGTCGCAGTCACACATATTGCCCGCCCCAAAACTGTCCCATCAACACCACCATGAACCATGCGCACATCACAGGGAGTGGAGAAGGACTCACAAGATGGCTGACACTGGCTACTGCTGTGGGGAGCACAAGGCCCTGCTGCCAACTGTGCACCAACAAACAGCAGGACACCACTGACTGACATCCTGAGAGACAACCTCCACTCCCTGCAATGCAAGCACGTTCCATGGTGGGATATCTGGCTGGCTGGGTGGGAAGGGGGACTTGCAGCACTGACTATAGTCACCAGCACCTCCCCTCACACCCCCCCAACACAAACTCCACAGTACCCACCTGGTAGAATGCAATGCCCTCCATCCTAACACAAGATCCCACAAAGCACCACCACCCTGGGTTATGTTGTGTGAAGCACAGGGACACTCTTGGGACTCTTAGCCAAACAACTGCCAGGACAACACTCCCAGCCATCCTGTCAGCACAGCCAGCCCACCCCACAGGGAAGCAGAGTCAAAAGGAAGGAAGCATGGGCATGCTGGGAAGGGGGTGGAGGCAATAGCATGATGGGAGTCGTAGTCACAGACATTGCTCAGCCTCACAACTGGCCCATCAACACCACCCTGAACCATGCTCACATCACAGGGAGTGGAGAAGGACTCACAAGATGGCTGACACTGGCTACTGCTGTGGGGAGCACAAGGCCCTGCTGCCAACTGTGCACCAACAAACAGCAGGACACCACTGACTGACATCCTGAGAGACAACTTACACTCCCTGCAATGCAAGCACGTTCCATGGTGGGATATCTGGCTGGCTGGGTGGGAAGGGGGACTTGCAGCACTGACTATAGTCACCAGCACCTCCCCTCACACCCCCCCAACACAAACTCCACAGTACCCACCTGGTAGAATGCAATGCCCTCCATCCTAACACAAGATCCCACAAAGCACCACCACCCTGGGTTATGTTGTGTGAAGCACAGGGACACTCTTGGGACTCTTAGCCAAACAACTGCCAGGACAACACTCCCAGCCATCCTGTCAGCACAGCCAGCCCACCCCACAGGGAAGCAGAGTCAAAAGGAAGGAAGCATGGGCATGCTGGGAAGGGGGTGGAGGCAATAGCATGATGGGAGTCGTAGTCACAGACATTGCTCAGCCTCACAACTGGCCCATCAACACCACCCTGAACCATGCTCACATCACAGGGAGTGGAGAAGGACTCACAAGATGGCTGACACTGGCTACTGCTGTGGGGAGCACAAGGCCCTGCTGCCAACTGTGCACCAACAAACAGCAGGACACCACTGACTGACATCCTGAGAGACAACTTACACTCCCTGCAATGCAAGCACGTTCCATGGTGGGATATCTGGCTGGCTAGGTGGGAAGGGGGACTTGCAGCACTGACTATAGTCACCAGCACCTCCCCTCACACCCCCCCCAACACAAACTCCACAGTACCCACCTGGTAGAATGCAATGCCCTCCATCCTAACACAAGATCCCACAAAGCACCACCACCCAGGGTTATGTTGTGTGAAGCACAGGGACACTCTTGGGACTCTTAGCCAAACAACTGCCAGGACAACACTCCCAGCCATCCTGTCAGCACAGCCAGCCCACCCCACAGGGAAGCAGAGTCAAAAGGAAGGAAGCATGGGCATGCTGGGAAGGGGGTGGAGGCAATAGCATGATGGGAGTCGTAGTCACAGACATTGCTCAGCCTCACAACTGGCCCATCAACACCACCCTGAACCATGCTCACATCACAGGGAGTGGAGAAGGACTCACAAGATGGCTGACACTGGCTACTGCTGTGGGGAGCACAAGGCCCTGCTGCCAACTGTGCACCAACAAACAGCAGGACACCACTGACTGACATCCTGAGAGACAACTTACACTCCCTGCAATGCAAGCACGTTCCATGGTGGGATATCTGGCTGGCTGGGTGGGAAGGGGGACTTGCAGCACTGACTATAGTCACCAGCACCTCCCCTCACACCCCCCCAACACAAACTCCACAGTACCCACCTGGTAGAATGCAATGCCCTCCATCCTAACACAAGATCCCACAAAGCACCACCACCCAGGGTTATGTTGTGTGAAGCACAGGGACACTCTTGGGACTCTTAGCCAAACAACTGCCAGGACAACACTCCCAGCCATCCTGTCAGCACAGCCAGCCCACCCCACAGGGAAGCAGAGTCAAAAGGAAGGAAGCATGGGCATGCTGGGAAGGGGGTGGAGGCAATAGCATGATGGGAGTCGTACTCACAGCCCTACATCCCCCACCACATGGCCCAGCAAGCTCACACTCACGCATGCACATCCCACAGAGAGTGGAAAGGCCCATCAAAGATGTCTGACACTGTTGCTGTGTCGTGGGGAGCACAAGGGCATGCTGGGTACTGCACACCAACCAACAGCAGGACACCACTGTCAGCCATCTTGCCATTGCCCTCACACCCACACCCACTGAACTCCACACAAAAGCAAGTAAGTATGGGAATGCTGGCAAGTGGGGTGGAGGCAATGGCATGATGGGAGTCGTAGTCACAGACATAGCTCACCCCCACAACTGTCCCATCAACACCACCCTGAACCATGCTCACATCACAGGGAGTGGAGAAGGAC
Organism: Calotriton arnoldi; assembly: GCA_963921515.1. Lineage (NCBI taxonomy): Eukaryota > Metazoa > Chordata > Amphibia > Caudata > Salamandridae > Calotriton > Calotriton arnoldi. The sequence continues at coordinate 684,429 of CAWUFW010001850.1, read as the reverse complement.
TCACAAGATGGCTGACACTGGCTACTGCTGTGGGGAGCACAAGGCCCTGCTGCCAACTGTGCACCAACAAACAGCAGGACACCACTGACTGACATCCTGAGAGACAACTTCCACTCCCTGCAACGCAAGCACGTTCCATGGTGGGATAACTGACTGGCTGGCTGGGTGGGAAGGAGGTCTGGCTGTCAACCAAACACAAGCAATGCAGACCATGTTCACACCCCAGAAAATACATAGAAATGCCCAAATAATGCAGGACAATGTGCCACACCAATATCAACCCCTGACTGTGACGACTTAGGACAATGCAATGTACAGGCCCGCACCCAGAGGCACAGTCACAACTGTCATGTGTGTCAACCACTGATGCCTGCAGAAACATGACATACATTGTTTGTGTCTCCCAAAAACAGGTGATGATGGGGACACAGCAGCAGACGCTGAGGAGTCCCAGTCCCAGGCTCAAGAGGATGCCGAGCTCACTGGCGTCGTACAGCCTCTGTCCTCCTCGGACGATGAACAACCTGGCACATCCGGTGCAAGTCAACATGCAGCACCAGCAGGACCACCAGCTGCAGCACCAGCAGGACCACCAGCTGCACTCCCTGCACCCACCCCTACAACGACTGTCACCACGAATACCATCCCTGCCGACATGGACAGAATAAGGAGCAACACCAGCGCAGTGACCCTGGACCAACCTGGGGCCATGGACACCACCACCACCACCAACCCCCAAGGTGGACCAGGGTTATCTGTGCGTGCAACTGCACACACTGCACATGTCAGCAGGGGTGGTGGGAGGGGTGGGAGACAGAGGTCGCTGCTTGCAGACGTTGCTGGTGTGCATGACGACCCACAACTGGTACGCATAGCTGATGCGTACCAGTCCAGCACCGGAGAGCTCAGCCAGGTAGTGGGGCTCCTCAGAGACATCAAACAGCAGCAGGCTGCCCATCATGCCCGCTTGGACTCCCACATGTCCCACGTGGAGTCACACATGTCCCGTGTGGACTCACACATGTCCCGTGTGGAGTCCAAGTGGGATGTACTGCATGAGATGACGGCGGTGCACAGGGACATTTTACAATGCCTCCGCCAGATGAACAGCAACCAGTCCACACCTCCCTGTGTGCCAACAACATCTGGTGCCGAACAAACTGCAACTGCCACAGGGAGGGAGGAGGACTCTGGCGGAGAGTCCCCTGCACCGCAGCAGCCTGCACTTGAGGGCCCCCCCCCAAGAAGAGGGGTCGTCCGAGGAGGGAAAAGTGAGAGGCCGATGGCCAAGCGCAACTCCCAGGAAGCCTGAACCTGTTCTGGATGTTCGCCTTTGTGCACAGACTGTTCACCCTGTTGACGGCAACACTACTCCCACACATTGCATGGGGAGTACAAGTTGGACCAATGTGTCAGACAACTGTGGCCCCGATACTGGGGATCCTGTCTACCCGGACTTTCAATTCACCTAGGAACTTGGGATTGCAAGATTCATGTACAGCACAACCCATCCTATGCACTATTAACACAAATGTATCACAATAAACACACTAATACACCATACTTGCCTCTGTCGTGATTCCAACATGGGTGCTGTTATGGGGATGATGAACTGCAAAATTACACTGTGTATGCGAACTGCAACAGCAAGGACAACACAGGCATGTGAGTAAAGGCAACGTGACACATATGAGGGAGACACACCACCAGGGCTACACAACACATACACACCTAGGCCATCTGACTCATTGCCTACACTGATGTTGCCAGGGAAGACGGTGCAATGCACAGACACCACACCCATTCCCAGTTGTAGTCAAGTAGCCCACAGGTGCAGTAAGCAAATGGCAGTCAAATGTGTGACCACAGACAACGCACATCACTAAGTGAAGCACAGGTTTATTACACAGTAGCAACATGCCGTAACCACTACAGATGCAAGGTAACCCCACCTGGTAGCGGGCACACAGTCAACAACTGTAGACGGAAGGAAGTCCATGGGTGTGGCGCACATCACCTGTAGGGACACAACAGCTACCAGCCTGGATGTGCAATCACGTCGTCGGTGGACACAGTTGACCAAACGAATCTGAAAGTACCCTGTGAAGGACAGAAATGACACACAGTCAAAAGCAATGCAGTACAGGACAGAACAGCAAAACTCATGCACAATACATGTTACAAGATACCCACCCAGAACCAAGTTAGCATGTCAACACTGTTGGGGAGTACAGCCCACCTGTAACCACACATCGCAACACACATCCAGTCAAGTAGCCCATGGACACACTCCAACAGCGCCAGAGCCCCACCCACACATCATGCCAACTCACATCATTCACATGACACCTCAGGATACTCACATTCAGCTAAAGAAGTTGGTGATGAGCTGTGTGCGGACATCACCATCACCATCATCATCATCATCGTCACTGGCATCGTGGTCCAGGCCAGGATCCTCCACAGGTGGCGGATGTTGGTCATCGTCATCCTGGATGAGAGGCAACTCCTTCCGCACTGCCAGGTTGTGGAGCATGCAGCAGACGATGATAATCTTGCACACTTTCGCAGGGGCATATGGGAGGGACCCTCCGGTCTTGTCCAGGCAGCGGAAGCGGCTCTTCAGGAGACCAAAGGTCCGCTCAATCACTCTCCTGGTCCGACCATGTGCCTCATTGTAGCGCATCTGGGCAGGTGTCACAGGGTTCCTGAGGGGTGTCAGCAACCACGGCATGTTGGGGTATCCCGAGTCACCTACGGACAGACAAGTGCACATCAGCTGACTTGGAAAAGTGGGCGGAATACTACAGATCAGATCACACACAATGGCACAAAGTCAGTACACACCGACAAGCCAGGCACGCTGGTTCTGCATCTGTGCCATCATCCTGGGGATGCGACTACTCCTCATCACAAAGGCATCGTGTGCTGAACCAGGGAAACGGGCACACACGTGTGTGATGGTCATGTCTGCAAGACACACCACCAGTGCATTGACCGAGTGGTAGTGCTTGCGGTTCCTGTAGGCCTGCTCCTGGGCCTGTGGTGGTACCAAAGCCACATGTGTCCCATCAATGGAGCCAATTACATGCGGCATCCTCCCCAGGGCATAAAAGTCACTCTTCACGTCAGTGAGTCGTCGCAGTCTAGGGAAATAGATGTACCGGTTCAGGAAGAGCAACATTGCCGCCAAAACATCGCGGAGCACACGGCTGAACATGGTCTGTGACATCCCACCAGCAGACGCCACAGTATGTTGGAAGGTACCGGTGGCAAAGAAGTGTAGGGCTGCCATCACCTTCACCTTGGGGGTCAGCGCTGTAGGATACGGCCGGCCAGGCTGCAAATGTGGGGACAACTGCACTGCCAAATCCTCAATCAGCTGCCTGGTGAAGCGGTACCGTCGGATGCTGTCCCGTTCCACCATCGTTGCCAGGTCTGGGAATGGCCGATGGACAGCAGGAGCCCTGCAGTGCAGAGGAGAAGTAAGCAAGATCGTCAGTCACCCCACATATGCGGCATTGAACACACTCAAGATCCCAACATACATCATCATGAGGCACAACTACATGAAGTGTGCAGTACCGGAAGGACATGTATGGTACATACATGGCCAACATCTGTCAACACGGTCCTACAGGTGGCATCAATTTGTCCCAGGTTGGCCCATTGGATATCATGATGCCGTGTCACAGTCACCCCCCACAGTGACATGTGAGGACAGATGTGCCCCAGGCACCACAGCTCAACGACAGGTACATTCCCAGGGACCCTGTAATGCCACATGGACACTGGCATCACCTGGAGTATCATGTGTACACCACAGCAAAACAAACATGACCCCCACAGGTAGTGGCCACACTTGCCATGGCAGGACAGACATGGACGTCTGTGACACACACGCACAACATCAGAGTCCATGCACACACAACGTGGATGTGGAGACTGTCTCCCATTGTGCACATGAAATCAGAGACATTGTAAACACTACATGCACAAAGACTGTGGAGGGCCATCACTATTGTGCCACTGGGACACCCTGGCTCAAACATACCGTCCCACATGGGACTCACGGGGTATGTGACATGACATACACAAACACCACTGTGAAATGTGACCATGACACATGCACAGATATGAACAGTTGCACATCACAGTGGTCACGTACACGTAACACCCAGGATCCTGTCCCCATGAACACGTGCACAGCCTGGGGGTGGCTGCCCACAGGTGACACCCACAGGACAACATGTACACCAACATACACACAATAGGAAATGCAGCCTTACATGCCTTATGATAAGGTTTGGACAGGCTGTCGTGATGTAGGTGTGCCCCTCACTCCCTGGGAGCTATCTGTGGCTGGCATATGTCCATCTGAGACAGGCATGCTGACCTATGCCAGTCACATGTACAGTGATGCGTTGTACCGCAATGGACCGATCGGTGCCTCCGGCCGGCCCATTGCCTTCAATGTGTGCGGGTACGCGTTGTACCCCTGTGCGCGTTGAACCGCAATGGACCGATCGGTGCCTCCGGCCGGCCCATTGCCTTCAATGTGTGCGGGTACGCGTTGTACCCCTGTGCGCGTTGAACCGCAATGGACCGATCGGTGCCTCCGGCCGGCCCATTGCCTTCAATGTGTGCGGGTACGCCTTGTACCCCTGTGCGCGTTGTACCGCAATGGACCGATCGGTGCCTCCGGCCGGCCCATTGCCTTCAATGTGTGCGGGTACGCGTTGTACCCCTGTGCGCGTTGTACCGCAATGGACCGATCGGTGCCTCCGGCCGGCCCATTGCCTTCAATGTGTGCGGGTACGCGTTGTACCCCTGTGCGCGTTGTACCGCAATGGACCGATCGGTGCCTCCGGCCGGCCCATTGCCTTCAATGTGTGCGGGTACGCCTTGTACCCCTGTGCGCATTGTACCGCAATGGACCGATCGGTGCCTCCGGCCGGCCCATTGCCTTCAATGTGTGCGGGTACGCGTTGTACCCCTGTGCGCGTTGTACCGCAATGGACCGATCGGTGCCTCCGGCCGGCCCATTGCCTTCAATGTGTGCGGGTACGCGTTGTACCCCTGTGCGCGTTGTACCGCAATGGACCGATCGGTGCCTCCGGCCGGCCCATTGCCTTCAATGTGTGCGGGTACGCCTTGTACCCCTGTGCGCGTTGTACCGCAATGGACCGATCGGTGCCTCCGGCCGGCCCATTGCCTTCAATGTGTGCGGGCACGCGTTGTACCCCTGTGCGCGTTGTACCGCAATGGACCGATCGGTGCCTCCGGCCGGCCCATTGCCTTCAATGTGTGCGGGTACGCGTTGTACCCCTGTGCGCGTTGTACCGCAATGGACCGATCGGTGCCTCCGGCCGGCCCATTGCCTTCAATGTGTGCGGGTACGCCTTGTACCCCTGTGCGCGTTGTACCGCAATGGACCGATCGGTGCCTCCGGCCGGCCCATTGCCTTCAATGTGTGCGGGTACGCGTTGTACCCCTGTGCGCGTTGTACCGCAATGGACCGATCGGTGCCTCCGGCCGGCCCATTGCCTTCAATGTGTGCGGGTACGCGTTGTACCCCTGTGCGCGTTGTACCGCAATGGACCGATCGGTGCCTCCGGCCGGCCCATTGCCTTCAATGTGTGCGGGTACGCGTTGTACCCCTGTACGCGTTGTACCGCAATGGACCGATCGGTGCGCACCCATTGACAATGGGCTTGCCTGGCAACGGACGCGTTTTCGAATTTCGAACGAGTCGGTTGCTGGGAATTCAGTTGGTCACCCACAACAATGTTGCAAAATCATGTATGTCATGAAGTTGAAGATTTGAAGGATGCTGTGGGCGTGTTTTGGTGCTGCTATTCCATGGATTGGCCAGATTCAGAAGATGCAAACGACTTGGACCTATCACTTTGGACACAAGGGACAGGATCTGCCTCTCCAGCACATATATATTGCTGGCTGTTCCCCTGAGAGCCCACTTGCCTGCACTACATGCTCCAGGACGACATCTGCCACTGCACTGCTGCTGTCTCTGCCCCTCTGGACCCTGCAATGGCACGTACTGTGGAGAGAGCCCCAGCCTTCAGCCTTGAGGAGAACCAGGCCCTGCTGGACAGCCTACTTCCACAGTACAGCAAGCTGTATGGGACACCAGGGGAGCAGGTGAGTGTCCTGTGCACTGCCTTTCTGAATGTGCATTTTGTCTGACTAGCAAGGCTGAGAGTCTGCACGCCACTGGCTAGCAGGCTCACTGAGTAGTTGTCACCCCCCATAGTGTGTAGTGACTTGCACTGGACAGGTATGGTGCAGTGACAGTGCTTCTGAACAGGGTTTTACTCCCCATGCAATGATACCATGTAGTGACTTCTGGAAAACTGTCCATGGGCAGCCGTGCACTGCCTGTGTACACCATGTGCCCCTGTGATTGCGACATGTATATGCAACTGTGTCATGCACGGATATGTTGCATGTGTAGTAATGGCCTTATCACTTTGTCATCCTGACAGGCTTCTGCCCATCGGAAGCAGGAGATATGGAAGGACATCGTCCGGGCTGTCCGGTCCGTGGGGGTCTACAAGCGCCGGATCCGCAACTGCCAAAAGAGGTGGCAGGACCTTCGGGGCTGGACCCGGAGGATTGCACGGGTCCAGCTGAAGCTGTCGCCTCCTCGCAGGAGGGGCGGAACACGGACCCTGACCCCCCACATGCTCAGGATCCTGGCGGTGGTCTTTCCAGACCTGGATGGGCAGCTGAAGGCCAGAGAGCAGCAAGGAGGGGTGAGTCAAAGACTGCACTGTGAACTCTGTCTAACATGCTATGTGCCCTCCTCGGGCCTGGTTAAACTGCCACAGTACAGCAGTCATGTTGTCCAGGAGCCATGTCCCTCTATTGTGCACTGCCCACTCCTCATCTGATACCCAGGTGTGGCCCTTACATGCAGGGAATTCTGTCACTTAGGACTGTGTCCTTGCAGTTTGCTTGACTCAAGGTGGGAGACAGCATCTGTTTCCCTGACTCTGTGGTGGGCATCATGGGTGGGTCCATTGCTTACACAATGCCTGTATTCTGACATGTATTCAGCGTGTTACTTTGATCTGTGGTCCAATTGCTGAGCTGATCCACCACATGTGGCTGGGGTATCTGGCACACACCCATGCTGCGGGTGGGAACAATGTTTGGGCCCCAGGAGTATGTATATGACGTGTGTCACACATACTTAGCCAGCTGCCTACAGTCCAGGGCTCATCCCTCATTCATGTGGGGCTGGACAGTCATGCCTACTCCAGGCCATACAATACACTCTGTACTCCCACTCCCGTGTATCAGCTGACACATTGTGCGCAGTGATTTGACCCCTCAGGTGTCTGCCTCTGTGTCAGTGTGCTGTGGATTAGTCGCCAGGACTGCTGTGGAGTTTCTTGGTAGGGGCTCAGCATGCCACTGGAGATGTGACCATAGGAGACGATACTTGTGTGACACATAGGTGTCTGATCAGCTGCCCATGCAGACTGGGGCATGTGAATGTGAAGTTCAGGCAGCTGTTCCCCATGCACAGCAGAGTGTGAGGGGCTCAGGTTCAGAGGGTAGTGTCACAGGTCTACCATATGTCCAATAGGTATGACCTGGACAGATGAGGGTTAAGAGGATGTGTTGTGGGGGGATGTACATGTGCACTTGTGCAGCTCCAGGACTTGCATTCCCCATGACCTACTATTGTGACACAGTGCAGAGTGTTGTTGTCTGGCTGCAAAGTCATACATCACTGAGACAGTGATGTATGACTTTGCAGTCATGCCTCCGCCATGGCATGTGTCTACTGATTGGTGAGCCTGCAGGGGAGTGACATGTGCTACATGCACACCTTAGTGGCGCTGGCTATCAGGACATGGGTGCATCATGGTGTCTGTCGCTGGTATGCATCACATGCATTTCCTATTTGACTCTGGGCATCCCTTTCATCCGGAAACCTGTACTGACTCAGTGGCAAGAGCTGTGATGTGTGCATGTCCACATGCCACACCGTGTCCTCTGCACTGTCCAACTACTGTGTACTTGGTGCATGTGTCAACACTGGGGTGTTGCAATCCAACAGACACCAGACAGATGGGTGCAAGGCCATGTGGGATGTGAGTGCCATGCTTGGCATCAGACTGACAATTGACTTCTCCTGTTCAATTAGGGCACTTTTAGCAATGTACAACTAATGATGCCAGGGCTTGCTCTGTGATGTGCTGTGCTCACAGTGGTGTGTGCGTTATGTGCAGGTGACTGATGATTGTCTGTATCCCCATTGTTTGCAGATACATCCACGGCCACGGAAGGGGACAGCTCCACGGACCAGGAGGAGCCAGAGAGCCAGACTGGGTCAGCAGCCGAGGAGTGGTCGGAGGGACCCAGTGGCACGGAGGGCGAGGGGAGCCACACCGAGGAGTCCTCAGCAGCATCCACCTCAGCTGAGGACCAGAGCAACTCGGAGGATGACTCCCTTGTGGAGGCGGGTGTCAGCAGCCACCACACCCCAGCTAGTGTTGCTGTCCCCGCCACCACCAGCACCACCACCGCCCTCCCATCGGCTCCCATTCCCCAGGTCCGTGGAGGCTCCCATGTCCGGGAGCGTGTCTCCTTTGGGCCAGGCACCGCACCCCCTGCCCCTGTGTCCCCTGCTGCCCTGAGTGAGGAGTCTGTGTACCTCCTTCGCCAGCTCCATGTAGGGCAGACAGCCATGCTGAGTGTCCTCCATGCGCACACCGCGCTGTTGACTCAGCTGGTGTCGTTCATGGAGGGCATCTCATCGGGCATGTCTGACCTACAGAGGGGCAATAGGTCCATGGACTCCTCCCTGACGGCAGCAGTGTCCCTCCTCAAACGGTCCCTCACCCCTCCTGCCTCTGCTCCATCCACACTCCCCAGCACCTTACCCGTCCCAAGCACACACACACCGGCACAGGCACACACCAGCACACACACATCCAGCACACTGACACACACGCCAATGACAAAACGCACACGCACGCACATTCAGGGGACTGAAGCCAGACTCACAGGGGATGGGGCCCTGGAACACACACACGCATCCACATGCACTGGGCAGTCCTCAGTTCCCTCTCCCTCCAAAGCACCCTCCCTTGCCTCACCTGCAACCCCAAAGTCACAGCAGCTCTTCCTCTGTGACCTCGGCCTCTTCCCCACCGATGAAGCTGCTCCAGCATCCCGGGGGAAGAGGAAGCCCACCCACACGGAGCAGAGTGCCCCTCGCCCCCGGACACCCTCCCCCAGGCGCAGACGGACTGAGGCCCCCACCCGCAAGTCCCCCCGGAGTCCTAAGAGCAAGACCCCGCCACCGCCCTGCAGCTCAGGCACAAGGTCTCCGTCCTCCATCCCTCAGGCCCCCACTGCACAGGTGCCCCCACCACACCCTGCCCCAGGTTCCCCCACCCACAGATATACCATCCCCAAGAGGATCAGGCCTTCTCCCCCTGCCACTTGCTCTCCCAGCACCACACCCCCGCTGCGCTTGTCTGTGCCACTGATGTGGTGAGGGTGTCCTCCCCTCTGTCCAACCCACCTTGCCTGTTCCCCATTCTCCTCCCCTGGAGGTAGGCACTGCAGTGGAGTCCACTACCGCCCTGTCTGACTTGGGCACTGCAGTGGCGGACCTGTCCACTCCATCTGCAGGGTCCACTGCAGTTGTGCCGGCACCCACGACATCTGAGTCATGCCCCCCAGTTGTGCCGGCACACACCATGTCAGACACCTCCACTGCAGTTGTCAGTGGCTCTCCAGCACCCACCACCCCTTCCCTGACTCCCCCTGGTGAGCCCTGATCCTGTCCCTGCGGTGCCTGGCCTGCCCCCCGGTTGCCCCTCCTAGTGGATTGTCCCTGGTTTTGTGCAGGCATGCGTAGGGTGACATCTGCCAGTGTCACCCTGTTTGAACTTTGACAATGGACTGGCCATTGGCCTTTGCTCTATTTTTTCTGGACGTCGTTTTCAATCAACACATATGCTGAATAAAGCAACTTTCTTTTCTCTAGTGCTCATGCTTCAGATGTACATGTTGTTGGTGCTGCTAACCATGCCCTTGCTGCAGTGATGGTGATATCTGGTCTCATGATTATGAAGTGTTACTGTGCAGGAACCCATGTGGTCCAGGGGGAATGTGTCCTATCATGTGGTGTATCCATGTCATCAATAGCAGCATCTGAGGGTGTCATGTGTTCAGTATTTGGCAATGGGTTTCCTACTTACATTAGCAATTTCATATCTGTGGCTTCCACCCCTGCACATCTGTTGTGCCTGCCATCGTTGCATTTGTCTACTTCCCTGACCGTGTTGCCATCTCCACTGGACATGCAGGTTTGGGCATCAATGGGGAAGGACTCATCCGTGTAGTCAGTGCAACATTGCTATACAAGTGTGTTGGATCTGTGCTGATGATTCCGTTGGCACATCCATGACCAGGCTGATGTGATGGGAGCCCTCATTTGGTGCTAATTGTTGATTGTGTGACCAAGTGCTCAGCTGACATGATGGGGCCCTACTGAGGCAACATATGGCACAGCTTTCCTCACACAGGAGTGGAGTCCCCTCATGGCAGTGTGTACACGTGTGACATTGCCTGCGCCCAAGGTGTGTGTCGTATGTGCATGTCTGTGTGTTCACTTCCATTTATCTGCGCATGCTGTGATCCCTAGTGTTGTACCTGTTTGTGATGCTTGCTGACTTGAGCTATGTTCCCCCAAAGTCTTCTCCCTGTGTTCTCTGTGATGTGGGTGCATGGCACATTACTGGTCATCAGGGTGTCACCCATAGGTGTGTTTGCTGTCAGGGCTGAGTTTGTGTGCAGACGCAGATGGGTCACAGTCAGGTTTCCCCTTGGCACTTGTTGTTTGCCCCTGTCATGTGATTTTCAGTTCGTGTTATCTTTCAGTGATTGTGACACGTTGTGTGTGTGACTGCTGGCACTCCTCAGGGTCCGGGCTGCAATGTTGGTTGTTGTCTATGTGTGTTCTTTGTGGGTGACCTTGGCTTCTTCATTGGTGTGTGACTGTGGCTGGGATCCCATTGGTTGGTGTGGTATCGCCGTCATGTCCATGTACAGCGTAGTGTGCAGTGTGTCAGACATTCAGGAGTCTTGTTGAGTGGCCATGTGTGATGTGTTTCTGCACCTTGGTTCCCACCCACCACCCTGGAATAGTCATGGGTGCATGTGCAATGTCACCAGTGCATGTGTACTTCACTGCTGCACATTGTTAGAGGTCGAGGGGTGTGGTCTTGAGTGTGTGCAGATGGGAGTTGTTGCCCAGCTAGTCCCCTGCCTCCATGTTGGCCTTGGCTTACTGGCCATGCTGATTGATTTGTGCTTGTGTAGGTGTGATGGTAGTTTGTTGCTCAGGACACCTGACTGTGGTTCACAGTGTGAACGACATTTAGCTTTGTCATCACAGTGGGATTTTTATTCAGCCCAGGGTCACCACATTGTGGGGGCCCTGGGGGTGGTGCTGTGGTGTGTCTGTGTCTTGCTGTGTCAGTTGTTGTTCCTACGTGCCTGTGTGACATGTGTGTTTTGTGCTCCCTCTCATCTGACAATGCCTGCTTGCCCACATAGGGGATTTGGATCCATGAGTTACCTTAGTGTGGCAGTGTATGCACATCTGTATGATTGGTATTCAGCTCTCCTCATGTGTTGTGTGGTTGCCTGGGGACACTGGCACCCCCACCCCTCACCTGCTGTGTATGATGACAGTGTTGGTCTGCCTGTTTGTGTTTGTGCATCTGCACCACTGCATTGGCATATCTTGGGTGTGCCATTGGCTGTATGTTGTTTGGTGTGTTTCCCCTGCTGTCCCTGGGACTCCTAGGTCATCGGTCAGCACAGTGATCATGGTTTGTGTGTCCCATTGCTGCCATGGTATGGTATCTGTTCACCTCACATCTGCTGTCTCCACAGGATATCTGCATTTGTGTGCCCATTGGTGCAAATATGTGGTTCTGCATTCTGATGGTCACTTCTGTCATTGTGTCATTGATGACTGTTGACGGTCTCAGCCCCCATGGGTGTTGTTTGTCTGCACATGGCCAAAGGAATGTCTCATTTGCACTGCAGTATTTGGCTCCCCCAATTTATGTTGCAATGGGACACATACACTACTTTGCCACAGATGAGTTTTTGGTTCTGTGACCAGGAATGATCCATGCAGTTTGGCAGTTGCAGCTCTTTCTTTGTCAACACTTACCTTTTGGTCACTGTGATGATGGGGGTGTAGACCCCATTGCCACAATGGTCAAAATGTGCTTCAGCTATGGACCCCACACTTGCCTTTTGGTCACTGTGATGATGGGGGTTTAGACCCCATTGCCACAATGGTCAAAATGTGCTTCAGCTATGGACCCCACACTTGCCTTTTGGTCACTGTGATGATGGGGGTTTAGACCCCATTGCCACAATGGTCAAAATGTGCTTCAGCTATGGACCCCACACTTGCCTTTTGGTCACTGTGATGATGGGGGTTTAGGCCCCATTGCCACAATGGTCAAAATGTGCTTCGGCTATGGACCCCACACTTACCTTTTGGTCACTGTGATGATGGGGGTTTAGGCCCCATTGCCACAATGGTCATGGGCTGCTTGCATTGTGGGTGCCACACACATATATGTGTGGCACATGTGCTAGGGGGTCACATTGTATGTTCAAAGTCATGTTCGGTGTTGTAGGCATTTGACACAGCCTACACACGCTTGTCATGGTGGTGGGGGGATGTCTTTATCTTGCATTCCCTAGGTTGTGGTGTGCTTGTTGTGTCATGCATTGTCCATCCTATGAGTGGGGGTGGTAGTAGTGGTAGGCATCCAGCCCCCCTGGGTGTGGGTGGTAGTAGTGGTAGGCATCCAGCCCCCCTGGGTGTGGGTGGTAGTAGTGGTAGGCATCCAGCCCCCCTGGGTGTGGGTGGTAGTAGTGGTAGGCATCCTGCCCCCCTGGCTAAGGGTGGTAGTAGTGGTAGGCATCCAGCCCCCTGGCTAAGGGTGGTAGTAGTGGTAGGCATCCAGCCCCCTTGGCTAAGGGTGGTAGTAGTGGTAGGCATCCAGCCCCCCTGGGTGAGGGTGGTAGTAGTGGTAGGCATCCAGCCCCCCTGGGTGTGGGTGGTAGTAGTGGTAGGCATCCAGCCCCCCTGGGTGTGGGTGGTAGTAGTGGTAGGCATCCAGCCCCCCTGGGTGTGGTTGGTAGTAGTGGTGGGCATCCAGCCCCCCCTGGCTAAGGGTGGTAGTACTGGTAGGCATCCAGCCCCCCTTGGCTAAGGGTGGTAGTAGTGGTAGGCATCCAGCCGCCCCTGGGTGAGGGTGGTAGTAGTGGTAGGCATCCAGCCCCCCCTGGGTGTGGGTGGTAGTAGTGGTAGGCATCCAGCCCCCCCTGGGTGTGGGTGGTAGTAGTGGTAGGCATCCTGCCCCCCCTGGCTAAGGGTGGTAGTAGTGGTAGGCATCCAGCCCCCCTGGCTAAGGGTGGTAGTAGTGGTAGGCATCCAGCCCCCTGGCTAAGGGTGGTAGTAGTGGTAGGCATCCAGCCCCCCTGGCTAAGGGTGGTAGTAGTGGTAGGCATCCAGCCCCCTTGGCTAAGGGTGGTAGTAGTGGCAGGCATCCAGCCCCCTGGCTAAGGGTGGTAGTAGTGGTAGGCATCCAGCCCCCCTGGCTAAGGGTGGTAGTAGTGGTAGGCATCCAGCCCCCCTGGGTGAGGGTGGTAGTAGTGGTAGGCATCCAGCCCCCCTGGCTAAGGGTGGTAGTAGTGGTAGGCATCCAGCCCCCCTGGGTGAGGGTGGTAGTAGTGGTAGGTATCCAGCCCCCCTGGGTAGGGGTGGTGGTGCGCATTCAGGCCCCTGTGTGCATATGTGGCATTGGTGATGGGCATCCCGCCCCTATGGTGCTGCTGTTGCTGGTGTAAGTATATTCAGCATCCCCGTGTATGTGTGTGATGTGTCGTGTACGTGTTGTATGTGTTTTGTGGTTGGTGTCTGGCTTACCTTCTGCGCCGTACGCGTCCGTGCCTGTTCCGGTAGTAGATGTAGAATATTGGTATGATCGGGACGAAGGGATTCATGGTTGGTTCGTGTCGTTCGTCCTTCTCGTTGCTTCGCGTCGTCCTCGTCGCTTCGCATCGTCCTCGTCGCTTCGCGTCGTCCTCGTCGGTGCCGTGTTCGTCTCGTAGCCGTGGATCGTGTTGTGGCGCGAATCGGAGCTTATGTGCGCCTCTCCCGGATGCTTTAACGTGCCGTGCGTAGCGACGGGTTCGGCGCGTACGGGAAGCGCATCGTACTTGTCCGGCCGGACGGGGCTGCATTTTCCCTTCCGTGCGACTCGATTCGGCGTTTCCGGATTCGCCTCGGTCGGAGAACAGGACCTGGTTTGGGTGAGTACGGCTCGGCCGGATTTTTTGCTGTTGTGCGCATCGTACTTGCTCGTTCGGTGTGCTGTACGGATCGGTCGGGAAACAGGCTTTCGCATGGCTTTTTTCCCGACCGAATGGTATTGGGTGCGCCTCCGACCGAGATCGGAATCGGCCCCTTAGTGTCCAGCATCTTCCCTGACTTAATACTAACTGAAGTGGGAATAGTAAATTAGATATGTGTAGTGTAGAGCACATTACTTTAATTTATAGTAATTGGTGTAGAAATATTATATTATATATGTTTATAGGTGTGTGACTTTAAAATATTTTTATAATCTGTAGTAGTAATGTGTATGTATAATATTTTATTTTATATTTATAATTACAATAATTATAACAATATATTTTGATAATACATATTAGTTAAAAATATATACATTGCATTAAAATATACAATTTAGGAAAATATTTAATAACAATCAATTAATAGAAAAATAATCAGACTTGACAATTTTAAAATGATCTTTATTTGTTAATAATAAGATACTTAGGGGCCGATTCCGATCTCGGTCGGAAGCTCTCCGAATGGGATCCGGCCGGAAAAAGTACGAGCCGTACGCGTTTTTGCCGACCGACTCGTACAGCTGTCCGACCGAGTGAGTACGATGCGAATGTACGCGTGTGTTCCGACCGAACCGTTTCCGGATCCAAACCGCTCCGACCGACTCGTACGGAAACGAATCTCACCACGCAATGGAGACGTTATCCGACCGAGCGAGTACGATGGACGCGTCGGACAGCCGGATCGAGTCGGAGCGTCCGGCTCGAAAAGGTCCCGGAGCCGGACTTGGGGGGTCCGTGCCGGACCCCCCTGGACCCGTAGCCGTACGAGTCGAACACAGGGGGGACCCAAGGGTCCCCCCTAAACATGCATGTACGGTGCGAGTTGCACCGATGCGTACACACTGTAGGGGGCGCACTTGTTTGCGACGTACCCATTGAGTCACTGGGAGCCCATGTACACATCGTACGACCGGCTCCCATTGACTTCAATGGGAGTCCGACCGAATCGAGTCCGGCAGCATGCGGCCGCATCGTACTCGCTCGGTCGGACTGCAGGAGTCCGGCTCGGTCGGAAATCTCTCTGGATCCGACTCGGTCAGAGAGTTTTCCGACCCAGATCGGAATCGGCCCCTTAGAGTAAAAGAACATATTTGATTAATGCAATATTATACAAATGAGGAAACATACAAAATATATATATATTTTTATTATTGTAACATAAAGTAATTTGGATATATGTTTATTCACATATAATGTATTTTTGAATATACATGTTTTTAACATTGTTATATTTTAGGATACAGGTATTTATCTTTTGTTGCAGAAAACATTTTTTGTTATTTTAGTTTAGAACATTTTTGTAACATACATTAATTTTGTAATATAATTTTACAGTTCATTTTTGCATGTTTTACAGTTAGTAATTATATACATAATTTGTTTAAATTAAACCATATAACATTATATAGATTTAGTCAGAAAATATTCACATTTTTAGTGGTTAACAATTTTTGTACATGTATTATATATTTTTCATTAATATTATTAATGCATGAAATATTAATAATATTAATTATTACATTGTTAGATTTTATATAAACATGTTTTTGAAAAGGTAAGTTTTAATTTAACATTTGAAAAATATTTTAACATTTTTTTGAAAAGTATTGTAAATGATAGCAATAAAAAGTAATTATAATAATCGTTAATATAGTTTATATTAATTATTATTATAATTTTACAATGTAGAAAAATTTTTACATTATTTTTAACATATAAGTACAATAATTAATATTTTTATAAAACATATAAGTAATTTATTTATTACTGTATTACATGTTTTTAAATTAATTTCTATGTTTTATTATTTAACCAGCCATTTTTGTTTTACAGGTACAATTTTGTAACCGCTTAATGTTGTTTTGGGTTATTTCAGAGGGGACAAGCTCGCGGTCAGAAGCTGCGTCGCGTCGAGGAAGGTAAGTTTAATTTTCTTAAATTAAACTGAGGGCCCCATTACGATGGCGGGCGGACTTAGTCCGCCCGCCACCGTAACAGAAAATGGGACCGACCGCCAGAGGTGCGGCGGTCCCACGAGGCAAATTAGGATGCGCCCGCCACACTGGCGGGCGCATTCTGGCCTTTAACATTGCGGACGGTGCTGCTGGGTGCAGCTTCGTCCGCAATGTCAAAAGTGCATGGTTTGCATTGCCATGCACAACGTGACAGGCACCGCGCGGTGCCTGCCACCTTGTGTATGGCAATGTAGGGGGGTACCATAGGTACCCCTCAAGTGCAGCCCCCCACCCCCAACCACCCTGGGGGCCCGTAACAGGCCCCCAAAGCAATTTCCGCCGGCCTTTCCATGGCGGCATCGCCGCCGTGGAAAGGCCTTTAAATTTGCACATCATAATATGGATGGCGGTGCCGACCATATTATGCCCCAGATCCGCGCGGCAGGCCGGCGGAAAAGCGGCGGACGGTCTTTCCATCCGCCGCGGTACCCCCGCCATACTAATATGGCGGGGGTAAATCAGGTACAGATGGCGATCCGCCCGCCATCATAATAGGCCCCTAAGTTTTTAATTGTATTTGAATGTAGTTAGGTGGTAGGTAGTGTGTCTAGTGTTAGGTGGTTGTGTTTTTGGTGTGTTTTAGTTGTTAGTTATATTTTTGCGAGATATTGATAGTTACTGTTTGAGGCCTACTGTAGAGAGGTTAGAATATGTAGAGAAATCTGTGTATATGGTGCTAAATGTGTTTTTAAATGTATTTAATTATAGTGTATGTGTATGTTTGTGTGGGTGGGTATGTTTCTTTACTTTTTTACAGGTTATTTTTTATCGAAGCCGCATTTTGGAGAAGATAGCATTTTTTTAATTAAGAAGTGTGTATTAGTATTTTATACTAATATTTATTTAACACTTTCTTAATTTTTCGGGTTTGCCAGGAGCGTTTCTTTTTTTAAAATATATTTTCGGGTTTTTTATGGTTTCATAGATTTAGATTTATCGGAGTCGCGTTTTGAAGAAGATAGCGTTTTTTTAATTAAGAAGTGTGTATTAGTATTTTATACTAATATTTATTTAACACTTTCTTAATTTTTCGGGTTTTCTTGGAGCGTTTCTTTTAAAAAAAATATTTTCGGGTTTTTTATGGTTTAATCGAGTTGGATTTATCGACCCTGGATTATTTTTGCAATAGTTGGATTTTTGCATTTTTTGGGGGGTTAATTTTTACATTCGTTTGGATTGAGAGATCCCTGGATGGATTAACGATCTTTGGAATATATTTTCTTCAGCTACAGAAACCGTAAGTAATTTAATTAATAAATGTGGGAGGGCAATGTTGAGATTAATGTTTTAAATATGTGTTATATTTTGTAAAATATAATTAAGATGTCAATATATATTTATATTAATAAATTAAATATATATGACAAATTATTTATATTTTACAAAATTTAGAAAAATTATATATATAGATACAGTTTGTGTTTTGCAGAAAACTAGTTTTATTTACTGTAGATTAATATATTAAAGTATGGTTTTTGCTATTAGTGATAGGTATTCTAGGCCTCTAGTGCTTGGGTATAGTGTTACCTGACTTTGTAGTAACTCGAATTTTTTTTTGGTTTGTTTGGTGAGTTTTGGACCTATTTGGGTCACAGATTGTTCCATTCTGAGTTCCTGATAGCTTTGTTCTTTTTGGAGAGCTTGGAGTAGTTTGTGTAGGGTAGGTGTCCCTCTGCCTGTTGTTGCTTGGAAGGCATTATGCCATCCTTCAACAGCATTGTTGGTTTTGGCTTGTTTGTTTAGTGTGCTCAGGTACACATTCCACCATGGAATGTGGAATTTGGGTAGTCTTCTGTGCCCTGATCTGTGGAGTCTACCCACCCAGGTATCTTCGAAGTAATCAAAAAGTGGGCTTAGTTTTTCTTCATTTCTTTTGTAGTAGGGGCTTTCTATTAGGATGTTATAGTGTTCTGCTACCTCAGTTACTGGGACATAGGCCAGTGCTATCAGTTTTTTTACTTGGTATGCAAAAGTACTGTCAGTTGCATATTCAACACTTAGGGGCCTATTAGGATGGTGGGCGGATCGCCACCGCCGGCCATGTGGTGGCGATCCACCCACCATCTGTTCCTGTTTTACCCCCGCAATATTAGTATGGTGAGGGGTACTGCGGCAGACGGAAAGACCGTCCGCCGCTTTTCCGCCGGTCGGCAATCATTACGATTGCCGGCCGGGCGGAAAAAGCCCATAATATGGTGGCGGTGCCTCTGCAGGCACCGCCATCCATATTATGATGCCTGCGGTGGGAATGCCTTTCCATGGCGGAGACTCCGCCATGGAAAGGCATGCGGGAAATTGCTTCAGGGGCCCATTGCGGGCCCCGGGGAGGGTGGGGGTGGGTGGCTGCACTGGGGGTACCTATGGTACCCCCTTCATTGCCATGCACGAGGTGGCAGGTTGTGCATGGCAATGCACAACATGGACTTTAACATTGCGGCGAGTGCTGCTTACAGCACCGCCCGCCGCAATGTTAAAGTCAAGGATGTGCCCGCCAGTGTGGCGGGCGCATCCTAATTGGCCTGGCGGGACCGCCGCACCTCTGGCGGTCGGTCCCGTTTTCTGTTACGGTGGCGGGAGGACAAAGTCCGCCCGCCATCGTAATGGGGCCCATAGTGTTGACTTTTGCAGGTTTCTCCATAGACATTGGTTAAAATGGTAATAGCAACCCTGGATTGTATGTGGGTAGGATTTAAGTATAGAATTAATCATGGCTTGTTCAAAATCTATAATTATTTTCTGAGGAAAATAATTATTTGTTTCTTGTTTTATTTGGTTTAGAATTTCAAGGTAGGTAGATTGTTGTTTATTTGGGAGTAGGGTATAGATAAATGGTATATTAGTATTTTGAAATATACCATGGACTGTGTACAACTGATAAAATGGTTTGGGACAAATTTTGAAAGTCCCATCCATCATCCAGGTGTCGCATTGTTGTAATTTAAGTAAATTGTTTGCAGTAGCAAACATAATTATTCTTTTATCTTTGCATTTATTATCAAATAGTATAAATGGTTCATTATTGTGTGTTATTTTTAGTTCAGGGGGAATCTCAACTTCTTGAAAGGTTTTAGGGGCACGTGTTGTAGTTGTAGTGGTTTTCTTTTGTCTAGCTGGTCTATCTGTACTAGTGCTAGCTTCTTTTATTGATTCAAGAGCATCTCTTACTTCAATCTCAGTTACATTTGGGGGTGGTTATGTTCTTTTACAGATACAACAGTGGTTTCTTGTGTTATAACTCTTCCATAACATTTGTTCGAATAATATTTACTGCATTTCCAAAAGACTTTTAAACCAGTTTGTTTTTCTTGTGTATATACATAACCCATGTAACATAATAACATTTTCCCTTTTGAGACGTAATAAATTTTGCGCCTTCAGTCATGGTGTTCTTTTTAGTGCTAAGGAAAATATATATAAATATTAATTAAAAAAATACAGTATAGTTTTTAAGTAAATAAAGATACATTGCTTTGGATATACTTACAATGTTGCTGTTCATGTAAAAAAAATGCTGTTGCAATTTTTTCAAGCGTGGATTTTCGTTTTGTTGAAGATGTTTCTGTTGGGAAGAAAAAATATAATTTTAATATTTTTGTTGTATTGTGTTGTAGGTGGTGGGAACATTGTGAGTAAGTGGGTCTTTGGGTTGGTTTTTTAGGGAGTTGTTTAATATAAAGAAATAATATACTTACTTTTTTAGTAACTTTATTGTTGACGCTGCTGTAGTATTTTTAGGCTGCTTTAAAAGATATCTGTAGAGGAGATATACGTTTAAGAGAGACATATTAGTGAATTGTGTTTTATATATATTTTTTGGTGAAGACTATAAGTAGTGTTATATTCTAAATGCAGTTTTACTTACTTAGTGCAGTTCCAAAGCTTTTTCTGTAATGTAAATCTGCGTTCTGGAAGTAATCCGGCAGAGTCTCCTCTTCTTTTTTCTTGTAGTGTTGAAATGTAAATTAAATTTAAATTTTCGTTGTTTATATAGTGTTTATTTAATTGATAGTTTTATGTAATTGGTGTATTTTATTAGTGTGAGGTTTTAATTCGTTGTTGTTAACTTATTTTTTTTGTTTTGGCAGTTGGTTTCCCTATATGGGAAACACTAATTAAGAAGTTGTTAGTCCTAATTTTTTTTTTTAACTGATTTCGTTAGTTAAGTATGTTTAACATTGCTTTTAATGTTGAATGCTGTATGTGTAATATTTAATAATATTTTAATTATGATGTATTAGTGTGTTTTGTTATTATTCTATGCTTTTATGTGTTTATATGTTATAATAAGATCGTACTGTATTTATAATGTGTTTAGAGAGTGTTTATAGTGTAAAAATAGATTTTGGTGTAAAGATATGTTGATTTTATTCATTTTTACATAGTCAATATTTGTATTAAAACGATAATTTTGCTGTCTATATTTTTACTTTCGATATTTATGACATTTTGTATATTTTTAAAGAAATGTCGATATTTTCTTTTACGATATTTGTGTGTTCGATAATGTTTAAAACGTTATTTTTTGTTGACGATAATATGGTTTTGATATTTGTGTATTTTTTTAAATAAGTATTGCTCGTCGATAATAATGTAATCGATATTTTAGTGCCGATATTTTGGTATGTCGATATTTTGTCTGCCGATATTATGTCAGTGATTCCACGGTACAGCTGCAATTGGGCTGGTCTGTGCATTACCACAAGATGAGAAGCCATTGCGTAGCAGGAACAGAAGGACCAGGATTTCACCAGCTAGCGCCAGTATTAATGGGAATCCTCCGAAGACGCTGGAAAAAATAGAATGAATAAAGGCCGGTATTACTCCAAATATCATCTGAAAAGAAGTCACAAGGCCGGATCCCCCAAGTTTAAAAAAATGAGCAAGGCCTTGTGTGTCAGACGCATTAAATATTTGATGTATAAGCTCCCCAAAGTGAAGTGGGAGGTTCGTGTTCAGAAGTGACTGAATCTCGCTAGATGTCCTAGCCACCTGCAATTCAAAGGTCTCTCTCGCCGAAGTGAGAGCCACTTCTTGTTGAAACAATAGTGCTTTGAGTCTGCTTAATTTGTTGAAATGTGTTTTCAAAGTCGGAATGGAAGGCCAAATGGAACTATCTACTTTCTCATGTGGGGGCGGAAAAAGCACATGGCTACAACAAGTAACACGTTGTGTAACTGTTACTATATACGGGATTCCTGCCCGTAAACCACAGCAGTTGTGGATATTCAAAATAAGATAACTGCCGTTAGTAAGCAATGTAAAAGCGGGAATTATTGCTGGGACAGGAGTTCCTTTAAAAAAACAAGCAAGATTAGAAGCGGAGACATTACAAGCGACGTGCAACTTAACGTGTTTACAAACTAGGGTATGTCCTACTGTGGAATCGCAGTCCTCCCCTGTTAGGAAAACTTCCTTATCCTCCCGATGACATCTGTAAGTGAAAGGTAGGGACCATAATTCATGGAGAAAAGTACTTCCCAGGGTTCAAAGCGGCCAATTGGGAAATGTTTCATGCAAGATTTAAATTGAAACAGCAAAAATGGGAGAGAGATAACCCCATGAATTAACCATACAGCTGAATCTGTCTCTGCCACAGAGAATGGCAAGTGTTCTAATTGTTCAATGTGTAATAGCGTGTATGTAGCGTCTTTCATGGACATAAATCTCTGCTTATCAGTTAGATTGAATGGTAAAAACAAAGCAGAAGCATTCAAATAATCCCAGGGTACCTTTCCCATTTTGAGAGTCTGTAACATCCACGCAAACTGCATCACTGATCGCAATTGATTTTGACCATGATATAACACAGATACATCATTCTGAACAATATCAATAACAGAAGAAACAATATTATCTAAAGTATAAATGCGTGAAGACAGTGAATTGATACTATTATCGACTACTGCAAGGAGTTTTTCTAAATTTGCTTTGTCAATTTGACCCAGACGAAGCGCTGCTTCAATCTGCGAAAGTTTCCATACTTCATTGTAAGCTGCATAGATAAATCTTTTTGATCTAGGTGTCCTAGGACCCAGAATAAAATCAGCCAAATTGATGTCGCTCGACAAGAGTGACAAGTGTTGTTTTACTGACGATAAAGTTGAGTGTTCCACAC
Source organism: Calotriton arnoldi (assembly GCA_963921515.1). Taxonomy (NCBI): domain Eukaryota; kingdom Metazoa; phylum Chordata; class Amphibia; order Caudata; family Salamandridae; genus Calotriton; species Calotriton arnoldi. The sequence goes on along the minus strand of CAWUFW010001850.1, from coordinate 661,800 downwards.
ATTGTTGGCACAATTTACCCACCGAATATGTGGTGACTGAATGCGAATGTGAAAAACGTGGATCTGGTCTAGTCTGTGTGAAACCAGGCGTTATATTATAAAAACGCAGTTGGCATGAATTTGAACTAGTTTGCCACAGCAACCAACCTGTCGGGTTAACATCAGAGACATTGAAAGTGTCATTTCGAAACAGAGTTTGCAATACATCGATCGAATAAATGGTGTGTGTGCGCCAATTATCATACTCCGCCAATGACGGATTGGACGGGATATTTAAATTTTTCGCAGTCGCCAAGCCAAAGCAAGTAGTCTGGTGCACTGTATCATTTAAAAATAACATTTGTGCCGGAATTAGGCAGGCACGATGTAAAGCTTCAGTTCCCTGAACCTGCCAAGCCTTAGTGCCCCAAATTGATTTCAAATCAATGGTATCTCTCCAGTGATCATAACCCTGTATGGCCAATTCAGTTCTAAAGAGAATAGATTAATTTAGTGTGGGTTAGAATAAATTTGGATTGAGACGACAATTGTAATTGAAAGAAATAGGATTCTGGATTGGACGTGTTATAATCTGTGAAATAGGCGAACATATCCATAAAGGTTTTAGAACTCCCCTTTAAGGGGGTGGGACAATGTTCCCATTGGGTGTAATTAAAAACAGGTTTTAACGTGTTTGTTTTGTGTAAGTAATGATGCCCATAATGTTGATAACAGAATAAATCAGCATAATTGGCAGAATTTAAATATAAATCTTCAGCCTCAAAAGCAGCATAATACTTTAATTCAGAAAACAATGAATGTACTGCTTGTACATCCCAATCATCGGAATGTATGTCCGGTGTTACCTCATCTCCTAAAGAAACGCAAAACATGTATGGTATCTTGAGGACTTCCGTCGGGCCGTGAATTTCGAATGCCACTTTATCCCAAATGATTCCATCTGCAACGGGGAAAGCTGAGCGCTTGATCACGTTTCATGACATGGGACGATGTATGGGGGGCCAGAATTCCATCGACCAATTTTACAGCAGAGCGTTCTGGCAAATAATGACCATTGACGAGCAAGAAAAACACTGTCACAAATCCAATCGACATGAAGAGGAAAATCAGGATAAGTTCCAACCAGATGTAGGTCCAGGGCGGGACCAGGTAAGTCTTTTTGAACCAAGAGATGAAAATACTTGTTTTTGTCAGTGGAAGTACCAAAGTGGAAGACGAGGAGGAAGAGTCATAAGAGAAGCTTGTATGGTCCCCAAAATAACCGCTTGCTACCATATTCATCAAAGGCGGTAGGGCGGCATCAGCTTGATGTTGTCGAGGACTGTTCGGCACTTCACTGTCTGACTCATCCGCAGGGTAAGTATACTCGACTTCTGGGTTGGAAGAGGATGGAGGCAGAACAGGCAAAAGGTCAATAGTAGTTTCCATCTCACCCTCAGCGATACGGGGATTAGTCGAAGAGGTTGAATGCACCAGATTCATAGAGATAGCGTTGCATGAAACCGCAGGAGTTACACTATTCAGAATCGGCCAGACGGTGTAGCTTGACATTGTCGACTGAAATGTATCTGTTTTCTTTGCGACCAGGCAAAGGGGGTAGTATTACTGTATGAGTACCCTTCAATCAAAGTACTGGGACCGATGCACGATAAGAGGGACCAAATTCTTTTTTGTTCTCTAGCTTTTCTCGTACCAGATCTCCAATCTTAGGAAGGCAGCCAGCGACCGGAATCAGCATTGCTGTGTCATTGGAAGAGGGCAAATGTTCAGTTGCGTAGCTGTCACGGGTCTTTTGTGGGTCCTGTAACATAGTGGAATGATTATCTACGTCAAACGTTGCGGCAGCCGCCACAACGTCTAAACCATCAAGGTCTTGCACAAACATTTTAATGCCAAAGAGCATTTTGTATGGGGTCCGCCCACGCAGAGATCTTCTAGGGAGATTATTGAGTGCACGTTGAACTCCATACAAATGGGCCAGCCAGTTCCTGTCAGTACCTAAGACCCTAGCTGTCAAAGATTGCTTTAAGTCATGGTTCATCCGCTCCACTATAGAATTGCCCTCAGGCCTGTATGGAGACGAAAACTGCACCAGCACCCCCATCGACTTCATCGCGTCCTTGTACGCCTTAAAGGCGAACGCTGGACCTTGGTCTGAATGGAAGGTGCCACAGGCAAACATCCCTACAAAGACACGCAAATCTCTAATGACATTTCGAGCGTCAGCACTGCGTTGTGGCCAAACCCATAGGAATCTAGTGCACGAATCAACTGCAATAAAAATGTATTTATATGCAGTATCAGAAGACAATGGACCGCAGTGATCAAGATATACACAGCCAAATGGCTGATTGGAAATACATAGCTGTGTTTGTGGTGGTCGTGAAACCGTGGAGGGTTTGATTTGCTGACAAATGTCAGAAGAAAGTACATAATTACGGGTTTGTTTATATAAACCACGCCACCAATAACATTGCTGTAAAATAGAGACAGTCGCAGACACTCCGGCATGTGCAGAGGCCATGCCTTCGTGTGCGGCAATGATCAAAGCAAGTCTGCAGTCCATGTTGGGAATCAACCGATCCCCAACCGATGGAATTTTAACATAAGGAACTTGTTCAGGAGATAAATTATAAGAATACTTCGAAGGGAAGCCCTGTGGATAAGCAGTTCCATCCTTCGTAGCAGCTACCACTGCCAAAATGTCATTATCTATCTTAGTCATGGACCTTGTAACTGCTTCAACGGAACACGTGGCTACTGCAGATTTGGCCGCCTCATCAGCCAAAGAATTACCAAGAGCATGTGCTCCCACATGCTGATGGCCAAGAGTATGTATAACCTGTGTGAGTGGCAGACGTTCTTTAAGTTCTGCCACTCGAACCCAAAGCGTTTTATGCTTTATTGCGCTGCCTTTAGAGTCTCGATAGTCATTTTGAGACCAAAAGAATAAGTTGTCATTAAAAGACTGAACATAGTAGTAAGAATTGCATACAATAAGAGTATTCTCATTATGATCAGCAAACTTGAGGGCTAGAACAAGAGCACGCAGCTCCGCCAATTGCGCTGTACAGTCTCCAAGTGCCTGAGTGTGTACTATAGAAGACTTAAATTGTCCATTTACAGTTGAACCAGCCACAATAGCGCAAGCCGCTGAATAAGCGTGTTTGGAACCGGTGGCCGGGTGAGCCGTGCATCGGTATAAATGATACATTTGTACTCATCCAAAGGAAGCAACAACAACGGAGGAGGATGAACATGTTCATACTGTAAAAACTCCTGTGTCTGAAGAGCAGGATCAAAGATAAACGTGACATCAGCCAATGTCGAAGAAGTAGCCCATTGTATCCAACGGGGATGTAGTGCCTTAGAGTTGGGTACACTTGCCTTAGTCACTGCTTCTAAAGCAGGGAGAGGCGTGACCATAAGAATGCGTTTTCCCTGCGCCAGCGAGCGTTCTTTCAGAATCGCCATTTGGACCGCCGGCAAAACTTTTTCAATATTCGAAAATCGCATTTCAGCCGATGTGTACAAATGTGATTTGTATGCAATTGGTACTGTGTCTCCCTCATTGAACGTCAAGCAAGTGAAACCCACCGTCCCCGGTACTATACATATCACCAGGTTCGTGGTATTATCACGCATCAACAAGTAATGAGTCGCAAGCATATCTGATTGCAAAGATTTTAGAATAGTGGTATGTTTCGGAAGCCAGCTGGCAGAAGAATATGTTGGTTGTATCACAGCATACAGTGGTTTGATACGCTGGGCATAATCAGGGATGTAAGTCCTCCCAAAATTTAAAAATCCCAGCAAAGACTGAAGTTTCTTCAGCGTAGAGGGAGGTTGCAATTGTGCACATTTCTCCAGAAAGTGAGGGGCTAACCCCCTACCTTCATTATTGAGCTCATAGCCCAAAAAGAGCACCGCAAAATGAGCGATCTGTGATTTTGCAAAATAAAATTTGTATCCACAGTCGGCAAACGACAAAATGATGCGGTCGACTCGGACAAGATGCGGCATTAGTTCATCGTCCGTCAGATAAATATCATCCATGTACGAGAATGCATCTGGATCTATGTTGTGCAATAAAGACACAACACGTGCAGCAAAAGCCCCGGGGCTGTTCTTATACCCCATAGGCAAGCGCGTACATTTTTTCTGATTTCCGACGGCGGTGAATGCTGTCAAGTCACGGCTCTCAGAAGCCAAGTTATGACCGTAGAAACAATTGGATATATCCAGTGTAGTTTTGTATTTTTTACGAACAAGGCTGTTCACCAGCGCAGAGCTGTGTGTGTTCTGTACCGCAAATGTACGACAATCACTATTCAGATTTCGATAATCTAATACAATGCTATATGAACCGTCAGGTTTGATACCGGAAAAAGAGGATTATTCATCGGTGATACACAGGATTCAATCACTCCTTGACACTCCAACTGCGTTAGAGTGTCACAAACGGGAGCCTTAGCCTCTTGTCTGATTGGATATTGCAGTTGTGGCATAGACCGTAATGGTATCTCATGTGCCAGTGAATCACTATCCCAGCCCACTTGATTACGGTACACCGCCGGGGCAAGGGCCAAAGCACACTCAGAAGCGTAAGCCTGTGCATGTTCTTCAGGGACGTAACGCGAAAAACTCGGAAGTATCACGACCTCCCCTCAAGAAGCGGCAAGCACAAATGGTGGAGGCCAATCTGCCTCCGCCAACAAAATGTCGTATGATGAGGTGAGATTTTCCCAGAAAACCGCTGTGATTGTATGCTGTATATCACCTTCAATTTGGAAGACAATTTCATAGAGTCTATCCGGGGGGGCAACTCGGGTATCTGCTGTTTCTACTGTAATAAATGTATCAGTTGCTCTCGCCTCCAGACAGGGACGCAGTGCCTCCCACACTATGCTAACCTCTGCTGCGCTGTCGAGCAGAGTCACCGCCCATGTCCAATCTAGAAGCAGCGTTCTCACCGTCTGAGGCATACTTCGCTGTTAAAGCGGCAACCTTTCTCTTCTGCTACAGGGGTCGAAAATGAGGCAGTTCCTCTTGTTTGGTTTTAACGTCAAACTGTCGAGGTTGATCCCGATCCTGTTGTGTGGTCGGACCTTTGCCACGATCCTGGCATTCCCCACCACCGACTTGAGAGTCCGATGCATCCTGTAAAGAACGAGGAGAGCGCTGATGAGGGACGTGAAATCGATCAGGAGTCTTAATTTTTGCGCGGTCGCGCAAATCATAAGTATGCTCAGAAGAATCAGGTGTCGGTGAACCAGCACGCGAACCTTGCTTCTGTTGTTGCTGCCCCTGTTTTTTATTTCTCCAGTTCTTTTTAGGAAAGAACGGGTGCCCATCCTTATCAGTCTGGACTTTTTGTTGAGTTTGAGATTGAGTTTGTGTTTGAGTAAAAGGCTTAATTCCCTGACTATTGCGCCCTAAGGTTTTATAAGCTTTAGCAATAATCTTTGGCAATTCGCGCTGTTTGTCTGCGTCTGCCACAGCCTCCAAGCGTTGGGCCACTTGCAAGCTTACTGCATCACCTTTAACATTAGCAAGGATCATATCGTAAACAATGTCGAACACCGCCACCAGTCGCATCCCCAACTCCGGAGCTGCCTCGGCCCCATGTTCATCCTGAACACGTTTTATCACAGAAGGGAGCACGGTCATTGAGGGGGTGCCAAAATACATAGAATAAACCGCTGCAAACACTTTACCCCAAGTGTTACAATTAGCTAATTCGGGAACTAGGCCTTTAGGTAAACTTAAAGTCAGGATCCTGTGTTTCCCCACAGGCGTGGTATTTGGAAAAACAGCTTCGAGTTGTCCAAATTTTTCAGCAAGCCAATAAGGAAGTTCGTCTTAATTTTGCGGATGCTTGCCCATCACTGAATTAACCATGACAGGACTGATGATTACACCACCAGGCCCTGGTGGTTGCGCAGCAACGCCAGGTGGTCCCACCTGGAAGTTGAGCGACATGAACTGAATAACAGCTCTATGTACACGTATTAATGAAGTATGCAATACGCCTAGCTCTGCGACTGTAGCATTAAGATAATTTGGGTGTGGGGTATACCCAGCCAAAACTTGCCATGTGGCCCCATCTATCGATAAAGGGCCTAAACGGACCGGTGTCATAGGGTGAGGAAGGGCGCCATTAAACCATATTGCATGTTGCCAAGCCATAAGTGGAACTTCAAGAGATCTATAAGGTCGATAATTCTGCGGAAGGGCCATGGCAGTATATTTGTGAAACAATTGATCTGTCCCATCGACTGCCGGAAAGGTGACCTAAGAATAAAATACCTCGAAGCGGTGAGCTGCATCCGCTTCAACAACAAAAATAAGCGCAGCAGCAGGGACCCCATATTGAGTCAAATACGCCATGACTGGTGAGCGGTTAGGAGGTGCTATGGCAACCGCCATAATCAATAGCAGAGAATAACAATTCATGGGTGGAAGCACAATAACGGGTTAAAAAGAAAGAGAAAGACCTTTTAAACTTCAAGCTTGAAAAACTTATAAAACATCAATATAGGAGGCTACACCGTCACAACACTCTCCGGAAACAGATGTGAGGGGATTGTGGACAAGCGCTACTCAGGAGTCTCGCAGATAAGTACCAGACCAAATGTTGACGGCGGCATGTTGTGGGGATTCTGCACATACACAGAACTATGCGTAGGAAAACAGGACCTCGGTGTATAGGGGCTGAACCTTCCTACCACCTTAGTACCCACAATCCCAAAACCGACTAGCTATAGTGTCTCATTTGTTCTCCTACATAATCACGAAGCTACAAATGATTAGACAACCCAGGACACAATACTCTCGACTCTCTCAGGAATCGCGGTAGCAAGACACACCCTTTCGCTCACTCACTCGTACTTGTCCACAATAAGAATTGTCAGAGTCACTGATATCGTTTAAAATGTTTATTTTAACTATCGTGCTATATAATTCGGTATACAAGCCACTACCAGTAGCGAAATGCATAAACCTAAAACAAATAGCATTGTTACAATTCCATAGAATATAAAGGGGGATGTCATCATATACAGACAGTGGCAAAAGAACTATAAGGCTTAACCACCCTCCCCTTGGTAAGGTGAAGTTTATTATATAAAGGAAGATCTCTGGGCTTTGTCAGCAGACCCCATACCTTAGTGCCTAGATGGAAGTTTTACATCATAGGAACAGCATAGCTCTTCTCCCTGGAAAGGTCCCTCTCCAAGTGTGTGTTTGAACAACATGCATCCCCGTAATATCAAAGCACGAGTTTCCAGCAGCGCAGCTGTGTTAGCATGTTTTGTCTAGGTGCTAGGGACTCACCAGAACAGAATAACAAGGGGCATTGTTTATCGACCTTGCACATCGTGTTCAGACTAAACTCCAGGAACAGGCAGAGAATGCAGAAAGCAGACAGATCCCATGTGAAAGGCACAAACATAGTCTTACAAAATAAAGTCATGTAGTAACGTGCGCAAAAGCAGCATCATGAAAGCTGAGCTCATGCTAACTTAGCAATGTCGACGATGACCCTAATGGCCATATAACAACGGGACATAGCCTCCGCATGGAAAAACCCTACTCCACCTAGTGTAGCCAAATGACGCAGGGGCGTAGATCGGTGTGCGGCACAAGAGAAGTCACTGTACGAAGCCAGAGGATGTCCAACCAAGCATGGGCGGTTGTGGGGCAAATGGTTGGGTCAGGTTGTGTAGAGAGATATCATTATTGTGCGAGACACCTCGGATTGGATCAGACCACAGTGTGTATTGTAAACAACTAAAGCGACTGAAATTAATGTACCATGCCTGGGAAGATTTGAAAAATGCTCTATTTTACCTCTCACCAAAACTCAATCAAATTGGTTAGCAAAAAAAATATACATGTAGGCCTTCATTACAATGTCGGGCAGAATCACTTCCGCCCGACACCGCATCAGTCATGGGACCTACCGACACCCGGTCAGCAGTCCCGACCGCCTCATTAGGATGCAACCGAACACTGTTTAGTCGCATTCCTACATTTTAGTATGGGAGCATGCATTCCGGCTGTAAACCAGCCGTAATGCATGCTCCCATAGTAAAATGGGATGTGCAGTTCATCCCTGCGTCCCGTGACAGGCACCTCAAGGTGCCTGCCACGAGGTGCAGGGATCAACAGGGGGCACCATAGGTGACCCCTTGGCCTCTGACTAGAGGCCGTGCACCAAAGGGGGCCCTGCTGGGGGCCCCAAAAGACACTTTCCGACATGGTTTACATGTCGGATAGACCGGCATAGAAACTATGTCGGAAACTGTCATCGTAATCTCAAGGATGGAAAGGCCCGCCCTTGAGATTACTTGCTGCATTCTGACTGGTGGAAGGGCTCTCCGAGCCCGTCGAAAAACAGGCAGAATGACTGGTCGGATTCCTTTCGAACCGCCTCCATCAAAATGAGGCGGTCGGAAAGGAATCCGACCAGCCCATTATGATGCGGCTCAGAACCTTCCGAGCCACATCGTAATCGCCCCCATAATCTATTTTATTTTTATTAAATGAATTTTACTATTTAATATATTTACTATTTAAATTTAAATATATTTAAAAAAACAATATTTAATACAATGCTATTAATGTCAACGATTTTGTTAAAATATTTTTGTACTTACTATTATAAGTATAGGATGATGATGTTTTTGACAATGATATTTTGGTCACGATATTTTGGTAGGGCGATATTTTCAGGGGGGATATTTTGTCAGTGAACCACTGGACACTGGTAAGTGGGGTAGATTTTCTATTCTCAACTCCATCCTGTGCCAACTCGGGAAAGGTGCTGAACACTGGTAACAAGGGGGGCAGATTTACAATTCCCAACTCCACCCTGTGCCAACTCGGGAAGGTTCTGGACACCGGTAAGGGGCAGAATTGATATTTACAACCCCACCCTTGACCAGCTTGGGGAAGGTGCTATAAACTGGAATGCATAAACATATTAAACATTTAAATTTAAAAATGACACTGTTGTGATATATGTGTATCCCCTTCCATAGAACTACAACGTGAAAGAGGCTTATTGCTGGATCAGCCAGTGAGTGATGCGGAGCCCACGCCCTAACCTCTGTAGTCACTGACCCAATTGTATGAATCCACCTGCTTTGCATGCCGTTGGTATACTTCTGTCTCCCAGCTCTTGATGTTTATCGAACGGACGAGCCGTTGTCACCCTGGTACATCTCTGGGAAATGCATGGTGCTTATTGATTCATTTCTGTACTGTAATATGTGTCGTTTTATTGTGGACCTACTATTGATTTATCATTGCCTTGTACTTTTTCTTTCTTTTGTTTAATAAAAATTGTTTAATAAAAAAAAATGACACTGTTTTCTTTCTTTCAAAATACTAGGTCTACATCAGTGTATCCACAGAAACAGCGAACTCAAGCACTGAATATAAAGCAATGTTCACATCAAATTGCCAAACCATCAGGTCAACAAGCTCTCAAATAGTTGCAATAAGACTCTTAGGGCCTCATTATGATGTCGGTCGGAAAGCATTCTGACCGACTCCTTGTCGGAATCCTTTCCGACTGACTCGTGTTCGGGGAGTCCGACTGACCGATTACGATGTTTCCGAACACCGTTCGGTGGTACTCCCATTGACTTCAATAGGAACCTGTGTTCCGACCGACAACACAGGCTCCCATTGAACAAAGGGGTGGCTGTGGAAAACCTTGCACCCTTTGGCGGGCACCCCATGGTGCCTGCCACACTGTGCATGGTTGTTAAGAGGGGTCCCATGGGTTCCCCCACAGGCCCCAACCGGAGGCCTCTGGGTGAAGGGGGGCCTCCTATGGGCCCCCAAAGTCAGTTTCCGACAGCCGTTACGTGTCGGACAGACCGATTTGGAAAGGCTGTCCGAATCCGACACCCTAATACATCGGTCGGAAACGCGGTCCATAGAGCTGTACGATTCGGCTCTGACCGACTTGGAGTCTCCGAATGCCGGTCGGAACCTAGTCGGACAGACCGTACGGTTACCTACCATCGTAATCGGTTGGTCGAAAAAGTTTCCGAGTCGGTCAAAAACATGGGCTCCGACTCAGATTCAGAAAATCCGAATGCCGTTCAGAGCCTTTCCGACCAACATCGTAATGAGGCCCTTATTTATTTTTTCAAAATTCATATAAGCTAATAAAGAGCAATATTTACTTTCTACTAGCAGAATAAAAACCAAAACATAAAATGTTACTTTTTGTAAACTGTGAATCAAATGCATAACATATTAATTCATTTTACAGAATTAACTTTCATATTTGAAATATAGGTAAAACATTTTAACATTCACTTTTAAATGATTTCAGAATAACAACCTCTTAAAATCCAAAGGAAAACTAACCTCCAACTTTCTTAGAATACTTCTTAAGAAGATACTCATCTAACGCTAATACTCCATTTCAAAAGGTAAACATCACCACATTTAATGCAAAAGAACACAATTAAAAAATGTTATCCTACAAACAGAAAAATACCTTTCTACAAAATCTTTCCCCCAACATATTCGAGCAACTAGCAATTTTTCTTGTATCAGAGAAACATGAAAAGATAACAATTTTGTCTTCTTTTCACAGGATAAATCATAGCATTTTAATTTCAACTTACAATTTTTCTTCGATCAGCACAATGTGAAAAAAATATAGCATGCTAAACATTTCCATAACATATTATGAACATACTGTTTTTTCCCTTTCAGAACAACAACGACCGCTGGTTGGAGGCTTTCCGACCGACATCCCTGGTTTGACTTCCGAACACCGTATTACAATTGCGGCGGTCAGAATTCAAACCGGCCGGTCAATCCAGCTGCCTTCCGACGGGCTCGAGGAGCCTGTCGGCCTGTCGGAAGGGCCGCATAATCCCGCTGATGGCACGTTCCGGGAGCAAATCCATATCGGCCTTTCCGAAATGTTTTTGCTGTCGGAAAGTGCCTTTGGGGGCCCCTAGCAGGGCCCCCTTTTCCCCTGGCCCTCCGGTTTGTGTCTTGTAAATCCCTGCACCGTGTGGCAGGCACCATTAGGTGCCTGCCACACGGTGCAGGGATTTACACAGGCTCCCATTTCTCCCATTTCTCTATGGGAGCTTGTGCTACAGTCAGTTTACGGCTGCAGCACAAGCTCCCATTGAGAAATGGGAGTATAAGAGCGCACCATGTGCGGTCGCATTGAAATTGCAGTGTTGAGACCGCCGACCGGAGATTACCGCTACGGTAATCATGCCCTTGGTGTCATACTAGAAAAAAACTACCAAGCATAACGACTTTGCCTCTGCAGTGGCTTTGGAAGTGAGAGAAAATTTACAACACATTAAAGCACTTGGTGCCACCTCCAATGAACCCTGTGGCTGAATATTGAGGGAGGTATCCCAGAACATCCCCATGCATGTCTCTAGTAGTATGCTCACCATTCCAAATTTAGGAAGAATGATGCAACATCAAAAACAGGTGAGAAATCCCCAAAACACAACTCATCATGCGCATTCTGATATTAACATTTATTCAGAACTAACAGTCTTTCAACTACGAACCTTTTCTTCTCTATGACAACCAACACCCTCAAAAGCGTATACTAATCTTTGCTACATTTCATGACAATATTACCCTAGAAAATAGTGAAATGTGGATGATGGATGGCACCTTTAAATCAACACTCCATCCATTCAGCCAAATTTACACTATACGTGCTAATGTTAATCACATTTTTGTCCCACTTATTTATGGTTTATTTTCTGACAAGCAATCCTCAACCTATACTGCGTTTTTATCAGTTGTCAAATTTAAAACTATTAACAAAAGTCCTAAGAAAATAATAATTGACTTTGAATTACAGATGATAAATACTATTGTTAAACGTTATCCAAATATTCAAATTCAAGGGCATGGTTTTCATTTTTTCCAGGAATATTGGTAAAAATTTAAAAAACATCCAGAGCTTTGGATTACAAGTGAAACAGAACTTAGAAAATGAACAGCTCTGTGTTTTGTACCACCTAATTATGTGAATGACTTCTACACATCATTTATACAATCTGATTATTTTACACAAAATGAGGAAAAATTGGCACCCATTTTAAATTATTTTGAAGATACAAGGATTAGCCTTACAAGCAGGCTGTGTCACAAAAGCAAAGTACGCTTTCTAATTGAATGATGGAATTGCTACTCGACCTGCTTAGAAGGAGGTGCAAAGACAAACAATGGAATCAAGGGTTTGCATAATTTGTTTAATAATTATTTTGGTAAACATCACATCAACCTGTATCATTTCCTGGAAATGTTAAAAAATGAACAAAGATGCACAATTTTTAACAGGTAGTTTGAATCTTCGAGTATCCAAACAAAATAGAGAAATGACTGAAAGAATAGTGGCCAAAATCCAACTGTTTTCTTTGTTAGGAGGATCAGGCTACCTGGAAAACACTGCATACATCTGACACTATTAATCTGTCTAATCTTTAACAAGCATTGCTCTCTTTTTGTAAACACAACATTTTAGTTAACTTGTCATTTTTTTAAATGTTCTATCTGAAGAATTCGTCTTGCTTTAACTCTTGTTGATTTATTTTTAAAAAACAGTCACCTAAAATCTTTAGTAATCCAATAGTCCATAATGTAAATACTGACCAAACCCAGAAAAATACAATAAAAAAATTGTAAAAAACACAAAACAAAATGTACAAATCCTTCTTAGTTGCACCAAAAAGATCTCCCATCAAACTCCCTCCTAAATAAATAACCTTTTTAAAGGTTTTCCATAAATCGACTTCAATAAGCTCAAAAAATAAATCCAAATCAATCAAAGGTTACAGTTTCCTCTCTTATTGTTTTATGTTTTTATTAATTGTTAAGAGTCTTCTTTTTACATTATACTTATTAATACCGTAATTCTAAATTATTTTATTAAATATTTTATATATTTTTTAATTAAGTGTTTTTTAATTATTGTGTTTTAAATGATATATGTAAATCAAGAATTAATATCCAGGTATTATTATTTAATATCTGAGGATTAATACACTTAAACCCCCAACCTCCCAAACCCAAACCCAACACCCAAAACCCCATTATCCCTCACATCTGGTCCCTTAAAGCTAATTATGTCATTTTTTTGCATATTCCATTTAACATTTCTTAAAACATTATTATTTGTAAATAATGTTTTAATTAAAGATTATTGCCCAAGTAGACGCAGCCATCATGGCGGACGTGCTCTAGAAGAGCACCGCTGTTCACCCAGATCATCCGACATTTCTCCTGCCAGGAGCTCGCCAACCAAGGGCATAAGCTTCCCTTCCCATGTTACCCGACCACCCTGCTGCCATACCCGGTGGAATCACTGCTGAAAGGGAGTAGAGACAGAGCTCCGGCCTGTATTCAGTGTGGCCTGAGAACGGGCCTGCGACCTATGAAGCGCGACCGCTATGCTGCAGTTTCTGGCTGGTGGTGCCGAACTGCGGAGGATAAGAGGATGAGCCCCTGCTGCCACTATTGGGGTGCGGGACTGCGAGGCTCTGGCTGTGGTGCCCTGGGGGTGAGGTTTGCCTCACTGTTTAAGCTGACCAACGAGAAGTGGGGCGCAGCCTAATGTGAGGGACGGACCCTGGTGCTCGCCTGTGCGCCGCGGCTGTGGGATTCCATTGGCCCTGCCGTGATGGCCTCATGTACAAGAAGAGCTTGCCGGACTTTGGCACCAACGAAGAGACGCTGGGCTGCCCCTGTGGTCCTTCTTTATTGTGCGCGCCCGTGGGGTAAAGAAATACTGCGGTGCAGACTAGCCCTTACTCTGGAACGCTGCCGCTGCCCGCTCCTGACTTCATCTGCAGCAGGGTGAGGCATCTCATGGCTGGACCAATCTGCTGCAGGGCCACGGGCGCCCAGGACACACTAAGAGTATGCAGGTGATCGGACGATTCTGCCCTGAGGGAAGAGCAGGCGGGGCATCTCTGGGTAGATATGCTGCCCCTGTGGGCCTGACATTTGCAACACGGTGAAACCGCAGACTACCCCTGAGCCTCTGCTTGGACCTGGTGTGTGGTTGCCCTGAGGCCACTGCGCCTGACTATTCGAAGTGTGCATCACTATGAGCTGTTTCTGATTAATGTTGGGGTCTCCCCCTGACCTGCCATAGCAATTAGCTCAGGGGGTAGCATCTCTTGCTCCTGCTATTGCCCTTCCTTAATGTGCAGACTTTACTTCTCCTGCTGCGGTGTCTACAGACAGGGCTGCTTGTGCTACTGTGCCTCAGGACTCTAAACAGTGCAGGTAAGCAGGCCCTCTCCTCACTGTGCATGTTGTTTGCTGCTGCCTTGGTACCTGGGCGACTGCACAGAATGCCTCCGGAGCTGAGCATTACACAGTTTGCACCCTCTGTCACATAATAGCCCTTGGCCCGAGTTCCTTGCATTACGACTGCCACTGCACTCCAGGACTCTTGGGGCTGCTTGTGCTGCCATATCTCTCACCCTGCTTGGTTTTGGCAATTGGGCCCCAGGCGGTGACAAGAAGCTGTGTTGGACCGAACTGTTGGATCCTGGCATGACGGGACATACGCACACAGGTGCCCACGATGCATCCTCAGAGCCCTCCGCTGAACATGACAGGCTCTTAAGTGACACTGGCTCCACTGAAGGATCTGCTTCCCCGCTATCAATAAGTGACAACTGGATGCTGTTCTTGCAGAGGTGGACAAAATTGGCACTACACTGGAGGCCACGAGGGCCTCCTCGGAGAGTAAGATAGATGTGATGACAACAGATCTGATGCTCCTACGTGCGGATCATCAGAAACTGGTGGACAAGGTGCAATCTGGCGAACAGACCATTGCGGAGCTGCAGCCGAGGGCTCGCGAACTTGACTCTTCAATGCGCCTGATGGCAGAATGCGTGGAAGTTCTGGAATGCCGCATGGAGGATGTGGAGGGCCACTCCCGCCGCAACAATATACATGTGGTGAGCTTGCCAGAGGGAGCAGAAGTATTGGATGCCATCGCTTATGTGGAGCATTGATTACAACAGCTGCTGCCTCAGGATCCTTTTTCCAGTCCTTCTCGGTGGACCACACTCATCGTGTTCAGGCACGCAGGTCGCTGCCGGGCTCCAATCCCAGACCGTTGTTGTTCCACCTGCTACACTACAAAGACAGGAATGCTGTCTTGCATGCAACACGGAAACTACAGGAGATCTCAGTGGACAATGCAAGGATAATGATTTTTCCGGACTACATTATCATGGTGCCAAAATAGCAGAGCTCCTTTCTTGCGGTTAAAAGCCGGATCCGCAAGCTTGACATTCGATATGCCCTTCTTTTCCCGGCACGATTGAGAGTGGTAGCAAAGGGAAAGACACTTTTCTTCAATTCCCCCAAAGATGCATGGGACTGGCTGGAGGCGGCGGGACACTCAACAGCTGATCGCATGATGCCATGATGCAGTCAGGCGCCGGGACTTGTAGCAGGGAGGCTTTGGGGTGGCACGGCAGACATCCTCGATCACGACACTCTCCACGATTGAGAAAAGTACCTGACTTGGAACAAGTCATAAGGGAGAGTCGCCTTGCTTTACAGAAGGCTGCTGCGTTAAGTGAGAATGGCCGGGTCTCGGAACAGGATGAAGACACTGACAAATCAAAAAGTGATGATGGTTCCTCAACTACATGGCCCTTCAGAGCAAACTTGTCAACATTACTTGAAGTCACGCCGCAAACGCCTGAAGACTTCATCTGATGCATACAATGCCTAGCTCCTGCTGATTGACATTGCTGTTGTGCTACTGGGACGTGTTGCTACGCCCTCATCTGTAATGTATGATTTGCTTGTTCTCCTTCCCTTGCAGGGGATGCAGAGTAAATGGTATGGTGCCCCTTCTCTGACAGGGACACGGGTTCACTAGGATGGAGTGGCTGTCTGGCCTAGGTTTTGGAGGCTGCCTTTGCACTTGAGTTTGTCTTAGTAAATAGTTAGTACAGGGGCTGCTATGAATACGGTCTCCTGAACATGCCTCCTTAATTGTACAGGGTGCCTCAGCATTGGCTGTCTAGCTTTTCCCCCATCAGTTTTATGAATGGTTAACTCCGCTGAGTTTGGTTCTTTCACTGTTTGGGCGGAAACATGTTGTACCTCTATTGGTATTTACATTTTAATGTTCTTGCTTCCCATGTTTTCTGTTATGACCTGTGATTTTTCCTGGCCCGTACTTCCGCTATCAGTCCCCCTTATGCCCACTATGCACCGACCCGCTCTTGCTAAGCCTGGGCAGAGTTCGTGTAGCAGCAGTACGTGGAAGCAGTAAAAAACTCCACCGCGATACGTGGAGTTTTGCGAGCAGGCGGAATTGCTTGTCCCGCCCGTTCGCATGATGTTTCCACCGTATGGCAACGTGGATTGCATGTTCGAGGAGAAATATCGCACAAACTGCACCACACGGTCAAGCATGGGCGCGGCCATCTTGTTTTCTTCTCTGTTATGGTGCTGGGCCCTACTTTTCAATCCTCCCTAAATCTTTTCAATCCTTCTTTCCCAAAACTTTTTTTCTGATCTTTTTTATTTATTATCTTTCCCTCTGTCTTCTTAAGTGTGTATTTTGCGTTTTTTTCTACTTTTTGTGTGTTTTTTGGTGAGTTTTGCACTGTTTTTCTCTATTACTTGCTTCCTAATTTTTTTCACTTCCTTCCTTCTTCTCCCTTAATTTTTTTATACTTTCTACATTTTCTTTTCCGCCCCCCCAGCATCATGGCATAGACATTTGCCACTAAAAAGGTGGCAAAGAAGGCGTCTGGAAGGGGTGCAGCCCTGGGCCTTGTTTTTAGAGGTGGAGGTGGCAGCGCTGGTATTTTTGTGCAGCGCCAGCTCCCCTCCACCCTGGCAGCAAGTGACAGGCCTAGGTCCGGTTAAGGGCTTGGGGAGCGCCAGCAGCGGTGGGCGTGCGTGTGCCGGGCAGTGTATCGCTGCTCTGGGGTCCGGCGCACCCACAATCAGCTGACGCAATGGTGGTCTGACATCCTGGACCGAGACCAGGACCTGTTGGACCTGCTAGGGGTTGAGGTCATGGGGCTAGGTGAGTAGCTAATTATTAATATTATTATCACTTGTTTTCCCTATTAGCAAGCATGGTGCTCACATGCAGGTAAGTTACGTTTACAAATCTTATATTATGTGATCGTTATTCTTCTAGACAGGTGCTCGTCGCTACCTAATTGTACTAGTTTGGAACTTTGCGCTCGCTTGGGCTGATTATGTAAGAACTTAAGTTAAGTAATGCAGACTAGAGAGAGACACCTTTCCTTTCTTTGTCCTGTCACTAAGATAGTGGTAGTTAGTATTTGTAATTTAGCGGTGCCCGTCCTCTCACTTCAGTTCTTAGAACCTTTTTGTAGCTCATACAGTGACAAGCAACCAACCAATTTGGTGTATGCATGCATCCATCTATGCATTTAAAGACAAAATACAGACAGTGAATTGGCCCGTCAAAGGATGTTGAGAATGATTGCGAATGAGATCAGAACTTAGAAGCAAACTTCATTTCTTGCAATTTATTCCAAAGTCTTTGGAATAGGTGGGCTAGCTAGGTTTAGGAAATGTGGAATCGATAGGACAGTCCGCGATACTAGTCTACTACTAGTTGATATGATTTAGGAAAGTTCAATGTTATTGCAATTGCCATTTCCTGTCCAAAAATCTTTTGGAGAGATTATTTATTTACCACCAATTATTTCCTGTCACTTTAATTATATCTTAAATCAGCATCCAGGAGTAAGAGGTCGTCCGAGGCTGGTGAGGGACCTGGAGGTGCCTCCCAGGAAGAACACTCCTTGGTCGATGGTTCTGCTGGCCCCAGTAAGTCCTCCTGTTGTTAATATATTTCCCTAACTTTTACTGCTCCTTAATTAGAATTTTTTTTTTTTCTACCTGTTTCCTAATTTTATTTTTTTCACAAATCCTCTTCGATCTATCCATTTAAAAAATCTTGGTATCCCTGCATTATCCTATTTACTAAGGGGCCCATTACGATACCCGGCGTAAAAAAATCCGCCAGGCATGGAAGCGGCAAAAATCCGCCCGCACACACCGTCTGAACACCGACCACGCCATTACGATTACACAAACCGAAAACCGCCATCGGCGGAAAAATCACACAAAATACCGCCCGCCAACGTCCGAGTCGGAGTCAAACCGCCCGCCACGGACGGAAACACGCACGACAACACAAAACCGCCCGCCCTCACGGCCGACACACCGCACGTGAAATTACGATCGCACCGCCATGAGCGCGGGAAAACCACAAATATACCGCCCGCCAGCGCAAACAACGCCGATGAGAATCGACACGGCAGAAGCCATGGCGCCCACGTACCTGCACAGAAACCATCCGCTCACAAAACCAATAGCACACAACATGGCCAACAAGTCCACACAGCAAGGCACGCACAAATACACAAGCACAGTACACATCCCGAAAACACCCCCCGGACAAACAAAAAATACAAAGGCCAGAACCCCAGACACAACACACCTGAAAACAACAGACCATGAGGACACACCCACATAGGTGAGTACAAAAGCAGCACTCCCACAGACCACAACCCCTTGCTACATTGCAAACCAGAGAGGAGAGGAGAGGACACAGTGACACAGCAAGGACAGCAGCACACCACAGAAACGCACACATCACAACCACCACCACCACCACCACCACCACCAAACACCTGCACCACAAACCCCCTGCACATTACACAACACACACCGCACCAGCACCACAAACACCATGGCACCACAAAGAATGCCCAAGTACACGCCCATTGAGCTGACGGTCATGGTCGACGAGATCATCAAGGTGTACCCACAAATCTATGGGAACATGGTCCAGCACACACCACTAGCCACCAGAAACAGAATGTGGAACCGGATCGTAGACCAGGTCAATGCAGTCGGGACCCTGCCCAGGAACAGAGGAGAAATAAACAAACGTTGGAATGACGTAAAGAGCCTGGTCAAGAAGAAGGAGGGCAAAAACAGAGAGCTGGCTGCCATCACTGGCGGAGGGAATCCCGCGCTCTTCAAGACCTTCAAAGCGTGGGAGGAGAAGGTGCGAGTCATAATACATCCGGAGATCCTCGCCGGATTAGCAGGGGAGTGGAGGCTGGTAAGTACAAACTAATGTATACCAGCACACCGCTATGTACTCACATGCACTACCACCATGCCACAGCTCCCAGGGACAAACACCCCCATGTCCAGCACACAATACACAACACATCACACACACATGCAACAGACACCACCACACACAGCCCAAACCGAACAACTGTAACATACGTGGGGACATGTGTACACTCAGCCAGCCACGTAACCACCAACAGGTCCCCAAATATGCCAGAAGCGCCACAACGAGCACCCACCACACCCATGTGTCCGCCACAGCTGCACTAACCGACAAGTAACAGGTAAGTGGCAGGAACACAAAGTGCAGTGGGTGGGACGGTGGACAGCCCAAGTACAACACACACCAGGCCCCTAGTCCCACAGCACAGCAAGGAGGAGCAACCCCCACACCCCACAGCCACGTGTCAGCCACCGCAGTGCACAACGACAGCCGAAAGGCAGACATCACGGTCCACAGCAATCGGTGTCAGTGGGTGTACAGCCACCCCCACGACCCACAACACCCCCCACCCCCACAGACCTGCAACATGGAGCACCCCCGCTTAGAGCCATGTGGCATCCAGTACAGTGCACGCACGAACAACTTGCAGGTGGGAAACTGGACAGGGCTGGATTACTGGAGGCATGAGGACCATAACACGACCAACACATGGGACATGTCACGTAGCAGACGAACACGCAGCACCGCCCACCGTCACGAACAAGTGAACAATGTGCACACGGACATGAACAACAGACTCACACCCCACATGACCCATCACAGACATAGCAACACCCAAGGAGCCACGTCTGCATGCACAAGCCACACTGAATATAGTACCACACGGCAGCCACTGTGCAACTCATCACACACAACCGAAACACCATTGAAGTCCTGTCCATGTAGCCCCTACTGCCTGTCAACCACACACCCCACAACTACGCCTATGTAAGACAAACAACACTAGACGCAACAGAGCGGAACAACATAAATGCACACGAACACCACTGAACCCATCAAACACACAGACACACCATGCACATACAACATACCATCCATCCCATCCGTCAGCCCCAGTCTCATGAAAGGCATGTCATCCGCACAGCTGCCACACATACAGCAGTCACGCTAAGATACATGCCCATGACCAACCATGTGCCAGAAGTCAATGAAGCGCACGACACACTGTGAGCAACAACACACAACATGGGCCACACCCCCGAGCACTGCAGTGATGCACATGGCACAGGGCAGCACGCACACCAAGGAGATGGGACAACTGCAATACGTTGGCTGGCACACAACCATCACTCACTCATAACGATGCGTCCAATGCCATGTCCAGTAATCACAACAGACAGCAAATATGCAGGCCATGTCAAGCATGCACACACCTCAAACCATGCACTGTCATGCTGCCACAACACATGTCACGTTCGGCACCCATGGCTCACAGCATGTACCCCAAAAGCATATTCCCTCCCAAATGCGAATCTGGGGCATGGCCCCCATGTTGCCATATGCGTTCCTAAGCGTTCCATTTGAACCCCAAAAGCATATTCCCTCCCAAATGCGAATCTGGGGCATGGCCCCCATGTTGCCATATGCGTTCCTAAGCGTTCCATTTGAACCCCAAAAGCATATTCCCTCCCAAATGCGAATCTGGGGCATGGCCCCCATGTTGCCATATGCGTTCCTAAGCGTTCCATTTGAACCCCAAAAGCATATTCTCTCCCAAATGCGAATCTGGGGCATGGCCCCCATGTTGCCATATGCGTTCCTAAGCGTTCCATTTGAACCCCAAAAGCATATCCCCTCCCAAATACGAATCTGGGGCATGGCCCCCATGTTGCCATATGCGTTCCTAAGCGTTCCATTTGAACCCCAAAAGCATATCCCCTCCCAAATGCGAATCTGGGGCATGGCCCCCATGTTGCCATATGCGTTCCTAAGCGTTCCATTTGAACCCCAAAGCATATCCCCTCCCAAATGCGAATCTGGGGCATGGCCCCCATGTTGCCATATGCGTTCCTAAGCGTTCCATTTGAACCCCAAAAGCATATCCCCTCCCAAATGCGAATCTGGGGCATGGCCCCCATGTTGCCATATGCGTTCCTAAGCGTTCCATTTGAACCCCAAAAGCATATCCCCTCCCAAATGCGAATCTGGGGCATGGCCCCCATGTTGCCATATGCGTTCCTAAGCGTTCCATTTGAACCCCAAAAGCATATTCCCTCCCAAATGCGAATCTGGGGCATGGCCCCCATGTTGCCATATGCGTTCCTAAGCGTTCCATTTGAACCCCAAAAGCATATCCCCTCCCAAATGCGAATCTGGGGCATGGCCCCCATGTTGCCATATGCGTTCCTAAGTGTTCCATTTGAACCCCAAAAGCATATCCCCTCCCAAATGCGAATCTGGGGCATGGCCCCCATGTTGCCATATGCGTTCCTAAGCGTTCCATTTGAACCCCAAAAGCATATTCCCTCCCAAATGCGAATCTGGGGCATGGCCCCCATGTTGCCATATGCGTTCCTAAGCGTCCCATCTGAACACCAAAAGCAAAGTACAAACCAGACCCAGGATGGGCCAGGAGCCCGCATACACCAGAGTCACAATAAGTAGGGGCACAGCAACACACCCATCGGCATGGCCAATCCGTCCCATGCCACATGTGCACAGCACACAGTCCCATTGCCAAGCACACACAACTACAGATGCTACAGCCACACACACGCCTCCGGGAAACCCATGTACGAGATTGCACGAACTGTTAATGTCAGACGACAAATACATACTTCGCCAGGTGCAACACAATAACAAA
Source organism: Calotriton arnoldi (assembly GCA_963921515.1). Taxonomy (NCBI): domain Eukaryota; kingdom Metazoa; phylum Chordata; class Amphibia; order Caudata; family Salamandridae; genus Calotriton; species Calotriton arnoldi. Next base: position 639,796 of record CAWUFW010001850.1, on the reverse strand, counting down.
TCTCATTCTCTCCACAGGTGACGAACTGCTGGATGCTGGGGATGGAGCCAGCAGCCAGCACAGCCAGCCTACAAGCCCCCAACGAGGACACACGGATCTGGAGGATCTGTCCTCCTCTTCGGACACGGACCACCAAGCAGGCCCATCTGGTGTGGCAGGGCCCAGCCGCTCCCCAGGACCCCTCCTACCCACCAACCCATCATCCAGGGCTGCTGAACATTCCCAGCCCCCTGCTGCCACTGTCGTTGCGGCCACACCCACGGTCATTGTGGCCACTACCACTGCCGCAACCGCCACCATCGCCGCACCGACCACCACCGCCGCCACCACCACCACGTCTTCGCTGGCACCAGCCCCAGCGCAGGTGGTGGCCCGGCCGACTGGATCCACCCTGGGAGCCACAGCGAGGACCGTGGTGAGCAATGTGGCTAGTGGGCAGGCCGGTGGCAGCAGGACTGGTAGGAGGAGCAGGGTCAGGGAAACGCCAGCCTCCCCTGGGAGCCATGCCCTGCCTCAAATGGCCAGAGTCCTTGGGGCCTATGAAGAGGCCCAAGGACAATGGGTCCGGTCTGCTTCAGACACGCGTGAGGTGCTGGGGGTGCTGAGGTCCATGGACGCCCGTATGGGCCAACTCGTGGACCTCATGGGCCAGCTGGTGGTGGCGGTGAGGTCACAGCCAGGGACAGCAGCTCCCCTCCGCCACCACCTGCCGGGGCGCAGGGTGGAGCAGCAGTGTCCAGTTCCCCTGCATCCACAGCCAGTGAGCACACCTCAACCACCAGCATGTCGCAAGCAGGCACCCCCTCGCAAACGTGGAAGGGGCCGTCCGAAGTGGAAACAGATCTCCCGGGAGGACTTCGCACGCTCCAAACGCAAGTGAGGCAGCCAGCCAGCCTTCCGCCAGCCTTCCTTGACCAGCCACTGCATTAACTTGGACTACGATCCCACTCCACACAGCCATCTGGATGGCATGTGTGTGTTGGACTATGGACATAGAACCAGTGGGTACATCCTGAGCATCACGCAGCCATGACCGACAGCTCATTGTCACTGCACGCACCACTTTTGTCATCACCTTACACACAATCACATGTCACAGTTTGTAATAAATGCACCTTTTACACTAACTGCTGTTTGTGCCCTGTGTTTTATTTGTACGGAATACAACGGCCACCTTGGGCGGAAAGGCACCTGATGCGTGGCATGGCAATTGAATCCGGAGGGCCTGTAGGGACCTAGGGGTGGGAGACAGAACAGGAGCACATTCAATGAGTGTGTCACACACCCATCACACAGTACATGTCAACAACTACAAGCAATGTACACACATCGCACAGAGCAATAGGGCACAATGCCACAGCCACCAACACTGGCATACTACCCTGGCCATGGAGCGTTGACACACAGCACGCAGTGAACAAACGGCCACCCTGACACAGCACACACACACCTGCACAGATACAGCCACATCAGCCGTCGTACATGGACACTCACCGTCAAGTGAAGTAGCGGGCGATGAGCTGCTGCCGCACATTACCAGCTTCCTCCTCTCCGCTGTCCTCCTCACTCGAGCTGTCCTGGTCTGCGGGCTGGGGCCCTGGTTGATCTCCGTCATCCACGATGAGGGGGATCTGCTTCCGAATGGCCAGATTGTGCAGCATGCAGCACGCCACCACTATCCGGCACACCTTCTGTGGGGAGTACGCCAGCGCACCCCGGTGCGGTCCAGGCACCTGAACCTGGACTTGAGGAGGCCAAAGGTACGCTCGACCACACGTCTGGTCCTCCCATGTGCCTCATTGTAGCGATCGTCTGCTGGGGTGCGAGGATTCCTCAATGGACTGAGCAGCCATGCCCCATTCGGGTACGCAGAGTCACCTGGGTGTGAGGGACACAGAGAACCGTTGCAATTCCAACTGGACAGGGGACAGCATCGCACAACCAGCACGCTACACCACTCCACATACTCACCGACAATACAGGCACGATCCTGTTGCATATTGGACATCAGTCGTGGCAAGATGCTGTTGCGCATTATGTGTGCGTCATGGGCCGAGCCTGGGAACTTTGCACACACGTGGGTGATCACCATGTCCGCAAGGCACACCACTTGCACATTCAGGGAGTGCGTGTGCTTCCTGTTGCGGTACAGGTGCTCAGTGGCCTGTGGTGGAACAAGGCCGACATGTGTGCAGTCAATGGCTCCAACGACGTGTGGGATTCTGCCAAGGGCATAGAATGCACCCTTCACTGCCGCCAATTCACGAGCCCTGGGGAAGCGGATGTACCTGTTTCGGTACAGCATCATGGCTGCCAGTACATCCCTCAGCACCTTGCTGAACATGGGCTGGGACATCCCTCCTCCAATGCCCACTGTGTGCTGGAATGACCCAGTGGCGAAGAAATGCATGGCGGCCATCACCTTAGCCGTGGGGGTGACAGCAGTCGGATACACCCTGCGGGGACGGAGATGGGGTTCTAACATGGCACACAGTCGATGCAGGGTTGGCCTGTCCAGCCGAAACTTCCTAATAACCTCTGTATCATCCATGTCCGCCAGCAATTGGTATGGGCGGTCAATGTTCGGTATCCGCCTAGGGACAATGGCAGAGGACACATGTCAAAGCAACACGACACATAGCAATTTCGCATACACATCACTGACATGACTGAGCAAGCACATGAGCCACAGCCCAGCTGTCAAGCTGGGACGGCACGGCCACAATACACTTACACAGGTCTCCCAACAATGGCAATGGCTAGTGATACAAACCACTGCCATGTGCATGCACATGGGGATCTAGGCCCCAATGACTTGCGGGGCGTGCTGATGGGGACTGACTGCATATCCGTCAAGCGGCAACGCCACGGCAACATGAATGTCTGCTGAGCATGGAACTGCTTCCGCGGCTGGATGAGTATGGCACACGACGACGACGATGTGGGCACAGGCTGAGCGGCCAAAACAAGTGGGACCTGTGGCACGAGGGGATATGAGACAGTAGTAGGTGTCAGCACTGCACCCTATGTACAGCACTGTACGGATCACACCTCCCGAAACATTGACAGGTGTCCACATTGACAGCCCCATGCCAAGACGGCTGTGTGCTTGCAGTCACACGTCACAGGTGAGAGGTTACATTGCACGTGCCAGGTGGCAGACGTACATAGTGGGAGCTGGCATGTGTGTGCATGTGTCTCCTGTTCAGGATCCACCAGATGGGCGCTGACTCTGTACTGACCATTGGACACAGCATGTTCCGTGGAAGGCTTGTGTGTGTGGGATGGTGGCACTGGATGTGCCTCCGTTGGGTGGGGGGCCATGCACAGGGCGGGTACGTCGATGATTGCGCATTGTTGGTCACGGTGGGTGCACCAACTGAAGATGTGTTGCCCTGTGTTCAATTTCTATGTCCGCATGATGATGGACTGTAGATGTGGGCAGACTACACATTGGTCGATGTGCTGTCTATATGCATGTGCCTTCACACCAGGCACAGCTGCCCCTGCACATGTGACCCCTGCTGGACTCGCTGCTGGGTCTGTGGAGCTGATGCACCTTCTGCGCGTGGGGCGGACAGCTCTCCTCACTTCCCTCATTGCGCATGTCATGACTTTGCCACAGGTGACATGGATCATGGAGGGCCCACATGTACGCGTGGGTAGGCTACACATGATTGTACACTGGTCGCCACCCCAGTCAGTGTTTCGAATGGGAAGGTTGTCGTGCTGGTGGTATGTTCGATGTGGCGGATGGGCGGGCCTAGGTGCGGGCTTACATTCCGGACATGGGGGTAGTTGGATTGGCGACTAGTTGCAGTACACACGGGACACGTCTCTTCCTTTCCACATCTGGGTCATCCCTTGTACTTACTGACAGTGATACAGTCATCTTCGCCCCAGCCCTCATGTCCTCCCCTCGCTCCCCCAATATGCATGCTCACCTGCGAGGCTAGCGCCTGCACAGGCAGCCCCAAGCTCGCACCAGAGAGGGCAAGGAGTGTATGTGTGGGTCCAGTTGCACGAGTGGGCTGTCTCAGGGTATGATGTGTGGTGGGACGCCGTCCACCTGCGTGGTGCCCCAAATGGAGACCCGGCCTGCATGGACTATGCATCACAGTCTTCGCCTTCCGGATCCGCCACCTGCGACACCCAGTGGCTGTGGCTGCCCTTGCGGCCAGGCCGCGTCCGTCTGTGGCTGATGGCCCACACATTCACTCTTTCGCCTCTCTGGGGAGGGCTCGGGGGTGGTGGCGCACGCGCTTGCACTTAGTCGCAATGGCATGTGGCGTGGTTGGTATGATGGGCAATGGATGGGATGGTGCGAGCCACCTCCCGTGACGTCAGTGCTGCTCGTGCTGTGGTGCGTCCCCCTACACTTCCATTTGACTTGTGCCATGCTAGACGTTGAGGTTCTATTGCCTGCGTGATATGACCAGGAGGAGCGCGAGGAGACCTCTCACACACCATGCTCCACTGCCATCCCGTGCCCTGTATCGCCTGTGCGGATTGACTATGTTGGGGTTACACCTGGTCGACTGGGGCTGTGTGTGCCTTGTCAAGGGGCATGGCGGGCGCACAACAGGATCCAGCATGTCCACAGAGGGTGGGCTGAGGTGCGCCTGGTACCGCTTTGTACGTGTGCCCGGCTGCTGTGCACACACGTGTTCCCTCCCCCCGACAGGTGTCCTCTCACAATGCCCAGGGAAGCGGTGGTGTACTGTTCATGACCCCTCCCAACACGGCGTGCTCCAACTTGGCATGTGCGCATCTACCCGTCGCACCCACCCACCTGAGCACTGCGTCCATACGACTTCACACGACACATGTGTGTCTTCCACAGTAGTGCTACTCATTTGCGTTGACATCCAATACCAGTGGACTACATGGTCATGTCACGACTGCCGTGTACTTCACATACTCTCATCCTCTCTCATTCGTACTTGTGAAATGAGTCAGCGGAGACAGTTTTGGTTTCAAACATTATATTGAGTCTTCTGTCCTCTGTGATGCAGTATAGTGGACACTACTGGCAGCGGAATACATGTTGAGGATATACTGAGCATGATTGCAAATGGGATAGGGTGTGGGGTTACATGTGATTGGCTGTTGCATGTGGGATGTGGGCTTCAGAGTGACATCTGCTTGGCCAAGGCTGTGCTAATGTACATTTACGTATAGCTGCGGAGCTGCGGACTTTGACACAGACGGTATACATGTAGCCTACCAGACCACTTGGCATCATGGGCACAGTCCATCTCAGTTCCATGTGACAGGTTTGCTGCGGTTGTTCCTCATGCACGCGTGCATGTGAGATGACATCAGGGCATGTGCTTGCGTGCATGCAGCGGCGTGCCACTTGTTGTTGCACTGTGGTGGTTACTGGACATGTCACAGTCACTGGGGTCGTGTTGTTGTTGTATGCACTTGTCGTCCATGCAAAGGTCCTGGTATGGGATTCCCGGGGCGGGGGTGGGAGGGGTGCAGCACCCACAGACTCCAGGCGAGCTATTCATGTCCACTGAGCGGTGTGTGTGTCCATGGGCGCTGGATCCATGTCGTGTCCTGGTTGTTCGTGCAGTTCCGTCCATGTGGGTGCGATACACAGAGCCCATGCCACTGCCTCCCACGATGCATGCGGTGTTCCTGGATGTGATGGGGAACAGTGTGCATGTCCCGGTCATATCCGATGTCATGGCGATGTCGTTGATGGTGTGGTTACAGTTGCCGGTCGTTTGGTATGGCTGTTGTGGTGGTGACTGGCCAGTCCGTGCGGAAGCTAAGCATGGGTGCGGGGTTGGACATCATAGGTCAATCGGGGAACCTGCGTTGTGGTCCGACGAATTTACAGGTTGTCAGGTATGCGATGCCGTCCAGCAGGGCTTCCATGTCATTGGTGGTGTACATGTTTGCCAGCCAATGTAGCGGATGGTGGCTGTCAAGGTGTTGTTCGTAAGTTGTCCCTTGGAGGACCATGATGGGGCATGCTGGGTGACATTCGATGTAGCTGTTCTCGATGATCCGTCGTGTGGAGGCACAGTGGTCCCATTTCAGTGCGGGTGCGATGTTGGCCACATACGCCATGCCCCCATAGGCAGAGCAGGCCCTGTCGTGTGCGTCCAGAGGGAGGAGTAGTGGTAGCAGGTCCGCCTTCAGACATGCCGGGTTGGAGAGGCATATCTCCACGGGATGCTGGTAGGGACACCTCCGACAGTAGAAGACGGGCATGACGCAGCTGAACAATGTGATGCGGTAAGTCAGTCGGTAACTTACGTTCAGCAGGGACAGGAGATCGCATCCCAATGTATGAAACAGGTTGGTTTTGTACAGCTTGAGCTGTTCGGCGTAGTTGGGTAGGTGTGTTGCGGTTGCCATTTCGCAGCGGTGCGTTGTGGTGGCGTGCTCCGGCTGTGTGTGCAGTCTGCAATGTGCACGCTCCGAGGTTGCTGTGAGCTCTGTGTAGTCGTAGGGAGACAGGACTTGTGTTCTGTTGGCTTGTTTGGAGGACACGGGCCCTCTTCCCACATGCTTCTCAGACAGTTCAAGGTCAGTGATGTGTGACTCCTTCCAATTAACTTGCATGTGGCCGACATGGGGGAGTGTTTTCTTCTTTCTTCCCCGTCCGTTGTGTGCTTCTGTGATATGCGCTATCTGCCCTGTGGTCGGTCTCCTCGGCATGCCTGTGTTGGTCTATTCTTGGACAATGGCTGTATTCACCGGCTTCTGTCGTAGGGCTGTGGTTTCGGAGTTGGAATGGAAGGTCATTCAGTGCTGTCTGCTCTCCCTTGTGTGGGCGGCAGGCTGCCTTTCCGCTCTGCGTTGGGCCTTGTGTGTGTATGTTATTCTTGGGCCACCTGTTGTCGGTCCCCGGGCTCTTTGGTGTTCCGTTTTATATGTCTTGTTCATATGTGCAGGGTGGTATGGGTGTTTCAGTGTGGTACTGGCGTTCCTCTTCCCGAAGGGGCCCTGCTTCTCCTAGTTGGTGTTGCCGCCGCTGTGTGCTACGCCATGTTTGTTACACTGGGGTGTGTCCTGCTGTTGCGTGTCTTCACTGACATGTGTGCGTCGGTTGTGTGGCGTTGGGTGTTGTCCGTGAATTGGGCGTTGGGGACATGTCTGTGGCAGGCCTGTCACGTGTCATGTGCGTTCGGGGTGGGGCTGATGTGTGTGCTGCTTGGTTGTGTCCCTGTGTCTGTGTGCGACGCATGCATGGCGCTGCGGTTGGCCTCTGCGTTGTGCGCATGTGTGGCGGCGTCATCGCCGCTTTGGGGCCGTGACGGGGTGGTTGGTTCCTAGTCCCAGGTGGTGTGTACACATGTGTTACGCGATGTTACGATTTGGCCTGTGTGTCATATGTGGATGCAATGGTGGATGTGTAGTGTACACGCGCTGGTGGGGGTTGTCCGCTTTTCCGCCCTTGCACTGTGTGCGCTGTTTGCGTGCACTTGTTGTGTGTGTGCCTACCTGCGTCTCCGCGGTACGTTGCGTCCTTGGTGGTGCATCAGCAGGAGCATGGGGAGGGCCTGCAGTGCTGGATTCATGCTCGGGGAGCCGCTTCTTCGTTGTCCGTGCTCGGCGTCCGTGTTACCGCTTCGGTTTGTCGTACGGTATCTCTTGGCCGTGGGAGCCGTTTGTTTGCGGCATCGTAATTTATGCGCCGGGCGGGACGTGTTTCGTCGGACGGTGTGTGTCAGTTGTGCTGCGCCGCTACGTGTACGGGCGCACTTTGATGGCGGACGGTGTTGCTGGCTTGCCGGCGGTGTTTGGCCTACTTTTCGCATCGTAATTGTGCGGGCGTGTGGACTGCTGCGTGCCGGCGGTAACTGGTGGTTTTGCATCCGCCAGCACGGCGGTTGTGCTTCCGCCCGCCATCGTAATGAGCCCCTAAGTTATTTTATATTTCTAGTGTCTGTATTTTACCTCAAACTGTCTCTGGACTGCCTAGTGGTGGTACTGTAAGACTCAGAGAACCCATTGGTCCTTACTACTCTACTATTACTAATACTACTACTCTGCCGTGCAGAATGAATGCCTAAGTAAGGTATTCTACGCATGTTTGTTGAGATGAGAAGGCTTACTTTTACTTTCTCAATCAGTAAAAGGAGAGAGTGGTCATGGTCACGTTGGACACCCCAAAGTTGTGTCTTCTTCATATCTAGGCCTAGTATTATTAGCAGCAGTTGATGGTGAATTGATTACTGTGCACCGTGGCTGGAAGGAAGTATGAGGAGGAGGACGGCACCATTACATTTGCCAACGAAGAATACTTTTGGGCCGATTACGATGCGGCCCTAAAAGGTTCCGACCGACGGTCGGAGACTTCCGGGCCGCACCGTAATGGGCCGCTCGGTTTACTTTTTCGACCTCCGCATTATAATGCTGGCGGTCGGAAAGTAAACTGGGTGGTTATTCCGGCTGGCTTCCGATGGCCCGTCGGCCAGTCCAAACTGGCTCGTAATCCCAAAGGGCGGGCCTTTCCGCCCTTGGGATTACAATGCACGGTTTCCGGCATGGTTTCCATGCCGGCCTGTCCGACATGGACACCATGGGGGTCGATTCCGATCTCGGTCGGAGGCGCACCCAATACCATTCGGTCGGGAAAAAAGCCATGCGAAAGCCAGTTTCCCGACCGATCCGTACAGCACACCGAACGAGCAAGTACGATGCGCACAACAGCAAAAATTCCGGCCGAGCCGTACTCACCCAAACCAGGTCCTGTTCTCCGACCGAGGCGAATCCGGAAACGCCGAATCGAGTCGCACGGAAGGGAAAATGCAGCCCCGTCCGGCCGGACAAGTACGATGCGCTTTCCGTACGCGCCGAACCCGTCGCTACGCACGGCACGTCAAAGCATCCGGGAGAGGCGCACATAAGCTCCGAATCGCGCCACAACACGATCCACGGCTACGAGACGAACACAGCACAGACGAGGACGACGCGAAGCGACGAGGACGAAGCGAAGCGACGAGGACGAAGCCAAGCGACGAGGACGACGCGAAGCAACGAGAAGGACGAACGACACGAACCAACCATGAATCCCTTCGTCCCGATCATACCAATATTCTACATCTACTACCGGAACAGGCACGGACGCGTACGGCGCAGAAGGTAAGTCAGACACCAACCACAAAACACATACAACACGTACACGACACATCACACACATACACTGGGAATCTGAATATACTTGCAACAGCAGCACCATAGGGGCGGGATGCCCATCACCAATGCCACATATGCACACAGGGGCCTGAATGCGCGCCACCACCCCAACCCAGGGGGCTGGATGCCCACCACCACTACCACCCTTAGCCAGGGGGCAGGATGCCCACCACTACTACCACCCTTAGCCAGGGGGCAGGATGCCTACCACTACTACCACCCTCACCCAGGGGGGCAGGATGCCCACCACTACTACCACCCTCACCCAGGGGGGCAGGATGCCCACCACTACTACCACCCTTAGCCAGGGGGCAGGATGCCTACCACTACTACCACCCTCACCCAGGGGGGCAGGATGCCCACCACTACTACCACCCTTAGCCAGGGGGCAGGATGCCTACCACTACTACCACCCTCACCCACGGGGGCAGGATGCCTACCACTACTACCACCCTCACCCAGGGGGCAGGATGCCCACCACTACTACCACCCTCACCCAGGGGGCAGGATGCCCACCACTACTACCACCCTCACCCAGGGGGGCAGGATGCCCACCACTACTACCACCCTTAGCCAGGGGGCAGGATGCCTACCACTACTACCACCCTCACCCAGGGGGGCAGGATGCCCACCACTACTACCACCCTCACCCAGGGGGGCAGGATGCCCACCACTACTACCACCCTTAGCCAGGGGGCAGGATGCCTACCACTACTACCACCCTCACCCAGGGGGCAGGATGCCCACCACTACTACCACCCTCACCCAGGGGGCAGGATGCCCACCACTACTACCACCCTTAGCCAGGGGGGCTGGATGCCTACCACTACTACCACCCTCACCCAGGGCGGGCTGGATGCCTACCACCACCCTTAGCCAGGGGGGCTGGATGCCTACCACTACTACCACCCTCACCCAGGGGGCAGGATGCCCACCACTACTACCACCCTTAGCCAGGGGGCAGGATGCCTACCACTACTACCACCCTCACCCAGGGGGCAGGATGCCCACCACTACTACCACCCTTAGCCAGGGGGCAGGATGCCTACCACTACTACCACCCTCACCCACGGGGGGCAGGATGCCTACCACTACTACCACCCTCACCCAGGGGGCAGGATGCCCACCACTACTACCACCCTCACCCAGGGGGCAGGATGCCCACCACTACTACCACCCTCACCCAGGGGGGCAGGATGCCCACCACTACTACCAGCCTTAGCCAGGGGGCAGGATGCCTACCACTACTACCACCCTCACCCAGGGGGGCAGGATGCCCACCACTACTACCACCCTCACCCAGGGGGCAGGATGCCCACCACTACTACCACCCTTAGCCAGGGGGCAGGATGCCTACCACTACTACCACCCTCACCCAGGGGGGCAGGATGCCCACCACTACTACCACCCTCACCCAGGGGGCAGGATGCCCACCACTACTACCACCCTCACCCAGGGGGCAGGATGCCCACCACTACTACCACCCTTAGCCAGGGGGCTGGATGCCTACCACTACTACCACCCTCACCCAGGGCGGGCTGGATGCCTACCACCACCCTTAGCCAGGGGGGCTGGATGCCTACCACTACTACCACCCTCACCCAGGGGGCTGGATGCCTACCACTACTACCACCCTCACCCAGGGCGGGCTGGATGCCTACCACCACCCTTAGCCAGGGGGGCTGGATGCCTACCACTACTACCACCCTCACCCAGGGGGCAGGATGCCTACCACTACTACCACCCTCACCCAGGGGGGCAGGATGCCTACCACTACTACCACCCTTAGCCAGGGGGCAGGATGCCTACCACTACTACCACCCTCACCCAGGGGGGCAGGATGCCCACCACTACTACCACCCTTAGCCAGGGGGCAGGATGCCTACCACTACTACCACCCTCACCCAGGGGGCAGGATGCCTACCACTACTACCACCCTCACCCAGGGGGCAGGATGCCCACCACTACTACCACCCTTAGCCAGGGGGCAGGATGCCTACCACTACTACCACCCTCACCCAGGGGGCAGGATGCCCACCACTACTACCACCCTTAGCCAGGGGGCAGGATGCCTACCACTACTACCACCCTCACCCACGGGGGCAGGATGCCTACCACTACTACCACCCTCACCCAGGGGGCAGGATGCCCACCACTACTACCACCCTCACCCAGGGGGGCAGGATGCCCACCACTACTACCACCCTTAGCCAGGGGGCAGGATGCCTACCACTACTACCACCCTCACCCAGGGGGCAGGATGCCCACCACTACTACCACCCTCACCCAGGGGGGCAGGATGCCCACCACTACTACCACCCTTAGCCAGGGGGCTGGATGCCTACCACTACTACCACCCTCACCCAGGGTGGGCTGGATGCCTACCACCACCCTTAGCCAGGGGGGCTGGATGCCTACCACTACTACCACCCTCACCCAGGGGGCAGGATGCCTACCACTACTACCACCCTCACCCAGGGGGGCAGGATGCCTACCACTACTACCACCCTCACCCAGGGGGCAGGATGCCTACCACTACTACCACCCTCACCCACGGGGGCAGGATGCCTACCACTACTACCACCCTCACCCAGGGGGGCAGGATGCCCACCACTACTACCACCCTCACCCAGGGGGCAGGATGCCCACCACTACTACCACCCTCACCCAGGGGGGCAGGATGCCCACCACTACTACCACCCTTAGCCAGGGGGCAGGATGCCTACCACTACTACCACCCTCACCCAGGGGGCAGGATGCCCACCACTACTACCACCCTCACCCAGGGGGGCAGGATGCCCACCACTACTACCACCCTTAGCCAGGGGGCAGGATGCCTACCACTACTACCACCCTCACCCAGGGGGCAGGATGCCCACCACTACTACCACCCTCACCCAGGGGGCAGGATGCCCACCACTACTACCACCCTCACCCAGGGGGGCAGGATGCCCACCACTACTACCACCCTTAGCCAGGGGGCTGGATGCCTACCACTACTACCACCCTCACCCAGGGCGGGCTGGATGCCTACCACCACCCTTAGCCAGGGGGGCTGGATGCCTACCACTACTACCACCCTCACCCAGGGGGGCTGGATGCCTACCACTACTACCACCCTCACCCAGGGCGGGCTGGATGCCTCACCACCACCCTTAGCCAGGGGGGCTGGATGCCTACCACTACTACCACCCTCACCCAGGGGGCAGGATGCCTACCACTACTACCACCCTCACCCAGGGGGCAGGATGCCTACCACTACTACCACCCTTAGCCAGGGGGCAGGATGCCTACCACTACTACCACCCTCACCCAGGGGGGCAGGATGCCCACCACTACTACCACCCTTAGCCAGGGGGCAGGATGCCTACCACTACTACCACCCTCACCCACGGGGGCAGGATGCCTACCACTACTACCACCCTCACCCAGGGGGGCAGGATGCCCACCACTACTACCACCCTCACCCAGGGGGCAGGATGCCCACCACTACTACCACCCTTAGCCAGGGGGCAGGATGCCTACCACTACTACCACCCTCACCCAGGGGGCAGGATGCCCACCACTACTACCACCCTTAGCCAGGGGGCAGGATGCCTACCACTACTACCACCCTCACCCACGGGGGGCAGGATGCCTACCACTACTACCACCCTCACCCAGGGGGGCAGGATGCCCACCACTACTACCACCCTCACCCAGGGGGCAGGATGCCCACCACTACTACCACCCTCACCCAGGGGGGCAGGATGCCCACCACTACTACCACCCTTAGCCAGGGGGCAGGATGCCTACCACTACTACCACCCTCACCCAGGGGGCAGGATGCCCACCACTACTACCACCCTCACCCAGGGGGCAGGATGCCCACCACTACTACCACCCTTAGCCAGGGGGGCTGGATGCCTACCACTACTACCACCCTCACCCAGGGCGGGCTGGATGCCTACCACCACCCTTAGCCAGGGGGGCTGGATGCCTACCACTACTACCACCCTCACCCAGGGGGCAGGATGCCTACCACTACTACCACCCTCACCCAGGGGGGCAGGATGCCTACCACTACTACCACCCTCACCCAGGGGGGCAGGATGCCTACCACTACTACCACCCTTAGCCAGGGGGCAGGAAGCCTACCACAACTACCACCCTTAGCCAGGGGGCTGGATGCCTACCACTACTACCACCCCCACTCATAGGATGGACAATGCATGACACAACAAGCACACCACAACCTAGGGAATGCAAGATTAAGACATCCCCCCACCACCATGACAAGCGTGTGAGCAGGCTGTGTCAAATGCCTACAACACCGAACATGACATTGAACATACAATGTGACCCCTAGCACATGTGCCACACATATATGTGTGTGGCACCCACAATGCAAGCAGCCCATGACCATTGTGGCAATGGGGCCTAAACCCCCATCATCACAGTGACCAAAAGGCAAGTGTGGGGTCCATAGCTGAAGCACATTTTGACCATTGTGGCAATGGGGTCTAAACCCCCATCATCACAGTGACCAAAAGGCAAGTGTGGGGTCCATAGCTGAAGCACATTTTGACCATTGTGGCAATGGGGTCTAAACCCCCATCATCACAGTGACCAAAAGGCAAGTGTGGGGTCCATAGCTGAAGCACATTTTGACCATTGTGGCAATGGGGTCTAAACCCCCATCATCACAGTGACCAAAAGGTAAGTGTGGGGTCCATAGCTGAAGCACATTTTGACCATTGTGGCAATGGGGTCTACACCCTCATCATCACAGTGACCAAAAGGTAATTGTTGACAAAGAAAGAGCTGCAACTGCCAAACTGCATGGATCATTCCTGGTCACAGAACCAAAAACTCATCTGTGGCAAAGTAGTGTATGTGTCCCATTGCAACATAAATTGGGGGAGCCAAATACTGCAGTGCAAATGAAACATTCCTTTGGCCATGTGCAGACAAACAACACCCATGGGGGCTGAGACCGTCAACAGTCATCAATGACACAATGACAGAAGTGACCATCAGAATGCAGAACCACATATTTGCACCAATGGGCACACAAATGCAGATACCCTGTGGAGACAGCAGATGTGAGGTGAACAGATACCATACCATGGCAGCAATGGGACACACAAACCATGATCACTGTGCTGACCGATGACCTAGGAGTCCCAGGGACAGCAGGGGAAACACACCAAACAACATACAGCCAATGGCACACCCAAGATATGCCAATGCAGTGGTGCAGATGCACAAACACAAACAGGCAGACCAACACTGTCATCATACACAGCAGGTGAGGGGTGGGGGTGCCAGTGTCCCCAGGCAACAACACAACACATGAGGAGAGCTGAATACCAATCATACAGATGTGCATACACTGCCACACTAAGGTAACTCATGGATCCAAATCCCCTATGTGGGCAAGCAGGCATTGACAGGTGAGAGGGAGCACAAAACACACATGTCACACAGGCACGTAGGAACAACAACTGACACAGCAAGTCACAGACACACCACAGCACCACCCCCAGGGCCCCCACAATGTGGTGACCCTGGGCTGAAGAAAAATACCACTGTGATGACAAAGCTAAATGTCGTTCACACTGTGAACCACAGTCAGGTGTCCTGAGCAACTAACTACCATCACACCTACACAAGCACAAATCAATCAGCATGGCCAGTAAGCCAAGGCCAACATGGAGGCAGGGGACTAGCCGGGCAACAACTCTCATCTGCACACACTCAAGACCACACCCCTCGACCTCCAACAATGTGCAGCAGTGAAGTACACATGCACTGGTGACATTGCACATGCACCCATTACTATTCCAGGGTGGTGGGTGGGAACCAAGGTGTAGAAACACATCACACATGGACACTCAACAAGACTCCTGAATGTCTGACACACTGCACACTACGCTGTACATGGACATGACGGCAATACCACACCGACCAATGGGATCCCAGCCACAGTCACACACCAATGAAGAAGCCAAGGTCACCCACAAAGAACACACATAGACAACAACCAACATTGCAGCCCGGACCCTAAGGAGTGCCAGCAGTCACACACACAACGTGTCACAATCACTGAAAGATAACACAAACTGGAAATCACATGACAGGGGCAAACAACAAGTGCCAAAGGGAAACCTGACTGTGACCCATCTGCGTCAGCACACAAACTCTGCCCTGACAGCAAACACACCTATGGGTGACACCCTGATGACCAGTAATGTGCCATGCACCCACATCACAGAGAACACAGGGAGAAGACTTTGGGGAACATAGCTCAAGTCAGCAAGCATCACAAACAGGTACAACACTAGGGATCACAGCATGCGCAGATGAATGGAAGTGAACACACAGACATGCACATACAACACACACCTTGGGCGCAGGCAATGTCACACGTGTACACACTGCCATGAGGGGACTCCACTCCTGTGTGAGGAAAGCTGTGCCATATGTTGCCTCAGTAGGGCCCCATCATGTCAGCTGAGCACTTGGTCACACAATCAACAATTAGCACCAAATGAGGGCTCCCATCACATCAGCCTGGTCATGGATGTGCCAACGGAATCATCAGCACAGATCCAACACACTTGTATAGCAATGTTGCACTGACTACACGGATGAGTCCCTCCCCATTGATGCCCAAACCTGCATGTCCACTGGAGATGGCAACACGGTCAGGGAAGTAGACAAATGCAACGATGGCAGGCACAACAGATGTGCAGGGGTGGAAGCCACAGATATGAAATTGCCAATGTAAGTAGGAAACCCATTGCCAAATACTGAACACATGACACCCTCAGATGCTGCTATTGATGACATGGATACACCACATGATAGGACACATTCCCCCTGGACCACATGGGTTCCTGCACAGTAACACTTCATAATCATGAGACCAGATATCACCATCACTGCAGCAAGGGCATGGTTAGCTGCACCAACAACATGTACATCTGAAGCATGAGCACTAGAGAAAAGAAAGTTGCTTTATTCAGCATATGTGTTGAGGCCAAACGAAGTCCTGAAAAAGAGCAAAGGCCAATGGCCAGTCCATTGTCAAAGTTCAAACAGGGTGACACTGGCAGATGTCACCCTACGCATGCCTGCACAATACCAGGGACAATCCACTAGGAGGGGCAACCGGGGGGCAGGCCAGGCACCGCAGGGACAGGATCAGGGCTCACCAGGGGGAGTCAGGGAAGGGGTGGTGGGTGCTGGAGAGCCACTGACAACTGCAGTGGAGGTGTCTGACATGGTGTGTGCCGGCACAACTGGGGGCATGACACAGATGTCGTGGGTGCCGGCACAACTGCAGTGGACCCTGCAGATGGGGTGGACAGGTCCGCCACTGCAGTGCCCAAGTCAGACAGGGCGGTAGTGGACTCCACTGCAGTGCCTACCTCCAGGGGAGGAGAATGGGGAACAGGCAAGGTGGGTTGGACAGAGGGGGGACACCCTCACCACATCAGTGGCACAGACAAGCGCAGCGGGGGGTGTGGTGCTGGGAGAGCAAGTGGCAGGGGGAGAAGGCCGGAGCATCTTGGGGATGGTATATCTGTGGGTGGGGGAACCTGGGGCAGGGTGTGGTGGGGGCACCTGTGCAGTGGGGGCCTGAGGGATGGAGGACGGAGACCTTGTGCCTGAGCTGCAGGGCGGTGGCGGGGTCTTGCTCTTAGCACTCCGGGGGACTTGCGGGTGGGGGCCTCAGTCCGTCTGCGCCTGGGGAGGGTGTCCGGGGCGAGGGGCACTCTGCTCCGTGTGGGTGGGCTTCCTCTTCCCCGGGATGCTGGAGCAGCTTCATCGGTGGGGAAGAGGCCGAGGTCACAGAGGAAGAGCTGCTGTGACTTTGGGGTTGCAGGTGAGGCAAGGGAGGGTGCTTTGGAGGGAGAGGGAACTGAGGACTGCGCAGTGCATGTGGATGCGTGTGTGTGTTCCAGGGCCCCATCCCCTGTGAGTCTGGCTTCAGTCCCCTGAATGTGCGTGCGTGTGCGTTTTGTCATTGGCGTGTGTGTCAGTGTGCTGGATGTGTGTGTGCTGGTGTGTGCCAGTGTGTGTGTGCCTGGGATGGGTAAGGTGCTGGGGAGTGTGGATGGAGCAGAGGCAGGAGGGGTGAGGGACCGTTTGAGGAGGGACACTGCTGCCGTCAGGGAGGAGTCCATGGACCTATTGCCCCTCTGTAGGTCAGACATGCCCGATGAGATGCCCTCCATGAACGACACCAGCTGAGTCAACAGCGCGGTGTGCGCATGGAGGACACTCAGCATGGCTGTCTGCCCTACATGGAGCTGGCGAAGGAGGTACACAGACTCCTCACTCAGGGCAGCAGGGGACACAGGGGCAGGGGGTGCGGTGCCTGGCCCAAAGGAGACACGCTCCCGGACATGGGAGCCTCCACGGACCTGGGGAATGGGAGCCGATGGGAGGGCGGTGGTGGTGCTGGTGGTGGCGGGGACAGCAACACTAGCTGGGGTGTGGTGGCTGCTGACACCCGCCTCCACAAGGGAGTCATCCTCCGAGTTGCTCTGGTCCTCAGCTGAGGTGGATGCTGCTGAGGACTCCTCGGTGTGGCTCCCCTCGCCCTCCGTGCCACTGGGTCCCTCCGACCACTCCTCGGCTGCTGACCCAGTCTGGCTCTCCGGCTCCTCCTGGTCCGTGGAGCTGTCCCCTTCCGTGGCCGTGGATGTATCTGCAAACAATGGGGAAACAGACAGACATCAGTCACCTGCACATAACGCACACACCACTGTGAGCACAGCACATCACAGAGCAAGCCCTGGCATCATTAGTTGTACATTGCTAAAAGTGCACTAATTGAACAGGAGAAGTCAATTGTCAGTCTGATGCCAAGCATGGCACTCACATCCCACATGGCCTTGCACCCATCTGTCTGGTGTCTGTTGGATTGCAACACCCCAGTGTTGACACATGCACCAAGTACACAGTAGTTGGACAGTGCAGAGGACACGGTGTGGACACATCACAGCTCTTGCCACTGAGTCAGTACAGGTTTACGGATGTAAGGGATGCCCAGAGTCAAATAGGAAATGCATGTGATGCATACCAGCGACAGACACCATGATGCACCCATGTCCTGATAGCCAGCGCCACTATGGTGTGCATGTAGCACATGTCACTCCCCTGCAGGATCACCAATCAGTAGACACATGCCATGGCGGAGGCATGACTGCAAAGTCATACATCACTGTCTCAGTGATGTATGACTTTGCAGCCAGACAACAACACTCTGCACTGTGTCACAATAGTAGGTCATGGGGAATGCAAGTCCTGGAGCTGCACAAGTGCACATGTACATCCCCCCACAACACATCCTCTTAACCCTCATCTGTCCAGGTCATACCTATTGGACATATGGGAGACCTGTGACACTACCCTCTGAACCTGAGCCCCTCACACTCTGCTGTGCATGGGGAACAGCTACCTGAACTTCACATTTACATGCCCCAGTCTGCATGGGCAGCTGATCAGACACCTATGTGTCACACAAGTATCGTCTCCTATGGTCACATCTCCAGTGGCATGCTGAGCCCCTACCAAGAAACTCCACAGCAGTCCTGGCGACTAATCCACAGCACACTGACACAGAGGCAGACACCTGAGGGGCAAATCACTGTGCACAATGTGTCCACTGATACACGGGAGTGGGAGTACAGAGTGTATTGTATGGCCTGGAGTAGGCATGACTGTCCAGCCCCACATTAATGAGGGATGAGCCCTGGACTGTAGGCAGCTGGCTAAGTATGTGTGACACACGTCATATACATACTCCTGGGGCCCAAACATTGTTCCCACCCGCAGCATGGGTGTGTGCCAGGTACCCCAGCCACATGTGGTGGATCAGCTCAGCAATTGGACCACAGATCAAAGTAACACGCTGAATACATGTCAGAATACAGGCATTGTGTAAGCAATGGACCCACCCATGATGCCCACCACAGAGTCAGGGAAACAGATGCTGTCTCCCACCTTGCGTCAAGCAAACTGCAAGGACACAGTCCTAAGTGACAGGATTCCCTGCATGTAAGGGCCACACCTGGGTATCAGATGAGGAGTGGGCAGTGCACAATAGAGGGACATGGCTCCTGGACAACATGACTGCTGTACTGTGGCAGTTCAACCTGGCCCGAGGAGGGCACATAACATGTTAGACAGAGTACACAGTGCAGTCTTTGACTCACCCCCTCCTTGCTGCTCTCTGGCCTTCAGCTGCCCATCCAGGTCTGGAAAGACCACCGCCAGGATCCTGAGCATGTGGGGGTCAGGGTCCGTGTTCCGCCCTCCTGCGAGGAGGCGACAGCTTCAGCTGGACCCGTGCAATCCTCCGGGTCCAGCCCCGAAGGTCCTGCCACCTCTTTTGGCAGTTGCGGATCCGGCGCTTGTAGACCCCCACGGACCGGACAGCCCGGACGATGTCCTTCCAGATCTCATGCTTCCGATGGGCAGAAGCCTGTCAGGATGACAAAGTGATAAGGACATTACTACACATGCAACATATCCGTGCATGACACAGTTGCATATACATGTCGCAATCACAGGGGCACATGGTGTACCCAGGCAGTGCACGGCTGCCCATGGACAGTTTTCCAGAAGTCACTACATGGTATCATAGCATGGGGAGTAAAACCCTGTTCAGAAGCACTGTCACTGCACCATACCTGTCCAGTGCAAGTCACTACACACTATGGGGGTGACAACTACTCAGTGAGCCTGCTAGCCAGTGGTGTGCTGACTCTCAGCCTTGCTAGTCAGACAAAATGCACATTCAGAAAGGCAGTGCACAGAACACTCACCTGCTCCCCTGGTGTCCCATACAGCTTGCTGTACTGTGGAAGTAGGCTGTCCAGCAGGGCCTGGTTCTCTTCAAGGCTGAAGGCTGGGGCTCTCTCCACAGTACGTGCCATTGCAGGGTCCAGAGGGGCAGAGACAGCAGCAGTGCAGTGGCAGATGTCGTCCTGGAGCATGTAGTGCAGGCAAGTGGGCTCTCAGGGGAACATGCAGCAATATATATGTGCTGGAGAGGCAGATACTGTCCCTTGTGTCCAAAGTGATAGGTCCAAGTCGTTTGCATCTTCTGAATCTGGCCAATCCATGGAATAGCAGCACCAAAACACGCCCACAGCATCCTTCAAAATTTCAACTTCATGACATACATGATTTTGCAACATTGTTGTGGGTGACCAACTGATTTTCCAGCAACCGACTCGTTCGAATATTCGAAAACGCGTCCGTTGCCAGGCAAGCCCATTGTCAATGGGTGCGCACCGATCGGTCCATTGAGGTACAACGCGCACAGGGGTACAACGCGTACCCGCACACATTGAATGCAATGGGCCGGCCGGAGGCACCGATCGGTCCATTGCAGTACAACGCGCACAGGGGTACCACGCGTACCCGCACAGATTGAAAGCAATGGGCCGGCCGGAGGCACCGATCGGTCCATTGCAGTACAACGCGCACAGGGGTACAACGCGTACCCGCACACATTGAATGCAATGGGCCGGCCGGATGCACCGATCGGTCCATTGCAGTACAACGCGCACAGGGGTACAACGCGTACCCGCACACATTGAATGCAATGGGCCGGCCGGAGGCACCGATCGGTCCATTGCAGTACAACGCGCACAGGGGTACCACGCGTACCCGCACACATTGAAAGCAATGGGCCGGCCGGAGGCACCGATCGGTCCATTGCAGTACAACGCGCACAGGGGTACAACGCGTACCCGCACACATTGAAAGCAATGGGCCAGCCGGAGGCACCGATCGGTCCATTGCAGTACAACGCGCACAGGGGTACAACGCGTACCCGCACACATTGAATGCAATGGGCCGGCCGGAGGCACCGATCGGTCCATTGCAGTACAACGCGCACAGGGGTACCACGCGTACCCGCACACATTGAATGCAATGGGCCGGCCGGAGGCACCGATCGGTCCATTGCAGTACAACGCGCACAGGGGTACCACGCGTACCCGCACACATTGAAAGCAATGGGCCGGCCGGAGGCACCGATCGGTCCATTGCAGTACAACGCGCATAGGGGTACAACGCGTACCCGACACATTGAAAGCAATGGGCCGGCCGGAGGCACCGATCGGTCCATTGCAGTACAACGCGCACAGGGGTACAACGCGTACCCGCACACATTGAAAGCAATGGGCCGGCCGGAGGCACCGATCGGTCCATTGCTGTTCAACGCATCACTGTACATGTGACTGGCATATGTCAGCATGCCTGTCTCAGATGGACATATGCCAGCCACAGATAGCTCCCAGGGAGTGAGGGGCACACCTACATCACGACAGCCTGTCCACACCTTATCATGAAGGCATGTAAGGCTGCATTTCCTATTGTGTGTATGTTGGTGTACATGTTGTCCTGTGGGTGTCACCTGTGGGCAGCCACCCCCAGGCTGTGCACGTGTTCATGGGGACAGGATCCTGGGTGTTACGTGTACGTGACCACTGTGATGTGCAACTGTTCATATCTGTGCATGTGCCATGGTCACATTTCACAGTGGTGTTTGTGTATGTCATGTCACATACCCCGTGAGTCCCATGTGGGACGGTATGTTTGAGCCAGGGTGTCCCAGTGGCACAATAGTGATGGCCCTCCACAGTCTTTGTGCATGTAGTGTTTACAATGTCTCTGATTTCATGTGCACAATGGGAGACAGTCTCCACATCCACGTTGTGTGTGCATGGACTCTGATGTTGTGCGTGTGTGTCACAGACGTCCATGGCTCTCCTGCCATGGCAAGTGTGGCCACTACCTGTGGGGGTCATGTTTGTTTTGTTGTGGTGTACACATGATACTCCAGGTGATGCCAGTGTCCATGTGGCATTACAGGGTCCCTGGGAATGTGCCTGTCGTTGAGCTGTGGTGCCTGGGGCGCATCTGTCCTCACATGTCACTGGGGGGTGACTGTGACACAGCATCATGATATCCAATGGGCCAACCTGGGCCAAATTGATGCCACCTGTAGGACCGTGTTGACAGATGTTGGCCATGTATGTACCATACATGTCGTTCCGGTACTGCACACTTCATGTAGTTGTGCCTCATGATGATGTATGTTGGGATCTTGAGTGTGTTCAATGCCGCATATGTGGGGTGACTGACGATCTTGCTTACTTCTCCTCTGCACTGCAGGGCTCCTGCTGTCCATCGGCCATTCCCAGACCTGGCAACGATGGTGGAACGGGACAGCATCCGACGGTACCGCTTCACCAGGCAGCTGATTGAGGATTTTGCAGTGCAGTTGTCCCCACATTTGCAGCCTGGCCGGCCGTATCCTACAGCGCTGACCCCCAAGGTGAAGGTGATGGCAGCCCTACACTTCTTTGCCACCGGTACCTTCCAACATACTGTGGCGTCTGCTGGTGGGATGTCACAGACCATGTTCAGCCGTGTGCTCCGCGATTTCTTGGCGGCAATGTTGCTCTTCCTGAACCGGTACATCTATTTCCCTAGACTGCGACGACTCACTGACGTGAAGAGTGACTTTTATGCCCTGGGGAGGATGCCGCATGTCATTGGCTCCATTGATGGGACACATGTGGCTTTGGTACCACCACAGGCCCAGGAGCAGGCCTACAGGAACCGCAAGCACTACCACTCGGTCAATGCACTGGTGGTGTGTCTTGCAGACATGACCATCACACACGTGTGTGCCCGTTTCCCTGGTTCAGCACACGATGCCTTTGTGATGAGGAGTAGTCGCATCCCCAGGTTGATGGCACAGATGCAGAACCAGCGTGCCTGGCTTGTCGGTGTGTACTGACTTTGTGCCATTGTGTGTGATCTGATCTGTAGTATTCCGCCCACTTTTCCAAGTCAGCTGATGTGCACTTGTCTGTCCGTAGGTGACTCGGGATACCCCAACATGCCGTGGTTGCTGACACCCCTCAGGAACCCTGTGACACCTGCCCAGATGCGCTACAATGAGGCACATGGTCGGACCAGGAGAGTGATTGAGCGGACCTTTGGTCTCCTGAAGAGCCGCTTCCGCTGCCTGGACAAGACCGGAGGGTCCCTCCCATATGCCCCTGCGAAAGTGTGCAAGATTATCATCGTCTGCTGCATGCTCCACAACCTGGCAGTGCGGAAGGAGTTGCCTCTCATCCAGGATGACGATGCCCAACATCCGCCACCTGTGGAGGATCCTGGCCTGGACCACGATGCCAGTGACGATGATGATGATGATGATGGTGATGGTGATGTCCGCACACAGCTCATCACCAACTTCTTTAGCTGAATGTGAGTATCCTGAGGTGTCATGTGAATGATGTGAGTTGGCATGATGTGTGGGTGGTGCTCTGGTGCTGTTGGAGTGTGTCCATGGGCTACTTGACAGGATGTGTGTTGCGATGTGTGGTGACAGGTGGGCTGTACTCCCCAACAGTGTTGACATGCTAACTTGGTTCTGGGTGGGTATCTTGTAACATGTATTGTGCATGAGTTTTGCTGTTCTGTCCTGTACTGCATTGCTTTTGACTGTGTGTCATTTCTGTCCTTCACAGGGTACTTTCAGATTCGTTTGGTCAACTGTGTCCACCGACGACGTGATTGCACATCCAGGCTGGTAGCTGTTGTGTCCCTACAGGTGATGTGCGCCACACCCATGGACTTCCTTCTGTCTACAGTTGTTGACTGTGTGCCCGCTACCAGGTGGGGTTACCTTGCATCTGTAGTGGTTACGGCATGTTGCTACTGTGTAATAAACCTGTGCTTCACTTAGTGATGTGCGTTGTCTGTGGTCACACATTTGACTGCCATTTGCTTACTGCACCTGTGGGCTACTTGACTACAACTGGGAATGGGTGTGGTGTCTGTGCATTGCACCGTCTTCCCTGGCAACATCAGTGTAGGCAATGAGTCAGATGGCCTAGGTGTGTATGTGTTGTGTAGCCCTGGTGGTGTGTCTCCCTCATATGTGTCACGTTGCCTGTACTCACATGCCTGTGTTGTCCTTGCTGTTGCAGTTCGCATACACTGTGTAATTTTGCAGTTCATCATCCCCATAACAGCACCCACGTTGGAATCACGACAGAGGCAAGTATGGTGTATTAGTGTGTTTATTGTGATAATAGTACATAGGATGGATTGTGCTGTACATGAATCTTGCAATCCCAAGTTCCTAGATGAATAGAAAGTCCAGGTAGACAGGATCCCCAGTATCGGGGCCACAGTTGTCTGACACATTGTTCCAACTTGTACTCCCCATGCAATGTGTGGGAGTAGTGTTGCCATCAACAGGGTGAACAGTCTGTGCACAAAGGCGAAAATCCAGAACAGGTTCAGGCTTCCTGGGAGTTGCGCTTGGCCATCAGCCTCTCACTTTCCCCTCCTCGGACGACCCCTCTTCTTGGGGGGGCCCTCTAGTGCAGGCTGCTGCGGTGCAGGGGACTCTCCGCCAGAGTCCTCCTCCCTCCCTGTGGCAGTTGCAGTTTGTTCGGTACCAGATGTTGTTGGCACACAGGGAGGTGTGGACTGGTTGCTGTTCATCTGGCGGAGGCATTGTAAAATGTCCCTGTGCACCGCCGTCATCTCATGTAGTACATCCCACTTGGACTCCACGCGGGTCATGTGGGAGTCCACACGTGACATGTGGGAGTCCACACGTGACATGTGTGACTCCACGTGGGACATGTGGGAGTCCAAGCGGGCATGATGGGCAGCCTGCTGCTGTTTGATGTCTCTGAGGAGCCCCACTACCTGGCTGAGCTCTCCGGTGCTGGACTGGTACGCATCAGCTATGCGTACCAGTTGTGGGTCTTCATGCACACCAGCAACGTCTGCTAGCAGCGACCTCTGTCTCCCACCCCTCCCACCACCCCTGCTGACATGTGCAGTGTGTGCAGTTGCACGCACAGATAACCCTGGTCCACCTTGGGGGTTGGTGGTGGTGGTGGTGTCCATGGCCCCAGGTTGGTCCAGGGTCACTGCGCTGGTGTTGTTCCTTATTCTGTCCATGTCGGCAGGGATGGTATTCGTGGTGACAGTCGTTGGAGGGGTGGGTGCAGGGGGTGCAGCTGGTGGACCTGCTGGTGCTGCAGCTGGTGGTCCTGCTGGTGCAGCATGTTGACTTGCACCGGATGTGCCAGGTTGTTCTTCATCGTCCGAGGAGGACAGAGGCTGTACGACGCCAGTGAGCTCGGCATCCTCTTGAGCCTGGGACTGGGACTCCTCGGCGTCTGCTGCTGTGTCCCTATCATCACCTGTTTTTGGGAGACACAAACAATGTATGTCATGTTTCTGCAGGCATCAGTGGTTGACACACCTGACAGTTGTGACTGTGCCTCGGGGTGCGGGCCTGTACATTGTATTGTCCTAAGTCGTCACAGTCAGGGGTTGATATTGGTGTGGCACATTGTCCTGCATTATTTGGGCATTTCTATGTATTCTCTGGGGTGTGAACATGGTCTGCATTGATTGTGTTTGGTTGACAGCCAGACCTCCTTCCCACCCACCCACCCACCCAGTCAGTTATCCCACCATGGAACGTGCTTGCATTGCAGGGAGTGTAAGTTGTCTCTCAGGATGTCAGTCAGTGGTGTCCTGCTGTTTGTTGGTGCACAGTTGGCAGCATGCCCTTGTGCTCCCCACAGCAGTAGCCAGTGTCAGCCATCTTGTGAGTCCTTCTCCACTCCCTGTGATGTGAGCATGGTTCAGGGTGGTGTTGATGGGCCAGTTGTGAGGCTGAGCAATGTCTGTGACTACGACTCCCATCATGCTATTGCCTCCACCCCCTTCACAGCATGCCCATGCTTCCTTCCTTTTGACTCTGCTTCCCTGTGGGGTGGGCTGGCTGTGCTGACAGGATGGCTGGGAGTGTTGTCCTGGCAGTTGTTTGGCTAAGAGTCCCAAGAGTGTCCCTGTGCTTCACACAACATAACCCAGGGTGGTGGTGCTTTGTGGGATCTTGTGTTAGGATGGAGGGCATTGCATTCTACCAGGTGGGTACTGTGGAGTTTGTGTTGGGGGTGTGAGGGGAGGTGCTGGTGACTATGGTCAGTGCTGCAAGTCCCCCTTCCCACCCAGCCAGCCAGATATCCCACCATGGAACGTGCTTGCATTGCAGGGAGTGTAAGTTGTCTCTCAGGATGTCAGTCAGTGGTGTCCTGCTGTTTGTTGGTGCATAGTTGGCAGCAGGGCCTTGTGCTCCCCACAGCAGTAGCCAGTGTCAGCCATCTTGTGAGTCCTTCTCCACTCCCTGTGATGTGAGCATGGTTCAGGGTGGTGTTGATGGGACAGTTGTGGGGGTGAGCTATGTCTGTGACTGTGACTCCCATCATGCTATTGCCTCCACCCCACTTCCCAGCATTCCCATACTTACTTGCTTTTGTGGGGAGTTCAGTGTGTGTGGGTGTGAGGGCAATGGCAAGATGGCTGACAGTGGTGTCCTGCTGTTGGTTGGTGTGCAGTTCCCAGCATGCCCTTGTGCTCCCCACAGCAGTAGCCAGTGTCAGCCATCTTGTGAGTCCTTCTCCACTCCCTGTGATGTGAGCATGGTTCAGGGTGGTGTTGATGGGCCAGTTGTGAGGCTGAGCAATGTCTGTGACTACGACTCCCATCATGCTATTGCCTCCACCCCCCTTCCCAGCATGCCCATGCTTCCTTCCTTTGACTCTGCTTCCCTGTGGGGTGGGCTGGCTGTGCTGACAGGATGGCTGGGAGTGTTGTCCTGGCAGTTGTTTGGCTAAGAGTCCCAAGAGTGTCCCTGTGCTTCACACAACATAACCCAGGGTGGTGGTGCTTTGTGGGATCTTGTGTTAGGATGGAGGGCATTGCATTCTACCAGGTGGGTACTGTGGAGTTTGTGTTGGGGGGGGGGGTGTGAGGGGAGGTGCTGGTGACTATGGTCAGTGCTGCAAGTCCCCCTTCCCACCCAGCCAGCCAGATATCCCACCATGGAACGTGCTTGCATTGCAGGGAGTGTAAGTTGTCTCTCAGGATGTCAGTCAGTGGTGTCCTGCTGTTTGTTGGTGCACAGTTGGCAGCATGCCCTTGTGCTCCCCACAGCAGTAGCCAGTGTCAGCCATCTTGTGAGTCCTTCTCCACTCCCTGTGATGTGAGCATGGTTCAGGGTGGTGTTGATGGGCCAGTTGTGAGGCTGAGCAATGTCTGTGACTACGACTCCCATCATGCTATTGCCTCCACCCCCTTCACAGCATGCCCATGCTTCCTTCCTTTTGACTCTGCTTCCCTGTGGGGTGGGCTGGCTGTGCTGACAGGATGGCTGGGAGTGTTGTCCTGGCAGTTGTTTGGCTAAGAGTCCCAAGAGTGTCCCTGTGCTTCACACAACATAACCCAGGGTGGTGGTGCTTTGTGGGATCTTGTGTTAGGATGGAGGGCATTGCATTCTACCAGGTGGGTACTGTGGAGTTTGTGTTGGGGGGTGTGAGGGGAGGTGCTGGTGACTATGGTCAGTGCTGCAAGTCCCCCTTCCCACCCAGCCAGCCAGATATCCCACCATGGAACGTGCTTGCATTGCAGGGAGTGTAATTTGTCTCTCAGGATGTCAGTCAGTGGTGTCCTGCTGTTTGTTGGTGCACAGTTGGCAGCAGGGCCTTGTGCTCCCCACAGCAGTAGCCAGTGTCAGCCATCTTGTGAGTCCTTCTCCACTCCCTGTGATGTGAGCATGGTTCAGGGTGGTGTTGATGGGACAGTTGTGGGGGTGAGCTATGTCTGTGACTGTGACTCCCATCATGCTATTGCCTCCACCCCACTTCCCAGCATTCCCATACTTACTTGCTTTTGTGGGGAGTTCAGTGTGTGTGGGTGTGAGGGCAATGGCAAGATGGCTGACAGTGGTGTCCTGCTGTTGGTTGGTGTGCAGTTCCCAGCATGCCCTTGTGCTCCCCACAGCAGTAGCCAGTGTCAGCCATCTTGTGAGTCCTTCTCCACTCCCTGTGATGTGAGCATGGTTCAGGGTGGTGTTGATGGGCCAGTTGTGAGGCTGAGCAATGTCTGTGACTACGACTCCCATCATGCTATTGCCTCCACCCCCTTCCCAGCATGCCCATGCTTCCTTCCTTTTGACTCTGCTTCCCTGTGGGGTGGGCTGGCTGTGCTGACAGGATGGCTGGGAGTGTTGTCCTGGCAGTTGTTTGGCTAAGAGTCCCAAGAGTGTCCCTGTGCTTCACACAACATAACCCAGGGTGGTGGTGCTTTGTGGGATCTTGTGTTAGGATGGAGGGCATTGCATTCTACCAGGTGGGTACTGTGGAGTTTGTGTTGGGGGGGTGTGAGGGGAGGTGCTGGTGACTATGGTCAGTGCTGCAAGTCCCCCTTCCCACCCAGCCAGCCAGATATCCCACCATGGAACGTGCTTGCATTGCAGGGAGTGTAAGTTGTCTCTCAGGATGTCAGTCAGTGGTGTCCTGCTGTTTGTTGGTGCACAGTTGGCAGCAGGGCCTTGTGCTCCCCACAGCAGTAGCCAGTGTCAGCCATCTTGTGAGTCCTTCTCCACTCCCTGTGATGTGAGCATGGTTCAGGGTGGTGTTGATGGGCCAGTTGTGAGGCTGAGCAATGTCTGTGACTACGACTCCCATCATGCTATTGCCTCCACCCCCTTCACAGCATGCCCATGCTTCCTTCCTTTTGACTCTGCTTCCCTGTGGGGTGGGCTGGCTGTGCTGACAGGATGGCTGGGAGTGTTGTCCTGGCAGTTGTTTGGCTAAGAGTCCCAAGAGTGTCCCTGTGCTTCACACAACATAACCCAGGGTGGTGGTGCTTTGTGGGATCTTGTGTTAGGATGGAGGGCATTGCATTCTACCAGGTGGGTACTGTGGAGTTTGTGTTGGGGGGGGTGTGAGGGGAGGTGCTGGTGACTATGGTCAGTGCTGCAAGTCCCCCTTCCCACCCAGCCAGCCAGATATCCCACCATGGAACGTGCTTGCATTGCAGGGAGTGTAAGTTGTCTCTCAGGATGTCAGTCAGTGGTGTCCTGCTGTTTGTTGGTGCACAGTTGGCAGCAGGGCCTTGTGCTCCCCACAGCAGTAGCCAGTGTCAGCCATCTTGTGAGTCCTTCTCCACTCCCTGTGATGTGAGCATGGTTCAGGGTGGTGTTGATGGGACAGTTGTGGGGGTGAGCTATGTCTGTGACTGTGACTCCCATCATGCTATTGCCTCCACCCCACTTCCCAGCATTCCCATACTTACTTGCTTTTGTGGGGAGTTCAGTGTGTGTGGGTGTGAGGGCAATGGCAAGATGGCTGACAGTGGTGTCCTGCTGTTGGTTGGTGTGCAGTTCCCAGCATGCCCTTGTGCTCCCCACAGCAGTAGCCAGTGTCAGCCATCTTGTGAGTCCTTCTCCACTCCCTGTGATGTGAGCATGGTTCAGGGTGGTGTTGATGGGCCAGTTGTGAGGCTGAGCAATGTCTGTGACTACGACTCCCATCATGCTATTGCCTCCACCCCCTTCCCAGCATGCCCATGCTTCCTTCCTTTTGACTCTGCTTCCCTGTGGGGTGGGCTGGCTGTGCTGACAGGATGGCTGGGAGTGTTGTCCTGGCAGTTGTTTGGCTAAGAGTCCCAAGAGTGTCCCTGTGCTTCACACAACATAACCCAGGGTGGTGGTGCTTTGTGGGATCTTGTGTTAGGATGGAGGGCATTGCATTCTACCAGGTGGGTACTGTGGAGTTTGTGTTGGGGGGGTGTGAGGGGAGGTGCTGGTGACTATGGTCAGTGCTGCAAGTCCCCCTTCCCACCTAGCCAGCCAGATATCCCACCATGGAACGTGCTTGCATTGCAGGGAGTGTAAGTTGTCTCTCAGGATGTCAGTCAGTGGTGTCCTGCTGTTTGTTGGTGCACAGTTGGCAGCAGGGCCTTGTGCTCCCCACAGCAGTAGCCAGTGTCAGCCATCTTGTGAGTCCTTCTCCACTCCCTGTGATGTGAGCATGGTTCAGGGTGGTGTTGATGGGACAGTTGTGGGGGTGAGCTATGTCTGTGACTGTGACTCCCATCATGCTATTGCCTCCACCCCACTTCCCAGCATTCCCATACTTACTTGCTTTTGTGGGGAGTTCAGTGTGTGTGGGTGTGAGGGCAATGGCAAGATGGCTGACAGTGGTGTCCTGCTGTTGGTTGGTGTGCAGTTCCCAGCATGCCCTTGTGCTCCCCACAGCAGTAGCCAGTGTCAGCCATCTTGTGAGTCCTTCTCCACTCCCTGTGATGTGAGCATGGTTCAGGGTGGTGTTGATGGGACAGTTGTGAGGCTGAGCAATGTCTGTGACTACGACTCCCATCATGCTATTGCCTCCACCCCCTTCCCAGCATGCCCATGCTTCCTTCCTTTTGACTCTGCTTCCCTGTGGGGTGGGCTGGCTGTGCTGACAGGATGGCTGGGAGTGTTGTCCTGGCAGTTGTTTGGCTAAGAGTCCCAAGAGTATCCCTGTGCTTCACACAACATAACCCAGGGTGGTGGTGCTTTGTGGGATCTTGTGTTAGGATGGAGGGCATTGCATTCTACCAGGTGGGTACTGTGGAGTTTGTGTTGGGGGGGGTGTGAGGGGAGGTGCTGGTGACTATGGTCAGTGCTGCAAGTCCCCCTTCCCACCCAGCCAGCCAGATATCCCACCATGGAACGTGCTTGCATTGCAGGGAGTGTAAGTTGTCTCTCAGGATGTCAGTCAGTGGTGTCCTGCTGTTTGTTGGTGCACAGTTGGCAGCAGGGCCTTGTGCTCCCCACAGCAGTAGCCAGTGTCAGCCATCTTGTGAGTCCTTCTCCACTCCCTGTGATGTGAGCATGGTTCAGGGTGGTGTTGATGGGACAGTTGTGAGGCTGAGCAATGTCTGTGACTACGACTCCCATCATGCTATTGCCTCCACCCCCTTCCCAGCATGCCCATGCTTCCTTCCTTTTGACTCTGCTTCCCTGTGGGGTGGGCTGGCTGTGCTGACAGGATGGCTGGGAGTGTTGTCCTGGCAGTTGTTTGGCTAAGAGTCCCAAGAGTGTCCCTGTGCTTCACACAACATAACCCAGGGTGGTGGTGCTTTGTGGGATCTTGTGTTAGGATGGAGGGCATTGCATTCTACCAGGTGGGTACTGTGGAGTTTGTGTTGGGGGGGGTGTGAGGGGAGGTGCTGGTGACTATGGTCAGTGCTGCAAGTCCCCCTTCCCACCCAGCCAGCCAGATATCCCACCATGGAACGTGCTTGCATTGCAGGGAGTGTAAGTTGTCTCTCAGGATGTCAGTCAGTGGTGTCCTGCTGTTTGTTGGTGCACAGTTGGCAGCAGGGCCTTGTGCTCCCCACAGCAGTAGCCAGTGTCAGCCATCTTGTGAGTCCTTCTCCACTCCCTGTGATGTGCGCATGGTTCATGGTGGTGTTGATGGGACAGTTGGGGGGGGCAATATGTGTGACTGCGACTCCCATGATGCTATTGGCTACACTGACTTGGCCAGCATACACAGAATTCCTTCCTTTGAGTGGTCTTCACTGTGTGTTGGTGTTGTTGTGGTGGCTACATGTGTGGATGTGTGTGTTAGTTCTATTTGTGCCACTGCCTAGCTGTAGTTGTGGTTGTGTTTGTACATGTGTTGGCACAGTTGGATGTGACTTTTTTGATGGCATGTGTTGTGTTTATCTGACTGACATACACATTTTGGGATGATTCTGTTCTAGTTGCTGTGTAATTGCTATGAGTGCATGGTTTGACTCTCCCCTTGACAGTGATGTGTGTGTTTTGTGGCAGTTTATTGTGTACATTTGTTGTGTACTCACCAGGCTCTGGGATGTTCTCTAGTCCATATACGCTCACTGGCGGAAGGATGGCCCGCACCTTCTCCTCCCAGGGCCTGAGGTATATTGGCTTGGCAGGAGGGCCACTGCCGGTGTGTTGGCTGTTGATGTAGTCTATCTTCAGCAGGTCCCGTACCCTCCTGCGCACGTCATACCACCTGTTCTGGATGTCCGTCTTTGTGCGCCGACATGGTGATTGGGCGTTCACCCTGTTGATGATCCTCTCCCACATCTTGGTTTTCTGCGACATGGGGGTCTGTTGGACCAGAGTGCCAAACAGCTGTGGCTCCACCCTGAGGATCTCGTCTACCATGACTTCCAATTCACTATCTAGGAACTTGGGATTCTTCTTGGGGGGCATGGTGATGGTTGGTGATGGTGGGTGATGTGTGTGTTGGTGTGCAGGTGAGGGTGTGTGGGTGTGTGTTGTGCTGGGTGTATGTGAGGTAGGTATTTGTTGGTGTGCTGCTGGTGTGTGGCTTGTGTGAGGGATGAGCTGTGGGTGTGTGGTTGCTTTCTCTTGGGTGCTGGTAGTGGAATGGCATTTGCAAAGGCTCATGGTAGTGATTTGTGTCCTTTATATAGGTGGAGTTGTGGGTGTGTCTTTGTTCTCTGTCCCCACCCCCCAGTATTTATTGGCTTGGTAATTGCTTGTTTGGCCTTTTTTTGGTTGATTTTTCCTTTGTGCTGTTTGTGTATGTTGGAAACGTTCTTGTGACCGAGTCGGACCGTGCATTGGTCTCGTACGGTGTTTTCCGTTTCGTTCACGCTGTGTTTGTGCAGTTTTGTATGCTGCGTACGCGTCGGTCGCGGTGTATTGTGTTGCTTCGGCTCGGTTTTGTATGCGTGTCGGTCGTACGGCTTGTCCTCCGTCCGACTCGGTCGTGTTTTCGCGCCTTGCATCGTACTTTGCGGGTTGGAGTTGGCGGGTACGATTCGGTCGGATTTGTTCCGGGTGCGTGTCGGTCGGTTGGATTCGCGTGTTTTTCCGGCCGGATTGCTATTTTCCGAGCGGCTCGGTCGGTCGGCTTGGTTTCCTGACGTGTCGGTCGGATTTATCGCGGCTTGCATCGTACTTGGCGTGTCGGGCGCCACTGGTACGTGTCGGTCGGTATTTTTACCGGATCCGAGTCGGTCGGTGCTTTTTCCGGCCCGAATCGGAATCGGCCCCCATGTCGGAAAGCGTGTTTGGGGACCAGCAGGGCCCCCTTAGGTGTGTGGCCTCCGGTTGGGGGCCGAGGGGACACCAGATCCCTGCACCCTGTGACAGGCACCTTGAGGTGCCTGCCACGGGGTGCAGGGATGAACAACACCTCCCATTTCTCAATGGGAGCTTCTGCTTACGGCCGTAACATGAGCTCCCATTGAGAAATGGGAGGATGCGACCAAACAGTGTTCGGTCGCATTGTAGTTAGCCGGTTGGGACCACCGACCAGAGGTCGGTCGGTCCCAGGACCGAGACAGTGTCCGACATCGTAATCAGGCCCTTTATATCCAATTGTCCGGCCAGTTGGTCACTCTTATTTCTTTTCAAAATCTCAGATTCACCATTAGCTCTAGCCACTCAGTTCAGTCCTTTACAGGTTGTCTTCTTGAGAGGTTATACAAAAACAAAATGCCCACCCGGATAATTTATAATTTTTGATAGGACATAATGTGACTGTCCCTGAATTGCTAGTGATGTGTGTGGGTGGGTGAAGGATGGGTGAAAGTTGAAAGAAATGATGTTTGCCTGCATGGGTGAAAGTGTATGGGTGAAAGGAATCCTCCGGGCGGTTTGATGGGTCAAAGCAAGGATGCATTGGTGGTTAAAATGACAAAGGTTTGTTGAGAATGCTAGCCATGTTTGGATGGATGGATAGTACTAGTATTCAGGGTGAAGACTGGATGAAGAGAATGTAAAACTTAAACAGTGACTAAGTAGCAAAGCCAAGGGTGAAGAATAAAAATAATGCTAGAAGAAAAATGCAGAGAAAAATCTCTGGGCAGAAGAGTAAACAAGGAATGTTTTTTCATCAAGGTTTTCGATTCAAAGGTTTGAGCAAGGTTGTATTTCAGACTATTCCCTTGACTCACAGTAGTTTTCAAGCACAACATATATTATGTACCCCCTACCCACCCATCAACATCAATCGCCTCCCTCCGAGGCCCGCTCCCTACCCATGGTATTTCACCAGTGTCAGCCATGCGAGGCCTATCGGATGCATGGTTACAATAGTAGTTCCTCATGTTGTGCTGTATATCATTCATATATTAGTAACTATTCATCTGCCTTGTTGTAGTCAGGGTGAAAGTGAGCATTTGATTTTGCAGAGCATGGCCATAATAGGAAAAGAGATAATTGTGTGGTACAGTTGCCCCACCTGCAGAAAGTAGCAAAGTATAACGCAACACAAGTATGTCTGTCTAGGCCGCAAGCTGAGCTGGCATGCCTACATTAATTTATCTAAACGAGAGAGGAGAAGAATACTTGTATACTCCATAGTGCTTAATGCCTGGAACTATAATCACATCAAACTTGAATGGGCCAAGGAATCAAGGATTCCAGCAAATGTTATGTACTGCTAGTGCTACTGTGCCACTATATCATTTTATGTGTTACTGTTTTGCTAAGAGTATTGGTTACAATTTGTCTTTTTTCTTTCTTGATATAGCTACTCCTGCCAATCCACCATCATCCTCACAACCCAACAGGCAGGAGATAGCAGCCAGGACCTGGCAAAGGAAGCTGGAGACCATCAGGGCCAAATACCAACGGCTGGTGGCCAAGGAGGAGGAGAAAGAGGTGGCGGCAGCAGCTGCAGCCTCCAATGCCCTGGGCCCCAGCCATGCCCAGTGCCTCCGGTTATACAGCGTTGTGGTCAAGCAGCCACCCACCACCATTCATCAACCACTGTTGCTCCCCCCTATAGACTCTTAGCGGTCGGATCCTAATTTGGCGGTCGGGACTGCCGTCTACCTGTCAGCCAGTCCCTTTACTACAATGATGACGCTCGTCTGACTGGCATCGTAATTAGGGCCAAAGTGCTGATTGGTGAACTGGGTCAGAGACTGTTACTTACACTGAAAAGTTCAATCCCTCTGTGAGATATTAGAACATGGCCATCAGAGGTGTTCTGACAAAGGGTGTTGGCTAGATTCACAAATGGGCTTTATACATTGTGGGAAGTGCAAAGCATGTAAGTACAGTCCCAGTCACAGTACTTACCCTCTTCCAAACAAAAAGTCTGGAAACATTTCCAGATGCATTACATGCATATCTGATTATTATGACCTGGAAATGTCCCTTCATAATGGTGTACATTGCAAGAGGATATTAGAGCATTAGAAGACCATTAGAAACATAGACCTGCCATATACCATGGCTAGACATTTTAGGGATATGCTCAGCAGCAACAGTGATGATTTAACGTTTTTTGGCTTAGACACGATTGTTAAGAATGTACATTGAAGAGATTAAGAAAATCACTTGAATCAAGATACATTTTGGACTGCAACAAACAGCCTTAAAAACCCTATGTACATATGGTGTTATACTGCCTTTACAAAAATTGATAAGTTAAAACTTACTGTTAGACCCATGAATTTTGTGTAGTCTTTAATTTTGATGTGTGTTGGGATAACAAATCTATTGAATGACATAAAATTTCGGAACTGCCACTTGGGCAGGACAAAGAGATTATGTTTTAGAACATTGGTATAAAATTGGTAATACCAGGGGACTGTTTTTTAAATATCTATGCCTGACTGTCTTTTGCTTTCATTAGCTAAAATGTAAATGTTGTAGTTAACCAGTACCCACTATTATGTATTGCCAGAGGGACTGGTGTTACGTTACAGGTATCACCAGGCATATTGTGGAATCATGTTATTTTGTAACATTGTGATTGTTTATACACAAATAAATTTATGGGGTTATTTTGTTTGTTGAATATTTCACATTGTGGATTAACGGATACCCTGTCTTCCACATCATGACATGCAAAATAGTTTGTCTTTTGTATCTATTATGGAAGAAATGGATTTAAGTAGTGGTCTTCAAACTTTTCAGTATCGAGCTCCCTTTGAGTTAAAATCATTTCGTTCAAACCACCCCTCCAAATTTTTGGAGTGTGAGCAATGTGGAATTGTTTTGAAGGCTAATACGATATGAAGAAAGGGAATGTTTGCAAAGAAATGTTAGCATAAACATTAAAGGAAAATAAGAATATACTAAAATGAGGTTCTGAGCAGTTTTTCTGTGTTTGAGAGAAGCTTACAATTCTGTTGCCAATGCTTTATCTATTGATGGTATTTTTAGGGGAGCTTGTATGTGAATGTGTGTGCATGAATCTGCAGTACTGCCATTGCTAGGACTGGGATTTCAATCTGCTTTATCCAGCACTATACTTGTGTTTGAGGAAAATCTGCTTTGGTGACTCTGCTGTTATCTGTTCTGTGTGTGAGAAAAGCTCTCTGCAGTTGCCTCTAGTGCATCTGTTCTGTATGAATCAAGCTTGCATTGTTGCTGACAATGCAGCACAAGTTCTGGCTTTCAGTGAATGTAACCCTGATAATGTCTGAGGGGCTTATTTACAAGACCCTTGACCACTTTTGCGTCATTTTTAACATGGGAAAAGTGACGCAAAAGTGGCGCAAGGGGCTTGTAAATCTGCTCCTGAGTATTTAAGGAAGGCCGGCATAGCTGTTGTCTGTTTATGTGGGAGCAAAGCTAGCTGTGCTGCTGCCAATATTTTGCCTGTTGTGTATGCACATAGGATCATAACATTCCTATCTCTCTCGTAGCTTCCTCCCCATCACTTACCCTCACCTATTATTACCCCGCCCCTATCACTGCTCCAGTCTTCCTTTGCCTCCCATATTTCCTGCTCTCCTTCTTTCCTGCAGCCACCACTCCTGTCATTCTGCTCCTTCCCAGCAACAGCCCATTCTGTCCTCACTGTACTCCAGCCGGTGCCTCTCAAATGCTGGTGCTAAGCAACTGACTCCTCTCCAGCACAACCATACATTCAAAGGCCTGGAGAGGGATACATATTTTTGTAGAGCCCTCTTGATCTGTGGTGCTCTCGTTATTTTATGTTGGCAGAAACATTTAATAATTGCATACTTTTACTACTCAGTTCACCCACCTCGCCTCAACTTTAGCCACTGTAATCTGCTCTAAGAACAAAGGGCCCTTCTCTAAGAACAAGCCCACCTGTCAAAGGCTAGAAGACCAAAACAACCTTAACCCACTCAATGACAGTGAGATATGTATTATTGTCACTGTGTGGGTTAAGCTTGTTTTCGTCCTTTTTTGCTGGTAGTTTGGCATGCATAGATCTACTGCAAACAGAGAAAACAAAGTTTTGGAGTTCGGATGTCAGGTTGTCCCGCCCCAGGTGAGGCAGCACCGCCACAGGGTCCATGCCCCACATTTTGAAGACCGCTGGATTAAAGGATTTACGTGTTGGTATATATTCATTGCACTGCAGTGGCAGTCGCCACTGTGCAGCTATGGTTCAACCACACTTTC
The DNA here is from genome assembly GCA_963921515.1 of Calotriton arnoldi. Lineage (NCBI taxonomy): Eukaryota > Metazoa > Chordata > Amphibia > Caudata > Salamandridae > Calotriton > Calotriton arnoldi. Next base: position 602,340 of record CAWUFW010001850.1, on the reverse strand, counting down.
CTTTGAATAGGATTTTTTTGATTTGCCTTCAACTTTGGTCCCTATGGGACAAATCTGCACCAACTTTCACACTCACTTAGCAACTGAGGTCTGGCATGCCTTTGTGCTCTTCTGCGAAGGGGAAAAAAGTTAATGGATGGTGGATCAAAAACTGGTGTTTTTCCCATTTTAGCTCCCATGGGAAATTTTGCTAGTACCTACAGCAAAATCTGCTAAACAGGTTTACGCCACACTTGATATAAAATTAGAACTTTATTGAAAAAGCAAGCTTTTCATAGGTTTGCGTAAATCCGTTTAGTCATTTTTGAGATATCAGTGTATGAACAATGCACCTGCGGGCTTGACTGGACTAACATTTTTATATATGCCTTGTCAGGTGAACATCCATTCTTTGATTTACCTATATCTTTTGCACTATTTGAGAAATATGCATAAAATTTCCCAGACATATAGTATCATGAGCTTTCTCTTGCTATTTTCAAATTGGTGCCAGTTCAGCAAAGGAGGACAAGGGCAGTTTAAAGGGAAGGGGGGCAAAAAAGCGCCAATTTGCTAATAACTTTGGCATTGTATAATCAAACTTAACAAAATCCGACAGAAGCTTGGAAGGATTTGTTTTTCTATTGCTATTTCAAATTGTATGCCATTCCATCAAATAAGATATGATTTTATAAGCCCCATTGTAAATACAGCTCAGTTAGATTTTCACAGCCCCCTGACAGGCGAACAAACGACCCAACTTTCCAACAGGCTGTGAGACACGCAACTCTCATGACACCTGAAGATAATGTGTATTGCATAACAATCATTCTTGTCTACAGAATTATATTTATTAGTGAGTTCTGTAGCCCATTTCAACAAAAAAAGATACACACAATCAATCTACCTTAAATATATTTTTTAAATATTAAAGCCCTGCCCTGATGCAGATTGTGGTACGCAGTCAAAATATCGATTTTTTTATATCGACCTACACTAATATCGAGTTTTTAATATCGTAGGGACAGAATATCGATGTCAAGAATATCGGTGACCAGAATATCGACCTTAAGGTAAGTAATATCGTTTTTTAAATATCGAAGTAAGTAATATCGTTAGCAAAAATATCGTTGTTAATAATATCGATATTTATATTAGTGTAATGTATTTTAATATGTATTTTATATGTATGTTTAACATTTTTTATAATGTATTTTTTTTATTTTTAAATATATGTAATAAATGTTTAGAAATTAGTAATTTTTTTAAAGTACATTTTGCGTTTTAGTATCAGAGCGGGTTGTGGGTTTATAGGGGAATAGGGTGGGAAGTAATTTAATTATAATTAGTTAATTAATATGTTTTTATTTATTGTTATTGATTATTAATGTATTGTTAAATAATTATTAATTGGTAATTAATTTTTATTAATTGATTAATGTATAATTATATTAATTATAATTGATTTATTAATATTTTTTATTTATTGTTACTGTTAATTTATTGTTAATTTTTTATTAATTGTTAATACATTTTTATTAATTGATTAATTGAAAAGTAAATTAATTGTGTTATTCTTTATGTGTAGTGGGTTGTGTGTTTATGGGGGAATAGGGTGGGAAGTAATTTAATGTTATTTAAGTAAATATTAATTTAATTTTATTGTTATTTATTATTAATTCTTTTGTTAATTAATTTTTAATATGTTATTTATTTTACAAAATTCATTTAATTAATAAGTATGTTAATTTAACCCCTACGCTATCCAACGCTTTCCCTACTGTTGCACTCACTGAAGTGGGAATAGTAATTTTAACCCCTACGCTATCCAACGCTTTCCTACTGTTGCACTCACTGGGTTGGGAATAGTAATTTTAACCCCTACGCTATCCAACGCTTTCCCTACTGTTGCACTCCCTGGAGTGGGAATAGTAATTTTAACCCTTACGCTATCCAACGCTTTCCCTACTGTTGCACTCCCTGGAGTGGGAATAGTAATTTTAACCCCTACGCTATCCAATGCTTTCCCTACTGTTGCACTCACTGGAGTGGGAATAGTAATTATGACCCCTATGCTATCCAACGCTTTCCCTACTGTTGCACTCACTGGAGTGGGAAAAGTAATTTTAAACCCTACGCTATCCAATGCTTTCCCTACTGTTGCACTCCCTGGAGTGGGAATAGTAATTTTTACCCCTACGCTATCCAACGCTTTCCCTACTGTTGCACTCACTGGAGTGGGAATAGTAATTTTTACCCCAACGCTATCCAACGCTTTCCCTACTGTTGCACTCACTGGAGTGGGAATAGTAATTTTTACCCCTACGCTATCCAATGCTTTCCCTACTGTTGCACTATGTGGAGTAAGCATATATATTAATTTATATGTATATGTTTAATTTATATTAACATTATATGTATTAGTTATTATTTTTTAAACATGTTTTAATATTTTTAACTATGTTTCTTTTATTTATATGTATTATTTACTTAATTTTACATTATTATTAAAACATTTAAAAAAACGATATTTTTAACATCGATATTTTTGACAACGATATTTTTTTGTCGATATTTTTGTACTTACCATTATGTAGATAGGACTTCGATATTTTTGACATCGATATTTTTGTGTCGATATTTTTGTAGGTTGATTTTCTGTCCGTCGATATTCTGTCAGACATTCGCAGATTGTATGAACGAGGGTTCAGAAATTAAAATAATGGTGAAAATTAAATATACAGTACATGTAAATATGAGAGGTAATTCAATGATGGAATCAATCAGTATCGGACTTCCTCCTTTTCTAGCCTCTAAACTATACTTATAATGGCACCAAACGTGACATACAAATGAGTTACCTAGATGTCAGTATTACACATACACGTTTCACTCATAGCTTTCTAATGTTTTGCAGTGTGCAGCAAGCCAGATTAGTTTCTGTCTTTGTTTTGTCATGCTTTGCTTGAGAATGTAACAGATAGTACCAGCTCACACCAGTGCGTGACCTTCAAGCAGACTGTTTGCAGCTTTGGCGCTCCCTCGAAAACCTGAAGATCTCTCTGTCAGATGCCTGTGCATCCGACTTATACATGATTTCTAAGCATTATTATGAGAAAAACAGGCCACACTTTACAAATCACACTATTGAATATAAAACATGTACTACTGAAGCACTGTCAAGCATTAGCAAAGTATCACACTGTATAATGAATATTCTTCATACATGGAATAATGCATTTATAATGAATAAATGAATTCTGTAAGGGTCTAAAAAGCAGGAAAATGCAAGGCACATTCCAAAGTTGAAGGGGGAATCACACTATTTTTGATTTACTAATAACTTTGACACTGTTTGAGGTAACTGCAAGAAATTTGGCTGAAACTTAACATAAATAGCTTACTCTGTTTTCTTAACATCATGCTGGTCCATTAAAGGGAGGGGACAGATTATTTAAATGAGAGATTAAATATGTGTTCATTAGCTAATAGATTTGTCTCTGTTTGACGAATCGACAGACGTTAATCAAGTTTAGCTTTTTGTTGTCTATGTCAAGTTTTGTGCATACCTATCAGGGGGCAAAGATAAATGAGGAAAAATAAAAGTTTAATTCACTAGTAACTTTGGTATTGTCTGATGAATCTGCATGAAATTTGGCAGACAGTTAGCAAATCAAGCCTAGTGTAAGATAGGGTAAGCCCTACGTCCAAACTCAGCAGTGCACATCCACAGAGGGTTGGCCGCAGGGCGTGGCTGTAGACCATGCGCAGTGCAGAACACATACATGTCAGGTGAATGCAGTAAATTAAAACAAACCAGATGAAACTCAAGTAATAAAGACAGTTAAAAGTTAGTTATGGTTCGGTGAACACAAAACTGAAAAAAGCACTGAAATTCTCCCGGGCCGTCGGAGGAGTATGTCAGTGACAGAGCCAGAGTAGGCTCCCTCACTGACATACTTAATGTCTGCCCGCTTGTAAATCAGGTGGGAGGACTGAAGGTTTGGGGGAGAGGGTACTCCTTCGCAGATGCAACAGAGTACCCTCGTGGCCAAATTCTAAATCATGCCCATTGTGCTGAAAATTCACTGTTTGCCACTACTTGATCATGGTTTTCTTGGTGAGGGTGATCCTCAACATCCCTGAGGAAGTCTAGGCTTATTTACCATGTCTTTGCCTTCAGAACCTATGGCTTTTCAATGAATATACCCCAAAAAAAGTGCTGTAAAATGCACCATTTGACCCAATGTTTTTAAAAATGGATTTCGGAGGAACTTTTCACCCCTGTTGTTGTCCCCTTTATAAATTAATTGACTATAGGAAGGTGCACCAGGAAAAAGTCCATATCCAGTTTGAATATCAAATCATCTTTTTTATTAGCATAAATCAGTATAAAAGTTAAAATCCAGCCAACTCATTTAGTTCCACACAAACAGGAACTTCATCAGGCTCAAAATGATGTTTAGAGAGATCTTATTTGTAATGAATGATATGGTACTATATCAAATGTTCAAATGTGTCAAACCAGACCGCACGGCATGAACATTTGAACACCTAATACGGTATCAAGTATGGGGCCTGATAATGCCCATTGGTACTTGTGATAGTCCTTTAATCAGCTGAAAGTACTGAATGCTGAGGATGTTACTAAGGACGCGATAGTACCATATCATTCATTGCAAATAAGATCTCTCTAAACATCATACAGTCAAAAAGTTTCTGATCTGGATAACAGTGGCGTGTAACAGTGGCAGGTGCCGGAAGATTTGTGCAAAGGACACTTTACTTACTGTGACTGGAGATTGAGGTGCAGCATAAACAGTCCGCCGCTGGAGTGTTCTTTATTCCCTTTATAAATTAAGGCTTACTTGCGTTCTTTAATGCAATTTGGGGTGTGCATTTCTTTCAAAGAGCGTAGCACACTGTGTATGCACAAAAAGGAGACGAGTGGTGCAAAAACATAATGTGGCACTAAAATAACTTTTGTTGTTGGTGCCACCTACTGAAAGACCTTGCTGCCTCTGCCCCAAATCTTTACATACACATGTGCAACAGAGGTTTCTTGCAAAAATATATCAAAAAGATATGCAGCCATTATTATTTACAAAGGGTATAAATGCCAAAAATGATAAAGATTTTAAAAATCAAAAATCGAAAGACAAATCAGTGTTCAAAATAACAAACCCCCCGCTCAGAGTGCTCTTTCACTGTTCATTTCCTTCCTGAATCTCACTTTCCAGGTGTGTTTAGCCAATGAGAGATCCACATGGCAATCTACATTGATGCAAGCTCTGTGTGTCACAACACTTACCTGTATTTCATGACCAAGCAGATGTGAAGGTGACGTGAATCCTCCCATTCCCTCTTCTTGTCCGCAGTGTTAATCACCAAGGTACCAAAGGTGTTGCACTTTAAAGGCAAGGAGGGGAGAAAGTGGTTTTGGATTTGGAGAGGAAGACACAATCTTCTTGCCTTCCCTTTGTTTTCTTTATTATGGGACGCGGTCTTCTGGGGAATTGTTGAACCTTCAAATTCCTTACCTGTGAACAGTGGAAAGATGGCATTATATTACAAAGCATTTACAATTGAAGTGACATTTAGGGCCTGATTTATACTTTAGCGAAGGGGATACTCCATCACAAAAGTGACGGATATCCCGTGCCTCATATTACAAGTACATTATACTCTATGGCACTTGTAATACAGCAGACAGAATATCCGTCATGTTTGTGACGGAGCATCCCATCTGCTATTGTCTAAATCAAGCCTTTTGTTTTCAATGTGCTATCTTAGGGCCTGATTTAGATCTTGGCGGATGGATTACTCCGTTACAAACGTGACGGATATCCCGTCCACCGTATTACAAGTGCCATAGGATATAATGCACTTGTAATATGGCAGAAGGGATATCCGTCAACCTTGTGGCGGAAAATCCCATCCGCCAAGATCTAAATCAGGCCCTTAATCTCTAAAGTCCCGGGATTTACGAAGATTCATAGCATTAGTATTGTTTCTTCATAAGCGCTTTTGGATCTCCATTTCCTTATAAGGGTTTATTTAGTATATAACACTTCATGTTTTTTGTGTTGTTTTATTTCAAACCCCCAGGATTTTGCGATCTTTCTATTTGCAAAAACATTGCAAAATCAACACTTTTGTAAAAAATCCCCCTATTTTTTCAGGCGTTCTCTCTGACAAAATGTAATTTAAAGAATAAACTGACCTTTTTTTATTGGCTCTGAGTGTGCGCTACCGCTGCACCAAAAAAAGGAGGGTGAGCAACAGGCTAGCTAGTAGTAGAGGTGTGTTATTTTCCTCTGTCATTTTTTTTTCCATTTATAAAGCGCATGGTTACACCCAATGGTGTGTCCCCATGCTATAGATCTAATCTCACAGAAATAGGGAGAAAAAAGGGGGTTCAGTTTCCATAACTGACCGAGAAGAGACCAGGGCTGAGCAGACCTTAAGCAATGCATGTTGGAGTCCTGAATAGCCAAGTTTTAAGTCCCTAATGAATGGTCATTTCCAATGGTTCTGCTCTCAAGTTTGGCGGCAAAGATTTCTAAATCTTGGCCGCCAAATAACTAAAGGACCTGGCCCCCAACCTTGCCTGGAAACACCAATTGCCTTGCAGGTGTGCAGGACCTCTTCCTGTGCAAACAGCCTGTGCCCCCAATTAAGTGCCAGAGAGACTGGAATCTGCTGGTATGTGCATCAATTGGTCTCTTTGCACTCGTTCTATTGTGCCCACTCGTCCGAATAGCAGCCTGCCTCCTGTGGAGCATGCTTCACATGGGACCTGTCCCCCATGCCCCTCACCTGACTCCTCTCCCTCCATGTCTCTCCTTGTCTCCCAACACCTGCTGTCTTTTATTTCCTTTGACTCCCCAAGTCTCCTCTATCCCTACTCTCCTGCTGTGCTGTGGCTAATCTGCTTCCTCCTCTGGCCCCCCCCACGACCCCTGTGCAACCTTCCTGCTGTAATTTATTTTGCTCTCTCCTCCTCACCTTGCAGGTTCTTTGGGCTACCACCCCCCCTCCTGCCCCTGTGCCCTCACACACTTTTCTGCCCTGTGGACTGTGGGGGAAGTAGGTCGTCTGGTGTGAGAGAGAACAGAGGTTTTAAATTGCAATCTGCACTGTGTGCACGAAACATCCTCCTCTTCCAAAGTTTAGTGATGCTGGAAGCTTCATGGTCACAGATTGTGACTTGGCAGAGTCTCCAGCACTGACAACCTGCACAAGCAATTGACATTTTTGTGACAGGAACATTTTCTGCTTACTGCAGAAATACTGCCCACTTTTTAATTTCTGCCCACAAATGTTGCTTTTTTACCATAAACTTTGCTAACCCAGGCCGCAAAATCCTCGTGGGTTTGCTATCATTCAGTTCTCCACAGTAATGGTTTTCACAAACACAACTGCCTTTTCTAGCATTTGAGTTCACTCCTTAAATAAAGAGTTTTTGTGGATAATCAGGAATCAGTACTTCATATTTCTTACATGTGAATGTAGCAACTAACCATGTTGTTCACTTGACTGTATCTGACTTTCTTTTCTTTTGTCCTGAAGGTGACCAAGTAGGCGTGGCTTCAGGGATTCAACTAAAAGCCTGACCCTGGATGAAGAAGACATTCAGATCTCAGCTGAGAACAAAACCCATCATCAACAGGTAAACAGGGACTCAACCAGAAGCCTCCTCTAGTGTTTGTGATTGAAGACTAAGTGGCACAGTGGAGCTTGGGCGCAGTTGACATAGGACTGCACTCAAAATGGCCACCACATCCCATTTGACTCTGAGATCTTGTCTTAGTCTCTTGAAATCTCAGGGTTTTACACACACTGTGCCTAAGACCATGGAGGTTAGCGCAGTCAGACTACCTACTCTTACAAAATACACAAAACTATACCTGGGGCACAAGACACTGCAAGGGCACGGACAAGGGGCAAGAAAATGCTAAATGGGACTATAGTGGTGTGGCAGTGCTGAGGGCCTAATAGGTCATGTAAAGTAATGGGTCACATAGCGCAAACTTACTAAGGGGATTGATGGTCAATAAGTCACCAAAAGATGAGCAAGTTAAACAGGACATAAGACCCTGCTGTCAGAAACAAGGTAAGTGTGAGGCACTGCCATCATGTACTCATTACTGCCGCTCAGGAGTGATTGGATCCAAGAAACTAATGATGGAGCAGCAGCAAAGGTGCAGAAGGTTCTGAGCGCAGCAGATGCACAGGAGACAATTAAGTGTTTCTTGTTGTTGGAGGGAAGGATCAATGTCATAATAATGATGTAAACAATATTGAATCCCAAACATATCAGAAATTAAATATTGTTTACAAAAATATTGCTTTCCTATAATTATCTACTAAATACACAAATAGCGATGACCAAATTATTGCAGTTAAAAATATTAATTTTTACTTCTATCGATAACACAAATATTGGAAACAAAAATATTGCTACCTTTAAATAAACAAATAAAATGACAAATATATCAAAACACATAACATCGACTACATTAATATGGCTAAATATAAGGCCAATAACAGTATTTTGCATTAAACTAAAATAAAAATAAACTCAAAAAGCATTTGTATGTAATCTAACAATATTATAATAATTTTATATCACTAAACTTTAAACACCCAAAAATTATTACATATTTCAATAAATCCAATTATGATTGAACTAAAAATACTTACAACTAATGAAATATAAACATTAAACAAAACTAAATTAATATTTATACATAAATTATACACCCAAAATAACACTAAAAAACAAAATAACAGAAATATATATGCAACATTATAAAATGAACACTAATTAGCGTCCACCATAAAAGGCAATAACTGAGAAAAAAATTCAAACCGAATGAGCACTAACCAATAAAAACAACTGTAAATCAAACTTGCAAATATATGATCAATTAAAATAATATTTTAAAATTAGCACAAAATGTTATCACTTACTAGACCAAAAACTATGAAAGCTGCAAGACAACAATATTCTGACGGATTTCCTACAGAAAATCAGAAAACAGAAGTTGGAAGAAAACTTACAACTACCCTCTAAAGTAATTAAAACATTTAATTAAATAAACTTAAAAATAAATGAATTTTAAAAAAACATTAAATTATAATTAACTGACAAAACACTTTAGAAACTACAGAAAAACTGCAATTGACAAATAAACAAACCCACCAACAAACTCCAGCAACTAAGTACCTGGAAAAAGGCACACAAAAAGGAAGTAAATTTAAAATAGTTCTAAATATCACGTCAACCTTAAATGCAAAAACCAAAACTAAAAGCCCTCAACCCCTACTAATTACCAAGAAACAAATGTTTAAAATAAAACTAAAACAACTTTTTGGGCCTCAAAAGGAAAGGAGTCACCTGATTCACATTATAAAACCTCCAACAGAAAAAAGAAGAAAAGGGACTGCAATGAGTATCAATAATGCAAATGTAAGTATAAAATTGAAACCATTGCCATAATTGTGTGTGTACAATTCAAATGTAAAGTATAATTATTAAACCTTTATTTATTATATTATTAAATTATTTTCAGATATAATGACAGTAAGAGCAAGATACATCACATCACAGAAACGGGAACAGTTACTCTCTAATAGGGCAACACTTACATACAAGAAAGTACAAGCACCGAAAATGTTAATGGGAAATATACAACATATTACTCTAATGCTTGTTATGGGGGGCTACAACAAAAAATGATGTTGTTATTAATGTGAGAGAACATAATTACCCCCAAAGGTAACAGAAATTTAAGTAAGGTATGTACTACAAGATTTAAGAGAGACAAGCACTAGTTACCAATAGCACACTACTAAAATACTAAAAGATATCCTCCCTAAACACATCATAGAATAGCTACCAACTATACCAACCTTGAAATGCTTAATAGCACAAACTGAAAAAGCCACCAATGATACTTCTCCTGCTCCTAGAAGATAACAAGATATCCAGATTCCGACACATAACCACCAGACATAATGAAGAACACTTCCTCCTACATGACAACCTCAATAATGAGAAACACATTATTGTATTTGCTACCGCAGATAACTTATTAAAACTAAGCCAATGTCAAACATGGATGATGGATGGGACATTAAAAATCTGCCCTAAACCATTTAATTAGATATACACCATGCATGATGAATGCCATAACACTAATACACCATTCATATATGCCTTGCTACCTGATAAACACAGTAGCACTAACTTTGAACTACTAAAACACATTACAATTAATATAAACAACTACTCCCCACATAAAATAATTGACTTTCAACAAGCCATGCTACAAACAATACTTAAACTATACCCACACACAGCCATACACGGCTATTACTTCCATTTTAACAAAAGCATTTGGAGACATCTCCAACAATCTGTACTTAGGGGCCTATTACGATGGCGGTCGGTAAACCTCCCCGACCGCTATGGTAACGGGAAAAGACCGCCCGCAAGGCCCGCGACATAACCGCCGGTCGCATTAGGATGTACCTTGCTTGCAATCCGACCGCAGCGGTCGGATCGCGGGCCTTAAGATTGCGGCGGTTACTGCTGCCCGCAGCACCGCAGCGATGTCCAAATAAGCATGTCCTGCATTTCCCTGCACTGGGTGGCAGGCACTGCACAGTGCCTGCCACCTGGTACAGGGACATGTCGGGGGGGACCATGGGTACCCCCCCAGTGCACCCACCCCCCCCAAAAACATTGGGGGCCCGCAACGGGCCCCCGGAATACAATCACTGCATGCCTTTCCATGGCGGTCTGACCGCTGAGGAAAGGCTGGCTACCGCCGGCATCATAATCGTGCCGGCGGAGCCTGCCCTGCACCGCCACCATTATCCCGGTCCTTTTCCGTCCGCAGGGCAGGAGTGCGGATGGCAACCGGCGGAAAAGCGGCGGTCGGTATTTCCCACCGCTGCGGTCACCACCGCCATCCTAATCTGACCGGCGGATTTCTGGCTTGCGATCGCGGGCGGATGTCCACTGCCGGTACAGCGGGCACAACCGCCGGCCCGGTGGTGGACATCCGACCGCCATCGTAATAGACCCCTAATTGTAGAATATGCAATAAACAGTCAATTTGCCTTTGAAATAAAAAACAATGAATACACTAGCCTATGTGCCTGTACCAGAGGTAGCTAACCACTACAACTTACTTATAGAAAGTCCATTCTGACAACAAAACGAAGACACACTAAGGGGCTGCTTGCGAGTTTGGCGCTCCATTGGACTGCCGAACCCATGGTGGCGGTCCCTGGACTGCCGGACGGGGGGTCCACCTGCCATATTACGATTACGGCGGTAGGACCACCACAGGCCTGCCTCAACCTTTGGGGATCATAGATCCTGTGGTGGTGGCACAGCGGTGAGAGGCCCTAATATGCTAGCGGTGCGGCTGCGGCACCGTTGAGCATATTAGGAATTTCCTCACGTCACAGTTTTCATGGCAGTGAGGCCGCCATGAAAACTGTGGTGGTGAGGAAAGAAAGGGGGCCCTACAGGGCTCCCTGTTTCTTTGGGCCATGGGGTGCATGCAGGGGTGTGTGCTTGCATGCCAGTTCCTGCATGGCATTGCAGGAAGTGCCTTTGACGCTCCCACTGCGGTGCCCTTTTTCCGAGGCACTGCCGAGGGACCGCCAAAGAAACGTCCGCCAGACACGGGAAAACTTGGACACAGACGCCAACCCAAATTCCAAATATAATAGTGGAATGTCTATGACAGCACCATGACTCAAGAAGCCAAAATTAACAACGCAGATGAAGGATGGCACAATGTTATCCAATGTACACAAGGGAGAACCCAACATACACTCTTCAAATTCATAGAAGGCCGACAAAAAAAACAAAGCAACCAAGAACTATGAATTGAGCAATCAGTAACCCAAATTAAAAATAAAATTAGCAAACAAACCAGTAGAATGTATGACATGCTACAATGTAAAGTTAAACTCTTTATTAACAACAAAGGAGTACACTACCTAGAATCCATAGTAAACCCCTATTATAAAATACCAAACTATCTACACACTAACCAATACACCTTACTATAGATCCACACCAGCATAACTAAAATATTTTAACTAACTATTAATCAAATTATTTTTATACATCAGTCAAAACAGCATGCAATAAAAATATTTTTAAAAATGATACATGGTGGGGCAGAGTTGAAACCATAAAAATGATGGTCTCCCCCCTAGTAAATTATTTGATAACAATGCTGCCCCTTCTTTTGTCTGAAGATTTCCATCACAAACTAAACAAACTTCTCTCGAACTTCGTATGGAAAGGAAAGAAGGCAAGAATTAGCATGAAGAAACTCAGGCTCCCAAAAAGGCTAGGTGGGGTTAATCTAGCTGATTTTAAGCGCTACCAGTCGGCTTTCCTCACAAGACAGGGCTCTCATTGGCTGACAGCTCCAGTAGGATACACACCTGTATGGCTTGACATTGAGAAATATATCCTTGATGGTATCCCCCCGGCAACCCTCCTAACCATGAATATGAATCGAATTACATGCTCAAGCTCCATCCTCAAAAACACAAAATTCTCCCTCTTGAAAATAGACAAACTACTAGACATCAGTGTTAAGAAATCTAATTTAGAATCCATTTGGTATAATCGCAAAATTCTATATAAAGGATGCACCTTGTACAATGCCACATGAATCAGTAAAGGCATATATTTTCCCCACCAACTCTACGCAGGCACACAACCCCTATCCTTTAAGGACCTGCAGTCCACATATCAACTTGAGCCAATTGAATTCTATTACTTCTTAAAAATAAAAGCTGCCCTAACTAAGGCAAATCTCTCAGCCCTAACACCATCCCTCCCGCAGTATCTCTCAAAAATAAACGCGTTGGGTCACCAGGTCTCCCGAATCTACAAACTACTAAGCCCCCAGCACTCTACACTTAATGAGAAGGCCACAGCCTTTTGGGAATCGAACTCCAAAACCCCGATCTCAGACTCAGATTGGTCCTGGACATGGAACTCAGTATTTAAAAATAAAATCAGTCCGGTGCTATCCCACACAAAGTTCTGGCTCCTACACACTGCATACTGGACACCAGCCCGACTACACAAACACAAAATCCGTGAAGACGATATCTGTTGGAACTGCAATGGAGCAGTGGGAGACTTAGAACACCTACTGACTCTTTGCCCGTGTGTGACTACCTATTGGGATAAAGTCCTTAAATTCATATCTAAACTTTTCCCCCTCGATACAAGCAGGGACCTCCAGGCTCTACTATTTGCTCCTACTAGAGCAGACTCCTTGGGTGATAATGACAAGGCACTCCTTGGCCTACTTCTCACAGCAGCTTTTAAGATAATACTTAACAATTGGAAGGATACTCGCAAATCATCCTTTAAACACTGGCTGAATTGGGTCACTAACCTGCGAGGAGCTGATAATATAGCGCTTCACAACTCCCCGTGGAAGTCCCCGAATAGAGGCATGTGGGAATCCCTTGATCTCTTCTTTGAATCATACAAACCACCGTGAACTGTCTCTTACACTACCCTACGCTTTTACATAATACCAAACGGAGACCCTTCATGACCGACATCTTTACCATACCACTTAGAGGAGCACACATCAAGGATCTCTAACCTTTAATCGCCGTCCATATCTAGCGCGGTGTGATATATCTGTTCTGAGATGTAGTCGAAAGTCTTGCAACCACTAGGCATATGCCAAACGAAATAGCCTTCCCTGCTATCTGTTTCTGCCTTAAGATAAGTACCTTGTGCCATCTATACTATCGTCACTCATGTCATTTTGCTGTCGCAGTGCTGATGGTTTATTCACTTATTCTGTCTCTATCTATGATCTCTAAGATTTGAACTGTGCTGTATTTCCTTTTGCAATCAGTATATTATTTATTTAGTTATTATTTATCTAGCTTTTATTTATTTGCTATATTATATGTATTATACATTGTTTTGCTTCGAACAATCAATAAAAATTTATTGAATTCAAAAAAAAGAAATAACAATTCAGCAAAAAAAAAAAAAATGATACATAAAAATAATGTTAATTAATTAATTACAAATTAGCAAATCATCAACCACAGAGCACAACATGACAAATCAAACCAAATAGAACCAAGTAAATGCAACATATAGAAATAGAAAATAACACAATACAATTATAACAAATATACATACATAATAAAATATAAAATTTCCCACCCACAATTATTAACCTAAATAAAGCATACTATTCTGTAGCTGCAGATCTTTGTCCATATCCATGTTGTCAAAATATAATGTGCCAAAAATATAAAAAATAAATCAAAAAAAGCCCAAAAACATGCAAAAATAAAACAGGTCCTATTTAAATCCAAAGAAACAATCCTAGGTAATAAGGAACCATAAAACCCCTGAAATATTGTAAAAAAGGAGACACTCAAGGAAACCTGTAAAATCAAAGGAACAAGTAATAAAAATATTGGTTTACTAGAAACCAAAATAATTTCCTTTGAAAAAGAAATGCAAATCCATGCGTCCATACAATTACTTTGGATCCATAACTCTGTAAAAAAACATACAATACCAACTCATAGAAAACACTATTTTCAAATATAATATAAACATTACAATCAAAGTATAGTATACAAAACACACAACATAACACAACATTATATAAAATAACAATAGAATACTTCCAAACTATAACTAGGCCTAAAACAGAACGATATTAAAGAAACTAGCACAAAGTATTAATAAAAATAACAAAAACTAAAAACATAACTCTACTAATAACTAGTTTTACATACATCTCCTACCCCTAAATCCCTATAGAAAACCTTAAAAAAGGTGTTAACTTATCTGAAGAACAGCAGCACCTTACTGTGACTCACTCCCAGAAAATGTGTTGAAAATGTACTACAAAAGTAAAGATAGCTATAAAAAAAAATAGCTTCTAAATGAATGCAAAAAAATGACTATCTCCCTATAAAAAACAATGGGACGTTAAATAAAATTGTTAAATTTTTTTTTTAATGTGTACAATTTGTTATAAAAATGTAAAACATATCAACGAATGTTAAATACAAACATACAACAGTAAGGTAAAGTATACAATAAATATTAATCTTTTTTTAATAACATACTGTTGTTTATAATATACTTAAAAAACTACATAAAAGATGTTAAATAAAAAATGTTGTACAAATGTATATATATGAAAAAATGTAAATGTACCATACTTGGAAAAAATAATGTTAAAAATGAAAAATGTCAAACAATGTTGTGAAAGAATATATAACTTGTATTTTATTTGAAATATGTATTTAAAATGTTGTTAAAAAAAAGAATAAAATGTATTTTTTTGTGTTCAAAAGTAGGTTTTAAAGAATATGTATACATATGCATTAAATACATTTTGAAAACAAATAAAAATCACAACCTGTGCCATGCACCTTTTTTTATTACAAAAAATGGAAATATTAATAATATATGTGAAAATGCAATACTTATAGTGTTACATCTAATACTTACTCTTTAAGAAAAAATATTACTATAAAAATGTTATACCATGAAATTATTACACTAACTAATCCTACTTCTACTGAAACCATTAAAGAGACTATTTGCTACACCAAAGAGACCAAAATTACCACTTCACTCCATTGTAACCCATTTAACCAAAGGTGTTGAACACTAAATGGGTGAAATTTACTAATCACACTTCAGTCTCAACCCTTTAGGGGAAGGTGCTGAACACTAAAAGGGTGACATCTACTATTCCCATCTCATCCAAATCATTTAGAGGAAGGTGTTGGACGCTGAGGGCCTTATTACGATGAGGCCCGGAAAGGTCGGAGACTTTCTGAGCCTCATCGTGGTTTCGATTCCAACCGCCTATTTACAATTTAGGCGGTCGGAATTGAAACGGGACGATCATTCTGACTGGCTTCCGACGGGCTCCAGGAGCCCGTCGGCCCGTTGGAGACCGGCCCGTAATCCCAATGGACAGCGTATCCGCCGTTGGGATTACGATGCTCGGTTTCTGACAGGCTTTCCATGCTGGGCTTTCCGACATGGAGAGCCTGTTGGAAAGCGAGTTTGGGGGCCCCTAACAGGGCCCCCTTCTCCTTGCAGCCTCTGGTTGGGGACCGAGGGGGCACCTATGGTGCCCCCCTGTTAATCCCTGCACCGTGTGGCAGGCACCTTGAGGTACCTGCCATGAGCTGCAGGGATTAACACAATCTCCCATTTCACTATTGGAGCTTGTGCTACAGCCGGTTTACGGCCGCAGCACAAACTCCCATAGAGAAATGAGAGTTGGATTGTAATTGCGGTGTCATGACCGCCGACCGGAGGTCGGTCGGTCCCAAGACTGTGATGGTGTCGGTCAGAGGCAACTCCGACTGACATCGTAATCCAGCCCTAAACATATTACACTTACTATTCCCACTCGAACCTAAGCCATGTAGAGAAAGGTGTTGGACACTAAGGGGCCTATTACGATGGCGGTCGGGAAACCTCCCCGACCGCCATGGCAACAGGAAAAGACCGCCCGCAAGGCCCGCAACATAACCGCTGGTCGTATTGCGGTGCTCCTTGCTCGAAATCCGACCGCTGCGGTCGGATCGCGGGCTTTAACATTGCGGCGGTTGCTGATGTATGCAGCACCGCCGCGATGTCAAAAGGAGCATGTCCTGCATTTCCCTGCACTGCGTGGCAGGCACTGCACAGTGCCTGCCACTGGTACATGGAAATGTAGGGGGGGACCATGGGTACCCCCCAGCGCACCCACCCCCCCAACACATTGGGGGCCCGCAACGGGCCCCCGGAAGACAATCTCTGCATGCCTTTCAATGGCGGTCTGACCGCTGAGGAAAGGCTGGCTACCGCCGGCATCATAATCCTGCCGGTGGAGCCTGCTCTGCACCACCACCATTATCCTTGTCCTGCTCCGTCCGCCAGGCAGCAGTGCGGATGGCAACCAGTGGAAAAGCGGCAGTCGGAATTTCCCACCTCCGCGGTCACCACCGCCATCCTAATTTGACCAGCGGATTTCTGGCTTGCGATCGCGGGCGGATGTCCATCGCCGGCCCGGCGGTGGACATCCGACCGCCATCGTAATAGACCCCTAAGGGCCTGATTCCGATGCGGTTAGGAAAGCATTCCCACCTAGGGCCCGATTCCGATGAGGTTGGGAAGGCCTCCTAATGACATTTGCTCCTTCCGAATCGGATCGGGAATGTGTCTTCTCAACAGAGGGCCAGATTACGATGCGGTTAGGAACATAGGCTCCCATAGAAGTCAATGTGAGTCCAACCAAATCGTATCTGGAAGCATCCGGATGCATCATGCTCGGTCGGTCGGACTCTCCCGATCCGAGTCGGTTGGAAACCATTTTCAAACCGATTAGATCGGGAAGATTTCCTAACCGCATCAGAATCTGGCCCTAAATGGTTAACATTTACTATTCGCACTCCAAACCAAGCCATTTAGGGGAAGGTGTTGGACAATAAAAATATAACAATTACTATTCCCACTCCAATCTATCCCTTATAGGAGAAAGCATTGGACACTAAAGGTGTAACATTTACTATTCCCACTCCAATCTAAGGGTCTGATTACGAGTTTGGCGGTGCGGGAGCGGGGCAGCACGCCACCGCCCTTCTCCTGCACTGCCAAACTTGACCGCCACCTGCCCGCCCGCCAGATTACAAGTTTCCCATTGTCTGGTGGGCAGGCCTTTGGCGTTCCAGCGGCGGTGCCTTAAAAGGCACCACATTGGGAACGCCAAAGCAAGTTCCTGCTTGGCATGGACTGTTAAGTCCATGCCATGCAGGAACTGGGCATGCATGCAGACAGGGAGGCACACCATGTGTCCCCCTGCATGCATCCCCATTGCTTGAGGCACCAGGGGGACCTTTAGGGCTGCCTTAGTTTCCTCACCGCCAGCAGTTTCATGGCATGAGACCACTGGCAGTGAGGAAACTCGTAATATGCTTGGCGGTGACACAGCGACCCTGCCAAGCATATTGCTGCCTCACACTGCCATGCTACCGCTAGGGATCGCGGTTCCCTGGCGGTTGCGGCGATGCCATGGAGGTCCGATCGCCGTAGTTGTAATACGGCATTCGGACCACTGGTGCGGCGGTCCCCGACCGCCACCGCACATCCACCATGGGTTCGGGGTCCGCTGGACCGCCGAACTCATAATCAGGCCCTAAGCCATTTAGGGGAAGATGTACCCTAAAGAGGGGACATTTACTATTCCCACTCCAATCTAAACCATTTAAGGGAAAGTGTGGCCACTAAAGGGGTAATTTACTATTCACATTCCAATCTCAATAATTTAGGGGAAGGCGTTGAACACTAAAGAGTGACATTTACTATTACCACTCCAATCTAAACCATTTAGGGGAAGGCTTTGGGCACTAACTGGGTGACATTTACTATTCCCACTCCAATATAAGCCTTTTAGGTAAAGGTGTTGGACAGTAAAGGGTTAACATTTACTATACCCACTCAAATACAAACCATTTAGGGGAAAGTGTTGGGCGCTAAAGGAGTGACATTTACTTTTCCCACTACAATTTTAACCGTTAAGTGGAAGGTGTTGGACACTAAAGGGAATCTAAGCCCTGTAGGGGAAGGCATTGAACATTAAAGGGGTGGCATTTACTATTCCCACTCCAATCTAAGCCATGTAGTGGAAGAAGTTGGACACTTAAAGGTTGATATTAACTATTTTCACTTCAGTCTAAACCATTTAATAGAAGGTGTGAGACACTAAAGGGCTAAAATGTAATGTTCCCAGTCAAAATAAAACCATTTAGAGGAACGAATTGGACACAAAAGGGGTGACATTTACTATTCCCACTAAAGTCTAAACCACTTAAGAAAAGTTATTTGAGAGTAAAGGGGTGAAAGTTACTTTTTCCACTCCTATCTAATAAATCTTGCAAATATAATTAACAACAAAAAATCAGAACATATAAATGTATAAAAATATATTTAAAAACATTAAATATTGTTAATATTTCTAAAAATGTATTAGTAAACATAATAGCTAGTATATAACATATTAACATAAAATAATAAAATGAGCAAACAACATACATTAATAATAAATTATGTACAAATAAAAAAGTTAATAACTATAATACATATACAATGTACAATCAATCTCCATTATACACATCGATAATTTTAAATATTTAAAAAATGATCTAAGTAGGCATAATACAAACAAATTATTTAGTAAACAATTAAAAATAACATGTATTTTACATTTTCAAAAATTAAGGGCCTCATTATGATGTCGGTGGAACCGCCACCGACAGGCCGTCGGTGGCAGTCCCATCGACATTCAGGCCATCGGTCTGACCGCCGCATGACGATGCAGACGGTCAGACCGTGGCGGTCTAGGGGACAGACCGCCGCCTCCAACAGGATCAAGGATCCCGTCGGGGCAACGGCTGAACTCCTGTCCCTACCATGAGGGCGGTGCCTGCGCGGGCACCGCCATAGGGATTAGGATGTCCCTTTTCATGGCGGTCCCACTGTCCCCTGTGGGCCACTGATAAGTGGCCTGGGGGGCAAATGTAGTGCCCCCCCCACACATCCATGCACCGTGTGCCAGGGACCACATGGTGCATGGCACACAGTGCATGGATGTTCACTAAGTGCCTTTTACTACTGCAGCTTGTGCTACGGCCCTTTTCCTGGGCCGCAGCGCCACCCGCAGAAGAAATAGGCACTTTCCAACTGACTTCACAATGGTCCTATCATGATAGGGCAGGTGGGACCGCAGACTCATTGACGGGCGCTCACCTGCCTGCGGCAGTCGGGCGCTTGTCCGACCACCATTGTAATCAGGCCCTAAGTATTATAACAAAAACTATAATACTATACATTATTTAAATAGATTTAGCATAAATTCCATTTTCCACGGCATACGTAGATACAAAATCAATCAGGTGACAATATTAAGTAAATAGCATTTATAATAAATGATGTAAATATATATGTCTACAGATTAATAATGATGTTAAAAAAATCAATTATTAACTAATATAGCATTCAATTATTTGTAACCGCTACAATTAAATCAAATTGTATTACATTATTTTAATTCAATTACAATTTTATACAACATTTTTTTGTTTACAAAAAATTATAAGTTAACAAACAAATAAATGAAATTGGAAATTTTGTTTGTAAAACATAAACACATAAATGTCATAATAATTTTTTTTAATATAATAATAGTTAAAATAATATATAAAATACACAATTACAAAAATTGCCAACAAAAACATATTTCATTTATTAAACTGAAATATACAGAACGTATAAAAATGATAACAAAAATGTATTAAATATTACAAGTTAAATTACAAATGTATATAACAAATATACCAAAGATTATTTATAATAAATAATAAAAAAACAATATTTCTAAACAAACAATATTTTTTTAATGTAATTTATTAAACAAATCTAGATTTACAAACAAATTATTATTCACATATTTTAGTAATCTTCCCAACCTTTTCCCCTATAAATCCAGCATTCCACTCCTATAAGATAATAACATACATTATTTATTACATTATTATACATAATACTTAAAAACATATTTATAATTTTTACAATTTGCAAAAAAAAGAACATAAATATTATTATCAAAATTAACATACAAATACTACCAAAAAACAATAAATAACCCATAAAAACAATATTATATGCAATTATATTTTACAAAACAATGTTTTTTAAAAGAACTTTACAAATAACACTTAAACGGATATTTTTAACTTATATATTATTGTCCGCGATATTTTTCACATCACAATATTCTTGGCATGATATTTATGTGCCATGATATTTTTTTATTCAATATTTTGTCCAAACTCCGGATTGGAGGAGTGAAGCCTATGAGTAAGTGAGTGTGTGCATGTGTGTGTGTGTGTGTGTGCGTGTGTGTGAGTGGTGTGAGAGAGACTGCCAGTGTATGCAGATGCACGTGGAAGTTTGTGTGTGTAGCACAGTATGAATGTGTCTAGTGCTGCTATGGCCTGGCAGCCTCCTTACAACTGGCATCTGTAACCAACATCAGTATGGATAATGTATGACTGTTTCTAGTTCATAATGGCAACTGTTCTAGTGTCTCTTATTAAGCACAATCCTTGCAATGTCTCAATACGCATTGTACCCTCAAGAAGTCAAGTTTGGAGTTTTCCAGCTTCTATCAGTCAGGCGCTAGGGTTGTGCTTCTCCAGCTCTAGTGTTTCTGCACACAAGGTATGGAGAGAGGCCATTCTGACTGCCCCAGCCCTGACAATCCCAGCGTCGCATGTCTCTGCCGCTGTGTGCAGGGTTGCGTCTCGGATTCTGGGTAGGAAAAGACTGCATCCACTTGCTCCTGCCTTCTTTTGAGGATCTTCTTTAAGCCCACATCTCAAGCCCACCACATATGAAAAAGAAAGAACCCACCCCATGTCACCACAGTGACCTTGTTGGGGATTGAGAGGAAACAGCTGGATACAGGTGCAAGTCTTTTTAGTGTCAAGCCGTCAAAGACACTTCTGACCGTGGTTGAGATTCTTCATAGTGGTAAGCCAACCAAAGCACTTCTTCTTCCAGGGATGGCTCCAATGAACACAATTAAAATATTCTTAGCCAAGCAATCAAAAGTGTTTCTTTGTAGTCACTACTGCCACTACAGCTGATTTATGCCATCCTTCATGTACCGATCTGAAGAGATTATAGTGCCCTCACGCAAACCGATTTAAGGAGAATGAGTTGCCTCAGTGCGGGGCACACAGCAGTAGGACCTGCGTCAGAAGTTCTCAACACATGACCTGGCAATGCCGTGCTTCCCTGGGCTACAGCAGGCCAACCTCCAATCTTTCCTGCACGGCTCTTTCAGGCCTTCTTCTAGGCAACCGTTGTTTGTGCAAGGATACCTACAGGATCCCTCTCTATCAGTCAGTTTGCTCCTTCTTTCAAAGTAGTTCAAGGCAGTTTCTTCCAGTAGGATGCAGAATGTCCAAATTCCTTCCTGTTTCTGAACCTGACAATGGGGAATTGGCAGTCAGTGACCCCGTACGTGAGGCACAAATATCTTTCTCAGACTCTCCTGGTGTGGGACCCTTGATACTGGTTTATAGGAAATCCTCACACACTGAGGTTGCTGCTCTGAACAGTTTGCAGAGAGAGATTGTGGATTTCTTAAGCCCAAATCTGGGACTGGTTTTGGCCAGTTGCTGTCTTTTTGCATCTTTCTTTCAGACTGGTCATGGCATAATATTTGTCCTCTAGTATCATCAGGAAGGAGGGGTGAGGCTGGGAGTTTCCTGTCAGGGACACCTAGAGTAGAGGCACAAAAAGAGACATGCTTCTTCACTTAGCTACCTCACGTGTTTAGAGTAACACCTCTGAGGAAGAATGGAATAGGAAGGACAATTAATCTCTCTATACTTCAAAAATCTGCTCGGTCCCCTAACCTCCACACCCTAAAGGCTACTCCACTTCAAAGGACCTTTTAAAGAGTCCTGCAATTCAAATTGCTGTATGGCAGGCTCCCTCCATCCTGTTTACCATGCACAAAAAGTATATCAAAATGGATTCCTCTGTTGTTACATTAAAACAAAGCACACAGGAGCCATGCTTATCCTACTACACATATCTAGTGTGAACATACATGCAACATCCATGACCCACATGGACAAAGTGAAGCACCTTGTTAAAAGGGACTGGTTGACTGTTTTAAACAGGAGCAGTCAGTATACAACTCTCCATGTGCAGGCAACAGGTAAACAGGCCTGCCCTGTAGTTAAATCAGTTACTGTCACCATCAGTCCTCTACTGCCCAGTGAACTGATCAAAGTCATGTACGGAAAAGGTGAGGAATGCTTGGTGTGCCCCACTAGTCCTCAGAGCTCAGCTCTGTGCTTCAGTCGGGTCCACATTGGCCCTCAGTGTAACTGTGCGATTGTAGTATTAACTGAGGCCAAAAAAATTAAAAATATCCAGACTCATTACATAAGGAGCTCAGGCTATGAGTGGCTGCTCTCCAGAGCCATGGATGGGACATATCTGCTCCTAGGGACAAAATGTGCATTTACCAAAAATAGGTAGTGGGAATTTGGAGGCAGAAATCATGTGGAGTGAGGAATGAGTGTGTGTGTGTGTGTGTGTGTGTGTGAGTGTGTGTGTGTGTGTGTGTGAGAGAGTGAGAGAGAGAGCGCTATATATATATATATATATTCTCTCTAGATAGATAGATAGATAGATAGATAGATAGATAGAATGAATGTTGGCAACCATATAAACCCTGACATATGAGACCACCCATGGCATCCGATGGGTCCATTAATGTGTATTACTAGGACCCCCTGCTAACTAATTTAGATTCCTAGGGCAGGGCAATAATACATTTAAGGGTAAATCCCTAGGCAGTCAAGTGGTCACAACAACATTTAGAGACTCATAATGAACCAGAACATCATATGAAAAAACTCAGTGTAAGAGCAAAAGTTCGCTAAAACATCATTGATTTTATTCTCATTTTTTAAAAACATATCTCTTTTGTCAAAAGTGAAAACAATGAACAATAAACATCAACCATCCTAATGATGGTAAAATATAAATGACAAAACATATGAAACATGACCATCAATCAGATTAGTGGCCTATGATTCAATTATCTAGACATGATACTATAATCTTAATTATGAAAGGATGGCAGGGGGGCGTGGCTAGCCAGCCATCATGGCGGACGCAGGACTTTAGCGCTCCGGCCATCATCCCCTTGTTATCCGGAATTTCTCCTTCAATTGGTGCCATCTGCTCTGGAAAACGGCGGGGCTGTATCGCTGGGGTGCTGCTGATCTGAAGCAGACCCGATAAGTGCCATTTCGTCGCCGCGCAACCGAGTGGCGACAGCAACGGGGTGAGCGGCCCGAGCACGGAAAGGCTGAGTGGAGACGGCGCGGTGCGAGCCGCGTCAGTTTGCCTGTGTCGCTGCTGCGACTCCCGCTTGCGGCGGACCCGGGGCGGTGGACACGCCTGGCTGCCTGCCGGGTATCGGAGTTGTGTGGGCAGCGAGGGAGCAGAGACCCGCAAAGAGGCGGACCGCATCTGGGGAGCAGAGACCTGCGAAGAGGCTGACCTTGGCACTGAGCTGAGCTGCGGGGTGCGCCCATCCGCCCGATCTGAGGCTGCTGGCTCCGAGTGCAGGGGCGGCTCGATGAGGTGAGGAGGCACCCACCTCTTTGTGGTGTTACTAGACGGCGGCCTAAGCAACTGTGGCGTCTGCAGGTAAGACGGCGCTGCGCTGAAGCGGTGTGGCCGGCCCCTTCGTGCCGAGTCAAGCTGCGGAGTGTTTGACCGAAGTGGAGACCCCTGACAGAAGAGGGGGCGGCTACGCGAGGGCATGGCTGCACCGGCGCGACGGCCCTGATAATCCGCCTGGGAGGCCACGATACCCTACAGCCGGAGAGCGAATCCTGCTGGGGGCGCTGTGATCTGACCCCCCCCCCAAAAAATGCAGAACACTGGGGTAGTAATCTGTGCCCCGCGCTGGGCGCCTGCGCCTCTCGTCGGTGAACTTGCCCTGCGGTGAGTGCTTTGGGCCTGTTTCATGCCCGGAGGCCTGGACTGAAACTGCCGGCGAGAACTGTGAGTGTGGCCGGCCTGCTCGGACCTGGCGGCTGTCCTTCCCCCCCCCCTGCTGAGACGCAGCCGGTGAGTGCGCGCTGCCTGGCCTAGACGTGTGGACCTGACTGCCCGGCCATTGACGGGCGCGGTGCTGCGGGGTGGGGGCACCGAGGAAGTGGAACTTACCTCTGGATCTAGCTGCGGTGCGGCAGCGTATGCCTCCCTGGGCCCGGTGGCCTGCCGCGGCGGCACCAGGAGGGACCCCAGAGTCGTCTATCTAGAGACCTGTAGCGGTGCTGTGGCAGCGATCGGTGGCCGCTGCTGGTGTGAGTGGTGGCGGGGGCCGGTCGCTGGGAACTGGTCTGCTCTGCCGCTGCCCCCCCCCCCTCTCCCTGCTTCGGCACGGCAGCCTGTGGTCGCGAGGGCTTGCGAGACCTACTGTTGGAGCGGGACGCTGGGAGGAGGTGAGAAGACCTTCCATTGTGCGGCGCTTGGGCCTACCGCGCGGCCTGATTTCCTGGGGACGTTCTAGCAGTGTTGTGGCGGGAGTTGACGCACGCCTGCTGCGGCCGACGCAGGCACCGGGTGCTCTCCATCCACCTCATTGCTGAATAGACATTGAGGCGCACGCGGCGACAGGTAGCCTGAGCAGCCCCTTTGCCTTCTGGTCAGCTGCGAATGTCAACTGCGCAGCAACTAGTGATGGGCCGCATACAAGCCAAGATACAGCAGGGGCCGCCGCGGGCGGGCAGCGCGGATTCTCCCCGCCACAAAGAAGGGGAGGGCACCGAGTCGTCGACTGCGGCTCTAGCCGCTAAGATGGACACAGTCTTGGCAGCGGTGGAAAAGATCGGGTCTTTGGAACACACCAGAGCCTTCCTGGAGACGAGAATTGATAAAGTCACTGCGGACTTCACGCTGCTGCACGCAGACCACCGGAAATTGACTGAGAAGGTTACCCTTCACGGCCAGACCCTACAGGAACTACAGCCAGTCACCCATAGCCACGCGGCTGCACTGCAAGATATGCTAGACCGAATACATGTGCTGGAAGATAGAGTTGAGGACGCGGAGGGACGCTCCCGCCGCAACAATGTTCGCGTGGTGGGTCTTCCGGAGGGAGAAGAAGGGCGAAACCCAGAACAGTATGTGGAGAACTGGTTAAGAGACATTCTACCCCAAGGAGCACTGTCGTCGCAGTTTACGGTGGAGCGTGCGCACCGAGTACCGACGCAGAGGCCCCGACCGGGGGCTAGGCCACGCCGGTTCCTTTTTAAACTACTCAATTACCGAGACAGGGATACAGTACTACGTGAAACACGCAAGTTGGAACACCTCAAAGTAGGAGGCAGCCAGGTCATGTTGTTCCCTGACTATACGGCGTTAGTGCAGCGGCGCAGAGGCAACTATATGGCAGTGAAGCGTCAACTTCGAGATCTGGGTCTGCCCTACTCTCTACTATTCCCGGCTCGACTACGAGTGGTGACGAAGGGAGGGACCCGCTTCTTTGATTCTCCGGCGGATGCATGGGACTGGCTAGAGGAGTCCGGACTGTGGAAGGGACCTCGCCCATCGGTCCCAGATGCTGGCGGCCTGGCAGGTGGCAGACCATGGCGACGAGGAAAGCGGGCGACACGCAGGAGAGCGAACCTGGGGCCGGCGGCGCCAAGCCCGGAGAAGATCAGACAGGAAAGACAAGAAGCCCTAGAGGCGGTTGCCACACTCGGACCGGCGCGCGGCAGGGATGGACTCACAGCGGGCTCTCCGGACTTGACAGCGGACAGCGGCTCATAGTCCCCTGCAACAGTGGACTCTGAAGATCTGGATCAACCAGTGGTCACTCCGCAGACCACGGACGATATAATCTGATGGGACACTGCCATGCTGGACTATATCATAAGCAGTTCACGCAAGTATTGTCTTAAATTGTGCTGGTTATGTATGCCCTTCACTCGACACAGTTAACACGGGGCGGCACAGCTATTGCAGACAATGTGCAAGATACAACACATAACACCCAGATGGCTGTGGCCGCTTTGACACGTCATACCCCACGCGCCGTCACGACATATAGAGATAGGGGAAATGTTGCTCTTTCAAGCCACACACTGCGCCCTACAATGAATCGGAGACTTATTTTGATGGCACCGCTTACAGCAGAGACAGGGAGGGGTACGCTACGACATAACACCGTCTGCTCCCACGACCCCTCCAGACAGCTTGCTGGAATAGTCTAACATCCTACATTGTTAAGGACGTTTGGACGGCTCTCTCTGCAGAGTTCGCCCCCACTGTTATGAGGTTTGACGTTGAATCTTTGGTTATGTTAAGACAGGCCGGTACACATCTACCCACCCCCGTAACAGGCACAATTTCACGACAACTCCTCCCGTCACTCCAAATGCTTTCCCATGCTAACAATGATGTGCACTAACATAATGACATGGAATATACGTGGCATGCATATGACCGCGCGCCGCTATTCAGTCTTTGCTTACCTCCAGCGTCACCAGGTGGGCATCGCCCTCTTACAGGAAACGCACATGACGCAGGTAGAACTGGACAAACTGCGTAGACGCTGGCGGGGACAGGTACATGGAACAGTGTATTCAGCACACGCGCGGGGCACGTTAATATGGGTTAGGGCGGGCATCCCGTTTATCTGTGAAGGGTTGGTAAATGATCAGGAGGGTAGATATTCCTTAGTCAAGGGGAGACTCAATGGTCAGGTAATCTTACTGGGTTCACTATATGCCCCAAATGTGGACCAGTCCTCATTTCAGGAGCGGTTGACGCAGGTATTGTCCCCCTATGCAGGATTGCCCTGGCTTCTAGGGGGGGACTTTAATTCGGTACTTGATGTTGATGCAGACAGGTCCTTTCCCCCTCTCCGCAGCACCTCTGCTGTGTCTAATGCTCGCGCGGATTGGCTCACACACTGGACATTATTAGACATGTGGCGAGTGCTCAACCCCACTGAGCGCATTTATTCCTTCTATTCGGCGGTGCACGACTTGCATGTGCGAATAGATAGAGTGGTGGGATCCCAATCCCTGCTCCCGTTGGTCACGAAATTGGAGTACCTAGGTCGGACACACTCCGATCACAACCCTCTATGGCTTCAACTGAGTTGGGAAGCCGACCGCCCTCCCATACCTACATGGCGCCTTCAAACGGCCGCATTAGAAGACCTGGACTTCCGTTCCTCACTAGGGACGGCCATTCTAACATATTTTGAACTTAATGAAGGCACGGCGAGTAATGCGCTAGTGGAGTGGGACGCTTTCAAAACAGCGATTAGAGGCCACTGCTTGGGGGCCACGTGGAACATACGAAAACAATTGTCAATATCGTTAACAAAGATAGAGTCCCAGCTCCTGCAATATGAGCGCGATGAAGGGAGGGGTAATGATTCGGGCCGGCTGCGAGGGTTGCGAGACCAACATACAGAATTGCTGGAGAGGCTGAGATGCCACAACTATCAGCCCATACAGCCCGCACACACGCCTCGGCTGATAGAGCGGGCCGTTTGCTTGCCTGGCTGCTGAGGCAGGAATGAGCCCATGCTCCGATTGGAGCTATAGGTACGTTGGAGGGGACTCTTGTGTATACGCAGCGGGAGATCCATAAGGCTTTCACAGACCACTACGCCCAACTATACCAGTCTGGAGGGCGCTGCTCTGGTCAGGGGCTGGAGCGCTTCCTCGACTCTGCCCGGTTACCTACCGCTTCGGTCGAACATCAGGAGGCGCTCAATAGCCCGCTCACCCTGGAGGAGATCGGTGAAGCGATCGGATCTATGGCATCTGGGAAGACGCCGGGGCCGGATGGCCTGCCTGCTGAATACTACAAGGCCTACCGGGAGACCCTTGTGCAACGCCTACATGCGCTGTACACCACAGCACTAGAGGAACAGAAGTTGCCTCCCTCATTACAAGAGGCATATCTAGTATCTCTCCTGAAACCGGATAGGGATCCCACGGCACTGGGTTCGTATCGGCCCTTAGCCCTCCTCAACACCGACTATAAAATACTTGCTAAGTTGTTAGCGGTCCGACTAGCGCCGGTCGTTCCGGAATTGGTTCACGTTGACCAAAATGGCTTTGTGCCCGCGCGGAGCACCTCCCTGAATCTCCGACGATTTTTCAGGGTAGCAACGGATGCACTGCAGAGGTGGCCCAGAGCCGGGTGTCTTCTGTTGGACTTGGAAAAGGCTTTCGATTGCCTAGACTGGGGCTATCTGTCGGCGGTGTTGATGCGGTATGATCTGGGCCTGGGGTTTCTCCAGATGGTTGACCTCCTTTACAAAAGTTCGGCGGTCCGCGTGCGGTTGGGGCCACACATATCAGACGCTATACCAGTGCGCAGGGGTACAAGACAAGGGTGCCCCCTATCCCCGCTCCTGTTCGCGCTCGCCATAGAGCCTTTAGCGGCAGTAATGCGTGAGACGCTGGGAATGGGTATCCCTCTTGGAGACGCGGTACACCAAGTGTCGCTCTACGCAGATGACCTACTAGTCTACGTGAAAGACGTTGACAACATACCTGATCAGTTGGCACACCTGTTGCTGAACTTTGCCGCGGTCTCGGGATTGCGAGTGAACGCTGGAAAGTCATGCATCTACGCGTTCGACGAGGGGGGTCATAACCCACATTATATCCTCAACGGTGCGGAGGTGCAATGGAAAGAGTGTACCTTCCGCTATCTAGGGATCCAGATATATCGCCAGCAGAGAGATTTATTTGACGGTAATCTGGGGAGGGCCTTAACCGCGATCCGGTCGCAGATGAGATTTTGGAGTACGCACCCACTGACGGTCACTGGTAGAGTAGCATTGACCAAAATGGTGATTCTTCCCCGGCTCCTGTATTATTTCACTAATCTGCCCCTTTATGTCCCAGCTGCTTTCTTCGCTTCCTTTGCCAGAATGCTGAGGGATTTTTTGTGGGAGAGCTCCCGACACAGGATAACGCTAGGAAAACTGTACCTTCCTACTGACCAGGGAGGCCTGGCTGCGCCCTGCCTTGAGCACTACTATTTAGCCGCCCAGATGCAGTGGATAGCCCGATGGCTTGCGGACAGGAACCGGGAGGACACAGCGACCTCGCTGCCACCTTACACACTTGAGCAAATAATCAGGCTTTTCCATCCTGCTACTAGAGCTGCAGCGCCAAAGCCGTTACTACTAGCAGTAGCGTACAAATGCTATCGCAGATGTTTATATATCACTAGGACCCTTGTGCCTTATGCACCGGCTATACCATTAGAGGGCTCTCCTTGTGGGACAGCGGTTCTCACATCCCTGGCGATTGCAGACTGGCAGGAAGCTGACATACAGACGCTGGGCGACCTGTATCGAGATGGGGTACTTATCCCATATATGACACTAGTGGAAGAAGAGGGGCTCCCGCGGGGGCGATTCCTTACACACCGCTCATTGGTAGAGACGCTAACATCTAAATGGGGAGACATAACTGCTGAGCCCACTCAGCATCTTACTATCCAGTATTTACATGTTATGGGGCAGGGGCGCCACCTGGTGCGCTGGTTTGCGGCGTCGCTCCGACTCCATACGGCGCTCAGTCTAGCGGCACTTCGGCGTAAGTGGGAACTGGACTTGGGGAGACAAATGGCGGACAAAGAGTGGGCGCGGATGCTTGGCAGCCCGGTACACATACCGCGCAATGTACGATTTCGCCAGATACAGTTGTTTATCGTCCACAGGGCATATCTCACTCCTGAGACAATCAATAGGTATTTTCATCGCACAGATGCGGTATGCCCACGATGTGCTGAGCTTGGGGCTGGGTTGATACACATGTTATGGAGTTGTTCTAAATTGCTAGCATACTGGCGTGAGGTAGGCAGACTGTTACACACCTGCACAGGTCGTGATATACCCTTTGACTGGACTGTATACCTTCTACACCACTTCCGCAGGACTCCAGCCTTGAAAGCCACATCTCGATTTCTTGACCTGGGGATTGTGGTCGCTAAGCGCCTCCTAACTAAGCGATGGAAAGCAGTGGACCCGCCACACATACGCGCATGGATCTTTTCATTGCTGGCCTGGGCTAAAGCAGAGGGGATTGCCATACAACGGGAGGAAACACTAGGGCTGCGCAAGGAGCCCATGGCGGCTCAGTGGGGGGGCATGCTTCAGACACTACAACACACAGAGGAGGGGACTCCCGGGGGCTGCACCGCACAGGAGAGTCCCGACCAGATAGGGGACGCCATACACCACGTACACCCCTGATACCAAGCCGCGGTATTCCATGAACACAAACACATTACCGAGGCGCACATGTGGGAATGGAGTTGGCAGCGAGTAGGGGTACATAACAAGTCGCCAAGTAATAGCTAGGGATGCATGTACGGGAGGGACGTGAAACAGGTTGTCACTTATGTACCGGTCACTGTTGTTGTTATTGTTTAACTGGTTCCTAAAAATCGTCATCTGTTGGATAGGCCGAGGTGAAAGTGCTGAAAGAACTGACATGGGATACCATCGCTAAGATGCTACCAAGTGTTCACACTGTGTCTATACCCATTTCACCATTGCCTAAATGATTGCATACTGAGGCCTTTCCACATGGGAGGACTCTCTCTGTTGTTCTTGCATGTCCTGCATTGCAGTGGAGAAATGTAAGTTCTGTTTTTGATTAACGGTGGCATTGGGGGACTGCGACCCAAACGTCCGGCATATCTGTACTGTAATGTGAAATAAACTCAATAAAAACAGATTTAATTAAAAAAAAATGAAAGGATGGCATTATTGTGGCTATGTGATGGATCTTCAACGCGCGTTTCGGAGCTCTATGCTCCTTCATCAGGGAAGCCACACCTTTATCAAGGATCAGAGTGAGATTGTCCGCCTTCTTTTCGTGTAGATCGTGGCGTGTTTGGATATTAGAAGAAGGCACCTTGATTCTGATGAAATGTAGTAAGACGCCGGGAACATGTGTCTCACACTCTCATATGTTTTCTTGATTTAAGATATAGGATCACTTGTAATGGAGATCTAGGAGTTTTCTATGGGGGTGCCACTTCCATGTGCGCCTTGATTTAAATAGTGGGAGATATGAATGTCAAAAAGTCCGTGCAAAGTATCCTGCTTCCTTTCAGACTCGTAGCTTCAACTGCTGAGCTTCTCTTACGATATCACCAATCACCAATCCGATGGGTCCATCCCTGGTATAATGCTGACCCTGGCATCCACTTTGGTATTGTGTGGACATCATTGGCATTAGGTAGACAATCTCTGGCATCAGTTAGTGCACATCTTGCTGGCGAAATGATGGCCATTGTTGCCATATTGGGTACATTCCTGTCATGATTGTGGCCATGTACCTTGCCTATGGCACCATAATCCCTTGAGAAAGTACGGAACCCTCACTTTATGCAGTTACATCCCTACAGCCTGCCTCAACAATATATGTGAACGGATGGTTGTCACCGGGACTCCTGCATTTCTTTACTTAAAATTGCATTGGGGATTGCATTGCAATGCAAACTGACCGTTTGTTAGGAGTCTTTCACCTCTAGATGGACTGTATTGTGAGCCTTTCATGTCTAGGGAGACTGGTTTATAAACATTACGTCGCTTGGTACTCTAAGAGCCTTTCATCTAAGGTACACACGTTCGAGCTGTGAAAGGATATATGTTAAATGTTAGAGGTTAACTAAAAGGTTAAGGAATTGCGGGACTGGCTGAGCACTTCTCTATCTCTTCTTTGTCATCCCTCAACTCTTCAACGTATAGGGGAAAAGGGAAGAAGACAGTTTCCACCTGGTGTGTGGAAAACTGCTAAATGAGGGGCCACTTGCATTTTCCAACAGAGATGCGTAAAATGGTTCAAGTGTGCTAGGAAAGGGTCAATGGTATTCAATATGGCTAGGGAGTCACCAATGTCCCATGGATACCTACCCCTACCACAAAAACCATCCATGTCAATGACAAAGCCTGAGACCAGCTCTTTTGGGTTAGGGGTCATAAGACCCCCCCGGCCGTATTTATTTTACACACAAACATTTTTAGACATTAACATTTTTGCGCAGTAACCACATTATTTACATCTTGTTTACAAGTGAGACACCATAGACTAGCCCCTTGTTGTTCTTGTTTCAGAATAACAGTGTTTGAACACATGCCAAAACTCATAGACAAGAGCTCCCTGACTCGATCTTTATATAACATGTAACACTAGTAATATATATATATATATATATATATATATATATATATATATATATATATATATATTGATACCAATCCTGGCAGCGACGAACAGACAGGCACTGACTCCGTGAGATGATGACAAGGAAGAGGTTTATTTCTCCATCAACAACCTAGACGCGTTTCGACGGCGTACCGCCTTGATCACTACATCAGGTACACTCTGTCTAGCAGTATATATGCTTGTCACTCACTAGTGGTTGCCACAGCAACCTGTAATTCAACAATAGACATAGAAGTTACCCACGACTCTAATGTCTATGACTGTGCACATTTTTCACATAAGAAAAAAGAAAAGTTAAATAAAATAAAATAAAATACCAAACAATTTAAGAAAGACAATATTATTGTTAAGGAAAAATTTCCCTTTACCACAACATTAAATTTAAAAATAAAATAGAAAAAATAAATAAAATAGATAAATGTCCTCCTTAAATATAGAAACAGTGAGCCTATATTAGAACATAAATTAGACATAGAAAAATATCTAATATACTTAGGTTGTATCGATTGAAAAATTAATTACATTAATATGTAATGGCGCACGGACTAATAAATTGTTAAAATAGTGCAAACAGGCTAAGACATTTGGTAGGTTAGGTTCGAAAAAGAAACTAATGTGCCATACCTTGTAAGGTATAGTTGACTATTAACAAAATGTGTCACTAATCTCTTGGCATTTAATATATGCAGTATTAAATGATACCGAGCCAAGGAACATGAGTAAAACAAACATTCCATCTCGCCCAAGTGGGCCGAAAGCAAGAATCTTGTTTGCACAAAGATAAATATGATGTATGACTTGGACAGGCGCCATATGCACTAGTGAAACCTAAGAATATATAATTAAATCAAATATTGAAAAAGTATGTCTAATATGGTCTAATCTATCGTGAGATCTATCGTGAGATCTAAAAACGTGAGAAAATAAAGCTATATGAATAAAGGTGAGTGTGACCTAACGTGACGAAGACTGGGCAGGGGCGGGACAGACAGCTCCAGACAAATTACAGATGAACATTCAGTGCCTCATCCGCATTCATCCCGTTGGGAATTTTCGAATTCAGGAGGATGATGTACCTAGACTCTAATCTTCTAATGGCCAATTGTCTGTTCCCTCCTCTAGGATTTTTGGGAACTGTATCAATCACGTAGAAGAATAGATCCTGTGCCTTTCCTCCATGTGATGTGTTTATGTGCCTGGCAACAGGGTAGGCAGGGTCATTATTAGAGATGGCCCTAAGATGTTGTAGGATGCGGACATGCACGGGGTGGATGGTGCTGCCCACATAAAGTTTGCCGCATGTACAGTACAAGACATAGACTGCAAAGTCTGACTTACAGGTGAATCTACCTCTGATTTCATAAGGTGAGTGTCTAAACGGCATATTTACCATTTTGGTATTGATCCCATGCCTGCACGCTTTGCATTTTGTGCACTTATGAAAACCATTCTGAGCCTTAAGCCACGTGCAAGCCTTAGTTATTGAAGGTGCGTTGCGGACTAGCTCCTGACGCATGGATTTGGCCCTCCTGAATGTAATTTGCGGTGTTTTAACACAAGTGGGGCCAATAACTGGATCTTTGCGTACTGCGTTCCAATGTCTGTGTAGAATTCTACGAATATTTGAGTGGTAGGCATTGAACCCTGTGATGAATCTCGGGGTACCAGTTGTAACAGAGCAGTTTGTAGCCTCATTACTCTCGTTTCTCCTGAATAGGAGATCTTTCCTATTTATATTGGTGATCTTAGATTTGGCTTTAGATAATGTCATTGTACTGTACCCTCTGCATTCTAATCTATTGCATAACTCACTAGTGGATTGTTCAAAACTTTCCGAGGTGCTGCAATTACGCCTCATGCGTAGACATTCGGCATAGGGTATGCTTTCTTTCAGTGGGGTATATATATATATATATATTATATATATATATATATATACACACATAGAATACATAGAATACATATAATATATATACATAGAATACATATATTAATAATAATAACATATAGTACGTAACACTAGTACCAATTTTGTAAATGTTGAGATTTGGGTTACCTTGTTTTATTTATTTAAACAACTTCTAAAGCGCACAAATACCCTTGGGTGTCTCGGCGCTATGGACTGTAAAGATTAGCGGAGGACTGGTTGCTTATTGTTCAAAGAGCCAAGTTTTGACCTGTTTCCTGAATGATAACAAGGTAGGACTGGTCTTAATTTGTATGGGAAGCGAGTTCCATAGTTTAGCCGTAGCCACTATAAATCTTCTATCACCCCAGTTAACTTTCTTGGTTCTGGGGATGATCAGAAGGTTGGCATCTGCTGAGCGCAAGGCTCTACTGGGCGCATATGCTAGAAAGGCTTTTTCAGATATTCAGGTCCTGCATCATGCACTGCTTTGTAGGCGATACAAAGCGCCTTAAATTTAGTTCTATTTTTTATGGGCAGCCAGTGAAGCTGGCGTAACACTTTAGTAACTGACTTAAACTTTGGAGTACCTGTCAGTATCCTGGCGGCTGCATTCTGTATCAGTTGCAGCCTACTTAGAACTTTTTCTTGGGCGTTAACTAGCAGGCCATTACAATAATCGACCTTTGACATAACCAGAGCACTGATGAGTGTTTTACCAGTATTAATTGGGATGAAAGGTAATAGTTTCTTTATCGTCCTTAAAACATAAAAGGATGAGGAGACCACTAAATTAACATGGTGTTTAAAAGACAGGCTGTCATCAAATATAATACCTAGGTTTCTGGCCTTCTTAACAGGGGTGGGGGGTAGACCCACCTTTATACTATATAACTTGCATCTTCTTCCTGCCATTGCCTCTGGCCTGTTTAATGCTAAATAAGATAGCTCTATAGGTTAATACACTGGCTGCAACGATCTGGGTGAATAGTTTGCAGCTCCAGCTGTTTTCAGACCCAGGAGAGGCGACTCAGTCGTCCCTTTTCCCAAAGATCAATTAAATGATTACGATCTACCGACTGCCAATATAATCAGATAGCAAGTAATCATTTTACGGTGTATTATGCACATGCCAAAGTCATTGTTGGGCACGGGTTTAGCAAACGAGAACTCTGCCTTGGCCCTAAACATTTCTATATAAATATGTAACAAAATAACAAATGCAGATCACCAGCTGAGGTCGTGTTCTTTTCCACTGAAACCCCCTGGCAGCAGAGTGAAGAAAGCGCCCTGTGAATAGAACGCACAATGTGGAGCTGAAACAAAACCCGGGGAGCTGTCAGTAGTGCTGAAGAGCCTGGATGCTCAAACGGAGACAAGTGCCTGCGAGCAGCGCACAAAGGGCCATGAATGCTCCCATTCAACAAGTGCAAACCGCGGGAGACAAATAGACTCGCAGTGAGGGGGCGGCAGCTACGGAGGCCGAGCACGCACGCACGCGGATCACGTGACCCCCGCCGCTCCGCGCTGCATTCATTGGCGCGAGGCAGTTCGCAGTCCACAAGTAGGCAGGCAGGCGCAGCGCTCTATTGAATTCGAAGTGCGAGAAGGCAGGAATCCTGCGTGTCAACAACACGAGCGCGAGAAGTAACAAACAGCCGACAATAGAACCGGGGAGCCGGGGTATTTATGCAGCAAGTGCTCTCTGTGGTTCACCCACTGCGCGCATTAGTTCAGTAAGAGTCAGTGGCCTACGGGCTGCTCTCTGCTTTGAGGAGGGGTATGGGGGTAGGGATCTGCAGCGATGAGTGTGCGTGCATTCTTCGGGGCATTTTACGAATGTGTACATCACAGGGAACCTCCACCAATGATCCTGCCTTCGACGTCTGGTTGAATTCAATCTTATCCCGTAATTACACATGTAAAATGTGCATTTATTTAACTGCGCCTCACCTACGAGTTTTTAAGAAAGTATCGTCGGGGGGGACATCTTCAGGAACCTGGCTAAAAAAATAAATAAATCCATTATAAGTTGAACTGATATGGTACTCTACCTTAGAATAACACTGTGCAGTTATTTTACTTTTCATAGAGTTCCATGGGCAAAACGATTTGCCAAAGTCTGTCCACGCTCTCAGTTATTTCTATGGTCAATTCACCCTCGTGAATTAGCGTAGTTTGTGTTTTCTTGACGTTTTTTTCGGATTTTGAGCCTGATCATACTCCTATTCTCTGTACTGCCGCCTATCTTTGTCCTGTTTTCAGCGCTTGTATTAATTCAAACTATCTCCAAGTTCGTGCCTGGGCTGCAGGGGGCCTATCGTGGTGCCAGTGTAGAAGAGGTCTGTGCCCTTCAGTTTGTCGTTTTACGCGAACTCCAAATATCTCGGAATAAATGCATGTTTTTCTGAGGGCAGTGCTCGGAAACGCAAAGAGCCAATTACTGCCCTGTATCTCCAAGCTCGTCTGTCAGCAAAACATGCATTAACGCGGTTAATAAAATGGTAGCGCCATGGATGCGCCTGTGAGAGCCAGTATAATGTAAATGATGTACCGTTTCACTGCACCAGAGAGTGGATGTCTCTGCAAACCTTTTATTTTGGGGTAGGGTGGGTGCCAGGCATCAGGTACAGAACAATCCCGAAAGAAAAACGATGATGTGATTATGTTGCTTTATAAAAAGAGCACATTTACACGCATTTACTATTTTTCATTTATATGACTTTTTTCAGTTGATGGAGAGCTGAAAAATTGTTAAATATTTTAGCAAATTCGTCATAAATTAATATAGTATCTCACTAAGAGGGAAACCAAAACAATTTTAATGTGTACTGATAATTTGTGAAACAGCGTTATTAGTTATGAACAATACATTTAACTGCATTGAAACTTGACAATACCCATTGTGTGTGTTGTAAAATAATGTAACTAATTCTAACACTGTTCACTATAAATGTGACCCACGATAGTTACCCATTTTCGAGTTTATTTAACATAAGCACGTATTTTAGTCGTTTATTTACTCCTATTAAAATAAAACTGTGAGGTCTTCTAAAGAAACTGCCGTTTTTACCCATTTCGCAGTTTTCACAATGTGGAGTCTGTTTTCATTTATTCCCATACAGATGTCAGTATTCGTTTTTTTTAAACTCGGCTTTCGTGGCTAGGCCTTAAGTTAAAAAGACGCGCCTTTACCG
This sequence comes from Calotriton arnoldi, assembly GCA_963921515.1. NCBI lineage: Eukaryota > Metazoa > Chordata > Amphibia > Caudata > Salamandridae > Calotriton > Calotriton arnoldi. Next base: position 564,324 of record CAWUFW010001850.1, on the reverse strand, counting down.
AGTCCGAAAACGTCATTCACGCGCCAAGTGCACGCCGCGCTAACATCCCCTGGCTGTGCTTGTTACGTGAGGTTGGGCCGGTTTTTCATGTTGTTGAGTGCTCAGTTCAAGAAGGTTAGTTGACGACGAGAAGTTCAACAGGCCGGGCAGCTAGGCCGTCCCAGGGTCAAGTTTAAACACTTTGTGCGGGTGCGCTCTGTCGCAGGCTCGTCGAGTTTGCACATTTCAGGGGCCACCCGGGCCTGGGGCAGTCTCAGTCGAGAGTCAGCGAATGTTTAGTGACTTCGGGGGCGGGCATGCCCTGCATGCAACCTGTACCTGTTCACCAACTTAATAGGCTACTTCAGCCATTAAGAGGCGACTGGCCAAGTTTATATACAATTCCTGGGCCGGTGCCATGGTTACACACGCCAGGGCTAGGTGCAGTCTACCTGCAACTCGGTCATGGTATGCACTCCAGTGGCCCGGTGCCCTCTGCCTGCTCCTCCTTACACACCTGAGTGTCACGTGCTCTTGCGGAAGCTTGGTCACGTTTACACTCTTCTGGCCCGGGCGCAGTCTCGCGACAGTCTCGTCACACATACACACTTCATGGCAGTGGTCGCTGAACCTGCATTTTTAGGGTTATGTAGTTTAAGGGCCGCTTGCCCTGTACCTCCAGCTTGCTCATTTGTACCCACGTCGGGGCCGGATGCGCTTCGGCCTGTATTCCGGTCCTGTTTACAAACCTCAGAGTCGGGTGCGCTCTGTCCGCAGCGCGGTTATTGTTGCACAGTTCAGACTTATGCGCCCTCTGCTGGCAGCCTTGTCAAGTTACACATTTGAGGCCTCGGGGGCACCCTGCCGGGTCGTCATTTTGATCAGCCCGGCCGTATAGTGCGTGCGTGAGCGTCCCATCCTCGGGTGTGCGTCCGGCCGTGTAGTGCGCGCGTCCCTTCCTCGGGTGTGCGCTACAGATTTATGTGCTACAAACCCTTTCCTGTGGAATTTCCAGGTGGCCGGTCACGAATGGTTTCTGCAGGGTCCTGTTGCCTGCACAATTAGGCTTGGGTTAATCTGAATAATTAAAATGTCCAGTTCATCACTGTAGCAAGCTGAAGCTGTTTTGGTTTATAATGGTGAGTTTTGCGTTTAGTCGGTGTTTTTAAGCAGTAGAGGTAGCCGTGCTTTTTCCTCCTATATAGTCATACCGTGCAAAAAATGCAGATTTTGAATCCAGTAGAAACCATTTGTAACTGGTCAACCAGATTTCCAAACGGATCCTACATTTCGGCCCTTTCCGTTCAGTATTAAAAGTACAAACTGGTTCCACTGAAGCCGAAACCCTTGTTGTGTTGTTCACACCCTCTCAAGCGCGCTCACGCATCGCAGGTCTCGACTGCTGTGATGCGCAACACGGAGGACATTGGTGAAAGCCGCACCGACCAATTGTTATCCACGAGGAGCAGGGTTCGAGGTAGACAACAACCCAAACAATCACTTGGATGCTGCGGGCACCTCTTTATAGGCTGTATTTCCAGAGGTTTAAAGAGGACGAAATGCACCTCTTTATATAATACTGAATGTCATTGTGTGAGTAAAGAGAGGTTGCTGATATCTGCAAACAACTGGGCATTCGTTTATAGTTATAATACGGATTTTGAACCCGTAATGCTGAGACCACATAAAGTTCTCTTTCAGACTTTAGCATTGTCGCGTTTTTTCTGCACCTCACAGGGGACGCCGAGATCTTGTTGTTCGTTGCACAAAATATGGAGAGATTGAAATAAACAGCAACAACTCGGCTAATGTTCGTTTTCGCGCCATGGCTGATTCCGAGTTCAGTGACGTCGGGTTCTGTCAGACTTTATTGAGTGCGGCCAACGCCCGTGACGTCACCACGTGATGCTGCTGGTACTTCTGGGGTTCAGGGGAGCAGGTTTACCGCGGGTTCATCTTAAATCAAGGCGCACACGTGCGCACACGCAATTTAAACAGGGGTACGCACAAATGCAAATACTACAGAGCCACCTCAAGCACCATACGCGCGTGCGCGCAGGCGTTGCAGGGGTACTAAGGACCCCAATAAAAGCAAGGAAACTCCAATTACCCCAGATTTGACGGGATTCCTTTGTGCAGGGTTTGTATGTGTGCTTGTGCGCGTTTCTTAGTTCTATGCGCAGGGCATGGCTATCAAGAGTGCAGCAGAAGCAGTGGCCGGGGAGTGTCAGGGCCCACGCACCTCATTTATGGTTGGATTTCACTGCCCAAGACAGGGGGGGGGGGTGGCTTCTCCGACATTTTACTTGCTTGCTTTAGGATCCATTCACTATTGCTTAATCCACTTACCCCACACACGCATTCGTCTATACTCACAAACACATGCTCAAATAGCCTTGAATTCACCTCACGTCTCTTTAGTCCTCCAACAGACACTCCCTGCACCCCTTTGTACTAGCCTGGCATGTTAGTTGTCATCCCTGCATTCACCCTTTGTCGCTATTTACCGACGTTTTTCTCTTCCTCACTCTTTCCCCCGTTTATGTTTTTCTCTCTCTTGCTCTGGATCAAAATCTGTAGAGGAAAAATAAGTGACGGTCCCACATAATGAGTTCCGGGGTCCCGCCTGCAACCACCGGCTCAAATTAGACACTGGCTACTAAACATCAAAATATCGCAAAATAACACAATTTAACCTAAAAATAAATCAGAGTAATGTCATATACTACATATTAAAATAGTATTCCTTAATACGACATAATACAACTACATAGCCTAGGACACCGCGGCATAAAATGACGCCATTGAAATAAAGCTATCCTCTAGTCATTTCTGAGAGGTACGTGATACATTCGGGGGGGGTCCTATCTAGGCTGCAGGTGACCATTTCGAGCTGAGACTGGACTACGGAAAATAGTACGCTTAAATCTACCCTTCCTGGTGACAATCCTACTCACGTGTTTAGGGCTACCGCGAGGAAGAAGATCGAGATGTTCATACCCGGTATGACGTCAAGTCTGCTGCCCTGCAAGCGCCAATGCCAAAAGCTGGCGGGTACCTGCCTGCGCCTTCTGATGACGATTACAGGCTAGCCTTTACCCTGCTGGGCCATGCGAAGGGGGCTAATGAGATAAACAAACAGATAAGATGTCGCGGCGGCCACTTCGGGGCCTTCACTGAGTCCACGACACTGTGACCCTGGAGGAAATTTCAGGTGTCCAGTCACAGGTGTTTTCTGCTGGGCCGGTTCTCAGTGGGAAGCAAAAATACATGAACGTGCGCTTTTCTGTGACACTGATTTATTTCATTCTTCGCCTTACTTATTCAAAGTTAAATCCTGCATATTTGGATGAATGTCCCAATTTTTGTGGTCGGAGATTGCTTGCAGCGTTTCTTAGTAGTGTCTACCAACTTTATTTGATGCTCTCTAAGCTTCCAAATAGCTGGATAAGAGTATTTAAATTTTAAATAGGTACGAATGTTTCTGCATACAGGAACAAGGAGGCGCTATAGGTCAAGAATCACACACGTTGATGAAGTGGGAAGTCGGGATCCCAACCTAGGTTTCCTTCTTCGAGAGACACACTTTCTGCTTTGCCCCAGCTCACCTCAGTCTGAGGTACCCATGCTCACTGTGACCTAAATGGAGAATGTATTCACTCTTATAATCGTAGACAAATCTTACTATTTATAGACTGTTTTAAGAGCGAGGAAAAAAGATTGCCTCAGCTGTTGGGTATGAGCGTGGGGGTCACCCAGGCTGCCTGTGCAGTTGCAGACTTCGCCGCGGGCTCTCTGAGGCGGATGCACCCTGTTTCGCGGCCTCTCTTTGCCAGGTGCAGAGACCAGCGCCTCTATCCTCGGGGGACCCTCTCCCAGCCTCTCATGGGCCCTTCCTGTGAGGTGCACGCAGACTTCTTCTCTCTGGGTTATTGAGGCACGGCCCCTCCCCCAATCTTGTGCCCCTGCAGGACACCGCGGCTCCTTTCCACGGGGCACACTGGGCGCAAAGCCCGGAAGCGCCATCTCTGGGGCTTTGCCCGTGTGGCGCTCAGTCCGATGCCCGCAGCCCTCATTCTAGGCCCTGCCTGTACAGTGCAGCTCTCCAAGATTCCCTCCGGGCTCTCTGCCTGAGGGGAGCCAAACCGCTGTCCCTCCATCGAGGCCCCCCATAGGGTGCGCACCCCCCCCCCCCCCCTTCCCATTTGTACTGCAGAGCTCAGAGCCACTGCACTGCCCCTTCCTCGTGGCCTGGCCTGTGGGGCGTAGAGCGCGATGTCTCTGCTTGTAGGGGGCAGCTCTCCATTACCCCCTCCCCTCGCCCCCATCTGTGGAATGCAGGGGTAATGTCCCTCCACCGAGGCCCTGCCTGTCGAGCGAGCACCCATGCACTGCTCCCCTCGGTCCCTAGGAGTTCCCGCTCCCTCACACCCTGCCACTTTCGGCTTCTGCTCACAGACCGCCCTTCCCTCCGGGCTGAGGGTCCTGCGGGTGGGGGCGCTGCTCAATGGGTCTTGGGAGCCCCCTCCCCGCATATGCTCCCGAGTCCCGAGTGCTTTAACGCCAATTAGGGGCGGCTGCCACACGGCCCCATTGAGCGCCGCCGGCCCCTGAATACATCTGCCTAGAAATGAACTTGAGGCGGGGAGCGGGTGAATGGCCGGGAGAGGGGGCTCTCCTGGAGGAGGGGGCGGAGAGCTATGATTGTATGGAGCGCTCAGAAGCAGCGCCTTTCAGACTTTTATGTGCACTTCGACAACCGCGAGATCTAAGGAATCCCTCCCTTCGAGGGGGCTTCAGAGGGACTTTCACAACCCTCTCAAAGCGGGCTGGGGCTGATCCCTGGAGGGGCTCGGCGTCAATAATAACGTTTCCAAATTACCATCATGTCATCTGGTGGGATTCCCATAGAACCGTAATTACTATTCAAAGGCCGGCTTAATATCCCACCCGCATTCTGTGTGCCCCGCACAGCTGGTCAGGGGGCGTTCTCCGCAGAGGGGTCTCGGCTGCTGCTGCCCTCACACCGCACCACAGCTAGTGCATACCGGGCGGGGTCTGCAGGAAAACGGACATGTGCTGCCACACAGCTGATACAGCGCCTCTCAAGAGACAACCGCGTGGGAGCTATGCAAATGTTTAAAAGTGTGAATGAGGCGGAACTGGTGCCTCTCTGGTGACTTTTAGACCCGCAAGTCCTTGGGAAAAAAACAATTTTGTGTCTGTAATTATTTCGATGCTTTTAGACAGAGCTGCACGAAACCTCATCTTAAAAGGAGAGTTTATTTTTGTATCACCCTTAAACGTTTGGTGCACATTGGTCAAGAAGGCGCAGAGTTAAAGGAAGGGCCTCCAAAATGTGATATTTCCATTTTAACTCTGAAAGAGGTGCACTACAGTAACAAAAACAAAAAAAACTGCTGGAAGGAATGCCACACTATTTGGCCTGGGCAGGCAACAGTTTAGAAATAAAATATAGACAAAGTCCACGGACCTTGAATACAGGCTTCACAATTTTATGAAAGGAAGTGGAATCTGAAAGTCTGTTTGGAGATGAACATTTTGCCGCGTCCGCCATTTTGTGCGGTTGCGTGATCTAGGCAAGCCACCATGATGTCCAAGGGGCATCATTCTGTAAAAACAGTCCTGTGGTCTTAGTGATGGTGGTACCTATTGAATACTCCTCGAGGGAGAGCTGAGACAATCACCATAGTGAGGGCACTTAGCCGCTGGAGTCTACAGACAACCTGCACATTTTCTTTCAAAACAAACATGGTGAGGTGGCATTAATGAATCTCTGGCCTGTAACCTTAACCCAAACTTTTAACTGGTACTAGTATGCACTGTGCACAATGCCTATTCCCTCTACACAGTAAAAGGTGCACAGTGGTAGTACATTAAGCCATTGGCAATGCATTTTATGGATGGGTTATAGCTTTGGCCATGTATGGAAAATTTGCACAAAATCTTCCAAACTTAAGCTGAAAGCAAGGCTGTGCCAGCTGGTCACAGCCAGAGACTGGGCCAAGTGGGCACTGTAGGTGAGTCTGCGGACATGCGCAGAAGCAGTATCAGCACTGTTCTCCTGCACTTCACCGTCTGAGCTGGCCAAATGTGGGAAATACATGGCGGAGACGCACGCCCGGCTGATAGAACAACAAGGGCTTTAGGTCCTGACTGTGGCCTGTAAGACCAAATGGCAAGAAACCAAACACGAGGCTGGAGTGGCCTGGGTGATGAAGATGTACTTAGGAGGCTTTTATATGCACTCTAACACGCTGATGTACAACAAGCACATTAGCATTTGGTAGCCTGGTCTTTTAGCCAGGATACAACTTGCAGATTGATCAACTAGGGACTTACATACTGAGTGTGGCTTGTAAGCCTAATGCAAGTAACCATACATGAGGTTGGACCGCCAGACTCGCAGAGGCGTGGTGGTGGTGGTACGGCCACTGCCCCACCTGCGCTCCAACCGCCCTATTACAACTAGGGCGGTCAGACCGCCATTGCAGCACGGATGTCGCCAGGGAACCGTTATTCCCTGGCGGTGGCGCGGCAGTGTAGAGGCAGCAATATTCTTGGCGGGACTGCTGCGGTCCCGCCAAGCATATTAGGAGTTTCCTTTCCCCCATGGTTTTCATGGCGGTTCCTCCGCCATGAAAACCGTGGCGGAGAGGAAACAAAGGGATCCTACAGGGCCCCCTGCTGTCTCTGGGCCTTGGGGTGCATCCAGGGGGGCACAACATGTGCCCCCCTGTGTGCATGCACCCCAGTTACTGCACAGCATGGACTTTATAGTCCATGCTGTTCAGGAACTTTTTTGCCGTTCCCATTTTCAGAGGCACCGCCAAAAAAGCTCACCAGACACGTGAGACACTCATAATCTGGCGGGCGGCCCAGCCATGGGTTTGGTGGTGCGGGCCGCCAGCATGGCAGTCCACTCCCGCACCGCCAAACTCGCAATCAGGCCCTATGTCTTAAAAAATCCCCAATATCACTGTCCCTTATGTGCTGAGTTTTCATTCAGATCATGGGGGGCTTTTGCAGACTTTTCATGTCCAGGGATGCCAGGGTTTGCATGGCAGACTTGGACAAGGAAAATGCTAGTCAGAATGGTATTGAAGGGGCTGCAATACATAGAGCAGTTTTTTTCAAAGCCATTTCTTCTGGGTTTGAGTCCACATACAGTTTTCTCTACACTGGAGCCAGTGGTGTCTCTGTGGTTGGGGGATGCGAAAGGTGGGCCAACAATGGGCAGCTATCACATTACTGTCTATATGAGGCTCACCCTCATTTACCTTGAAGATGGTGTTCAGAGTATTGTGAAATTGCATAAAATCTGTCCCAAAGGGTTGGAAAGAGTTCAAGTGCTATGTTGCCTTCTAATGAGGAGTCCAAGAGATCAGAGTGTGTGGGATTGTGGCGGAGGAGGGGTGGGAAGTGGTTTCTAGGAGGTTTCTAAGGGGGGGTGTAAGACTGGCAAAAAGCACTGAGTATGTCTTGCCTGCTTTTCAAGTGTCTTCAAAAATAAGTAGGTATTTTTAAAGAAAAAAAGAAAAAAATCGAAATCTTTAAAATGTTAAAGTTAGTTAGTGTGAAAATGAAAGGCGATACTAAGTCTCATTCAGGTGGAGCATGTATCGTAGGCTCTTTTCTCACTACTCCTCCAAACCAATTTAGAAATACTTTGCAAGTTCGATCACGGTGCTTTAAACTTCACCCATTCGTTATGAGAAATTAAGCAGCACTGAAGAACATCAGCTTTTGTCTTCGGTTCTTTGTAAACAGCCCTCACTCTCCAGTACAAAGCGTTAGCTGGGTGGCTACCTCGTGGAAACTATTACCAGTTCCATTACTTGGGATATTATGTGTGGGGGATGAGGGGGGGGGGGTCGCCACCCTGTTTTTATGCGGTTGGAGAGGGGGTGCAGGGGTCTAAAAAGCATAAAGACCACTACTCAAGATAGTTATTTGTGTCGGGAAACAGAAAATATTTCACCTACTTGGTGGTAATGAGCATTTCACAATGTTTCTTGATCTCACTATTTCCATTGTCTTTCTTCTTCATTACTTATGAGTATTCTCTTATTCTTTTATCTTCTTTCTACCTTTTTTCACACTATTGCAGTGTTTTTTTCTTCTCATCCGTGGCTCTTAGACAGTACTTAGAAAGTGTATCAATATTGCTGTTTAATCAAATTTCCATTTTTTTCTTTACTTTTTCAGACCCATTTATAATGGTCTTTGTCTTGCCCACTTTATTTCACTTCTTTGTTGATTTTTAAAACGAATTTGCTGCATTTTGATCTTTTTCCCAACTGCACCCGCTTGTTGCAGCCCATTTTATGTACTGTTTCTTTTCTCTTTCATTTTGTGTTATACTTTTGTGTGCCTTCTTTTTACTTTGTCCTCCTTCCATCGTTTATCATCCTCTCACATCTTCTATTTTTATTCCCTTTACTTGAAATGCTCCCATGTTGTGCATCCGCTGCCCAACATATATAGAAAAAAAGTAGAGAAGTAGAAAATTCAACGACAAGAAAGAATATAACAACGTCAAGGAACACAGTGAAAAATGTATCCGTTTGGGTTGATCTAAGGGATGAAATTAAGGAGAAGTCTCGGGCTAGTTTTAAGTTATGTTTTGGAGAAAGGTTTAAGATTATGATTGGGTTAAGGGATGGGACAATAGCTCGTGTTATGGTTATGTCGTCTACAAGGGAGTTTTTAGGCTTAAGGTTAGCGTACGGGATGGTTTTAGGGTGACCGTTAGCATAAGGGCAGGGGTTAACACGGGGAGAAAGGATGGGGTAAGGATAGGTTACATTTTAGGGCTGGATTAGAGTTACAGTAAAGGAAGGGATAATTTATGTTATTTTTTGCAGTTTAATGTAGGGCCAACTTGGTTCAAGGGCCTTACAACGCTTTACATGAGAACCAGACTTTTTACGTGAGAATTAGACAATACACATTTTCTAATGGGCACAGGGAGGGTAAGTTATTTGCCCAGAATCACAGGGTCGTTGCCCAGAATCACAGAATGTGGAGCCACGACCAGGATTCAAAGCTTTTTCTCAAGTTCCAAAAGTGGCAGCGCTGTCTCAAAGGCCACATCTCCTGCAAGAGGGGGTTCATGGGATGATGTAAGTGGAAGATATATAAGAAGGGTGGCGCAGGAGGGGGTGAACAGAGCTTGCCCCCATAATGTTGAAGAGATATCAGGGTATAAGGAGGGATTAGAAGTTAAGGATTAGGTTAATGGTTTTTGATAATTCACAATTCAACTGTTCTACCTCTACCTTTTTATGTTTTCGATGGACATACATTAGCCACAGCTTCTTGCCTCTACATTTTACTTCTACTTTTTAAAATCTCATTTTTTGGATTCTAATTTTATACACACATACCACAGGTTTTGCAATGTTGATGCTACTCACAGGGCATGAGTGCACTATTGTCGACCATACAGTTCACTAATATGTTCATATTTCAGGTGGACCCAGCGACTAAAACAACTTTTCCCCTAAAACAACCCAATTTCCCACATCTCTTTGCCATGCGCACTCACACCCTACCATGAGAGCACTGCATGTATCCGGCTACCACATCGTTCCTTCTCATTTCTCACTAAGATTTGTGAATCTGACCTCAGATCTGAGAAAACAACAAGGTGTATCATCAAAACATTCTTACAAACTTCTCCTTCTAAAAACATGATTTGTAGGTGATTCGAATTGCAATTCTTTTCATCCTATACCCCGGCCCCCTTGTCCAACGCTGATCATCATTTTCCTGTTTGTCGACTCATTACTCATCTATCTATCTATCTATCTATCTATCTATCTATCTATCTATCTATCTATCTATCTATCTATCTATCTATCTATCTATCTATCTATCTATCCATCCATCCATCCATCTATCTGAAGAGAAGTTATGATTCTTTACTCACAACACTAAATATCACGTATTATAATGGTTATATTTCAAAACCTAAAAAGTCTGGAATTTATCTGTGGAATCATAAATCCCTCCAATGCACACTTCACGATCTCACTCATGAAGTCACAGATTGGATCATAAATTAATTGCCTGATATTATATTATTGGCATATATATAGTAGATATGCTAATTATTGTAGCAATGTAGTGCGTTTTCAGTCTTTCATGTGGATTTGGGAACACTACCTCAGAGATTGTTTCTGTTGTTACCATTTTGTTGTGTGCGGTTAGTAGATCATTTGTTCAATGTCTAGTTTAGCAGTGGTTTGTGTAGGAAAACAACCCTGATTTTTTAGGCTCTCCATAGTACCTTTTGTTTTTGGATGTGTGTGCCAAAGGACTTTTCATTTTTCCTGTGTATTGGGTGATTGACTGTGCAGTGCCTGTTGATCAGTTAAAGTGCTTTTTACAGATGTACCACAATCCTGGTAGGTAATAGTCAGTGATATTAGTAACTTGCTTTGCTACAAAAACAACTGCGTGGTCATCTAATAATGGTCAGTGGTACTGCAGCCTTGCTTTTCTATATAAAATAACATCAGGTACATCAAGGAGATCTATTAATGTCTGTGGTCCTGCAGCTTTTGTTTTCTATAATTTGTGAAGACATCTATTAATTATCATTTTGTGTTCACTTTGCTTATGCGAGGTTGCCTATTAGCTGGTGGTAGTACTGCAGCCTTTTATGTCTATATGGTCAAGTATTGCCGAGTCTCATCCTCTTAACCTGCTACCAGACCACCTACAAATCACCCCCATTATCCCCTCTTTGGCAGAGACTCACACCACACATTTCTTTCAGAAAACTTTGGGTTAGGGTTTGTAAAACCCCAGCTGTATTTATTACACACAAGACATAATTAAAGCTTCAAATATCATTTTACAAAATGAATACGCAGAAACACCAAATACACTCCAATACAGTATTATTTAATTTTTTTTATGGCTAACCTTAACAGAGACTCTAATACATAGCCATTCCTAACCATAAACTAGTCATTGTCCCTGCGTATCCTGCATTAAGCCTACGAGTGAGATCATGACTGGTCTACCTGTGAGGCCCCCACGTAATGACCTTGTGCAGGGGGGGCCATCTGCCCACAAAGGTTACCTATCTCGAGCACCCCTACACCCTCAACTACCCTCCCCCTAAGGGGCTGGGCTGCTAGCTTTGGTTCCCATGCGCCTGTGCGGGGACTGGGCGTAAAGGCCTGTTGGCAGCGTGCACTCCCACACCCCGCACCCTCCAGCCGACTTTCCGTGAGCACCACCTGGATGGCCCTGAGAGACAGCTGTCCCCACCTATCCCAGGTAAAAGGATGCCTTCTATGGACCGTAAATGCCCCACCAATCATGACCTCACTGCCATATGCCAGCATAGTTCACCTACTATCTGCCCCCCTCAGGAAAAGGTCATGCCCTGCTTCGCCCCCTGGGTCAACCATGCCAGCATATTCTCCAAAAACTTCTCACTACTCACCTTTGATTGGTGGACCCCATCCTGCACAAAAAAAAACCTCTCACCATGTATGCACCTGTGTGGAATAGTCTGCAGGTTCGGAGACCTAAACAACTTGTCCATCTTTTTATTAACCTGTTTCACAGAGTGATTAAGGGCCTAGACCAAATCCCCTCCACGCCATTGCAACCGCGGGATGATGTCAGACCATGCTAGCACTGACTAGGGGCATCTCTTAGCCAACCATCCCATCTTGGTAATCAATGCCTCAAATAAGCCCCTCCTGCCGAGGTAAACCAAATCATTGCCCCCCAGGTGTATCATGCTTGCAAAGCCATGACTCTAGTGTGTTTCTCAACTGACCCAGGTGGAGCCCCCCTTGCCCTTGGAAAGACACGTGAAAGCCTGCCTGGTGAGCCCACTTGACAAAATGACCTGTAGAAAAAACATGTTTTAACCTTTGCACATACGAATGGCCAATTATAAATACTTCCATCATCTTTTCGACTGATGCGACCCATCAGACTTCCTTCCTGCGTCTCAGGATAGGGAAACTGTGAGCAAAGAAAGGAAAAAGGTTATTGACCACCTTAGTAGGCCTACAGCATGTGCAACCTAACATAGCACTTGTAGCATTCTGAGGACCATCTCCCAATCCTCTGCACCGCCTGCCTGTGGAATCCCTTAGTCATTGCCTCCGTGGCCACCCCAATCTTGAATGAATGAGAGCTGAAATCAGTGGGGTCAATTCCAGCCACCTTGAGTGCCAGACCAAGCACCCTGGAGAACTGAAACCTTGACAAAGGGGTGGCATCATAATGCACTAGCAGTAGCCCTCCCGCCCCCTTAGGCCTATGTAAAAAGAATACTTCTAGGTTGCTCACGGTTACCTGGTGCTCTGTGCAAGATGATGTGGTCCCCCCTTCCAACCTGGTCTGTCTTGGAGTGTGGTACCGCAATACGCACTGAGCCCCCTGAAATTTGCACGTGGGCCATCTGCAACCCCTCCGCCAATCTTTCTTGTTCTTGGCCACCAGTTCCCCCACCCTGAATGTTCCGTAAAAGGCCAATGTAAATGCTGACCTGAAGAGGTTAGCCTCTTTGGTGGATCTACAGATGTTCCCATGGACACTCAAAACCTCTGCCAGTGTGTCTACACCAATTGAGCACCTGGCATCTGACTGGGTCCCCTGCAGATGCTGCCATCCCCGCAAAGCCCTCTGAACTACGAAAGATCTGTCTGGGTCCTGGTGGCTCTGCATCTTAGAAAAGAAAGAAATTGCTGCCATGAGGCGTCGCGCACATGCTGCAGAGCGCCCCTCGTTCCTTAAAGCTCCTAAAAGAGACAGGATGGAGGAGGAGTCCAACCACACCCTCTCGCATTCATCCCGTAGAAAGCTACAATAAGCGCTGGATGCCCCTTCATAGACCCTCCTCGTCTTGGGCGCTAAACTGGCTGCCACAAGGTCAGGTAAGTTTGGGCACCAAGTTGTCACAGACAGTCTGGAAAAGGAATTGGGGCTTCTGCTGCTTCTGGGTGGTGGGACCTGAAAACCTGCATCTTGAAACGAGATAGAGCATCAACGGCATTATTCTGCACCCCCGGGACATGCTTGGCCCTAAACAACACATTCAATTTCATGCATTGGAACACTATCTCCTTCATCAACCGCAGTATCATTTTTCATTTGGCCGCTTGCTGGTTAATGCACACAACCAATGTCATGTTGTCAGACCAGAAAATGGCTGACTGATTGGGTAACTGTCTGGCCATATGGATAATGCTACCTTAATGGGAAAAGGCTCCAGGAAACCTATGTTGGCAGTCAGGCCTGACTCGACCCATGCAGTAGGCCAGCACTGTGCACACCATCCCATGCCCAGGATGGCACCAGACCCCTCGCTACCTGTAGCATCCGTAAGGAGGCCCAGCTCCTCACTGGATTTGGCAGGGCTGGGCCACAGCATTGTGCCACTGAAATCACGCAGGAATGCTAGCCAAATAAGCATGTCCTGATGCACCTCACTTGACAACCTGGTGTGGTGGTGCTTCTCCTTCAAACCTGACATTGCCTGCGCAATGGATCGTGAAAATTGGCAGCCCATGGGAATGATCCTTAAAACAAAATTGAGCTGCCCAACAGTCTCCTGCACTGGTGTAACATGACTTTATCCTTACTCAGACACCCCTTCAAGGCCTGGGAAAAGGCGAAAACCTTTCCCTGTGGAAGCCGTGACACACCTGCCTCAGAGTCCAATTCAATACCCAGGAACTCTATGACCATTGTCAGTCCCACAGTCTTGCCTTGAGCTAGGAGAACTCCAAACTCACTCATTAAGGCACAGTAGGACCGCAATGCTTCTCCACACTCTGGTGAGTCAGGCGAGCCTAGGAAAAGAAAATCATCCAGTTAGTGCAACACCCAAGGATTGCCCTGCTCTCTGCCTGAAGACCCATTCGAGGAAGGAACTGAACTTCTCAAAGCAGGAGCATGAGATGGAGCAACCCATGAGCATGCATTTATCCAGATAATACTTCCCCTCGAACTGAAAACCTAACAGATGAAAATCCTGAGGGTGCACAGGGAGAAGCCGGAATGTAGACTCTATGTCTGATTTTGCCAGTAAGGTACCCTGTCCCAGTTTCTGGAGCATCTCAATTGTCTGATCCAGGGAAGCATATCTGACCGAGCATAGCACACCATCAATTGCCTCATTTAAAGACTGGCCCCTATGGGTGGACAGGTTATGTATTAAGCGAAATTCACCTGGGTCTTTCTCAGGCACCACCCCAATGGCGAGCAAACAAAACCTTCCAGGGGCACTGACTCAAATGGGCTGGCCACCCTCCCCAATCTCACTTCCTTCTCAATCTTTTGCTGCAATGGGCAACGCCTACATATCCTGGGGCTGGTATCCTGAAACCATCCTTAAAACCTTCAAATAGCACCTGCGCCGGCACTGGGCTACCATACCTATTAAGCCATGGGATCATTGCCGACACGTTCACTGGGGAGGGGGGCTTGGTAAGGAGTGAGTTCTTAAACCTCCTACTTGCTCACTCTATCCTTGGATTTCTTAAAACATTTTGTTTCAGGATGCGATGGGAGACCGCAGAATGTGCAGGCATGTTTAAAACCACATCAATCTGATCCCATGCCAAATCAGGACTAGTTGCCTTAACCCTCCTAAACTCCTTGTCATACTCCTTGCACCCCACAATGCTATACTCATCATGTGCACATGCTATCCGGTTCTGGTAATACGCCAGTTGGGAGCGCAAACCATTAAAACGCTCTGATAAGACTGCCTGGTAGATAGAAAACCCCTTAATCCAATTGACTACGGTCTCCTCTACCCTCTTTTTGTATGACTAGTGACAGCAGTCCCTGGAAGGCGCACACTCTTTGCACCTTTTTGATTCCTCCCTCTCAGGCTTGTCAAATCAAAGATATCCACATAAGCCCCCTTCCAAATCTTCTCCTTCACTTCAGGAGCAATATGCCTACCCAGCCGATCCCGTGCTGACCGTATTTCCCCCAAACCTAGGCTTGGAAGCAGATTTGTTGTACCTGTCTCCACCGAGTCTTGAGGCTTGGGGGTCACTCCTGTCGCTGCTACACCGCCTTGCACCGGGTCGGTAGGGCTTTGCATAGTACCTGAGGGGCCTGGGCCTCTGCCTGGTTAGCTACTGCGCCTCGACTTACCCCGGGCACTGTGCCCAACGTCCCTGCCATCATGGCTGGTCCAGGTTGGACCCCCTGCGGCCCAGACCCTTCCAAATAGACCACTAACCTCTTGGCATTCTCAAAGTCATCCGCCCATGCCACCATGGGCCCACTCCACACAGGAGCTGCAAACATCCAGAATTTGGAAAGCCAGGGTAAAACGCTAGCTAGGTTGGTCACTACATCAGCCTGGCTGGGTGTTCCTGCCGGAGTCATACTAGCCTCCGATGAGCCATTGCCGCTTTGCCCGATCCCCTCCCCCCCACTGCAGGTCCAGTCCCTGCCGCACCACCGCCATGCATCAAAACCGCACCTGGTGTGCCTGCCCCCGCGGGTACGTTCCCTGTCACCCCCTCTACTGGCACCTCTTCACCCAGTCCCGAGGGGCATACCACCTCTTCCTCAGGCCTGGCCTGGGGTGGCCTCTTCCCCAGTTCCTATTGTGCTTCATCCAAGCCCTGTTAGGTATGGGAGGAAATGCTCCTTAGGGGCCACTCCTACTTGCCTCACCCTGCACGCCCGCAGGGGGCAGCCCCTCAACTCAGCCAAAGACTGATCCATGGCATCAGTCCTGCGCATCATAGCTTCCATAAGCTCCTCCATGCACGTTCGTTTTCCTCCCTTCTGTTTCCTCGCTGGCATCCCTTACACCTGCTTGTCTGCCCCAAATAGAGACTGCGGGACAACCCCAAAAAAAACCTGGGGCCAAAAACAACCACCAATATATTTTGAACTCTTAACTAAGACTTAACTAAAACAATCCAAGATGTAACCACTATAAAGCCTACCTGCTGCATACAAAAACTGACCAAAATATCTGTGCCAGCACAATA
Organism: Calotriton arnoldi; assembly: GCA_963921515.1. Classification (NCBI taxonomy): domain Eukaryota; kingdom Metazoa; phylum Chordata; class Amphibia; order Caudata; family Salamandridae; genus Calotriton; species Calotriton arnoldi. The sequence goes on along the minus strand of CAWUFW010001850.1, from coordinate 548,320 downwards.
TGCCCTTAAACTAGTACCACCTTGAGCTGGCACAGTAAACACAACTGGTGCGTGTCTCACTCTGCTAGGCCTACTTTTTTATGGGTACACTCCAATCAAACAAAGGACAAAAACCCATGGTAACCAGCGTCCTTTCCTAGGCCTACTTTGTCAAATACTGTCCCCATACACTTATTACCCCCTCACCTGGGCCTCCGCCAGAGCCGCCACTGCGTGTCCTAGTAACGCAGGTCAGGTGAGTAAGGACTGAAGTCAGTGCGGCTCCCAGGTGGCCCGAGATCTGGTGCTAACTGTTGCTGCCACCGTGTAATGCAGAGCGCTGTGCTTCCCATTGCTGGATGGCCTAGGAAAACACAAAGAACAGATTAGAAAATGCCCTGTGGGGGCAACAGGCAGAGTTGATCTGCTGGAGTCGGCGAGTGGTGAACAGAGACCGCTAAGCCGCTCTGCCGCCCCTTTTAAAGGGGTGTGGTCTGGCAAAAACCAGTTCCTGGTGACCCGGAATTGTTCCAACACAGTTTTATAGGCTGGTGCCGGCGGCGTATTCCATCGCCGCCACCAGCCCTTGCGCAGGACCAGCATCCCGCCATAGGCTTGCTGCCCCCTAGTCCGACCGCCTTGGCATTATCTTTGTAAAATGTGTTTTGGAATACATGCATATAAGTATACGTAACAACTCTGGCCAAGGCCGGGTAGGACTTTTATTCCACTGGGCATTTCACAGATGGGCTGGAGCAGTTGTAGGCTGGAAAGGATGGAAAGAGATAGTGTGACGAGTCGACGGGAGCAGGACTGGTTTGCATATTTTTGTCAGGGCTGCTTTTGTTTCCCCAGTCCAGCTCTGACTCTAGTGATAATCACATTGTTGGTCACATCAAGTGACTTAGCCAGTGATGTCATTGTTTATGTCATTAGTGATGCCATTTGTTATCCCATGTCTGAAGTAATTAGTAGTACAATGTGTTAGGTTTGCATCACCAGTTATGTAATCGATTATGTCATTAGAAATGTCACTTGTGATGTCATGTCTGAGTTAATTAGCAGTATGGGTTAGGGTTGAGTACCACACCAACACTTTTGAAATTCAGAGGTTTTCAGGTTTTGAAACATAGCCATATGCTCCCTCGTTAGGTTTTTATTGGAATTTTGCATGTTTAAAAAAAATATTTATTAGTTAATAGTCTTAGCATTTAACCATAACATTCTTTAACATATTTACTTCAGTTAATGTTAATGTTTTTGGTTTTACATGGGGTCATTTCTGAAGCTCAGTGGTCTTATTCCCAGTACCCCGCGCAGGAAGCGAAACCGGCCCTGGCAAACTGCTCGGCTGGCCCCCCTCGGGGGCAAAAGGGGTGCGGCCGAGCTGTTTGCTTGGGCCGGTTTTGGCCGATTTTGTTACAGGGGGCCGATATTGCTGGCCCCGGTAACGCAGCGGCCACCCAGGGGCCCAAAACCGGCCCTCACCCTGGCGGCCCACCGGGAAACGCCCGGTGCCCGCTACGGCCAGTCCGGCCTTGACCCCGCGCCTGCAACTAGCATGTATTGGATGCTTGGCATGTCCTTCTGCCAAGTCCTGCACCAATTCCACATATTCCCATTTTACCACTGGACCTGTCCTTTGGACATGCACAGTGGGTAATGTATGCAGGATGTGGTATTTGCCCATGCCCTGTGCAAGGCCAGTGAACATGTCAAGCACATATTATGCCTAGCTCGTGGCCCTCAGGGCTATGCTATGCCAATTTCCCCACCCCAGTACCTCCTGGATGCAAGCTGTCACTGTTCCCACTAGGTATTAGTTGAAAGACATGGCTGAAGGCACAGTACCCTACCTAATTACACAAAAAGCATGAACGTTGGCTGTGTCCAGAGAATACTGGGCACAGTATGTGCCCTTTTAACATACCCCACACACTGTGTATGTGGTGCATGCCACCACCAATTTCCGTTAGTACAGGGCTCAGAATATGAGCATCATCAGACTTTGTGCCCAATCCTCCCACCTCCACCAAACAAAGCATGACCTACACCGATGCCCAGCACTGCCCTGTGTCTAGTACCAGGCCAGTTCCCAGCGGGCATGCCCTCTATTAATGTTCTGCAAAGATATCTATTTGTTGTCAATGGCACTACATAATGTAAATGGTGATCTCTTATATGGCGTCATATTTTCTCTCATCAATGATGTACTTTGCATTGTGATGTATGAGGTCATCAGGAGTGCATTAGGGTGTGATTTGGTTTCAAACTCAAATGCACCGTGGGAATCGTGTTTTTAGGCTTTGAACCAGAACAATAATATTCCTTGCAAGTTAATTATTTTGGAATGTTAAGCGTTTCTGCACTGTTGTATTTGTCCTGGTTCATGCCTACAGCGAAGTAACATTGTTGCTTCCAACAGTATATTTAAAATAAATGTGTAACGAGTACCATCTCTTATAATGTTTAAAAAAAATACTCAAAATCTGCCTTTTTATCTGTTTTTGTTAGAATATTGCTGCCCACGACTTCTGATGCTGTCCTGCTTCTCTGTAACTATTTAGAAACCTCTACACTTTAGCAATTTGGGCCCAGATATACTAAGATCTTGGTCGCGAAAAGTGCTTACAAATTGAAATTCTACTTTTTCCAACCAATATCTTATTTTGCTAACCGAACTATGTACTAATGGATTGGTTCGCAAAATACTGAAAAGGAGCAGTTTGCATCACAATCTAGCTAATTAATATTCATTAGGCAGGGTCCAAATTGTGACTCCCTCTGATTGGCTACAGTCACAGGGGTGATGGCCTGCATGAGTCAGCAGACCAACATCCCTGTACTTGCAAATCAAAATTGGAAGCTATTTAAAGGAAACAGCCCTGTTTATGTAAAAAAAAATCAAATTTTGAGAGTTGGCAGAGAACCCTTGTTTTTTTGTTTGTTTCAATCTGTTTATTACATTTTGGTTCAGTTACATTTATACACTTTATAAGCATAAAGATAGCAATAGACGTTTACCTTGCACCATAACAATTTGTACTTACATCAAGACTGAAAGGTATAATAAAAGTAAATATGACAGAGCTGGCTGTAGATGCAACAGGGGAAACAACCTTTACAACGCATGCATTACATCGCGGTTTTTACAACGCAAGTCGTTACAACGACTTGCGCTGGGCGCTATAGGACAAGGAATAGTTTAATTTACTATCCAACACCTTCCCTACTGTACGTAGGCTGGAGTTGGAATAGTAAATTAAACTACTCTAAGTCCAGCGCCCTCCAACGCAAGTCGTTGTAACGACTTGCGTTGTAAAAACCGCGATCTAATGGCATGCGATGTGAATGCATGCGTTGTGTCGTCATACATTCATGCAACAGCCAGTTACACTGGTCCGATGAGGCTCTCAGCGTGGTAGATAACATCAATCAAGAGAGAAACAAGTAATGGCCACTCGGTCGGACAAGCTGTATTGAGGTCAGCAACATAAATGAGGGTGTCCAGCAGGTAAGTGTATGTTAACCGTACAGTAAGTGACATTGTGCATTATCGAGACAAACAGTTGCAAGCTCAAACAAATACAGTTGAAACGAGAGAAGAGGAGTGAATAACAGTAGCTCATGCATTAGCGGCAGAGGACCCCTGTTCACTGCCGACTCACTGCCTACTTGCTCTGAAGCCACAACCCCAGTTCCTAAAGGGGAAGCAGTACAAAGACTACCCTTTCCCCTTTGCAAATCAATTGCCACCCCAACTTGGAGTCAGAAATTAATCAATGGTTTGCGACTGGAATCATAATTTGGAAGGGATGCTCGCAACACGCCCCTTTCAAATTGTGACTCGGTATCTATTTCTAAACCCATTTTAGGAGTGGGTAAAACGGTACTAATTCCTAAAATAGGTTTCGTACATTCAACCTGAAGTATAAAACACTTGTTGCAAAATACTTGTCACAAATTACGATCAGTATTTTTGCGACCAGTGTTGAATTTTGTGAACCAACCCATGTACTAATAGGTTAGTTCACAAAATTCCCATTCAAAGTGGGTCACAATCCGACATACATCATGAATATTAATGTGGTAGGTCGCAAATAGCGGTTTATTCCGATTGGATGCCTTCACAGGGGCCATTTGGGACTGGATTATGGTCACAAAACATTGATACATCACTAATTGATTTGCAGTTTCAAAGGGACACCTACGAAACTGACCCTTGCAATTGCAACTTGGTTTCCAGTTGTAATCCCAGTCACAATCCTATTTTACGAGTCTCCTAGAACGGGACTAGTAAATTGTAAAAAACTATTTTACAGCTGCAAAGGCGCTTATTTTGTGAAGCTCGGCATTTGCGACCGCAAAATAGGCTTCTACATAATTAACTTTTTAGCAGTCACATATATTCTGATTTTGCCAATCGGAGGGTTTGCGACCGGAAAAAAGTTTAATATATCTGGCCCTTAGGTATACAATAAATCTTTGAACACTGCCACTTGTATCACGACCGAAACAACATCCTTTGAATGCTGGATCTGGGACACATTTTTAATATTCTGTGGCCCTGCCTTGTGCTTAGCTGGCCCGTATGCCGCTCCCCGCGGGGGCGCTGTCCCATGTTTCTGACTGCTGCTCCTCCTCATTCAGACCTCATTATGAGGGCAACCTGTTCAATGAAAAACCCCGACCGTGCCAAGTCCCTGGCCAGGGCACCGGCAGTTCAGCAGCGGGCATAAATAAGGCCTGGCTGGTAAGACGCTCCATCAACAGTCTGTCCTCCGCACAAAAATGGTCTCACTTTCATGGGCTCCCAGAGACCCGCTCGAGCCCTGTGAAGAACGGCGGCGGAATGTTTTGATTGAGCTCAAACATTGTCCTCGGATAAAGCTGCAACCATGTAATTAATGTGTCCCTTTAATGGGGAACAATACGGCCGTTCAGGCTATTTAATTTCATTTAATTTTCCATCCCATTTGCTCCAAACACTGCCTGCGCTCCTAACTCTCGCTCTTTCAGGGCCGCAGTTTGCTCCAGTGGCCACATTAGATTGGTTTCGCCCTGGCTTTTAAGTGCAAGTGGGGGGAAAAATAAAGGGAAATGCGTCCTTTCCCTCTTTTGTGGCCTATTTATTTCACTTGGGGGACTCCGACTTTGAGCTAGTAGATGAAATGGAGACGGGTAGCTGGTGTGAAGGGCCCCAGCGCAGGGCCTTTCTTCTCGGCGAGGCTGGGAACCAGTCACTGTCGCCCATATTAATAAATAACTTTCGCAGCCGGCCCTTAACACGGCACTATTCATGAAGTGGTTCGCGTGTCCTTCACGCCTTTTCCCTTGTTAAGTGGGGATAAGAGGGTCCCTCCGGGGGGCAGGGCAGCGCCTCTGACCAGGCCTCTTCCTCTGAACCTGTGTCTCACCCCGGGAGCCCTCCCAAACCAGGGGTTACAGACGAATATCTGACTACGACACATGTTTGGGGGATATATTTCATCCTGTGCTACGGGTTAGGAGTGCCTCTTCCATGTCTATTGCTGGGTCAGAGGTTATTGTTACATATATCGCTGAAGCCAAGGGCTACAGGGACGTGTCATCACGGCAGGGTGTCAACTCATTACAGGCCAGGCATAAACATGGCGTGGCTCATTCAGGAGCCACGGTATATGGAGATGTCTTATTCCAGGCTCGGGGTTAAAGTGTCATGTCTCATCCCAGGCCAGGGGTCACAACGTCGTGGGTCATCCCAGGCAGGGGTTACAGGGACATATCTCTTCTCAGGCTGGGGGTTAAAGTGCCATGTTGCATTCCATTTCCGGGTATACGAGCACGTGGCTCATCCCAGACTAGGAGTCCAAATAATTTGTTCAATGGCTAGAGTTACAGAGCCTTATGTAATCTTGGACCAGGGGATACAGGCACATGTCTTATCCCAAAGTGTTACAGGCATATAGTGGTCGAAGTGCAAGTATGGGAAATGTAATGCTGCGCGCAATGGGGTGGGGAGAGTGAGCGTGGGGGCGTGGTCAAAGGTGAGGCTAAAAAAAAAAAACAATTCTGTAACTTTTTTCGGTCTTTCACCTTCAGGTAACTACATATAAAATAACTAACCCTGGGCAAAGCACTACGCTACGCTCGCGTAGTTTGCGAAGTTTGCGCTACTTCGCACAACGCGAATTGCACGTAGCACAGTGCAAACACGCGTAGCGTAGCGTAGTGCAGCGGTCATTTTTGCTTGCTCGCGGTCCTCAACGTCAAGTTGGCGACCGCGAGCAAGCAAAATGACATCCCGGCGAGACTTTTTCCTCGTTCGCGATCAGCAACATCAAGTTGCCGATCGCGATCGTGGAAAATAAACCTCCCGGCGAGATTCTCAACGCGGGAGGTCAGGTTTCTCATTGCGAGTGGTCGTGTATGCTCGCGACCGCTCGCGATGAGAAACTACCAGTCCGCGTTGAGAAAGCTGCCGCTCGAGTAAAAATCTACTCGAGCGGCAGTAAAGACAGCTCGCACTGTGCAAGATGCCGTTTTCAATGATTGCACAGTGCGGACAAGCATCCGGCACTGTGCAATCATTGCGAACAGTGCACTACGCAGTTCGCGTAGTGCTACGCGTAGCTCGCGTAGTGCGAACTGCACTTTGCGTAGCTTCGCGTAGCGCTACTTCGCGAACTACGCCCAGACACAGCTCAAATGAAAATTAAATGCAAGTTATGTTAATCAGTGGGAAACGCATTTTCGTACATCATGAAACCTCTATTAGTTAATGCACTGCACCTGAGAGCCACAGAATTGAATCCTGGTTGGTTCAGTGGAGAATAGTGACTTGTGTATGTTCAGGGCTACAAGATCCCACTCTCTGAGAGAAAGCACTGTGAATATGCAAGGCATGATTTTAAACTTGCATTATTAACAGTATAAGATAGGCTGTGCAAAAATTGTGCAAAAGGTTTGATGAAAAAGTGCTTCTAAAATATAGATTTTAGTAATACCCAGACTGTATGTAGTACACATTTTTTTTTTATAACTGTCTTCTAAAAGGACACACTTCACAGCTTAGCTGGTATCTCCCTCACGATAAGTGATTTCATCAATTAAGGCCAATAACGACTTCCAAGCTCCCTTTACATTAGCAAATTAACCAGTTGTGCACATTTACATTTCTTTCAGGCAAGCAGGCACCTTGGCAAGAAGGCTTATTTAGCTGTGTGCCCACCTTAGCTTTCACAGCACAGGAGACTCCCTGCCTTACATTTCAGCTAAAGCATTTCAACTCTCAGAATTAACCATCCCGGGATGGTTGTCTTTTCACAAAAAGTAGGGGAACTGTTTTTCTAAAATTAAAAAAGTATAGGCACGTCGTGCACCTCAGATCCCTCCCACTTCAACCACTGCAGGCCTACGACATATGTCAGAGAGGCCACAGAGACATATTTCAAACCAGAGAGGTTGTAAAAACCGGTCTTAGCTCAGGCTAGAGGTTACAAGGCCATGCCTCATTACAGGCGAAGGTTTAAAGTGTCATGACTTGTCCCAGACCAAAAGTTAAAAAGATTTCTTGTGTGTTTTGCCCCTTTGTGGTGCTTCAAGCCTAGAGCTTTCTCAAGGTTATCAATTGAGATAAGTCACAAGGTGTTTCTGGTTTTCAAAGAGTATATTACGTTCTGGTATGCGGGCCAGAGCAGTCATGGTGGATCTCGTTGTTCAATCAGCACATCTGTGCTAAGACTGCATGTCCTAATTTAACCATGAGATTCACTGCAGGATCTTGAAATCAGCGATACAGTCTGTTCTCAAGCCATGTGTGCTAAATTAATTAGGAGATCCACTCTGACTGATCTCAGCAGCATAATAAAGTATTCAGCGGTGGCCGCCATAAACAAAGGGTGGTGGGGCGGGTTGGGTCGCTCGGGAGGAGTCCTGCGGAGGGGTTTGAAATACATTATTTTTAATAAAAAAACATACCTTTTGCCGCCGGCCACCTCAAGCGTTGTGTCGTTTTCACCACCTCTCCTCTTCCTGAGTCCCAGCAGCCCCTGGGACCCAGACTCCCATCCAATCTCCATGCTGCAGAGCAGCGCGGGATTGGTCTGAGCAGGCAGGAAAGATGCCCTGCTCAGACCAGGGAGTCTGTGGGGTTTTTCAGCCCGGCTGCTCAATGCAGCTGGGCTGGAGAAAACCTAAGTGCGCATGTGTGTTTTGGTCGGCCTGAGACAGCCGGCCAAAGCACATATGCACTTAGGGAGTGGAGTGCACGTAGCACTCCTCCTACGCCCTCCCATGCCTAGGCCCCTTCCAACACCGCTGGCTAAGAGCCGGCAAATGCAAAGTAAAACGATGCAAGAACAACGTTTTATTTTACATTTGCTCTCTCTGAGCCAGGCATTGGGGCAACGCTCCTCCGCCATTGGGGAGGAGCCCCCACTGAAAGTATTTGCATATCAGAATCACCAAGTGATGAGCCTCATTTTTAGCCTCAGAAAGCCCCAGTCATCCGCCCCAGAAAAGTATGAAACACGTTTTTCATAGTGACTGAAGTAAAAGAAAAGAAGATTAAAAAACCATAAATAAAAGAAAGATCTATATTGTGATCTGTTCTAAGAACATATTTGGTATTTTAGCCTATTTTTAAGTTTGTTAGCCAAAACCCTAGGATTTTCATAAAATTATATTCATAATATAGTTACATATGGGGTCTTTCAGTCAACTCTCTACATCAATTGGTCTGTCAATGTGTCATTCACATTTTTTTTTTGCACCCACCACAGCATGCAGCATGGGGCACAGGGTCAGCCAACTTCAGCCACTTCCTTACCTCTGTGGGAGTGACAACATTCTGCTCCTGCACAATGTGCACTTAGACACATAAGTAGTCCCTTGTACTGTTTTACAATATTTCTTGTAAACCAAAAGTTGGCGGAAGCCTATGGCAGTCCTATTGGCTTTGCCAGTGCTTGGGGCTCTCTACAAATGCTGATGTGGCAGTTAGGGTTCGACGAAAACTATATAGTTTATCCCTGTTCGTTAAACTTAAGTATTAAATTAATAATCTCTCAAAAATAGATATCTTTCACCTGTTTTGCTTGTAGTTTAATTATAATATGTATGCCCAGATACACCTACGCGAAATTGATTTTGAATAATTAATGGTCAAAGTTATACTTAAAATAGATTAAAAAAAACGTTAGCATCAATGTATATATTTTTAAACATTTAATAATAATATATAAAGTCTGATCGGAATTCAGCTCACCACTGAACCATTAAACGGGGTGATAACCCTTTATGTAATTAATTGATCACAAATCTCTATAAAATGGTTGCACCTTATATAACGGATGCCATCTGCATAAAAATATTTATAAATCCAGTTCTTTGAAATAAGGTGCCATTTTCACAGCTTTCTCTAGGGTGTCAAACATCAATATACTGTTTCCTTTCTAATTGAGATTACACTCTATGATTTCTTTTGACGATGGAGATATGTTAAAAACTTAAACATATCATAATAAAAGAGGAACTCTTAGGAAAAATTCTGTAATTTATATTATTATTTCGAAAAACATATCTTGATATGTTTTTTCCACTGACTTGAATGTATGTAGCGGGAATAGATCCCTGTTAATTTGAAAGGATTTTTAAAAGTCAGTGCTCAGCTATAAACCATTGCCTTATCCATCGTTTGCATTATTCCAGTAATTTTAACATTTGAAGTAAGAATTAAATAAGACAATGAACAGACTTTTTTGAATTTTCACATAAAACAATTTTAAATGTTCAACCAAATCACAAACAGACAGCAATGGTTACAACATCACCTCCCGTTGTTGTCCCACTGTGCAATTTGATGGTGCTCTTTTCCCTGAGCTCGCTGCCTTATGTAGTTGGTCATCAATAAGTATCATTGAAAAACTATCAATAAGTCGGATCAGAGTTCTATCTAATCTGTAGAGTTTCTGATCAATACACCATACATAAGGAACAGTCTGGATTAGATAATCATGAATGTTGTTAGCTGTTCACAAAATCTATTTTCACTCAAACACAGATGATCCGTTAATTGAGCCAGGCTGTGTTTGATCGATTGATGAACCCCTTTCAGAGTACCACAGGGCAAGCAGGGGCTACTGGACCCAACTGTGGGGATTGACGTCTTTTACTCTTGATGTCCCAGGGCTTGACCCACTACGGGTCCTGAGTAACTGGGCCAAGTACTACCTCTTCAGCACTTGACTCTCAGTGGTAGCACGGGTTGAGCAGCATAAGGCATCTCGGGGGAGAGGGGATAGATGGAAGGTTTACACAGGCACAGTACTCAAAATGTGCTCGGCAACCCCAATAAATGAATGTTCAACCAGATTTTTACTTTTATGAAAAAATAGTTACTATATACAAACAGAAAGTGAAATACTGCACATGACAAATAATATACACAGTTTCTATAAGAACGGCAGTCTAGTGTGGCCAGGGCAAGATCCTGAATTCCACATCCTTGTCTACTGACTGTGGATATTCCCCATTTACATGAGACAACATTCAGGCTATGCTCCCCAACGGCTTTCTCAAGTCACAGTGCTGCCTAGGGTGATGGCCCTAATCTTCACAGTTGCCCCACCTGGCATATGCAGTCACTGACTTGAACGGCACACGGCCTGATTGGTACAGTGGTTCCCACTGGACCAGGAATCTCACACCTCTCTATCGGAGTCTACTCAACGGAATCACCACTGGAACCTCACTGCCTCCTGTCCCACTCCTCCTCCGCACTGGGGCCTTTGGTCTCAGCAGGCAGGCAGATGCTGGTGCTCCAGTTTCTAGGGCAAATGATCTTCATTCTCCTAGGTGATGTCTCCTCACTCAGCAGGGATACTAGCAGACCTTAGTCCCCAGTTCTGGTCAGAACAAGCAGAAGTCATGCTGTACAGCTACAGATTGACGTCTTGGGAGACTCAAGCTTCCCTTTATATAATCACCATGCAGGGGACTTTTCTGTCCTAATACTGAGCACATATGTTATAACTTTAGTATTGAAGAAGTTCCGAAACTGGAACGAAACGTATTGCCTGAATTGTTGTTTATGATGTTTTATTAAAAAAGATAATAAAATAAGGTCTTAATTTTGGAGTATCTGTTTGGAGTGGTTAGTTAATAATTGGATTTTCAAATTTTCTCAAACCCCAACTTCTTAAGATAGAAAATTTCAAACATGAAGGCCATCTATTAAAAAAGGCACTATTTGTTTGTAGTATAACTTGAGCATGAATTATCAACCTTAAGACATTTATGTATATTCGAACTGAATAGTCACAATTTGCCTAGTAAATATTATTGGCAGGTAATAATATATAGCAAATCAAACTCCTGGAGAAGCATATACTTTTTCACCTTCATAGTTTAAGAGAATTAACTTATAGTACCTAAGAACATAGGCAGCATTGAACATCTAAAAAAATATTGGCAATAAATCAAAATTAACAGTCATAGACATAATCCAGGCATATACAGCTTCTTGTTATTTTGGGACTTAGATTGGTTCTCTGACAGATGCATCCATGTATTCATCATTTGTTATAGAGAAAAGTTAGGAATTCATCAAATACGTTTGGACCTATGTTAGATGCTTGAATCTTAATCATTTTATAGGTCTCTTTTTCTCATGCACTCTCTCTTTCCTGCTGTATGACATGGTTTAATGCAAAGAATGCCTGTGAAGTGAATGTTGTCTATTTTTCATTTCTGATGGTTTCTTCATAATGCATTGATATTGGACAATAGGTTATCATAGAAAAATAAGTTATTTTTAATTACAAACATTGCTAATTCAAGTAAAAGAAAATTTGCAGAATTAGGGGGGTATTCACAAAGTCATGTAAGATTACGTAAAAGTGTACTCCTTTACTACTTGTTTTAAAGCTCTTATGTGCCTTTGTGAATCTGCCCCAAAACAACTAATATGGGCATAAAATGGGAATATTTGCATCATATTCATATGCAATTAGCAGAAATAAAAAGGACTGTGCCTTTTTTGCACTTTAACTAACAGGAAGTAGAAAGTTTTAAGGCCGATTCCCAAAGGCAAGTAAAACTATGCAAAAGAGGACTCCTGTAGCACTAATTCCCATACTTATACATGTTTTTTGAATGACCCTCCTATTATATAAAAACTGTCTCATTGTCTTTAAGTATTTATCATGTTGGATAAATGAACTGGCACTAGGCTCAGTCACACAAGTGGGGTAGTGGTTTTATCGGGACAAGTGGGGAAATACTGGGTGGTAGGATTGTCTTTCGATCCCTGTGGATTCTGGAAGCTTACATCACAGAAATATTAGGAAAATGTGTGATTTTAGGCTAAGTGTGATCTTTGCAGGGCATAATGAGATCCATGCCAGGCACAAAAGCCTGGCGTCCCCCAGGTGTCAAGTTTTCATAAATGTTTGAGTTTGGTGGGTTTCCCTAGGTGTCAGCTGACCCCGGGCCCTATTACCACAGCTACCCACATTGCCAAATCAGGTATTTTTTATTTACAGGAAATGTTGATGTCTCCACATTGCTTTTTAAGCATTTCCTGTGGTCGGCGCTAAGCCTACTCACAATAGTGAGGTACTATTTGAATCGGGTCAGGTGAGGGAACACTGGGTAGTAGGAATTTTATGGATCCCTGCGGATTCTAAAAGTTTACATCAGAGAAATGTAAGGAAAATTCATGATTTTAGACAAAGGGGCCGATTCCGATTCGGGCCGGAAATCTCTCCGACCGAGCCGGACCCGGAGAGATATCCGACCGAATCGGACCCGTGCAGCCCGACCGAATGAGTACGATGCGCACGTATGCCATCGGACTCGAGTCGGTCGGACTCCCATTGAAGTCAATGGGAGCCTGTCGTACAACGCGTGCGCGGGCTCCCATTGACTCAATGGGTGCGAGGCGGACAAGGGCGCCCCCTACAGCGTGTACGCGGCGAAGCGATTCACGCCGTACACGCACAGGTAGGGGGGACCCATGGGTCCCCCCTGTGTGCGACTCGCGCGGCTACGCGTACAGGGGGGTCCGACACGGACCCCCAAAGTACGGCTCCGAAGCTATTTCGAGCCGGGCGGCGCGTGTCGGTCGGACTGCTCGCGGCGCGCATCGTACTTACCCGGCCGGGGAACGTCTCCATTGCGCGGTGCGAGTCGTGTCCGTGCGAGTCGGTCGGTGCGGTTAGACCCGGGATCGAGTCGGTCGGAGCGGTCGGGACGCCCGGACGAGTCGGTCGGCGATTTCGCATCGTACTCGCTCGTCCGGACGCGCGTACGGATCGGTCGGGAAATAGGGCTCCGAATCAGATCCGGTTAAGCTGAATCCGATTCGGAGCCCTACCGGCCGAGATCGGAATCGGCCCCTATGTGTGAGGTTTGCAGGGCACTGTAGGTAAGAAAATGTCATGGGATCCACACAAAGCACACCACCCCAGACTCCCGCAATGTCTAATTTTCAGGAATGTCTGGGTTTTGTAGATTTCCTAGGTGGTGGACAAGCCCAGGAACAATTACCGTACCTACCTTTATTGCTGATATCTCACATTGCGTTTTGGCAACTTTTGTGTTGTGGGTGCTAGGCCGAGTCACAGAAGTGGGGTGGCGTTTTTATCATGACTAGTGGTGGAATGCAGGGTGGTATGAATTTTCTGGATCAGTACAGATTAAGAAAGTTTATGTCTCTTGAAATGGATGACAAAATGTGTGAATTTAGGCAAAATATGAGGTTTGCAGAGCATTCTGGGTATGAAAATATTGTGAGATTCACACAAGGCATACCACCCTGGACTCCCTCGATTTCTAGTTTTGAGAAATGTCTGGGTTTGGTACGTTTCCCTGGGTGATGGCGACCCAAGCCTGAAAAGTGCAGCCATTTAAGCATGGCAAGTGGGATGATATTGGCATTTAGGCCCACTCTGCTGGCCCATTTGTAAAACAACACTCAAAATAATCAAACATTCCTGTCACTTGCCATTAGGATGTGGATGCTTTAGTCCCCAAGGGAGCAGAAATACTGTTGAGGCTTTCGGGGTGAGGGTGGGGCCTGATGTCAGGTTGGGCCAGATCCCATCCCATTATTTTATTGATAAATATTCTGGCATCCAGTGGGCTTTCAGCCTCCCCTGTGGGCAAAGTGGGACATACCCCTCTCTGGCCTGCAGGGGGGCACAAATACTGGTTTGCCCCTTTTGAGGTGGGAGTGTGGCCAAATGCCAAGGTGGCTCACCTACACCCCTTTCTTTCGGCCAAATGTAAAATCCCTGGTTTTTACTGGACTTTCTACCCCCTCAGGGACAGATTACAAGCAACCTTCCCAATCGGCACAAATCTCCTATCTGCCCCGGGGTGGGGGGCCAGAAAGACTATATAATCTCTTCTGGGGAGTGGGTGTGTCTTGATGCCAGAGTAGACTGCATCTATCCTTTTGTTTGTTTTTGTGCTATGTTGAAATGGTGTATGGTGGGTTTCCTGCCTCCCAGGGGCAAATTGGGGGCAATCCTGTTCTCTGTCCCCTAGGGGGCTGAAAGATTGGTTTGTCCCTCTTAGAGTGATGTATGGTGCAATGGTGGGTGGAACACTCACACCAATTTGCTTTGTTCAACTGTTGAATCCCTGGTGTCTAGTGGGCTTTCTACCCCACTCCACAGGGGCAGATTTAGGGCAACCTGCCAGTAGCAGGGAACTGGAGACCAGCTCTGAGAGATTCAAGATGGCTACCATGATGCAGATCACAAGCAGGTAGGTGAGCGGTCTAGAGGTGGGAGAATGGAAATAGACTGGCGAGATGGAGGCAGGAACTTCTGGGAACAGGGGAGAGAAGAGGATCGGTGGAAAGAGAAGGAGAGAAGAGTACGAGAAGAAGACAGAAAGCAAAGCAGCAACACAAGAGGAGGAAGCTGATGGCACAAGATCCAGAAGGTGCTTGATATGGAGGAGCTGGTGCCAGAGGGAGTATCAGTACGCAGCGAGACTAGAACATGGAAGCAGGAAACCTACACAGTCCGAGACCCGGCATCCGGTCCCATACAACATGCGTCTAGCACCTTGAGGAAAGAAGGTGCAGTGGTCCGGTTTGCCACAGTCTCAGGGGAGGACCATGGTACCCGGCATTTGTTGCAGCTTTTTAAAAAATCTAATTGGGTTAATTGGTGGCACTGAGTATTTAGTGTGGATTGGGTAGCTTTATGGTGTCCACCTCAATCTTCCCCCAAGGAGGCAGGAAGATTGTTATCCCCTTTTTGGTGTGGGGGCATGTCCCTGCACTTGGTGGGCCACCCCTACGCTTCTTCCTTTACTTTGTTAGTTATCCCTGGTGTCTTATGGGCTTTCGGTCACCTCAGGGGGGCAGAAAGGGAGTTGTGACCTTTTTTTGATGGGGCAACGCCCTGCCAATGGTGGACCACTGTTGTAATCTAGGGAGATATCAGGGCAGGGGTGTTGGAATGTCACTGTGTCATGGAATGTAGTGATGCACGAGGCTTCGTGAATCACTCATTCCAGAGCTGGACATCGTGCCGGACTGTTGGTGCTGTGATCTACGCTGTACCCTGAATAAACCTCCTATCCTAACTCTTGTGGAGATTTCATTAATTTAACACTGGCGACGAGGAGCTTTTGCCTGATTGGGGACAGGCAACCTTCAGCACCGACTCCCCTACGTATTGGACATTCACCGTTGGACCCTGTGTTCCGCCTGTTTTCCGCTTTTAAAGGACTTTCATGACACCAGTCTGGGCAAAGAAAAACTGTGAGTGACTTTCATTTTTTTATCTCGGAGCCTTCGAGGAGCAAAAGCTTGCTTTAGCATCTGAAAACTCACCAGTTTAACTGCCACGGCGCGAGCGGTGTTCTCTCGCGCTTAGCCTCCATTCCTGCAACGCATCCTGGAACGCACGCTACAAGCTGATCTACACGCAGCGTCATTACGCAACGTGCGACGTGCGGCCATTTTCTTCGATGTAAAAAAAAAAAAAAGAAAAACGGACAACTTTATTATTTCACTGAGGAAACAAGCGTTTATGACTGTATCTTACCAGCTCATCTTCTGTGTGTGAATCACACCATTTCTGATTGGGCATCAGATTTCTAGATACACAGTGAGAGTGCATCAGATTTTTGGTACACTGTGAGAGTGCTTTTCATGTTCCAAAGATTTTTTTTTTTGGTTGTTTCTCTTTTAAAGTGATTAGGACTCCAGTTATTGTTATTGTTGACATTCCATCTAAATAACACCATGGCTACTGCACCAAGTATGTCCCAGCCCCCAGCCTTCTTATCAGAAAAGGGTGAACCCATTCTTCCCTGGAAGAGATGGAAAAATTTATTCGATTCCTACATTGTAGCAATTGGTGGAGAGAAATTCTCGGCATTTAGAAAACAAGCAATTCTCCTACACAACTTAGGTGTGGAGGGAAGAAATATGTATGATAGTATGGACCTCATTCCAGTTGGTAATGGAGAAGGAGAACCAGCTGACGTGTACGAGATGTCCATGACTATGCTAGAGAAGTACTTTGGTCCCCGCATTAACGTTGTTTTGGAGAGGCACAAATTCTTTACCAGAGTTCAGGACCCAGCTGAACGGGTAGGGAGTTATATCGCTTCTCTCAAGACTTTGGCAAGGACTTGTGAGTTTGGCGAACTGTCTGACTCTTTAGTCAGAGACCAATTGGTGAGGTGCACCAATAGCATTAGAGTACAAGAAAAGCTCTTATCGAAGAACCCAACGTTGGTTGAAGCAGTTGCCATAGTAGAAGGTGTGGAAAACACTTCTACTTGGGTGAAGGAGATGAGGAGGAATCGTGAGGATAAGAAGGAGGGGCAAGGTGATGTCCATGGTCTGACAGATGGAGACTTTTTGGAAAGTTGTGACAATGTGGCCAAAGTCTCTCCGGTGGAAAAGAACAGAATTCCTGAAAGGGATACACGCATGCGTGGTCCTCTCAAAAGTTTGCCAGCAAGAACAGATTTTGAACGACGTCCAAATACCACTACTGCTACTAGCGGTAATCCCAGCGACAAAGCCTTTGGGGAGTTTCCTAAACCTAAGTGTTTCAGGTGTGGAAGTTTCTCACACTTCTCAAATTATCCTCATTGTTACGCCAGGGATTCGGTATGCAACAAATGTGGTGTCAAGGGGCATTATGCCCGAGTTTGCAAGTCACCTGCCAAAACTCGCAACCCAGAGAAAGGCACTGAGGTTGTGCGTACTGTAGTTCTGAGCATCAATGATAGTGATGGTAAAGTTGATGCAGGAAAGATAGCGATGCCTGAGTGCAACATCTTAGTAGATAATCATGACTTTGTTGTTCTTGCTGACTCTGGTTCCCCGTTCACCATGATCGGCAACAAGCAATGGGATGAGGTCGTAGGTTTAGACAGTATGACATTGTCACCACCTGACATAAATCCTGTTAGCTATGGTGGTGCAAGAATTAAGGTTCTTGGTTACGTGGAGGCTTGTATTCAATTTAAAGACAGAAACACTATTGGCAAGGTCTATGTAGCGGAGAGAGGAGACAATTTGTTGGGATGGAGACATCAACGTGATTTGGGTATCATGCTCAACCCCAGTGCAAGAGATCCCAAAGATCAAGTTATGCTGGTGGACTATGAGGATCAAGGTTGCGAGTACTTCAAAAGATTTCCTGAAGTCTTCACGGATAGCTTGGGCTGCCTTAAGGGTTTCGAGCACCGAATTGTTCTCAAGGAGAGAGCTATACCTTGTGTACATAAAGTTAGGAAGGTGCCCAATATGATGATGGAACCATTAGAAGCCGAACTCAAGAGACTGTTAAGTTTGGCGGTCATTGAAGAAATAGAGGCCTCGGAATGGTTGGCCCCCATCGTTTTAGCCCCAAAGGATGGTGGTGCTAGCGTTAGGATGTGTGTTGATTTGAGGGGTCTGAACGAATGGATCTGGGTGGACCGACAACCTCTGCCCAACATATCTGAGTCCCTCAGCACACTTAAGGGAGCCCGAGTTTTTAGTGTATTGGATTTGTCATCTGCATATCACCAAATTCTCTTACACAAAGACTCGAGGCATCTTACATCGTTCGTGACACCTCTGGGGGCCTACCGCTTTCTGAGAATGCCCTTTGGGTTAGCGTCGGCAGCGGCGTGCTTCCAGAGGGTCATGAAGATGGTCTTGAAGAACGTGCCCAACATTATGTTCTTCCAGGACGACATTTTGGTGTATGGTAAAAGTGAAGCAGAACATGGTAAGACACTAACGTGTGTCTTAGAGAAATTAAAGGAAAAAGGACTGACAGTAAAGAAGGAAAAATGTCGTATTGGGTTGGGATCGGTTACATATTTGGGACATGTGATCTCTGGGGAAGGGATTCAACCAAAGTTAGAACTTGCAGAGAGTATTATGAAGGCTCCTACACCTAAGGATAAAGACCAAGTGAGGTCATTTTTGGGACTTGCTGAGTTCTATTCTAAATTTGTGCAAAGTTTTGCCTGTGTGACTGAACCTATCTGGGCTCTCCTTAAAAAGGGTGCGCATTTTTTTGTGGTCCGATGATTGCCAGGAAGCATTTGACAAAATTAAGTCTGAAATTGAGAAAATGCCTACATTGGGGCATTTCGATGTCAACCGAAAGACTGTGTTGACTACGGATGCCAGTCTCAAGGGGCTGGGGGCAGTACTATCCCAAGTCGTGGAAGGAGAGGAGAGAGCAGTTGCGTTTGCCTCTAGAGCACTTAGGGATGCAGAAGTAAATTACTCGTGTATTGAGAGGGAAGCACTGAGTGTGTTTTGGGCTGTACAGCACTTTAAATTTTATCTTTGGGGTATTCCATTTTTAGTTAAGACGGATCATCGCCCCTTGGTTCAAATCTTCTCGTGTCGCCACAGTGAGCATATCACACCCAGACTTAAGCGTTGGAGTGAGGGTCTTCAGGAATATAATTTCCGTGTACAGTACATACCTGGCTCAGCTAACAAGTCTGCTGACTATCTCTCTCGGTTACCTATAGAGGATGAACATGGTGAGATTGAAACGGAGAGTGTGTGTTGGATTACTGAACCAACGTTGTCCAGTGAAGAGTGGTTGGATGGTGTGAAGAAAGATAAAGTTCTTGCTTCTCTCGGAGTGTGGACAAACCAAGGGTGGCCGGATTATAAAACTTTGGACCAAGAAATGAAGGCGTACTGGTCTGTGAGGGACGAGTTGTCATTTATTTCAGGAAATCTCATGAGGGGAGACAGAGTTGTTCCTCCTGTTGAATTTAGGGATAGAATAGTTAACATAGCTCACGAGGGCCATTTAGGAAGAAGTCTCACCAAGGCTCGGGTGAGAGAAAGATACTGGTGGCCTGGTATGGATCACATGACAGAAAATGTTGTTAAGGAGTGTGTGTCGTGTGCTTCCAATGATAAGTCTCACATTCCCAATCATGCACCGTTATCTCCAGTTGAGGTCCCGGATGTTGTATGGACGAAGTTAGGATTAGATATTGTAGGCCCTTTTGAACTCTTGCCCTCCTGTGAACGTTTTGTTATTTTAATGGTGGATTATACCTCTAAATGGGTAGTTACTAAGTGTGTGTCTACTGTGAACACAAAGACTGTTATTGATTTCCTTAGAGATGTATTTGCTTCGGAGGGTGTGCCCAAGTTTTTGATTACAGACAATGGAGTGCAATTTGTGTCTTATGAGATGTGCAAATTTCTTAATGATCACAACATAATCCATCAAAAAACAGCCTTATATACGCCTCAAGCCAATGGTTTGAGTGAAAGGATGAACCGGGTTGTCAAGGATTGTGCTCAACGCGCTCTCGATTCTAGATTGTCTTTCAATGATATCCTGAGAGACACCTGGTGGGCACACCGCACTACTCCGAATGTGGTCACGCAGAAGTCTCCTTTTGAGGGTTTGAGGGGAAGGAAAGCCGTTTCAAAGTTAAACCCATCTTGGCTGCCTGCATGTAGGACAGGGGGTATTTCTGATGGAACAAGACGTTCTAGGATTTCGGAGTACCAACATAAATACAAAATTAGTTATGACTCTAAAATGTGTGTGAAGAACAAGAAGTGGAATGTTGGTGACAAAGTGATGGTCAAAAATCCCAGACATACTCTGAAAGGCAAAAGCAGTTTCATTGGTCCCTTCACCATTGTTGCAATCAGAAAAAATGTGGTGAGGGTGGACACGGGGTGCATGTGGAGCATGTCTAGGCTGGTGAAATGCTCTGGGAAATTTACAAATGTATGTTTACCTTATGAAAAGAGTCTGAATAATGGTAATGACCATTTGAATGAGAATGTTCATGGCAGAGAAATGAACGCCTCCTCTGGTAGGAGTAGGAACCTGCCTGTGAAATTACGAGACTATGTTTTATATTGATACTGCTTGTATCATATGCCATGTTCCTTGTTGTAGTCTCAGGGAGTCTTTAGACAAGTATTCTATTTGAGAACATGTTCTTGTGCATTATGTTCCCTCCCAGGGTTCTGCTTATCTTGTTTCAATTTCTCTACTGCGTTGTTATTTTGTTGTACAATTCTCTCTATCATTATTTGTACTTTGTTGAAAAGGGGATGTGTTGTAATCTAGGGAGATATCAGGGCAGGGGTGTTGGAATGTCACTGTGTCATGGAATGTAGTGATGCACGAGGCTTCGTGAATCACTCATTCCAGAGCTGGACATCGTGCCGGACTGTTGGTGCTGTGATCTACGCTGTACGCTGAAGGTTGCCTGTCCCCAATCAGGCAAAAGCTCCTCGTCGCCAGTGTTAAATTAATGAAATCTCCACAAGAGTTAGGATAGGAGGTTTATTCAGGGTACAGCGTAGATCACAGCACCAACAGTCTGGCACGATGTCCAGCTCTGGAATGAGTGATTCACGAAGCCTCATGCATCACTACATTCCATGACACAGTGACATTGAATGTAGTGATGCACGAGGCTTCGTGAATCACTCATTCCAGAGCTGGACATCGTGCCGGACTGTTGGTGCTGTGATCTACGCTGTACCCTGAATAAACCTCCTATCCTAACTCTTGTGGAGATTTCATTAATTTAACAACCACCCAACTCCTATGTTTTTTAAAGACTGTACTGCACTTCTGTGGGGGTGGGGGCATAGCCCTGAACATCATGAGCTACTCACACCCCTTTGTATTTTTTTGTTTAATTTACCCCTGGTGTCCAATGGGCTTTCCGAAGCCCTAGGTTAAAATTGGGGACAAACACCCAACCTGCCTCCCTGGTGGTGGGGGTGGGGGAGGGGAAGCAGAAAGACTGTTGCACCTTTTTGGGGGTGGGTGCATGGCTCTGCCCTTAGTTGGCTGCCCCCACCCTTTCATTTTATTTTTATATGAATCCCGGATGTCTAGTGGGCTTTTTGACTCCCCTGTGGGCAGATTGGGGTTAGTCACCACCATTCGCTCCCCAGAGAAGATAGAAAGATTGATGGTGTTAGGGGTGGTGGCGGGAACACAGGCCCATGCCCAAGGGGCCGCTCTCCCTAGAAAAATCTATGGCACTCTGAGTGCAAGTGAGGTGTTTTTGAAAGATGAGTTTCAAAGCTTTCAACCAACACCTCCCTTTCAGCACTGTTCCCTCAGAGTGTGGAGAATGGGCTGCTTTTAGCCCCCTCCTCAGTCGTAGGGGCACTAGAAAGTGGCTTCCTGGGATGCCAGCACCCCATTGATGTGATCATGTTAGTATCAAAATTGTGTCATTACCAGGAGAGTCACACCCCTCTGGGTTGGACCGGGAAAAAGCCTGATAGTAAATTGGTGATTGAATGGACGAGTTGAAGGAAAAAATGATGTGACGTTAGTGAAGACAACTGCAGTGTTAAAGGCGAAATGCCAAATTGGCCAGAAAGCATGAGTATGAAAAAAGGAAGAGTGTGAGAGATGTAAAGGTGCAGGTGGGAAATCTAGTCAAGTTCAGGGCGACCACTAGAACTGCAGAGTGGCCTAAATACAGAGAGCATCTGAGAATCATTGAATTATTTTGTAATGCAGTCAAGACTTGCATTGGAAGAATCTGAAACCACAACAGGGTGGCTGCCTGTAGAAGAAATGTTGGTGGGAAAGACACTTTCGACGAGAAGGACTGCGAAAGAGGAACCTCATCAAAAGGTGTAAAAGGTGTTGGCAGTCTGGAGTGTGGGACATCCACCGTTAGCGCTCCTTCCAAAGTACCGTCCAGTTGAGTAGTCTGAACACCAGGTTAACTGAAAGACTACATTTGCTGGTCTCTTCTTGTTCCAATTGTATTTATTACTTCTCATTATTGCAGAGTGTCTTTTAATTGGGTGCTTTGGAGAGCAGAATGTTTTAGAGATTTTGTTTTCTGGATCCTCCACTTCTAGCCCATTTTATTGTCTTGTGTTTAAAGGTTCAACTTTGGCAATTTGTTTCGCATGTTGGTGTTTGTTGTTTGTTGAAGAAGAAGGTGTGTGGTGTACTGGAATGATGCAGGGCAGTAATGGAATCTTGCCATGTAGGGATTTTATTGTATCACTGAGGGCTTTGACTGTGGAGATTCTGACTGCCAGTTGGAGCGCTGGCTCTGGATGGGATGTCTCAGAATAAACCAGCATACCAAACCTCTCAGGCATAACGTCTCTGGATCCATTAGGCGCTGTGAGTGCAACGCTTTTGCAGCCATTCCTTGTATAATACAACGTTTTGTAGATTAGCAAGGGCTTCATTAGTGTTAGCAATTAAAAGCACCAATGGGGAAGAAACTAAAATTAAAAGGAGTCATTATAAATCCATATTAAATGAGAAAAAGGTAATGTGGGAATATAATAGGTGGCAAAACCCTCTTGACACAGTAAGAAATAATGATTCACCCACATTTTGGCACATTACCATAAACTGTAGTAAACAAAGTGTACTGAGGCATGAGTTACACATCCCAGAAAATCAATGGAATGTACACTTTTCTTCATTGTACTGCACCCCGACCACTCCACATTGGATTGCTCTTCACCTTACAGCTGTACCAAGAGGGCAGATGCACAGTAATCCATTTACACTGAATGAAGTAATGCTGGCTATTAATAGACAAAAAAGAGGGAAGGTGCCTGGTCTGGATAGAATAACGGCTGATCTGTACAGAGCCGATCCCTTTTTTATGAGGCAGATATCATTTTTCTGAGCAATGTATTACTAAATAGAGGACCGCTCCAGTCAACTTGTTGGAGAGCAGAAATAGTACCCCTACACAAGAAAGGCAATACAGTTGATCTGGCATACTATGGCCCAATAAGCGTCTTAAATAATCTCCCAAAAATATTTACATGTTGTTAGAAATGGGGGTCTCTAATTGGCAGGTTGTTACCCTGTCCAAGTAGGGACCCTTCTTCCTAGCCAGGATAAGGGAGTTACACTTCTGAAATAACCCCTGCTCAACCCCTTGCTAGCTTGGCACAAGCAGTCAGGCTTATCTCAGAGGCAGTGTGTAAAGCATTTGCACATAACCCAGTAGCGGTCGGTGGTGGGAGTTCCGCCGGGTGCTGACGTGGGGCGGGGGTAGTAAACTACGGATTATGGCTGATTGCAGGTAAGTAAACATATAAATAAATAAAACGAAGTTCGCTACGCGCGCTGCATCGCCAAATGCGATGTAGTGCGCGTAACGAACTTCGTTTTATTTATTTATATGTTTACTACCTGTAATCAGCCATAATCCGTAGTTCTACCCCCACCCTGCCCCTCCCCGCCCCACGTCAGCGCCCGGCGGAACTCCCACCACCGACCGCTACTGACATAACCAACAGTAATACAGTGAAACCACTACAAAAGGACACCATGCCAGTTTTAGAAAAATAGCCTATATTTATCTGTGTAAAACAAGTCCAAAACGATAAGAATTCAACATACAGTTATTCCAAAATACTCATGAAGCAAAAATAGACTTTAAAAACAGTTCCTTGAAGTCGATAGCTCTGTCCGGGGCTATCTCGGCGCCATGAACAAACAAATCCAACAGTTCTGGCTGACCGTGGCGTCGCGGGACAGCTATGATGTTGGGAAGACCAGCAAAACAGTACCTTTAGAAATGAAGGGTGTTGGGAACCTCGCAGTGAGCTCCGAAGGGCCGCAGTTGGCAGGCGTTGGTTCCGGAGGTCGGTGCAGGAGTCATCTGGGCCTTGAAGTCACATGCTTTGCAGGTCGAACTCCGTGCGGTTGAAGACGGGAGCGCCAGCGTCGGTGGGTGTCGTGGCTGCGGTGCGAAGTGCAGCGATGCACCGTGCGGTGCCCTCAGGTCACAGTGCAGGCAGCAGCTCGGTGACGGCATCCAGCGGCGTCGCTGAGATTACGGCGGCGGTGCGAAGTGGGGTGCTGCTCGGTTGCGGTGCTAGCAGGTCACAGTGCAGGCAGCTTCGTCATCGTCGTTGAAGCACAGTAGTCAGCTGACGAGTCGATTGCGTCGGTGTGCCGAGGCTGTAGTGTGGGATGGGGCAGTGTGTTGTGTAACTTATGAGCGGTGCCCCAAACCATGGTCAGACAGTGGCGTTGATGTCAGCTTGGAGCGGCGCTGTCAGTGAGACCAGGGCTGGGGTGCGCAGCAGGACGGTGCTCCATGTTCTCCACGAGCGGTGTCCACAGGTCATGGTGCAGGCATCGGCATTGTGGTGCCGGGGATACCAGGGCGCCGGTGTGAAGAGAGGTGGTGCAGAGTGCAGTACCCACAAGTCACTGTGCAAGCAGCTGCTCAGTGGCGGCTTTGAACGGCAGCAGCGGTTAAACCATGGTTCCGGTGCGAAGTGTGGCGGTGACCTCTGTGGTGCCTTCGGGTCACGTAGCCGGCAGCGGCGTCAGTGATGGTGTTGGGTTGCTTTTTCCTCTGTTGGAGCACAAAACACACAGTTCCCAGTGCTGTAGCAGATGAACTTGAAGTATTTGTTGTGCCTGAGACTTCTTGAACAGGGGGCAAGCTCTACCTCAAGCCCTTGGAGAAACTCAGAAAGAAGATTTCACCTTCAGGTAACTACATATAAAATAAAACACAGCTCAAATGAAAATTAAATGCAAGTTATGTTAATCAGTGGGAAACGCATTTTCGTACATCATGAAACCTCTATTAGTTAATGCACTGCACCTGAGAGCCACAGAATTGAATCCTGGTTGGTTCAGTGGAGAATAGTGACTTGTGTATGTTCAGGGCTACAAGGTCCCAGTCTCTGAGAGAAAGCAATGTGAATATGCAAGGCATGATTTTAAACTTGCATTATTAACAGTATAAGATAGGCTGTGCAAAAATTGTGCAAAAAGGTTTGATGAAAAAGTGCTTCTAAAATATAGATTTTAGTAATACCCAGACTGTACGTAGTACACATTTTTTTTTATAACTGTCTTCTAAAAGGACACACTTCACAGCTTAGCTGGTATCTCCCTCACGATAAGTGATTTCATCAATTAAGGCCAATACCGACTTCCAAGCTCCCTTTACATTAGCAAATTAACCAGTTGTGCACATTTACATTTCTTTCAGGCAAGAAGGCTTATTTAGCTGTGTGCCCGCCTTAGCTTTCACAGCACAGGAAACTCCCTGCCTTACATTTCAGCTAAAGCATTTCAACTCTCAGAATTAACCATCCCGGGATGGTTGTCTTTTCACAAAAAGTAGGGGAACTGTTTTTCTAAAATTAAAAAAGTATAGGCACGTCGTGCCCCTCAGATCCCTCCCACTTCAACCACTGCAGGCCTACGACATATGTCAGAGAGGCCACAGAGACATATTTCAAACCAGAGAGGTTGTAAAAACCGGTCTTAGCTCAGGCTAGAGGTTACAAGGCCATGCCTCATTACAGGCGAGGGTTTAAAGTGTCATGACTTGTCCCAGACCAAAAGTTAAAAAGATTTCTTGTGTGTTTTGCCCCTTTGTGGTGCTTCAAGCCTAGAGCTTTCTCAAGGTTATCAATTGAGATAAGTCACAAGGTGTTTCTGGTTTTCAAAGAGTATATTACGTTCTGGTATGCGGGCCAGAGCAGTCATGGTGGATCTCGTTGTTCAATCAGCACATCTGTGCTAAGACTGCATGTCCTAATTTAACCATGAGATTCACTGCAGGATCTTGAAATCAGCGATACAGTCTGTTCTCAAGCCATGTGTGCTAAATTAATTAGGAGATCCACTCTGACTGATCTCAGCAGCATAATAAAGTATTCAGCGGTGGCCGCCAAAAACAAAGGGTGGTGGGGCGGTTTGGGTCGCTCGGGAGGAGTCCCGCGGAGGGGTTTGAAATACATTATTTTTAATAAAAAAACATACCTTTTGCCGCCGGCCACCTCCAAGCGTTGTGTCGTTTTCACCACCTCTCCTCTTCCTGAGTCCCAGCAGCCCCTGGGACCCAGACTCCCATCCAATCTCCATGCTGCAGAGCAGCGCGGGATTGGTCTGAGCAGGCAGGAAAGACGCCCTGCTCAGACATGGGAGTCTGTGGGGTTTTTCAGCCCGGCTGCTCAATGCAGCTGGGCTGGAGAAAACCTAAGTGCGCATGTGTGTTTTGGTCGGCCTGAGACAGCCGGCCAAAGCACATATGCACTTAGGGAGTGGAGTGCACGTAGCACTCCTCCTACGCCCTCCCACGCCTAGGCCCCTTCCAACACCGCTGGCTAAGAGCCGGCAAATGCAAAGTAAAACGATGCAAGAACAATGTTTTATTTTACATTTGCTCTCTCTGAGCCAGGCATTGGAGCAACGCTCCTCCGCCATTGGGGAGGAACCCCCACTGAAAGTATTTGCATATCAGAATCACCAAGTGATGAGCCTCATTTGATAGCCTCAGAAAGCCCCAGTCATCCGCCCCAGAAAAGTACGAAACACGTTTTTCATAGTGACTGAAGTAAAAGAAAAGAAGATTAAAACACCTTAAATAAAAGAAAGATCTATATTGTGATCTGTTCTAAGAACATATTTGGTATTTTAGCCTATTTTTAAGTTTATTAGCCAAAACCCTAGGATTTTCATAAAATTATATTCATAATATAGTTACATATGGGGTCTTTCAGTCAACTCTCTTCATCAATTGGTCTGCCAATGTGTCATTCACATTTTTTTTTTGCACCCACCACAGCATGCAGCATGGGGCACAGGGTCAGCCAACTTCAGCCACTTCCTTACCTCTGTGGGAGTGACAACATTCTGCTCCTGCACAATGTGCACTTATACACAAAAGTAGTCCCTTGTACTGTTTTACAATATTTCTTGTAAACCAAAAGTTGGCGGAAGCCTATGGCAGTCCTATTGGCTTTGCCAGTGCTTGGGGCTCTCTACAAATGCTGATGTGGCAGTTAGGGTTCGATGTAAAACTATATAGTTTATCCCTGTTCGTTAAACTTAAGTATTAAATTAATAATCTCTCAAAAATAGATATCTTTCACCTGTTTTGCTTGTAGTTTAATTATAATATGTATGCCCAGATACACCTACGCGAAATTGATTTTGAATAATTAATGGTCAAAGTTATACTTAAAATAGATTAAAAAAACGTTAGCATCAATGTATATATTTTTAAACATTTAATAATAATATATAAAGTCTGATCGGAATTCAGCTCACCACTGAACCATTAAACGGGGTGATAACCCTTTATGTAATTAATTGATCACAAATCTCTACAAAATGGTTGCAC
Organism: Calotriton arnoldi; assembly: GCA_963921515.1. Classification (NCBI taxonomy): domain Eukaryota; kingdom Metazoa; phylum Chordata; class Amphibia; order Caudata; family Salamandridae; genus Calotriton; species Calotriton arnoldi. The sequence goes on along the minus strand of CAWUFW010001850.1, from coordinate 520,708 downwards.
CTTATATAACGGATGCCATCTGCATAAAAATATTTATAAATCCAGTTCTTTGAAATAAGGTGCCATTTGTACAGCTTTCTCTAGGGTGTCAAACATCAATATACTGTTTCCTTTCTAATTGAGATTACACTCTATGATTTCTTTTGACGATGGAGATATGTTAAAAACTTAAACATATCATAATAAAAGAGGAACTCTTAGGAAAAATTCTGTAATTTATATTATTATTTCGAAAAACATATCTTGATATGTTTTTTCCACTGACTTGAATGTATGTAAGCGGGAATAGATCCCTGTTAATTTGAAAGGATTTTTAAAAGTCAGTGCTCAGCTATAAACCATTGCCTTATCCATCGTTTGCATTATTCCAGTAATCTTAACATTTGAAGTAAGAATTAAATAAGACAATGAACTGACTTTTTTGAATTTTCACATAAAACAATTTTAAATGTTCAACCAAATCACAAACAGACAGCAATGGTTACAACATCACCTCCCGTTGTTGTCCCACTGTGCAATTTGATGGTGCTCTTTTCCCTGAGCTCGCTGCCTTATGTAGTCGGTCATCAATAAGTATCATTGAAAAACTATCAATAAGTCGGATCAGAGTTCTATCTAATCTGTAGAGTTTCTGATCAATACACCATACATAAGGAACAGTCTGGATTAGATAATCATGAATGTTGTTAGCTGTTCACAAAATCTATTTTCACTCAAACACAGATGATCCGTTAATTGAGCCAGGCTGTGTTTGATCGATTGATGAACCCCTTTCAGAGTACCACAGGGCAAGCAGGGGCTACTGGACCCAACTTTGGGGATTGACGTCTTTTACTCTTGATGTCCCAGGGCTTGACCCACTACGGGTCCTGAGTAACTGGGCCAAGTACTACCTCTTCAGCACTTGACTCTCAGTGGTAGCACGGGTTGAGCAGCATAAGGCATCTCGGGGAGAGGGGATAGATGGAAGGTTTACACAGGCACAGTACTCAAAATGTGCTCAGCAACCCCAATAAATGAATGTTCAACCAGATTTTTACTTTTATAAAAAAATAGTTACTATATACAAACAGAAAGTGAAATACGGCACATGACAAATAATATACACAGTTTCTATCAGAACGGCAGTCTAGTGTGGCCAGGGCAAGATCCTTGTCTACTGACTGTGGATATTCCCCATTTACATGAGACAACATTCAGGCTATGCTCCCCAACGGCTTTCTCAAGTCACAGTGCTGCCTAGGGTGATGGCCCTAATCTTCACAGTTGCCCCACCTGGCATATGCAGTCACTGACTTGAACGGCACACGGCCTGATTGGTACAGTGGTTCCCACTGGACCAGGAATCTCACACCTCTCTATCGGAGTCTACTCAACTGAATCACCACTGGAACCTCACTTCCTCCTGTCCCACTCCTCCTCTGCACAGGGTCCTTTGGTCTCAGCAGGCAGGCATATGCTGGTGCTCCAGTTTCTAGGGCAAATGATCTTCATTCTCCTAGGTGATGTCTCCTCACTCAGCAGGGATACTAGCAGACCTTAGTCCCGAGTTCTGGTCAGAACAAGCAGAAGTCATGCTGTACAGCTACATGTTGACGACTTGGGAGACTCAAGCTTCCCTTTATATAATCACCATGCAGGGGACTTTTCTGTCCTAATACTGAGCACATATGTTATAACTTTAGTATTGAAGAAGTTCCGAAACTGGAGCGAAACGTATTGGCTGAATTGTTGTTTATGATGTTTTATTAAAAAAGATAATAAAATAAGGTCTTAATTTTGGAGTATCTGTTTGGAGTGGTTAGTTAATAATTGGATTTTCAAATTTTCTCAAACCCCAACTTCTTAAGATAGAAAATTTCAATCATGAAGGCCATCTATTAAAAAAGGCACTATTTGTTTGTAGTATAACTTGAGCATGAATTATCAACCTTAAGACATTTATGTATATTCGAACTGAATAGTCACAATTTGCCTAGTAAATATTATTGGCAGGTAATAATATATAGCAAATCAAACTCCTGGAGAAGCATATACTTTTTCACCTTCATAGTTTAAGAGAATTAACTTATAGTACCTAAGAACATAGGCAGCATTGAACATCTAAAAAAAATATTGGCAATAAATCAAAATTAACAGTCATAGACATAATCCAGGCATATACAGCTTCTTGTTATTTTGGGACTTAGATTGGTTCTCTGACAGATGCATCCATGTATTCATCATTTGTTATAGAGAAAAGTTAGGAATTCATCAAATACGTTTGGACCTATGTTAGATGCTTGAATCTTAATCATTTTATAGGTCTCTTTTTCTCACATCTTGCACTCTCTCTTTCCTGCTGTATGACATGGTTTAATGCAAAGAATGCCTGTGAAGTGAATGTTGTCTATTTTTCATTTCTGATGGTTTCTTCATAATGCATTGATATTGGACAATAGGTTATCATAGAAAAATAAGTTATTTTTAATTACAAACATTGCTAATTCAAGTAAAAGAAAATTTGCAGAATTAGGGGGTATTCACAAAGTCATGTAAGATTACGTAAAAGTGTACTCCTTTACTACTTGTTTTAATACTCTTATGTGACTTTGTGAATCTGCCCCAAAACAACTAATATGGGCATAAAATGGGAATATTTGCATCATATTCATATGCAATTAGCAGAAATAAAAAGGACTGTGCCTTTTTGCACTTTAACTAACAGGAAGTAGAAAGTTTTAAGGCCGATTCCCAAAGGCATGTAAAACTATGCAAAAGAGGACTCCTGTAGCACTAATTCCCATACTTATACATGTTTTTTGAATGACCCTCCTATTATATAAAAACTGTCTCATTGTCTTTAAGTATTTATCATGTTGGATAAATGAACTGGCACTAGGCTCAGTCACACAAGTGGGGTAGTGGTTTTATCGGGACAAGTGGGGAAATACTGGGTGGTAGGATTGTCTTTCGATCCCTGTGGATTCTGGAAGCTTACATCACAGAAATATTAGGAAAATGTGTGATTTTAGGCTAAGTGTGATCTTTGCAGGGCATAATGAGATCCATGCCAGGCACAAAAGCCTGGCGTCCCCCAGGTGTCAAGTTTTCATAAATGTTTGAGTTTGGTGGGTTTCCCTAGGTGTCAGCTGACCCCGGGCCCTATTACCACAGCTACCCACATTGCCAAATCAGGTATTTTTTATTTACAGGAAATGTTGATGTCTCCACATTGCTTTTTAAGCATTTCCTGTGGTCGGCGCTAAGCCTACTCACAATAGTGAGGTACTATTTGAATCGGGTCAGGTGAGGGAACACTGGGTAGTAGGAATTTTATGGATCCCTGCGGATTCTAAAAGTTTACATCAGAGAAATGTAAGGAAAATTCATGATTTTAGACAAAGGGGCCGATTCCGATTCGGGCCGGAAATCTCTCCGACCGAGCCGGACCCGGAGAGATATCCGACCGAATCGGACCCGTGCAGCCCGACCGAATGAGTACGATGCGCACGTATGCCATCGGACTCGAGTCGGTCGGACTCCCATTGAAGTCAATGGGAGCCTGTCGTACAACGCGTACGCGGGCTCCCATTGACTCAATGGGTGCGAGGCGGACAAGGGCGCCCCCTACAGCGTGTACGCGGCGAAGCGATTCACGCCGTACACGCACAGTTAGGGGGGACCCATGGGTCCCCCCTGTGTGCGACTCGCGCGGCTACGCGTACAGGGGGGTCCGACACGGACCCCCAAAGTACGGCTCCGACAGCTATTTCGAGCCGGGCGGCGCGTGTCGGTCGGACTGCTCGCGGCGCGCATCGTACTTACCCGGCCGGGGAACGTCTCCATTGCGCGGTGCGAGTCGTGTCCGTGCGAGTCGGTCGGTGCGGTTAGACCCGGGATCGAGTCGGTCGGAGCGGTCGGGACGCCCGGACGAGTCGGTCGGCGATTTCGCATCGTACTCGCTCGTCCGGACGCGCGTACGGATCGGTCGGGAAATAGGGCTCCGAATCAGATCCGGTTAAGCTGAATCCGATTCGGAGCCCTACCGGCCGAGATCGGAATCGGCCCCTATGTGTGAGGTTTGCAGGGCACTGTAGGTAAGAAAATGTCATGGGATCCACACAAAGCACACCACCCCAGACTCCCGCAATGTCTAATTTTCAGGAATGTCTGGGTTTTGTAGGTTTCCCTAGGTGGTGGACAAGCCCAGGAACAATTACCGTACCTACCTTTATTGCTGATATCTCACATTGCGTTTTGGCAACTTTTGTGTTGTGGGTGCTAGGCCGAGTCACAGAAGTGGGGTGGCGTTTTTATCACGACTAGTGGTGGAATGCAGGGTGGTATGAATTTTCTGGATCAGTACAGATTAAGAAAGTTTATGTCTCTTGAAATGGATGACAAAATGTGTGAATTTAGGCAAAATATGAGGTTTGCAGAGCATTCTGGGTATGAAAATATTGTGAGATTCACACAAGGCATACCACCCTGGACTCCCCTCGATTTCTAGTTTTGAGAAATGTCTGGGTTTGGTACGTTTCCCTGGGTGATGGCGACCCAAGCCTGAAAAGTGCAGCCATTTAAGCATGGCAAGTGGGATGATATTGGCATTTAGGCCCACTCTGCTGGCCCATTTGTAAAACAACACTCAAAATAATCAAACATTCCTGTCACTTGCCATTAGGATGTGGATGCTTTAGTCCCCAAGGGAGCAGAAATACTGTTGAGGCTTTCGGGGTGAGGGTGGGGCCTGATGTCAGGTTGGGCCAGATCCCATCCCATTATTTTATTGATAAATATTCTGGCATCCAGTGGGCTTTCAGCCTCCCCTGTGGGCAAAGTGGGACATACCCCTCTCTGGCCTGCAGGGGGGCACAAATACTGGTTTGCCCCTTTTGAGGTGGGAGTGTGGCCAAATGCCAAGGTGGCTCACCTACACCCCTTTCTTTCGGCCAAATGTAAAATCCCTGGTTTTTACTGGACTTTCTACCCCCTCAGGGACAGATTACAAGCAACCTTCCCAATCGGCACAAATCTCCTATCTGCCCCGGGGTGGGGGGCCAGAAAGACTATATAATCTCTTCTGGGGAGTGGGTGTGTCTTGATGCCAGAGTAGACTGCATCTATCCTTTTGTTTGTTTTTGTGCTATGTTGAAATGGTGTCTGGTGGGTTTCCTGCCTCCCAGGGGCAAATTGGGGGCAATCCTGTTCTCTGTCCCCTAGGGGGCTGAAAGATTGGTTTGTCCCTCTTAGAGTGATGTATGGTGCAATGGTGGGTGGAACACTCACACCAATTTGCTTTGTTCAACTGTTGAATCCCTGGTGTCTAGTGGGCTTTCTACCCCACTCCACAGGGGCAGATTTAGGGCAACCTGCCAGTAGCAGGGAACTGGAGACCAGCTCTGAGAGATTCAAGATGGCTACCATGATGCAGATCACAAGCAGGTAGGTGAGCGGTCTAGAGGTGGGAGAATGGAAATAGACTGGCGAGATGGAGGCAGGAACTTCTGGGAACAGGGGAGAGAAGAGGATCGGTGGAAAGAGAAGGAGAGAAGAGTACGAGAAGAAGACAGAAAGCAAAGCAGCAACACAAGAGGAGGAAGCTGATGGCACAAGATCCAGAAGGTGCTTGATATGGAGGAGCTGGTGCCAGAGGGAGTATCAGTACGCAGCGAGACTAGAACATGGAAGCAGGAAACCTACACAGTCCGAGACCCGGCGTCCGGTCCCATACAACATGCGCCTAGCACCTTGAGGAAAGAAGGTGCAGTGGTCCGGTTTGCCACAGTCTCAGGGGAGGACCATGGTACCCGGCATTTGTTGCAGCTTTTTAAAAAATCTAATTGGGTTAATTGGTGGCACTGAGTATTTAGTGTGGATTGGGTAGCTTTATGGTGTCCACCTCAATCTTCCCCCAAGGAGGCAGGAAGATTGTTATCCCCTTTTTGGTGTGGGGGCATGTCCCTGCACTTGGTGGGCCACCCCTACGCTTCTTCCTTTACTTTGTTAGTTATCCCTGGTGTCTTATGGGCTTTCGGTCACCTCAGGGGGGCAGAAAGGGAGTTGTGACCTTTTTTTGATGGGGCAACGCCCTGCCAATGGTGGACCACTGTTGTAATCTAGGGAGATATCAGGGCAGGGGTGTTGGAATGTCACTGTGTCATGGAATGTAGTGATGCACGAGGCTTCGTGAATCACTCATTCCAGAGCTGGACATCGTGCCGGACTGTTGGTGCTGTGATCTACGCTGTACCCTGAATAAACCTCCTATCCTAACTCTTGTGGAGATTTCATTAATTTAACACTGGCGACGAGGAGCTTTTGCCTGATTGGGGACAGGCAACCTTCAGCACCGACTCCCCTACGTATTGGACATTCACCGTTGGACCCTGTGTTCCGCCTGTTTTCCGCTTTTAAAGGACTTTCATGACACCAGTCTGGGCAAAGAAAAACTGTGAGTGACTTTCATTTTTTTATCTCGGAGCCTTCGAGGAGCAAAAGCTTGCTTTAGCATCTGAAAACTCACCAGTTTAACTGCCACGGCACGAGCGGTGTTCTCTCGCGCTTAGCCTCCATTCCTGCAACGCATCCTGGAACGCACGCTACAAGCTGATCTACACGCAGCGTCATTATGCAGCGTGCGACGTGCGGCCATTTTCTTCGATGTAAAAAAAAAAAAAAGAAAAACGGACAACTTTATTATTTCACTGAGGAAACAAGCGTTTATGACTGTATCTTACCAGCTCATCTTCTGTGTGTGAATCACACCATTTCTGATTGGGCATCAGATTTCTAGATACACAGTGAGAGTGCATCAGATTTTTGGTACACTGTGAGAGTGCTTTTCATGTTCCAAAGATTTTTTTTTTGGTTGTTTCTCTTTTAAAGTGATTAGGACTCCAGTTATTGTTATTGTTGACATTCCATCTAAATAACACCATGGCTACTGCACCAAGTATGTCCCAGCCCCCAGCCTTCTTATCAGAAAAGGGTGAACCCATTCTTCCCTGGAAGAGATGGAAAAATTTATTCGATTCCTACATTGTAGCAATTGGTGGAGAGAAATTCTCGGCATTTAGAAAACAAGCAATTCTCCTACACAACTTAGGTGTGGAGGGAAGAAATATGTATGATAGTATGGACCTCATTCCAGTTGGTAATGGAGAAGGAGAACCAGCTGACGTGTACGAGATGTCCATGACTATGCTAGAGAAGTACTTTGGTCCCCGCATTAACGTTGTTTTGGAGAGGCACAAATTCTTTACCAGAGTTCAGGACCCAGCTGAACGGGTAGGGAGTTATATCGCTTCTCTCAAGACTTTGGCAAGGACTTGTGAGTTTGGCGAACTGTCTGACTCTTTAGTCAGAGACCAATTGGTGAGGTGCACCAATAGCATTAGAGTACAAGAAAAGCTCTTATCGAAGAACCCAACGTTGGTTGAAGCAGTTGCCATAGTAGAAGGTGTGGAAAACACTTCTACTTGGGTGAAGGAGATGAGGAGGAATCGTGAGGATAAGAAGGAGGGGCAAGGTGATGTCCATGCTCTGACAGATGGAGACTTTTTGGAAAGTTGTGACAATGTGGCCAAAGTCTCTCCGGTGGAAAAGAACAGAATTCCTGAAAGGGATACACGCATGCGTGGTCCTCTCAAAAGTTTGCCAGCAAGAACAGATTTTGAACGACGTCCAAATACCACTACTGCTACTAGCGGTAATCCCAGCGACAAAGCCTTTGGGGAGTTTCCTAAACCTAAGTGTTTCAGGTGTGGAAGTTTCTCACACTTCTCAAATTATCCTCATTGTTACGCCAGGGATTCGGTATGCAACAAATGTGGTGTCAAGGGGCATTATGCCCGAGTTTGCAAGTCACCTGCCAAAACTCGCAACCCAGAGAAAGGCACTGAGGTTGTGCGTACTGTAGTTCTGAGCATCAATGATAGTGATGGTAAAGTTGATGCAGGAAAGATAGCGATGCCTGAGTGCAACATCTTAGTAGATAATCATGACTTTGTTGTTCTTGCTGACTCTGGTTCCCCGTTCACCATGATCGGCAACAAGCAATGGGATGAGGTCGTAGGTTTAGACAGTATGACATTGTCACCACCTGACATAAATCCTGTTAGCTATGGTGGTGCAAGAATTAAGGTTCTTGGTTACGTGGAGGCTTGTATTCAATTTAAAGACAGAAACACTATTGGCAAGGTCTATGTGGCGGAGAGAGGAGACAATTTGTTGGGATGGAGACATCAACGTGATTTGGGTATCATGCTCAACCCCAGTGCAAGAGATCCCAAAGATCAAGTTATGCTGGTGGACTATGAGGATCAAGGTTGCGAGTACTTCAAAAGATTTCCTGAAGTCTTCACGGATAGCTTGGGCTGCCTTAAGGGTTTCGAGCACCGAATTGTTCTCAAGGAGAGAGCTATACCTTGTGTACATAAAGTTAGGAAGGTGCCCAATATGATGATGGAACCATTAGAAGCCGAACTCAAGAGACTGTTAAGTTTGGGGGTCATTGAAGAAATAGAGGCCTCGGAATGGTTGGCCCCCATCGTTTTAGCCCCAAAGGATGGTGGTGCTAGCGTTAGGATGTGTGTTGATTTGAGGGGTCTGAACGAATGGATCTGGGTGGACCGACAACCTCTGCCCAACATATCTGAGTCCCTCAGCACACTTAAGGGAGCCCGAGTTTTTAGTGTATTGGATTTGTCATCTGCATATCACCAAATTCTCTTACACAAAGACTCGAGGCATCTTACATCGTTCGTGACACCTCTGGGGGCCTACCGCTTTCTGAGAATGCCCTTTGGGTTAGCGTCGGCAGCGGCGTGCTTCCAGAGGGTCATGAAGATGGTCTTGAAGAACGTGCCCAACATTATGTTCTTCCAGGACGACATTTTGGTGTATGGTAAAAGTGAAGCAGAACATGGTAAGACACTAACGTGTGTCTTAGAGAAATTAAAGGAAAAAGGACTGACAGTAAAGAAGGAAAAATGTTGTATTGGGTTGGGATCGGTTACATATTTGGGACATGTGATCTCTGGGGAAGGGATTCAACCAAAGTTAGAACTTGCAGAGAGTATTATGAAGGCTCCTACACCTAAGGATAAAGATCAAGTGAGGTCATTTTTGGGACTTGCTGAGTTCTATTCTAAATTTGTGCAAAGTTTTGCCTGTGTGACTGAACCTATCTGGGCTCTCCTTAAAAGGGTGCGCATTTTTTGTGGTCCGATGATTGCCAGGAAGCATTTGACAAAATTAAGTCTGAAATTGAGAAAATGCCTACATTGGGGCATTTCGATGTCAACCGAAAGACTGTGTTGACTACGGATGCCAGTCTCAAGGGGCTGGGGGCAGTACTATCCCAAGTCGTGGAAGGAGAGGAGAGAGCAGTTGCGTTTGCCTCTAGAGCACTTAGGGATGCAGAAGTAAATTACTCGTGTATTGAGAGGGAAGCACTGAGTGTGTTTTGGGCTGTACAGCACTTTAAATTTTATCTTTGGGGTATTCCATTTTTAGTTAAGACGGATCATCGCCCCTTGGTTCAAATCTTCTCGTGTCGCCACAGTGAGCATATCACACCCAGACTTAAGCGTTGGAGTGAGGGTCTTCAGGAATATAATTTCCGTGTACAGTACATACCTGGCTCAGCTAACAAGTCTGCTGACTATCTCTCTCGGTTACCTATAGAGGATGAACATGGTGAGATTGAAACGGAGAGTGTGTGTTGGATTACTGAACCAACGTTGTCCAGTGAAGAGTGGTTGGATGGTGTGAAGAAAGATAAAGTTCTTGCTTCTCTCGGAGTGTGGACAAACCAAGGGTGGCCGGATTATAAAACTTTGGACCAAGAAATGAAGGCGTACTGGTCTGTGAGGGACGAGTTGTCGTTTATTTCAGGAAATCTCATGAGGGGAGACAGAGTTGTTCCTCCTGTTGAATTTAGGGATAGAATAGTTAACATAGCTCACGAGGGCCATTTAGGAAGAAGTCTCACCAAGGCTTGGGTGAGAGAAAGATACTGGTGGCCTGGTATGGATCACATGACAGAAAATGTTGTTAAGGAGTGTGTGTCGTGTGCTTCCAATGATAAGTCTCACATTCCCAATCATGCACCGTTATCTCCAGTTGAGGTCCCGGATGTTGTATGGACGAAGTTAGGATTAGATATTGTAGGCCCTTTTGAACTCTTGCCCTCCTGTGAACGTTTTGTTATTTTAATGGTGGATTATACCTCTAAATGGGTAGTTACTAAGTGTGTGTCTACTGTGAACACAAAGACTGTTATTGATTTCCTTAGAGATGTATTTGCTTCGGAGGGTGTGCCCAAGTTTTTGATTACAGACAATGGAGTGCAATTTGTGTCTTATGAGATGTGCAAATTTCTTAATGATCACAACATAATCCATCAAAAAACAGCCTTATATACGCCTCAAGCCAATGGTTTGAGTGAAAGGATGAACCGGGTTGTCAAGGATTGTGCTCAACGCGCTCTCGAATCTAGATTGTCTTTCAATGATATCCTGAGAGACACCTGGTGGGCACACCGCACTACTCCGAATGTGGTCACGCAGAAGTCTCCTTTTGAGGGTTTGAGGGGAAGGAAAGCCGTTTCAAAGTTAAACCCATCTTGGCTGCCTGCATGTAGGACAGGGGGTATTTCTGATGGAACAAGACGTTCTAGGATTTCGGAGTACCAACATAAATACAAAATTAGTTATGACTCTAAAATGTGTGTGAAGAACAAGAAGTGGAATGTTGGTGACAAAGTGATGGTCAAAAATCCCAGACATACTCTGAAAGGCAAAAGCAGTTTCATTGGTCCCTTCACCATTGTTGCAATCAGAAAAAATGTGGTGAGGGTGGACACGGGGTGCATGTGGAGCATGTCTAGGCTGGTGAAATGCTCTGGGAAATTTACAAATGTATGTTTACCTTATGAAAAGAGTCTGAATAATGGTAATGACCATTTGAATGAGAATGTTCATGGCAGAGAAATGAACGCCTCCTCTGGTAGGAGTAGGAACCTGCCTGTGAAATTACGAGACTATGTTTTATATTGATACTGCTTGTATCATATGCCATGTTCCTTGTTGTAGTCTCAGGGAGTCTTTAGACAAGTATTCTATTTGAGAACATGTTCTTGTGCATTATGTTCCCTCCCAGGGTTCTGCTTATCTTGTTTCAATTTCTCTACTGCGTTGTTATTTTGTTGTACAATTCTCTCTATCATTATTTGTACTTTGTTGAAAAGGGGATGTGTTGTAATCTAGGGAGATATCAGGGCAGGGGTGTTGGAATGTCACTGTGTCATGGAATGTAGTGATGCACGAGGCTTCGTGAATCACTCATTCCAGAGCTGGACATCGTGCCGGACTGTTGGTGCTGTGATCTACGCTGTACGCTGAAGGTTGCCTGTCCCCAATCAGGCAAAAGCTCCTCGTCGCCAGTGTTAAATTAATGAAATCTCCACAAGAGTTAGGATAGGAGGTTTATTCAGGGTACAGCGTAGATCACAGCACCAACAGTCCGGCACGATGTCCAGCTCTGGAATGAGTGATTCATGAAGCCTCGTGCATCACTACATTCCATGACACAGTGACATTGAATGTAGTGATGCACGAGGCTTCGTGAATCACTCATTCCAGAGCTGGACATCGTGCCGGACTGTTGGTGCTGTGATCTACGCTGTACCCTGAATAAACCTCCTATCCTAACTCTTGTGGAGATTTCATTAATTTAACAACCACCCAACTCCTATGTTTTTTAAAGACTGTACTGCACTTCTGTGGGGGTGGGGGCATAGCCCTGAACATCATGAGCTACTCACACCCCTTTGTATTTTTTTGTTTAATTTACCCCTGGTGTCCAATGGGCTTTCCGAAGCCCTAGGTTAAAATTGGGGACAAACACCCAACCTGCCTCCCTGGTGGTGGGGGTGGGGGAGGGAGGCAGAAAGACTGTTGCACCTTTTGGGGGTGGGTGCATGGCTCTGCCCTTAGTTGGCTGCCCCCACCCTTTCATTTTATTTTTATATGAATCCCGGATGTCTAGTGGGCTTTTTGACTCCCCTGTGGGCAGATTGGGGTTAGTCACCACCATTCGCTCCCCAGAGAAGATAGAAAGATTGATGGTGTTAGGGGTGGTGGCGGGAACACAGGCCCATGCCCAAGGGGCCGCTCTCCCTAGAAAAATCTATGGCACTCTGAGTGCAAGTGAGGTGTTTTTGAAAGATGAGTTTCAAAGCTTTCAACCAACACCTCCCTTTCAGCACTGTTCCCTCAGAGTGTGGAGAATGGGCTGCTTTTAGCCCCCTCCTCAGTCGTAGGGGCACTAGAAAGTGGCTTCCTGGGATGCCAGCACCCCATTGATGTGATCATGTTAGTATCAAAATTGTGTCATTACCAGGAGAGTCACACCCCCTCTGGGTTGGACCGGGAAAAAGCCTGATAGTAAATTGGTGATTGAATGGACGAGTTGAAGGAAAAAATGATGTGACGTTAGTGAAGACAACTGCAGTGTTAAAGGCGAAATGCCAAATTGGCCAGAAAGCATGAGTATGAAAAAAGGAAGAGTGTGAGAGATGTAAAGGTGCAGGTGGGAAATCTAGTCAAGTTCAGGGCGACCACTAGAACTGCAGAGTGGCCTAAATACAGAGAGCATCTGAGAATCATTGAATTATTTTGTAATGCAGTCAAGACTTGCATTGGAAGAATCTGAAACCACAACAGGGTGGCTGCCTGTAGAAGAAATGTTGGTGGGAAAGACACTTTCGACGAGAAGGACTGCGAAAGAGGAACCTCATCAAAAGGTGTAAAAGGTGTTGGCAGTCTGGAGTGTGGGACATCCACCGTTAGCGCTCCTTCCAAAGTACCGTCCAGTTGAGTAGTCTGAACACCAGGTTAACTGAAAGACTACATTTGCTGGTCTCTTCTTGTTCCAATTGTATTTATTACTTCTCATTATTGCAGAGTGTCTTTTAATTGGGTGCTTTGGAGAGCAGAATGTTTTAGAGATTTTGTTTTCTGGATCCTCCACTTCTAGCCCATTTTATTGTCTTGTGTTTAAAGGTTCAACTTTGGCAATTTGTTTCGCATGTTGGTGTTTGTTGTTTGTTGAAGAAGAAGGTGTGTGGTGTACTGGAATGATGCAGGGCAGTAATGGAATCTTGCCATGTAGGGATTTTATTGTATCACTGAGGGCTTTGACTGTGGAGATTCTGACTGCCAGTTGGAGCGCTGGCTCTGGATGGGATGTCTCAGAATAAACCAGCATACCAAACCTCTCAGGCATAACGTCTCTGGATCCATTAGGCGCTGTGAGTGCAACGCTTTTGCAGCCATTCCTTGTATAATACAACGTTTTGTAGATTAGCAAGGGCTTCATTAGTGTTAGCAATTAAAAGCACCAATGGGGAAGAAACTAAAATTAAAAGGAGTCATTATAAATCCATATTAAATGAGAAAAAGGTAATGTGGGAATATAATAGGTGGCAAAACCCTCTTGACACAGTAAGAAATAATGATTCACCCACATTTTGGCACATTACCATAAACTGTAGTAAACAAAGTGTACTGAGGCATGAGTTACACATCCCAGAAAATCAATGGAATGTACACTTTTCTTCATTGTACTGCACCCCGACCACTCCACATTGGATTGCTCTTCACCTTACAGCTGTACCAAGAGGGCAGATGCACAGTAATCCATTTACACTGAATGAAGTAATGCTGGCTATTAATAGACAAAAAGAGGGAAGGTGCCTGGTCTGGATAGAATAACGGCTGATCTGTACAGAGCCGATCCCTTTTTATGAGGCAGATATCATTTTTCTGAGCAATGTATTACTAAATAGAGGACCGCTCCAGTCAACTTGTTGGAGAGCAGAAATAGTACCCCTACACAAGAAAGGCAATACAGTTGATCTGGCATACTATGGCCCAATAAGCGTCTTAAATAATCTCCCAAAAATATTTACATGTTGTTAGAAATGGGGGTCTCTAATTGGCAGGTTGTTACCCTGTCCAAGTAGGGACCCTTCTTCCTAGCCAGGATAAGGGAGTTACACTTCTGAAATAACCCCTGCTCAACCCCTTGCTAGCTTGGCACAAGCAGTCAGGCTTATCTCAGAGGCAGTGTGTAAAGCATTTGCACATAACCCAGTAGCGGTCGGTGGTGGGAGTTCCGCCGGGTGCTGACGTGGGGCGGGGTAGTAAACTACGGATTATGGCTGATTGCAGGTAAGTAAACATATAAATAAATAAAACGAAGTTCGCTACGCGCGCTGCATCGCCAAATGCGATGTAGTGCGCGTAACGAACTTCGTTTTATTTATTTATATGTTTACTTACCTGTAATCAGCCATAATCCGTAGTTTACTACCCCCCACCCTGCCCCTCCCCCGCCCCACGTCAGCGCCCGGCGGAACTCCCACCACCGACCGCTACTGACATAACCAACAGTAATACAGTGAAACCACTACAAAAGGACACCATGCCAGTTTTAGAAAAATAGCCTATATTTATCTGTGTAAAACAAGTCCAAAACGATAAGAATTCAACATACAGTTATTCCAAAATACTCATGAAGCAAAAATAGACTTTAAAAACAGTTCCTTGAAGTCGATAGCTCTGTCCGGGGCTATCTCGGCGCCATGAACAAACAAATCCAACAGTTCTGGCTGACCGTGGCGTCGCGGGACAGCTATGATGTTGGGAAGACCAGCAAAACAGTACCTTTAGAAATGAAGGGTGTTGGGAACCTCGCAGTGAGCTCCGAAGGGCCGCAGTTGGCAGGCGTTGGTTCCGGAGGTCGGTGCAGGAGTCATCTGGGCCTTGAAGTCACATGCTTTGCAGGTCGAACTCCGTGCGGTTGAAGACGGGAGCGCCAGCGTTGGTGGGTGTCGTGGCTGCGGTGCGAAGTGCAGCGATGCACCGTGCGGTGACCTCAGGCAGCAGCTCGGTGACGGCATCCAGCGGCGTCGCTGAGATTACGGCGGCGGTGCGAAGTGGGGTGCTGCTCGGTTGCGGTGCTAGCAGGTCACAGTGCAGGCAGCTTCGTCATCGTCGTTGAAGCACAGTAGTCAGCTGACGAGTCGATTGCGTCGGTGTGCCGAGGCTGTAGTGTGGGATGGGGCAGTGTGTTGTGTAACTTATGAGCGGTGCCCCAAACCATGGTCAGACAGTGGCGTTGATGTCAGCTTGGAGCGGCGCTGTCAGTGAGACCAGGGCTGGGGTGCGCAGCAGGACGGTGCTCCATGTTCTCCACGAGCGGTGTCCACAGGTCATGGTGCAGGCATCGGCATTGTGGTGCCGGGGATACCAGGGCGCCGGTGTGAAGAGAGGTGGTGCAGAGTGCAGTACCCACAAGTCACTGTGCAAGCAGCTGCTCAGTGGCGGCTTTGAACGGCAGCAGCGGTTAAACCATGGTTCCGGTGCGAAGTGTGGCGGTGACCTCTGTGGTGCCTTCGGGTCACGTAGCCGGCAGCGGCGTCAGTGATGGTGTTGGGTTGCTTTTTCCTCTGTTGGAGCACAAAACACACAGTTCCCAGTGCTGTAGCAGATGAACTTGAAGTATTTGTTGTGCCTGAGACTTCTTGAACAGGGGGCAAGCTCTACCTCAAGCCCTTGGAGAAACTCAGAAAGAAGATTTCACCTTCAGGTAACTACATATAAAATAAAACACAGCTCAAATGAAAATTAAATGCAAGTTATGTTAATCAGTGGGAAACGCATTTTCGTAAATCATGAAACCTCTATTAGTTAATGCACTGCACCTGAGAGCCACAGAATTGAATCCTGGTTGGTTCAGTGGAGAATAGTGACTTGTGTATGTTCAGGGCTACAAGGTCCCAGTCTCTGAGAGAAAGCAATGTGAATATGCAAGGCATGATTTTAAACTTGCATTATTAACAGTATAAGATAGGCTGTGCAAAAATTGTGCAAAAAGGTTTGATGAAAAAGTGCTTCTAAAATATAGATTTTAGTAATACCCAGACTGTACGTAGTACACATTTTTTTATAACTGTCTTCTAAAAGGACACACTTCACAGCTTAGCTGGTATCTCCCTCACGATAAGTGATTTCATCAATTAAGGCCAATACCGACTTCCAAGCTCCCTTTACATTAGCAAATTAACCAGTTGTGCACATTTACATTTCTTTCAGGCAAGAAGGCTTATTTAGCTGTGTGCCCGCCTTAGCTTTCACAGCACAGGAAACTCCCTGCCTTACATTTCAGCTAAAGCATTTCAACTCTCAGAATTAACCATCCCGGGATGGTTGTCTTTTCACAAAAAGTAGGGGAACTGTTTTTCTAAAATTAAAAAAGTATAGGCACGTCGTGCCCCTCAGATCCCTCCCACTTCAACCACTGCAGGCCTACGACATATGTCAGAGAGGCCACAGAGACATATTTCAACCCAGAGAGGTTGTAAAAACCGGTCTTAGCTCAGGCTAGAGGTTACAAGGCCATGCCTCATTACAGGCGAGGGTTTAAAGTGTCATGACTTGTCCCAGACCAAAAGTTAAAAAGATTTCTTGTGTGTTTTGCCCCTTTGTGGTGCTTCAAGCCTAGAGCTTTCTCAAGGTTATCAATTGAGATAAGTCACAAGGTGTTTCTGGTTTTCAAAGAGTATATTACGTTCTGGTATGCGGGCCAGAGCAGTCATGGTGGATCTCGTTGTTCAATCAGCACATCTGTGCTAAGACTGCATGTCCTAATTTAACCATGAGATTCACTGCAGGATCTTGAAATCAGCGATACAGTCTGTTCTCAAGCCATGTGTGCTAAATTAATTAGGAGATCCACTCTGACTGATCTCAGCAGCATAATAAAGTATTCAGCGGTGGCCGCCAAAAACAAAGGGTGGTGGGGCGGGTTGGGTCGCTCGGGAGGAGTCCCGCGGAGGGGTTTGAAATACATTATTTTTAATAAAAAAACATACCTTTTGCCGCCGGCCACCTCAAGCGTTGTGTCGTTTTCACCACCTCTCCTCTTCCTGAGTCCCAGCAGCCCCTGGGACCCAGACTCCCATCCAATCTCCATGCTGCAGAGCAGCGCGGGATTGGTCTGAGCAGGCAGGAAAGACGCCCTGCTCAGACATGGGAGTCTGTGGGGTTTTTCAGCCCGGCTGCTCAATGCGGCTGGGCTGGAGAAAACCTAAGTGCGCATGTGTGTTTTGGTCGGCCTGAGACAGCCGGCCAAAGCACATATGCACTTAGGGAGTGCAGTGCACGTAGCACTCCTCCTACGCCCTCCCACGCCTAGGCCCCTTCCAACACCGCTGGCTAAGAGCCGGCAAATGCAAAGTAAAACGATGCAAGAACAATGTTTTATTTTACATTTGCTCTCTCTGAGCCAGGCATTGGGGCAACGCTCCTCCGCCATTGGGGAGGAGCCCCCACTGAAAGTATTTGCATATCAGAATCACCAAGTGATGAGCCTCATTTGATAGCCTCAGAAAGCCCCAGTCATCCGCCCCAGAAAAGTACGAAACACGTTTTTCATAGTGACTGAAGTAAAAAGAAAAGAAGATTAAAACACCTTAAATAAAAGAAAGATCTATATTGTGATCTGTTCTAAGAACATATTTGGTATTTTAGCCTATTTTTAAGTTTATTAGCCAAAACCCTAGGATTTTCATAAAATGATATTCATAATATAGTTACATATGGGGTCTTTCAGTCAACTCTCTTCATCAATTGGTCTGCCAATGTGTCATTCACATTTTTTTTGCACCCACCACAGCATGCAGCATGGGGCACAGGGTCAGCCAACTTCAGCCACTTCCTTACCTCTGTGGGAGTGACAACATTCTGCTCCTGCACAATGTGCACTTATACACAAAAGTAGTCCCTTGTACTGTTTTACAATATTTCTTGTAAACCAAAAGTTGGCGGAAGCCTATGGCAGTCCTATTGGCTTTGCCAGTGCTTGGGGCTCTCTACAAATGCTGATGTGGCAGTTAGGGTTCGATGTAAAACTATATAGTTTATCCCTGTTCGTTAAACTTAAGTATTAAATTAATAATCTCTCAAAAATAGATATCTTTCACCTGTTTTGCTTGTAGTTTAATTATAATATGTATGCCCAGATACACCTACGCGAAATTGATTTTGAATAATTAATGGTCAAAGTTATACTTAAAATAGATTAAAAAAACGTTAGCATCAATGTATATATTTTTAAACATTTAATAATAATATATAAAGTCTGATCGGAATTCAGCTCACCACTGAACCATTAAACGGGGTGATAACCCTTTATGTAATTAATTGATCACAAATCTCTACAAAATGGTTGCACCTTATATAACGGATGCCATCTGCATAAAAATATTTATAAATCCAGTTCTTTGAAATAAGGTGCCATTTGTACAGCTTTCTCTAGGGTGTCAAACATCAATATACTGTTTCCTTTCTAATTGAGATTACACTCTATGATTTCTTTTGACGATGGAGATATGTTAAAAACTTAAACATATCATAATAAAAGAGGAACTCTTAGGAAAAATTCTGTAATTTATATTATTATTTCGAAAAACATATCTTGATATGTTTTTTCCACTGACTTGAATGTATGTAAGCGGGAATAGATCCCTGTTAATTTGAAAGGATTTTTAAAAGTCAGTGCTCAGCTATAAACCATTGCCTTATCCATCGTTTGCATTATTCCAGTAATCTTAACATTTGAAGTAAGAATTAAATAAGACAATGAACTGACTTTTTTGAATTTTCACATAAAACAATTTTAAATGTTCAACCAAATCACAAACAGACAGCAATGGTTACAACATCACCTCCCGTTGTTGTCCCACTGTGCAATTTGATGGTGCTCTTTTCCCTGAGCTCGCTGCCTTATGTAGTCGGTCATCAATAAGTATCATTGAAAAACTATCAATAAGTCGGATCAGAGTTCTATCTAATCTGTAGAGTTTCTGATCAATACACCATACATAAGGAACAGTCTGGATTAGATAATCATGAATGTTGTTAGCTGTTCACAAAATCTATTTTCACTCAAACACAGATGATCCGTTAATTGAGCCAGGCTGTGTTTGATCGATTGATGAACCCCTTTCAGAGTACCACAGGGCAAGCAGGGGCTACTGGACCCAACTTTGGGGATTGACGTCTTTTACTCTTGATGTCCCAGGGCTTGACCCACTACGGGTCCTGAGTAACTGGGCCAAGTACTACCTCTTCAGCACTTGACTCTCAGTGGTAGCACGGGTTGAGCAGCATAAGGCATCTCGGGGAGAGGGGATAGATGGAAGGTTTACACAGGCACAGTACTCAAAATGTGCTCAGCAACCCCAATAAATGAATGTTCAACCAGATTTTTACTTTTATAAAAAAATAGTTACTATATACAAACAGAAAGTGAAATACGGCACATGACAAATAATATACACAGTTTCTATCAGAACAGCAGTCTAGTGTGGCCAGGGCAAGATCCTTGTCTACTGACTGTGGATATTCCCCATTTACATGAGACAACATTCAGGCTATGCTCCCCAACGGCTTTCTCAAGTCACAGTGCTGCCTAGGGTGATGGCCCTAATCTTCACAGTTGCCCCACCTGGCATATGCAGTCACTGACTTGAACGGCACACGGCCTGATTGGTACAGTGGTTCCCACTGGACCAGGAATCTCACACCTCTCTATCGGAGTCCACTCAACGGAATCACCACTGGAACCTCACTGCCTCCTGTCCCACTCCTCCTCTGCACAGGGTCCTTTGGTCTCAGCAGGCAGGCAGATGCTGGTGCTCCAGTTTCTAGGGCAAATGATCTTCATTCTCCTAGGTGATGTCTCCTCACTCAGCAGGGATACTAGCAGACCTTAGTCCCGAGTTCTGGTCAGAACAAGCAGAAGTCATGCTGTACAGCTACATGTTGACGACTTGGGAGACTCAAGCTTCCCTTTATATAATCACCATGCAGGGGACTTTTCTGTCCTAATACTGAGCACATATGTTATAACTTTAGTATTGAAGAAGTTCCGAAACTGGAACGAAACGTATTGGCTGAATTGTTGTTTATGATGTTTTATTAAAAAAAGATAATAAAATAAGGTCTTAATTTTGGAGTATCTGTTTGGAGTGGTTAGTTAATAATTGGATTTTCAAATTTTCTCAAACCCCAACTTCTTAAGATAGAAAATTTCAATCATGAAGGCCATCTATTAAAAAAGGCACTATTTGTTTGTAGTATAACTTGAGCATGAATTATCAACCTTAAGACATTTATGTATATTCGAACTGAATAGTCACAATTTGCCTAGTAAATATTATTGGCAGGTAATAATATATAGCAAATCAAACTCCTGGAGAAGCATATACTTTTTCACCTTCATAGTTTAAGAGAATTAACTTATAGTACCTAAGAACATAGGCAGCATTGAACATCTAAAAAAAATATTGGCAATAAATCAAAATTAACAGTCATAGACATAATCCAGGCATATACAGCTTCTTGTTATTTTGGGACTTAGATTGGTTCTCTGACAGATGCATCCATGTATTCATCATTTGTTATAGAGAAAAGTTAGGAATTCATCAAATACGTTTGGACCTATGTTAGATGCTTGAATCTTAATCATTTTATAGGTCTCTTTTTCTCACATCTTGCACTCTCTCTTTCCTGCTGTATGACATGGTTTAATGCAAAGAATGCCTGTGAAGTGAATGTTGTCTATTTTTCATTTCTGATGGTTTCTTCATAATGCATTGATATTGGACAATAGGTTATCATAGAAAAATAAGTTATTTTTAATTACAAACATTGCTAATTCAAGTAAAAGAAAATTTGCAGAATTAGGGGGTATTCACAAAGTCATGTAAGATTACGTAAAGTGTACTCCTTTACTACTTGTTTTAATACTCTTATGTGACTTTGTGAATCTGCCCCAAAACAACTAATATGGGCATAAAATGGGAATATTTGCATCATATTCATATGCAATTAGCAGAAATAAAAAGGACTGTGCCTTTTTGCACTTTAACTAACAGGAAGTAGAAAGTTTTAAGGCCGATTCCCAAAGGCATGTAAAACTATGCAAAAGAGGACTCCTGTAGCACTAATTCCCATACTTATACATGTTTTTGAATGACCCTCCTATTATATAAAAACTGTCTCATTGTCTTTAAGTATTTATCATGTTGGATAAATGAACTGGCACTAGGCTCAGTCACACAAGTGGGGTAGTGGTTTTATCGGGACAAGTGGGGAAATACTGGGTGGTAGGATTTTCTTTCGATCCCTGTGGATTCTGGAAGCTTACATCACAGAAATATTAGGAAAATGTGTGATTTTAGGCTAAGTGTGACCTTTGCAGGGCATAATGAGATCCATGCCAGGCACAAAAACCTGGAGTCCCCCAGGTGTCAAGTTTTCATAAATGTTTGAGTTTGGTGGGTTTCCCTAGGTGTCAGCTGACCCCGGGCCCTATTACCACAACTACCCACATTGCCAAATCAGGTATTTTTTATTTACAGGAAATGTTGATGTCTCCACATTGCTTTTTAAGCATTTCCTGTGGACGGCGCTAAGCCTACTCACAATAGTGAGGTACTATTTGAATCGGGTCAGGTGAGGGAACACTGGGTAGTAGGAATTTTATGGATCCCTGCGGATTCTAAAAGTTTACATCAGAGAAATGTAAGGAAAATTCATGATTTTAGACAAAGTGTGAGGTTTGCAGGGCACTGTAGGTAAGAAAATGTCATGGGATCCACACAAAGCACACCACCCCAGACTCCCGCAATGTCTAATTTTCAGGAATGTCTGGGTTTTGTAGATTTCCCTAGGTGGTGGACAAGCCCAGGAACAATTACCGTACCTACCTTTATTGCTGATATCTTACATTGCGTTTTGGCAACTTTTGTGTTGTGGGTGCTAGGCCGAGTCACAGAAGTGGGGTGGTGTTTTTATCACGACTAGTGGTAGAATGCAGGGTGGTATGAATTTTCTGGATCAGTACAGATTAAGAAAGTTTATGTCTCTTGAAATGGATGACAAAATGTGTGAATTTAGGCAAAATATGAGGTTTGCAGAGCATTCTGGGTATGAAAATATTGTGAGATTCACACAAGGCATACCACCCTGGACTCCCCTCGATTTCTAGTTTTGAGAAATGTCTGGGTTTGGTACGTTTCCCTGGGTGATGGCGACCCAAGCCTGAAAAGTGCAGCCATTTAAGCATGGCAAGTGGGATGATATTGGCATTTAGACCCACTCTGCTGGCCCATTTGTAAAACAACACTCAAAATAATCAAACATTCCTGTCACTTGCCATTAGGATGTGGATGCTTTAGTCCCCAAGGGAGCAGAAAGACTGTTGAGGCTTTCGGGGTGAGGGTGGGGCCTGATGTCAGGTTGGGCCTGATCCCATCCCATTATTTTATTGATAAATATTCTGGCATCCAGTGGGCTTTCAGCTTCCCCTGTGGGCAAAGTGGGACATACCCCTCTCTGGCCTGCAGGGGGGCACAAATACTGGTTTGCCCCTTTTGAGGTGGGAGTGTGGCCAAATGCCAAGGTGGCTCACCTACACCCCTTTCTTTCGGCCAAAATCCCTGGTTTTTACTGGACTTTCTACCCCCTCAGCGACAGATTACAAGCAACCTTCCCAATCGGCACAAATCTCCTATCTGCCCCGGGGTGGGGGGGCAGAAAGACTATATAATCTCTTCTGGGGAGTGGGTGTGTCTTGATGCCAGAGTAGACTGCATCTATCCTTTTGTTTGTTTTTGTGCTATGTTGAAATGGTGTCTGGTGGGTTTCCTGCCTCCCAGGGGCAAATTGGGGGCATTCCTGTTCTCTGTCCCCCAGGGGGCTGAAAGATTGGTTTGTCCCTCTTAGAGTGATGTATGGTGCAATGGTGGGTGGAACACTCACACCAATTTGCTTTGCTCAACTGTTGAATCCCTGGTGTCTAGTGGGCTTTCTACCCCACTCCACAGGGGCAGATTTAGGGCAACCTGCCAGTAGCAGGGAACTGGAGACCAGCTCTGAGAGATTCAAGATGGCTACCATGAGGCAGATCACAAGCAGGTGGGTGAGCGGTCTAGAGGTGGGAGAATGGAAATAGTCTGGAGAGATGGAGGCAGGAACTTCTGGGAACAGGGGAGAGAAGAGGATCGGTGGAAAGAGAAGGAGAGAAGAGTACGAGAAGAAGACAGAAAGCAAAGCAGCAACACAAGAGGAGGAAGCTGATGGCACAAGATCCAGAAGGTGCTTGATATGGAGGAGCTGGTGCCAGAGGGAGTATCAGTACGCAGCGAGACTAGAACATGGAAGCAGGAAACCTACACAGTCCGAGACCCGGCGTCCGGTCCCATACAACATGCGCCTAGCACCTTGAGGAAAGAAGGTGCAGTGGTCCGGTTTGCCACAGTCTCAGGGGAGGACCATGGTACCCGGCATGTGTTGCAGCTTTTTTAAAAATCTAATTGGGTTAATTGGTGGCACTGAGTATTTAGTGTGGATTGGGTAGTTTTATGGTGTCCACCTCAATCTTCCCCCAAGGAGGCAGGAAGATTGTTATCCCCTTTTTGTGTGGGGGCATGTCCCTGCACTTGGTGGGCCACCCCTACGCTTCTTCCTTTACTTTGTTAGTTATCCCTGGTGTCTTATGGGCTTTCGGTCACCTCAGGGGGGCAGAAAGGGAGTTGTGACCTTTTTTTGATGGGGCAACGCCCTGCCAATGGTGGACCACCCGACTCCTATGTTTTTTAAAGACTGTACTGCACTTTTGTGGGGGTGGGGGCATAGCCCTGAACATCATGAGCTACTCACACCCCTTTGTATTTTTTTGTTTAATTTACTCCTGGTGTCCAATGGGCTTTCCGAAGCCCTAGGTTAAAATTGGGGACAAACACCCAACCTGCCTCCCTGGTGGTGGGGGTGGGGGAGGGGAGGCAGAAAGACTGTTGCACCTTTTTGGGGGTGGGTGCATGGCTCTGCCCTTAGTTGGCTGCCCCCACCCTTTCATTTTATTTTTATATGTATCCCGGATGTCTAGTGGGCTTTTTGACTCCCCTGTGGGCAGATTGGGGTTAGTCACCACCATTCGCTCCCCAGAGAAGATAGAAAGATTGATGGTGTTAGGGGTGGTGGCAGGAACACAGGCCCATGCCCAAGGGGCCGCTCTCCCTAGAAAAATCTATGGCACTCTGAGTGCAAGTGAGGTGTTTTTGAAAGATGAGTTTCAAAGCTTTCAACCAACACCTCCCTTTCAGCACTGTTCCCTCAGAGTGTGGAGAATGGCCTGCTTTTAGCCCCCTCCTCAGTCGTAGGGGCACTAGAAAGTGGCTTCCTGGGATGCCAGCACCCCATTGATGTGATCATGTTAGTATCAAAATTGTGTCATTACCAGGAGAGTCACACCCCCTCTGGGTTGGACCGGGAAAAAGCCTGATAGTAAATTGGTGCTTGAATGGACGAGTTGAAGGAAAAAATGATGTGACGTTAGTGAAGACAACTGCAGTGTTAAAGGCGAAATGCCAAATTGGCCAGAAAGCATGAGTATGAAAAAAGGAAGAGTGTGAGAGATGTAAAGGTGCAGGTGGGAAATCTAGTCAAGATCAGGGCGACCACTAGAACTGCAGAGTGGCCTAAATACAGAGAGCATCTGAGAATCATTGAATTATTTTGTAATGCAGTCAAGACTTGCATTGGAAGAATCTGAAACCACAACAGGGTGGCTGCCTGTAGAAGAAATGTTGGTGGGAAAGACACTTTCGACGAGAAGGACTGCGAAAGAGGAACCTCATCAAAAGGTGTAAAAGGTGTTGGCAGTCTGGAGTGTGGGACATCCACCGTTAGCGCTCCTTCCAAAGTACCGTCCAGTTGAGTAGTCTGAACACCAGGTTAACTGAAAGACTACATTTGCTGGTCTCTTCTTGTTCCAATTGTATTTATTACTTCTCATTATTGCAGAGTGTCTTTTAATTGGGTGCTTTGGAGAGCAGAATGTTTTAGAGATTTTGTTTTCTGGATCCTCCACTTCTAGCCCATTTTATTGTCTTGTGTTTAAAGGTTCAACTTTGGCAATTTGTTTCGCATGTTGGTGTTTGTTGTTTGTTGAAGAAGAAGGTGTGTGGTGTACTGGAATGATGCAGGGCAGTAATGGAATCTTGCCATGTAGGGATTTTATTGTATCACTGAGGGCTTTGACTGTGGAGATTCTGACTGCCAGTTGGAGCGCTGGCTCTGGATAGGATGTCTCAGAATAAACCAGCATACCAAACCTCTCAAGCATAACGTCTCTGGATCCATTAGGCGCTGTGAGTGCAACGCTTTTGCAGCCATTCCTTGTATAAATACAACGTTTTGTAGATTAGCAAGGGCTTCATTAGTGTTAGCAATTAAAAGCACCAATGGGGAAGAAACTAAAATTAATAGGAGTCATTATAAATCCATATTAAATGAGAAAAAGGTAATGTGGGAATATAATAGGTGGCAAAACCCTCTTGACACAGTAAGAAATAATGATTCACCCACATTTTGGCACATTACCATAAACTGTAGTAAACAAAGTGTACTGAGGCATGAGTTACACATCCCAGAAAATCAATGGAATGTACACTTTTCTTCATTGTACTGCACCCCGACCACTCCACATTGGATTGCTCTTCACCTTACAGCTGTACCAAGAGGGCAGATGCACATTAATCCATTTACACTGAATGAAGTAATGCTGGCTATTAATAGACAAAAAAGAGGGAAGGTGCCTGGTCTGGATAGAATAACGGCTGATCTGTACAGAGCCGATCCCTTTTTTATGAGGCAGATATCATTTTTCTGAGCAATGCATTACTAAATAGAGGACCGCTCCAGTCAACTTGTTGGAGAGCAGAAATAGTACCCCTACACAAGAAAGGCAATACAGTTGATCTGGCATACTATGGCCCAATAAGCGTCTTAAATAATCTCCCAAAAATATTTACATGTTGTTAGAAATGGGGGTCTCTAATTGGCAGGTTGTTACCCTGTCCAAGTAGGGACCCTTCTTCCTAGCCAGGATAAGGGAGTTACACTTCTGAAATAACCCCTGCTCAACCCCTTGCTAGCTTGGCACAAGCAGTCAGGCTTATCTCAGAGGCAGTGTGTAAAGCATTTGCACATAACCCAGTAGTGGTCGGTGGTGGGAGTTCCGCCGGGCGCTGACGTGGGGCGGGGGTAGTAAACTACGGATTATGGCTGATTGCAGGTAAGTAAACATATAAATAAATGAAACGAAGTTCGCTACGCGCGCTGCATCGCCAAATGCGATGTAGCGCGCGTAACGAACTTCGTTTTATTTATTTATATGTTTACTTACCCGTAATCAGCCATAATCCGTAGTTTACTACCCCCCACCCTGCCCCTCCCCCGCCCCACGTCAGCGCCCGGCGGTACTCCCACCACCGACCGCTACTGACATAACCAACAGTAATACAGTGAAACCACTACAAAAGGACACCATGCCAGTTTTAGAAAAATAGCCAATATTTATCTGTGTAAAACAAGTCCAAAACGATAAGAATTCAACATAGAGTTATTCCAAAATACTCATGAAGCAAAAATAGACTTTAAAAACAGTTCCTTGAAGTCGATAGCTCTGTCCGGGGCTATCTCGGCACCATGAACAAACAAATCCAACAGTTCTGGCTGACCGTGGCGTCGCGGGACAGCTATGATGTTGGGAAGACCAGCAAAACAGTACCTTTAGAAATGAAGGGTGTTGGGAACCTCGCAGTGAGCTCCGAAGGGCCGCAGTTGGCAGGCGTTGGTTCCGGAGGTCGGTGCAGGAGTCATCTGGGCCTTGAAGTCACATGCTTTGCAGGTCGAACTCCGTGCGGTTGAAGACGGGAGCGCCAGCGTCGGTGGGTGTCGTGGCTGCGGTGCGAGTGCAGCGATGCACCGTGCGGTGCCCCTCAGGTCACGGTGCAGGCAGCAGCTCGGTGACGGCATCCAGTGGCGTCGCTGAGATTACGGCTGCGGTGCGAAGTGGGGCGCTGCTCGGTTGCGGTGCTAGCAGGTCACAGTGCAGGCAGCTTCGTCATCGTCGTTGAAGCACAGTAGTCAGCTGACGAGTCGATTGCGTCGGTGTGCCGAGGCTGTAGTGTGGGATGGGGCAGTGTGTCGTGTAACTTATGAGCGGTGCCCCAAACCATGGTGCAGACAGTGGAGTTGATGTCAGCTTGGAGCGGCGCTGTCAGTGAGACCAGGGCTGGGGTGCGCAGCAGGACGGTGCTCCATGTTCTCCACGAGCGGTGTCCACAGGTCATGGTGCAGGCATCGGCATTGTGGTGTCGGGGATACCAGGGCGCCGGTGTGAAGAGAGGTGGTGCAGAGTGCAGTACCCACAAGTCACTGTGCTAGCAGCTGCTCAGTGGCGGCGTTGAATGGCAGCAGCGGTTAGACCATGGTTCCGGTGCGAAGTGTGGCGGTGACCTCTGTGGTGCCTTCGGGTCACGTAGCCGGCAGCGGCGTCAGTGATGGTGTTGGGTTGCTTTTTCCTCTGTTGGAGCACAAAACACACAGTTCCCAGTGCTGTAGCAGATGAACTTGAAGTATTTGTTGTGCCTGAGACTTCTTGAGCAGGGGGCAAGCTCTACCTCAAGCCCTTGGAGAAACTCAGAAAGAAGATTGCAGAAAATTCAGTCCAGTCCTTTCTCTGCCCAAAACAGAAGCAGGTACTGCAGGTCAACACAGCAAAGCACACAGTAAAGTGGTAGTCTCTCCTCACAGCTTCTCCAGCTCTTCTTCTTGGAAGGTTCCTTGATCCAAAAGAGTTCTAAAGTTCTGGGGTCAGGGCCTCAATATTTATGCCACATTTCCCTTTGAAGTTGGCACAAAGTTCCACCGGCATACATAAACCAGTTCTGCCTGGCTTGGGTTAGCTTCACTCCAGGGGGAGGCAGCTTTATGGAAGGCAGCCACAGTCCATTCAGGTGCAAGTGCCAACTCATACCACTACTCTAAATGCAGCCAGGTCTATTCAGCCTGGCTGTGAGTCACACAGGAAAGGCAAGGCACACCTCAAACCCCTCTTGTGTCTGTCTAGTGTGAATGCACATCCCTGCTCCTGTCACTTTGAACCCAGACGGTGAATACACAAATGGCAGAGGCACACAGGATGGTTAAGCAAGAAAAGGCCCACCTTCTAAAAGTGGCATTTTCAAACACACAACATAAACATCATCTTCTCTAAAAGATGTATTTTTAAATTTTCAGTGGAGTTCAGGAAGCCTAAACTCCATTTCTCTAGTTATGCTTATAAGATGTTACAAAGCAATTCCCATGTTAGCCTATGGGACAGATAGCCTTTCAATAGTGAAAGCGAAATTGGCAGTATTTCACGATCAGGACATGTCACACACACCAGTACATGTCCTACCTTTCACATACACTGCACCCTGCCCATTAGGGTACCTTGGGCCTACCTGAGGAGTGTCTTACATGTAAGAAAAGAAGAAGGTTAAGGCCTGGCAAGTGGGGGCACTTTCCGGGTCGACATGACAGTAGAAACTGAGCGAGCAGACACTGCGGTGGCATGTCTGAGAACCCTTTGAAAGGCTGCTGGTGTGGGTGGTACAATCAGTGATGCAGGCCCACTTGCAGCATTTGGTTTACATGCCCTGGGCACACACAGTGCACTGTACTAGGGACTTAGAAGTAAATCAAATAAGCCAATCATGGAAACATCAATCCATAAACATAATTTACAGTAGCAGCGCTTGCACTTTATTACTGATCAGCAGTATTAAAGTGCACAGAAACACTAAACCGGCATAAACAAGAGCCAGAGTACCACAAAAACCAGGAGGTCAGAAGCATAAAGACAGGGGAAACACGCCAAAAGATGCCAGGTCTAACACATGTGCATTGCTCTGTAGACTAGAAATGGGCTGATGATAAACAGAATTTATCGCACTGCCATGCTAGCTTTAGGGAACAAAGCCAGGCATGATCAACCATGCATTTAGGTTTTATCTACTCTTGTAAAAGTATGTGGAGCTCAGGAGGGAACCACCGTAAGAAAGTGCATTATTATTTGGAGTGGGCAGATGTCCACTTCAAGGAATAATAACACCATCCCAAAAAAAACAGTGATAAAGTCAAAACACCTAACAATAAAAATCCCATACAAGTTACAAAAATAAAGTACATTTTAATACCAAAAATGACACCAAAATAAAACAAATACAATAAGGAGAACTGGAAATATGAGTCTTTAAAGTATTAAGTGAAAATAGCACCAAGAAGTGCTAAACTCCCATGATAATCTATGGTCACAGTAGACGAGGACCTAGGCACACTTTGAAGTGGACCGCAGTCGATCCCAAGGTCAGATACAACAAGCGGGGTGACTTGTTCAAGGATTTTACATATGGACTTAGTCTGCAAAATCGAAGGATCCCAGAGGGGCAAAGCAGCAAGCTGTGTCTGGGAAGGTCTCATTGAAGTTGAAAGACTTTGATCAAGGTCAGGAAGAAGCTGTTGATCTTGGTGGGAAAAGCTCCAATTGGCCAGAGCAATCATGGTGTTGGTCGGATACTTTTGTCGCCTTCTCCCAGTCAAGATTTCTACCTTGGGAGTTAGTCTCTGCAATGGATCTTGGATTTCTCCAGTGGGACAAGGTGGCATGCTGAATTCAAAGAGGGCTCTACAGGATTGGATACCTTCTCACTGAGGGCCCACTGAAATGTATTTGCTGCTGTGGAGAAGCTCCAAACGGTACAAGCCTATTTCTCCAGTCCAGCAAAGTATTGCAGTGGTAAGCTCCTTGTCCTCAGCTCTCTACCAAAGGCTCCCAAGCTTCAGAGGGGCTCTTAAGACTTCAAGGATAGGTTCAGCAAACACCTTGTGCAGGATTCAGTGCAGGTCCAGTTGTGACAGGGCAACTGGTCATCCAGAAAAAAGTGGTTCTTCATCTTGTTGTGTCTCTGTAGCCACAAGGGAGGACAGTCCACTGACTCTTAGAGTCCACTCCTTTATCCTGGGCACAGGAAAGAGCAGGGCCAGTACTTCAGAGCTCCTCTCAGGTTACAGCAGGCAAAATTCAGTCTTTATCTGATCTGCTGCAGGTCCAGAAAGTGTTTGAGGAGAGTGCCATGGGTGCCACATTTGTGGTTGGCACTAGCTCGTGGATGGGAGTGACTCCTGGTTCCTCTCTAACCAATGAGATAATTCCTGTTTGTCCTACTGCAAACAACCCCACAGTGCACCTTACTACTAAAATCCAAAATGGGGAACCCCTTTCTCCCTAGTGCAGAGCCTATGTGCTCACCCAGAAGTGTGCCAAGGGAAATGAGTAGCCCCCACATTTGTGGTCACTCAAAACTGGTTCTGTGGGTAGCTTCCCTCCCACTGGCTTTAGAGTACACCTGGTTGAGGGAACAAATGTTCCTCTTCCTTAGGTCTCACCTATCATTTACTTCTGAAAAGGGCATGCTCTTTACAAATTATTGAGATTCCTTGGCCCAACCTAACTGGTCTTCCTGAAAGGGGAAGAAAAGCAGCCCTCCCCTCACCTAGGCCATTGTTTCTTCTCTGAGAGCCGTTTTCACACCTCATTAAGGTCAAGCACTGGCAGACCAGCTGTCAGTAGGCTAATGCTAATTAGCTTAAAGGAGATTCAGGCAGGTAAAATGAACGCTTTTAAAAGTAAATTTTCTTAAATATGTATTAAAAATAGTCTTTTACCACCAGATTGGATGTTTAATTAATATAAAAATAGTATTTTAATGGCTTTTGTAGCTGTTTCCTATCAAAAATTAAAGATAAAAGTTTATATTCTATACTTTGACATTGTCTAGGATTCTGCTACAGCCCTGCCAGTAAAAATAGCTTTTAGGGACAGGTCAGTTGAGGAACATAGCAACTTTGATTTCCACATGTTCCACTTTTAAATACCAAGCACCCTGCCTTGTGGGCAACAAGGTGTAGTTAATGGTAATTTAGTAATATTTAAAAGCAGGGTTTCCCACTTGTCAAAATGGGTTGTTTTGACAGGTTTGACAGTAGGTTTTTATGCCAATGCAGTCAGGCTACACATAGTAGACCTGAAGTCATGTTTTACAGGCACACTCTGAGGATGGCACAATATGTGCTGCAGTTCACAGGTGGCGTTTAACTTCCAGGCCCTGGGCACATTTTCTACAACATATACTAGAGATGTGTAGGCAAGTTAAATATGTCAAACATGGATATTCAAATTTAACCATATGTAAAAGGGGAGCACAGGCACTTTAATCCTGTTTAGTAATAATGCATTTTTATTAATATTATTCTTATTTTTCACTTCTTCTTCCTCTCCATCTTATTATAATAAAAATAACAACAACAATAATAATAATAAGTAAACATAATAATAATAATAATAATAACTCCCTTTCCCCAGATATGGCATCCTTCTGAGTCTTGTCCTGGAACGTTAATGGGCTACTAGATCACGTGAAAGGCACTGCGGTCCTGGGGTGCGCACATCGATTCCTCCCTGAGGTCTTGATGCTTTAAGAAACCCACCTCATGGGGAATTGTTGTCCCTTCCTCGCACATAGAAGAAATGACAGAATCTTCCACTCTGGCTTTGTTAGAGGTTCCCAGAGGGTGCCAATTTTATTATGCCCCTCCTTCCCTATGGCTGCTACCCATGAAGTAAGAGACACTCAGGGAAGGTACCTTGCTGGCACGGTTGAGGGTCAAACAGTTAACTTTGTGAGTGTTTACGCGCCCCCGGCGGCCCCAGATGCCTTCCCCTGAGATCTATCCAAGGTCCTTCTGGATCTTCCACAATGGCTGACGCTGATAGGAGGCGACTTCAATGCAGTTCCTGCCCCGGACATAGACACCACAGGCCCCCCCCCATCTCTCGTCGAGCCCAGGCTCAGCATCTCTCCGACTGGGCCTCTGCCCTTGGTCTCTGTGATGTATGGAGGGTGTGGAACCCTCGACAGCTTCAATTCACTCACACCTCTGTAGTGCACCACACCCACTCTCATGTTGATCTTATCTTCATGCCGGCCCCAGATTGCCAAGCGGTATCAAACATCCAGATCCTTCCCAGTGACATATTAGATCATTCTCCTCTTCTCCTTCACCTTGGCTCCCCCAGGAGTGGCCCACGCCCTATTTCTCATCTCAATGCGTGGTACCTCCAAGATAAATCCTACACCCAGGCCCTTAGAGACGAACTGCAAGCCTATTTCCAAAGTAATGAGGGCTCTGTCAGCTCGATTGGCACCCTCTGGGCCGCCGGTAAAGAAACCATTAGGGGACATGCCAAAGGGCGAATTTGGGCGCAGGTGCGGGCTCGATCCCGTCACATTACCCAGTTGGAGGCCCACGCCCTCTGCTTAGAAAGGGGTCTTGCGGCTGACCTTCATGGGGAGGTGCCCCAGCAATTGAGCCTCATTCATGAGGAGATCCGCTTCCAGTCCCTAGGTGTGGTGAAACACCTGTGGTGCTCTACGACATTTAAGGTATATAGATGAGGGAGGATAAGAATGGGAAGCTGTTATATTGGTTGACCTCCTGCCCGCAAGCAAACAGGATCGTTCCCAAAATTGTGGACGACCTTGGTGTAACCCACCACACTCTTCCTGACATAGCTCAAACGTTTGCTAACTACTACGGTCACCTATATGCAGCACCCCTCCAGGTGGACCCTGGTCCTGCCTCCTAGTTCTGCAGTGAAGTGCCTCTCCCTCGGTTTTCCTATTCTGAGGCTCGGCTGCTTGATGTACCGTTAACAGCTGAGGAAATTGGGGCAGCCATCTCTGCAGTGGCCTCTGGAAAGACCCCCACATCCTGACAGATTCTCTGTGGAGTACTATGCAGCATGTAGAGAAATCCTGACTCCCTGGCTCCTTACCTTTTATAATGAGGTGGCAGAAAAGGACACCTTTCCATCGGAAGTTGATGCAGCTACTAGTGTAGTAATCCAGAAGAAGAAGCCCCCCTCGACCTCCAGTGCTGATTATCGTCTAATATCCCTTATCAACAGTGAGGTCAAGATATATGCCATGCTCCTCGCCACCCGTCTTAAGTGGGTCCTCCATACACTCATACAAGCAGATCAGTGCAGTTTCATGCCAACACACAATACAAGGCACTGCCTCCAGCGCCTCCACATGGCCTTGGTCCAGGGCCGGACTGGCCATAGCATGCATTGGGCATTTCCCCAGGAGGCTTGAAGGGTGGGAGCCAGTTTTGCAGCTGTGGGAGCCGTTTTTGTTAATGGGGGCCGGTTTTGCAGCGATGCTGCTATATCGGCCCTCAGTAACAAAAGCAGCAGAGGGGTGGTCCATCAACATTGCCAGGGCTGCTTTGGGTTTCTAGTCTCGCCCTGCCATGGTCCATCATCATCTGCTCCCACCCAATCTGGCCTTGCTCCTCATCGATTCTGAAAAGGCATTTCATACGGTGGATTGGGTCTATTTGTGGTTTGTACTACAACGAGCTAGAATTGGGCCATGTTTTTGTGGACACTAATCCCATTGCACAGGTCCTGGTGAACGACATCCTCTCCAATGTATTCCCTATTGAAAGAGGGACTCTGCAGGGCTGTCCCCTGTCTCCTCTCCTCTTACGCGCTGGCGATCAAACTGTTGGCACACCTTCTCCGGTGCAACGCCCAAGGGCGTGGATGGAGACATGAAGACCGTATAGCATTATATCTGGATGATATCTTTCTTTACCTTGCAGACCCTGCAGTGAGCTGACCCCACTGCCTTTGAATCCTCCACACTTTTTGGGGCAGTTTCGGGTCTCCAAGTGAACCCGACCAAGTCAGTGATGGCGCCTTTGGCTATGGTGCAGGACTGTTTCGACTAGCAGGATAACATCCCCATACGCAGTCTTAGCTTTCGCTATCTGGGTGGCGCTTCACCCTGAGCTCACTTGGTCCCTCAACCTCAGGCCCCTGACATGCAGGGCCAAGGAAGACCGCGCAAATGGTAGTACCTTCCACCGAACGTGATAGGATGAATAGCTCTATACAAAATGATGATTCTGCTGAGATTCCTCTACGTCTTCCAGAATCTCCTGATACCCATACGGCGGACTTGGTTCCATGCTCTGGATAAAGTCACAACCTCCTTCCTCTGGCATAAGTCCAGGCCTCCCCTGGCCCTGGCTCATTGCCAGCAGAGCCCATATGACGGACACCTGGGAATGGCCAACCTTTATCTGTATTATCTTGCCACCCAACTGTTGGTGATCAATAATTGGTTTAACAAGGGGATGGTTGGATCCTGTCTACTGGCTGGAATAACAGTCCTAGGGTTTCTTCGGATTATGGCGATGCTTTATGGAACTCCGATCCCCATTGCACCCCCGCAGTGACCAGGTTGTTCTTCCTTGCCTGGAGGGCTGCACTCCAACACACTCACTGGGACACTAGATTCACAGAGCAAACTCACCTTTGGCATGTCACCTGGTTACATGAAGTGGGGGCACTGAGGGTCTTTGGGAAGTGGGATCCCATTGGAATAACACAACTAGGCAATGTGTGGTCTAGGACCCACATACGGTCCTTCCAAGAACTCCAAAATACTTATGCTCTAATGTTCACACAATTTTACAAATATGTACAGCTACGACACACACTCCACACCCATGTATCCCAGGCAGACCACTCCTGGAAGCTAAGCTGCCTACGGGTGCGTTAGGCAAGGGTGGTATTCCCCAAATATATTGTACATTAATAATCAATACCCCAGGCCCGCTAGATCACCTTGGGACTCTTTGGGAGGGTTGGCTGGGTCCCCTTTAAGATGCTGACTGGCGGGACGCACTGATGGCACCTATCTTTACTGTGCCTATCTCACTTTGACTAGGCCGCACCAGGAGGGCCTCCTCTCTGAACCTGCCTGCCCCCGTTGCACCTGTGCTTCCGCCGATTTCTATCACATGTTGTGGTTGTGCCCCAGGATCCAGGAATTCTGGACTGCTGTGATGGGGGAATTAACTGACGTGTTGGGATGGGAAGTAGACCTTTCGCCTTTGATGCTTATGCTGGGGGTCATGGAGGGCTCTGGGGCTCGAGGGAGGACCAGGCGTTCCTAGGAAATGCTCTCATGGTGACCAAACGAGACTTAGCCGCCCTCAGGAAAAATCCTGCCCCTCCCACCCTATCGCAGTGAATACGAGGGGTGGACTGGTGTGTGCAGCAGGAGTGACCCCTGTACGAGGCCCGTGGTTGTCCCTCAAAACATGGCTGGTGTGGGGGAAGTGGCTGGGACAGTTGACCTGATCCTGCACTGCATTGTATTTCCACCACTGTCTGTCCACAGGATGATGATACCACCTTATCCACTTGGCCTGTATCATGGTTAACTGCTATGATTACTGTTGTAATATCTGAGTGACATGATGTGCAATTTGTGAAAAAATGTTTAAAAAATTGTTTATCAAAATAAATAAATAAATAAATAATAATAATAAGAAGAAGAAGAAGCAGGCGAAGTAGAAGAATTGTGTTGCTCCACTGATAATTGTCTTACTGGCAGCCTGGAAACTTATGGACCCCTCTGTCACAAATTAAGCTTGGCCTCTGTCATTTATTGTGCATAACATTTTATGAATTACTAGCGCTATTCTATGATATAAGGTGGAGATTTTTCTATAATCATATATGGCTGATATTTTAACTTTTTAACACATGTATTTTATTGTTTTTACATGTAATTGACATTAGCTCGAAAAAACACGAAACTAACCGACTGGCATCACTGGTGTTTACAACTGAGGATATATATGCATTTTGCGTTGCTACCCGATAGTTAAAAAAAATATACAGAGTTGTTAGTCATCAGAGTACGCAGCTTTACGCACCCCTATTCCCCATTCTGGCAATAAGACAGAATATCGAGGCCATAAAATTCAAACTACATGAATATCGAATTGGAAATATCATGGAGTGGAAATATCGAGTGCAAGAATATCGTTGTCAAGAATATTGATTTGAAGGTAAGTAGTATCGAATTTAAAAATATAGAAATCATTAATATAGTTTGCAAAAATATAGTTATTTAAAATATCGATTTCCTAATTAGTGTTATGTATTTTAGTATATATTTTAAATGTATGTGATGTATTTTTTGGATAAGAATTGTTTATGTTTTTCAATATATGTGTTACATTTTTAGTAGCTATCAATTTTATTTGAATTAAATTTTGCGTTTTTTAGTTCCATAGCGGGTTGTGGGTTTTTAGGGGAATAGGGTGGGAAGTAATTTAATTATAATAAATTAATGATTATCTTTTATTTATTAATATTTATTTAATTGAGATTTTATAGTGTTCATTGTGGGAAGTAATTTATTATTAATTAATTATTAATTGGTTGTTAATTAATATTATTTAGTTAATTGGTAAATTAATTAAGGTAATTGTGTAATTTTTTTAGGTGCAGGTTTTGGGGTTTATAGGGGTAAAGGGTGGGAAGTAATTTATTTTTGATTAATTAATAATGAGTTGTTAAGTAATATTAATTAATTGAAAATTAAATATGGAAATTGTTTGATTAATTTTAGGTGCGGGTTGTGGGGTTTAGGGTAAAGGGTGGGAAGTAATTTATGTTTAATTAATTAATCATTAGTTGTTAATTAATATTAATTAATTAATTAATTGAAAATTAAATAAGGAAATTGTGTAATTAATTTTAGGTGTGGGTTGTGGGGTTTATGGGGATAAAGGGTGGGAAGTAATTTATGTTTAATTAATTAATAATTAGTTGATCATATTTTTTTCAATTCAATAAAGCTTTATTCGATTTCTTACAAGAAAATCATAAAAGCGCATAATATCACACATCTTTGTAATCAAAGAACATCTTTAAATATCACTAAAAATACAATCATAAATATGGTGTTAAAATAGCTCACTATAACTTCCCTAAAGCATAGTCGAGGGGAATATTGTTTCTTAAGATTTCATATTAAAATGGTTTTTCTACATTTAATCAAATTTTTAAAAAAAAGAAGAAAATTACCCTAATTAAATATAAGTTAATTAATATATTAATTAATTAATTTATATTTAATTAGGGTAATTGTTTATTTTTTTGTGTGTGGGTTTTACTTTTATAGAGGTAAAGGGGGAGGAGTAAATTAATTTTACTTACTTTATAATTAGTTGTTAAATACTATTAGGGGGATATTCTCAAGGACTTATCGCCGAGTTAGCAGCACTTTATCGCAGCCAAAGTGGTGATAAATACATCGCACTATTCAGAAGCTGGTGCTAACAGCCGATATCACCAGTTTTCCTGCGATAGCAGCCGCAAAAAACATCGCCACAAATGATACCGGCAACTAACGCTAATGATATGCAGAGT
Source organism: Calotriton arnoldi (assembly GCA_963921515.1). Lineage (NCBI taxonomy): Eukaryota > Metazoa > Chordata > Amphibia > Caudata > Salamandridae > Calotriton > Calotriton arnoldi. Next base: position 483,391 of record CAWUFW010001850.1, on the reverse strand, counting down.
AGGCGTTCCCGTGCAAAAAGCCGCGAAAACACCACTTCGCAACATTCTCAACGACCAGCCAGATCGGCGATTAGATCACAAAACATGCGATAAGGCGCGTTAGCAGCAGGGATTTAACACCTGCTCTTACCTGGTGTTAAGTCGGACGACAACCTGCAACAAAAAAGGGAGCCCAGCCCACAGCCACACCAGAAGAACAACAGATGCCATGGAGCTACTGATCATGCAGCTCGGAGCCTCAAGAGGGCCACAACACCTACCGCCACCACCCCCAGGACCCCCCCCCCGGCCCTACCCCGGGCACCCACCCCCCGGACAAAGATATTTCACATCAACCTTACAAATTCATGAACACAACAATCGCCTGATGTCGCACAATTACAACAATTAACATTCATGTGTGGTCAGAAAAAGGAAAAACATTCATACATCTTTGAATTTCCCCCAAAATTATTTTATTCAAATTTAACTCAATACTACTAATTGGAAGAGTCATGGCGGGTCTTCTCTGGACAATCTGTAAGTCACAGCCTGCAAGACAAAATTGAAGATAAGAAGGTGTGTCATGCGTTCCTCAAAGGACAGAGAGAAAGAGAGAGAGAAATGGAGAGAGAGAGAGTGAAAGAGAGTGAGGGAGAGAAAGAGAGAGAAAGGGGGAGAGGGAGAAGGAGAGAGAGAGTAACAGAGGGAGAGAGAGACAGTGAAAGGAAGAGAGGGAGAGGGAGAGACAGTGCCGACACTGCGCACCCAGGCCTCACTGCTCACCTGCTGCCACCGGTGTGTCTCCAACCACGTGCCGGTATACACTGCAGTCCACCAGGTCCCTTATCTGAAACAGAGTCCAGAGCTAATGATGGCAGAGTTCATATCATTGCACACGGCAACATCGCTTGCCCGCCCCTGCGCACACAGGCTGCTGCACCCCAGCCCCTCCTGCCGCCCAGCGGGGATTGCCCGCCCTTGCGCACCCAGGCCTCACTGCTCACCTTCCGCCACCGGTGTGTCTCCAAGAGAGCCCACCACGTGCCGGTGCAAGCTCCAAGTACGGGGCCCTCGACCTTGGCAGCCTCCACATCATGCAGCCCCGCACCGCGGTCCACCAGGTCGCACACTTCATTCTGGGTCTTGATTTTGCAATGGCAGAGATCATATCAGTGCACACGGCATCATCGCAGGCTGCACACCCGCTCAGCTCTATAGGTGCCACTAACTCTGTGAACCGCGAGGCAACGCCACGTGGCAGTAGGCCTGCGCTGCCCGCTGGCTCAGGCCTACACTACGGTCCACCAGGTCGCACACTTGATTCTGGGTCTTGATATTGCAATGGCAGAGGCCATATCAGTGCACACGGCATCATCGCAGGCTGCACACCCGCTCAGCACTTTAGGTGCCCCTACCTCAGTGCACCGAAAGTCACCGTCCCGTAGTGGTAGGCCCGTGCTGGCCGCAGTGTATCCGGTGCCACCGACTCTGTGAAACGCAAGTCATGGACCCTTTCTGATTGAGTCTTGTGATATGCCAGGCGGATGCAGCCATGTCACCTCAGGCAGTGGGGAAGAGCTGGGACACGTAGCGCCGTCGTCCCCCCCATTATACGTAAGCCGAGTGGGCTGGCTCGGCGTACGCCAGGCCAGCGTAGGGGTGTGAATAATTATCCCTGGCCTCTGGGCGTGGTTCATATCGGGGCTGCACAGGAAACCAACTGATGCGTGTGTCTCTGTTGCAGTGCCGGCGCCATACGGCCCGCCATCGACAATGTTGCAATGTTGCATGCAACCGGAGGGCGGCCGCGCACAAAGGGATTGTACAAGGAGCGCAAGGCCGCTCGGGGTCTTGGCTCATACATGCCAACTGTTGTGTGTGTATCGCTATTAGTGCACCATAAGCCCAAGGCCTAGCCTCAATTGCAGCGCGAAAGCCACATCACATTCCCAGGATTTAAGCAGTAGTCAGACTAACATTAGGGATGAAAGCTCCTTTGTCTCAATACAGAAGGCGGAAGGACATCTGCACCTCCGACCTTGGTTTTGCATGCGGCAGGCACCCCCTGAGAGAGATACCATAGCAGATGATGACGACTCCCACACTACGCACAGCGCTAATGATAGACCAAGGTATCCACACCCCACACATAGAAGTCTGTGCTCGAGGTACTCTTGCATGGAATGCCCTTGACACCTACGCACACAACAACCCATACGTCCAAACGTTGCACACTCATACGACTCATTGCTCCGAGCAGTGGCATATCATCCACATAACTGCCGCAGGTCAGAAGAGTGCCGGTTCTACGAGAGCCACCAATGCAATGGAAGAACATCCAGGCCACATGCACAACCCCTGTCACGTGGAACTGTACCGTGCACGTATGCTGCATTTACTGGGGGCACTGCCATTGGGAGTGCTGCGGATCAGTTACCGGCTAAGCTTCCGCCCTGCCAACGTCACCTGCGTTCAGCCTGTGTTGCATTGTCGATCGTGCATATTCCAGTTGTCCATGGATGTCTGCCTATCCAACAGGACGGTAGCTGAACTGGATCTTGACATGTGTGTGCGCCCCCTGTTGGCCCACGACCAGGAGTGTCACAGTGATACCCGTTCATGGGATGCCTTGATACTTGGCATACATGCTGGCAGCCGGACATGGGAGATTGCACAACTCCTCGTGTGCAGTGACCACATTGAACCACTCCCCTATTGGGCTGTAATGCATATTGGTGAAAGGGGGTGGATGCAGCACTCCTGTCCGGACCTGCTAATGGATTGGCTCGCCGTCCTGTTCGCTGAAGACGACACCGAGCTCATGTTGGAAATGATAGCTTACGAAGCAGCAATCGTCTTCATGGACGAGTAACTACGTACCTGGAGCCACAACATATTGTAAGCCATTGCACAGGTCCCAACACCTTGTTGCATTTTGGAGAACTGGTCACATATCCCACGACAACAGTGGACATGGCTGCATTCGCCTGGACTCCGAATACATGAGCGGCCCACAACGCGGGTTGACACACACCTGTGCAAGGTGAGTGGACAGCGGCGCTTGGCAACGTTCCTCAATCTGTCATACTGCTGGAGGGAGAGTACACACATGTAGATATGCGGAGAGATGTTCTGTTGGCAACTGTGATGGGGGACAATACTTTAGGCCTGCCAACGAGTTTGACATTTCATACACAACCCTATTTCAAACATTGCGTGGGTCAAAGTTGTGAAATTGCGCAATTGTTGTTTCAGAGCAATGAGGCCACAGCTAGTGCACACCTTCCCAGTCATCTCATTGGCCATGTGGGTCATGGACAAACATGCGCATTGCTTTCATTTCCCCGGGTGTACCTTTTTGTGCAATCAATGTCTCTACATTCATCCATACTTTCATACTTGATCGATCATGGACATGACACATCTGTGTGATTTTGGAATGTTTTATTCACATTCGGTGGAGTGTCGGAGCTGGAGCAGTACATGGCCATGCAAACCCCACATTACATTGTAGCCGAGTGGAGGGCCAGCCAGAGTCATTTAGGGATTGACAAGTACATCTGAAGAGGAAGAGTACAGTCCGCAGTCTGATTGCTGTGTCATTGGTAACCAAACAAAATATGGCAGTCCATGTCGAGGTCCAAGGTGAGTGTCGCAGAGTGTTTCGGGGGACAGTGGGAGGTGTTGTTACAGGCATGATGCAGAGGGCAGGACCAAGCTGACACAGGGCACATATCAGAGATGAATGCTACTGGCTCCTTCTTAATACAAAGGTGGAATCACCCGCATCTTCGTCCTCTGTGTCATCTGGCTGACATGTGGGTGCTGTTGTTTGGTCTGCAGCACTGTGTGCCACAGACACATCAGGGGCCACAGGTGGTATGGCTGCAGCACTGTGTGCCACTGACACATCAGGGGTCGCAGGTGGTATGGCTGCAGCACTGTGTGCCACTGACACATCAGGTGCCGGAGATGTGTGTGTAGCAGTACCAGCAGCATTCATCAGCGACTGCCTTAGTGGCAGCAATGCGATGATGAGGATCTGCAGGGCATAGAAGATCCCAACAAGTTTTCGCTGGTGTGCATCGGTGGCAGCCATTCTTTCCGCATGCATCCGCTCCATGTTCTCCATTATCCTCAGCATCTCTGCCAACTCTCGGGTGACATCGCTGAGGCCCCTCTGACTAGACAGTTGTTCTCGTCTCAGAGTCATGACTCCAGCGATGTCGGGCATGGATTGTTGGACATCATGGAGCGAACTGTGGGTGTCCGTTAGGGAGTGTAAGTGGTCCCCGATGGGACTTAGACACCCACGTATGTCATCTAGTTTGGCGGCCATGAGGTCGATCCCCACCCGCACCTGTTCAGCTACCTCCTTCTGGCAGTCTAACACCTGGGCTCGGAATGCGATGTGTTCTTCGGTGTGGTGCTGGGAGCCAGCTGTGGTGGTGGGTGCTCCTGCTGTGTGGTCTGTGCAGGGGGTGGGGTCTCCTGGATGCAGCTGGGCTGCCCTGCTCCTGGAGGTGGGTTGCCGTAGCTGTCCATGAGCTGTTGTAGGGCGTCGGTGTCGAAGGTGTGGAGGTCCTCTTCATCATCACTGATGTGTTGTCTGGGGTGCTCTGCAGGAGGTGTTGATTGTCCATCTGCAATGTGAAGGGGAGATGCATTTTAACATTGTGTTCACATGTATGTTGATGCATTGTTCACGTTTACATACAGACTGCATGACAATGTACATTGTGACTGTTTGGGAGGAGCTGACTATTTGATGCGGGACAGTGTACATTTGAACTACATGACGGATGTGAGGTTGTACACGTACATTATCATCTCACAGTTTCCTGCTATGCCAGATGTGATTGGCCAGTTTCTACGCACACGCGGCACCAGTTGTGTCCTCTGTTCTGTAGTGAAAGTGTTGCACTTTGTACCACATTGTCGTCAATGTTGATGTGCTGTGTTTGCTCTGTGTGTGTGCTGCATTGTGGGCGAGTCGCCCTTGCAGCTGTGATTTTGCTGCCCCTTATCCCTTTGAGGCGGTGTGCCTTTGATTTCTGTGCTTCTACAGTGCTGAGATGTTGCAGACTTGGCTACTTTTGGCTCTTGTTTGTATTTTGGACTCTTGGGCATGGTTTATCCGCAGATGTGTTGTTGACGTCAGGGGTTGTTTGTGCAGGTGGATGTGTCAGAGTGTGACCTGCTCCTTTCCAGATGTGTTCCACACTCAGCCACCTCAGTGTCGTGGCGTGCACCATGTCATGATCATTGTACTGCAGCCATGCTATTCGTCATGCAGTGTCACTTGCATTGTCAGTGTGGCTCACAGACACGCAGCTTTGCTGGTTTTGCCACGTGGGTCCCTTGCTCACTTTGCCACTGGATTCAAGCTAGCCTGGCTGATGACGGCTGAATGGCCAGAAACCGGTCCCAGGATGCTTGTTTCCGGTCCAGGAAAGACATGGCTTGGCAGTTCGGGCTGGACTGTTCCCATGAGGCACAGGGTCAGACTGATTTGCATATGGCCATGTCTGAACTGGGGTGGTGGAGTGAGCTAAAGAATGATGATGGATTAAACCCAGATCAGTTGACTGGGGGTGAGTGTTTGATTAGCTCAAGCGCTCCGTCCATCATCCCCTTTGGTATCGCTTTGTTCGCCCCTAAGTTGGCAGGGTATGCCCAGACGTGGGTCCCTTGCTCACTTTGCCACTGGATTCAAGCTAGCCTGGCTGATGACGGCTGAATGGCCAGAAACCGGTCCCAGGATGCTTGTTTCCGGTCCAGGGAAGACATGGCTTGGCAGTTCGGGCTGGACTGTTCCCATGAGGCACAGGGTCAGACTGATTTGCATATGGCCATGTCTGAACTGGGGTGGTGGAGTGAGCTAAAGAATGATGATGGATTAAACCCAGATCAGTTGACTGGGGGTGAGTGTTTGATTAGCTCAAGCGCTCTGTCCATCATCCCCTTTGGTATCGCTTTGTTCGCCCTAAGTTGGCAGGGTATGCCCAGACGTGGGTCCCTTGCTCACTTTGCCACTGGATTCAAGCTAGCCTGGCTGATGACGGCTGAATGGCCAGAAACCGGTCCCAGGATGCTTGTTTCCGGTCCAGGGAAGACATGGCTTGGCAGTTCGGGCTGGACTGTTCCCATGAGGCACAGGGTCAGACTGATTTGCATATGGCCATGTCTGAACTGGGGTGGTGGAGTGAGCTAAAGAATGATGATGGATTAAACCCAGATCAGTTGACTGGGGGTGAGTGTTTGATTAGCTCAAGCGCTCCGTCCATCATCCCCTTTGGTATCGCTTTGTTCGCCCTAAGTTGGCAGGGTATGCCCAGACGTGGGTCCCTTGCTCACTTTGCCACTGGATTCAAGCTAGCCTGGCTGATGACGGCTGAATGGCCAGAAACCGGTCCCAGGATGCTTGTTTCCGGTCCAGGGAAGACATGGCTTGGCAGTTCGGGCTGGACTGTTCCCATGAGGCACAGGGTCAGACTGATTTGCATATGGCCATGTCTGAACTGGGGTGGTGGAGTGAGCTAAAGAATGATGATGGATTAAACCCAGATCAGTTGACTGGGGGTGAGTGTTTGATTAGCTCAAGCGCTCCGTCCATCATCCCCTTTGGTATCGCTTTGTTCGCCCTAAGTTGGCAGGGTATGCCCAGACGTGGGTCCCTTGATCACTTTGCCACTGGATTCAAGCTAGCCTGGCTGATGACGGCTGAATGGCCAGAAACCGGTCCCAGGATGCTTGTTTCCGGTCTAGGGAAGACATGGCTTGGCAGTTCGGGCTGGACTGTTCCCATGAGGCACAGGGTCAGACTGATTTGCATATGGCCATGTCTGAACTGGGGTGGTGGAGTGAGCTAAAGAATGATGATGGATTAAACCCAGATCAGTTGACTGGGGGTGAGTGTTTGATTAGCTCAAGCGCTCCGTCCATCATCCCCTTTGGTATCGCTTTGTTCGCCCTAAGTTGGCAGGGTATGCCCAGACGTGGGTCCCTTGCTCACTTTGCCACTGGATTCAAGCTAGCCTGGCTGATGACGGCTGAATGGCCAGAAACCGGTCCCAGGATGCTTGTTTCCGGTCCAGGGAAGACATGGCTTGGCAGTTCGGGCTGGACTGTTCCCATGAGGCACAGGGTCAGACTGATTTGCATATGGCCATGTCTGAACTGGGGTGGTGGAGTGAGCTAAAGAATGATGATGGATTAAACCCAGATCAGTTGACTGGGGGTGAGTATTTGATTAGCTCAAGCGCTCCGTCCATCATCCCCTTTGGTATCGCTTTGTTCGCCCTAAGTTGGCAGGGTATGCCCAGACGTGGGTCCCTTGCTCACTTTGCCACTGGATTCAAGATAGCCTGGCTGATGACGGCTGAATGGCCAGAAACCGGTCCCAGGATGCTTGTTTCCGGTCCAGGGAAGACATGGCTTGGCAGTTCGGGCTGGACTGTTCCCATGAGGCACAGGGTCAGACTGATTTGCATATGGCCATGTCTGAACTGGGGTGGTGGAGTGAGCTAAAGAATGATGATGGATTAAACCCAGATCAGTTGACTGGGGGTGAGTGTTTGATTAGCTCAAGCGCTCCGTCCATCATCCCCTTTGGTATCGCTTTGTTCGCCCTAAGTTGGCAGGGTATGCCCAGACGTGGGTCCCTTGCTCACTTTGCCACTGGATTCAAGCTAGCCTGGCTGATGACGGCTGAATGGCCAGAAACCGGTCCCAGGATGCTTGTTTCCGGTCCAGGGAAGACATGGCTTGGCAGTTCGGGCTGGACTGTTCCCATGAGGCACAGGGTCAGACTGATTTGCATATGGCCATGTCTGAACTGGGGTGGTGGAGTGAGCTAAAGAATGATGATGGATTAAACCCAGATCAGTTGACTGGGGGTGAGTGTTTGATTAGCTCAAGCGCTCCATCCATCATCCCCTTTGGTATCGCTTTGTTCGCCCTAAGTTGGCAGGGTATGCCCAGACGTGGGTCCCTTGCTCACTTTGCCACTGGATTCAAGCTAGCCTGGCTGATGACGGCTGAATGGCCAGAAACCGGTCCCAGGATGCTTGTTTCCGGTCCAGGAAGACATGGCTTGGCAGTTCGGGCTGGACTGTTCCCATGAGGCACAGGGTCAGACTGATTTGCATATGGCCATGTCTGAACTGGGGTGGTGGAGTGAGCTAAAGAATGATGATGGATTAAACCCAGATCAGTTGACTGGGGGTGAGTGTTTGATTAGCTCAAGCGCTCCGTCCATCATCCCCTTTGGTATCGGTTTTGCCACGTGTGCATGGGTTGGTTGTGAAATTGGTGCTGTGTGGGGAGGGACCCCTTTGTGCCCATAGTGGACGGGGTCCTACTTGGTGTTTGTATGTGTGCTGCAGTGTGCCTAGGGGATCAGGGACATGATCCAGAGTCATTGTGGGTGTGCAGTGTGCTCCACTTAATTGTGCATGTGTGCCATTGTGCCCATCTCCCCCCGTACCCCCAGTCCCTGTTGGGTACTCATCCTGGTGCTGTTGTGTCCGGTCATGTCGAGCAGTGTCCAGACCCCCAACTTCTGCCACCGTCTCCCCACTGATGACTGTGGCCACCATTTCCTCCATCTCATCCAGCTCCTGGTGTTCCGCTGGACTGCCACCTCCAGTCTGCATTGCTGCCTGATGGTTGTCAGCGGGTTTCTTCTTGGTTTTGCGCTTCGCATCATTCCAGCGCCTCTTGACCTCTCCAATTGTCCTCCTCCTCACTCCGACTGCATTCACCTTATCCAGGATGGACTGCCATATTGCATTTTTATTTGCCAATGACACGTTGGGGGTGACGAACAGTTGTTGGTGGTGTTCTATCACATCCGTGATGATGATCCTGTTTTCCTGCGGACTGAACCTTGTCTTCCTCGTCTTCTTCTCCTTGCCCTTCCGTGACCCCGAGGTCCCAGGCTGCTCCTCCTGGGGGCTTGTGGGGGTCTGGTCGTCCTCTGTACTTGCTCCGGGTTCCTCCATGGTGCTACGCAGTTAAATTTGTTTTGTTTGTGTTTTTCGGTGCTTTTATAGTGCATTTTCCCGCATGACGCGTGAGAATTGCAGGCCTGTCGCTGGTTATCGCTGATTTTTGTATCGCGATTTGGGACATCGCAACTTTTTTCACGTTCGTGTTTCGCATTTTTCCGGCGTCGCGTTAATTTTAACGAGGTCATTTGGCGCGTTATCGTGAGACTATCGCATGGTGCCGCCGGGTTCAGAATACAACGTTTACACTGTGTTATTTTCCTGCGATAGACTGCAATGTGAGAAGTTGCGTTAAGCTAATTTTGCGGTAGTTAACACACGTTCTTGAGAATATCCCCCTTAGTTTTTTAATTGAAAATAAGTTTTAATTGTGTAATTAAATTTTTTGCAGTTTAATTTTAGCTGTGGGTTGTGGGGATTATAGGGGTAAAGGGAGGGCAGTTAATTAATTTTTGTGAGTTTTGACTTGTTTTTTAATTAATAATATTTCTTCAATTGGTAATTAATTATGTTAATTATGGAAGTACATTTTTTTTCAAATTTAGATGTGGGTTGTGAATTGTGTGGGGTTATAGGGTAGGAAATAGAAAAACTACATTTATGTAATAATTAATGTTTTGTTTCTAAATATTTTCTAATTAAAAATATGTATTTGTTTGAAAATTATTTTTCAGTTTATTTGATATAATATTTGTAGGTTTTTGTCATATGTATCTAACATTAAAATATGTTTTTATTTTTTTAATTTTTAATAATAAATATATTTGTATTTTATTTTTTAACATATTTATATATTTTTTTATTTCTTTTGTTTTTTAAAGATTTTTTGTTTTGGTAATATTTTGTTTGTTTTTAATTTTGTACTGACTGGAGTGGGAATAGTACATTTTATCCCTCTGCTATCCAACATTTTCCCTACTGTTGCACTCACTGGAGTGGGAATAGTAATTTTTACCCCTCCGCTATCCAACACTTTTCCTACAGTTGCACTGACCGGAGTGGGAATAGTAATTTTTACCCCTCCGCTATCCAACCCTTTCCCTACTGTTGCACTCACTGGAGTGGGAATAGTACATTTTACCCCTCCGCTATCCAACACTTTCCCTTCTGTTGCACTCACTGGAGTGGGAATAGTAATTGTTACCCCTCCGCTGTCCAACACTTTCCTTACTGTTGCACTCATTGGTGTGGGAATATTATTTTTACCCCTACGCTATCCAATACTTTCCCTACTGTTGCACTCATTGGAGTGGGAATACTAATTTTTACCCCTCTGCTATCCAACACTTTCCCTACTGTTGCACTGACTGTAGTGGGAAATTTAAGTTTAAAGATTTTTTAATAGTTTCATGTTTTAATTTATAATAGAATTTTTATTATTAGATTTTATGTTATTGGTGTATATATATATATATATATATATATATTTTATTTATTTGTAAATTTTATATAATTTTAAAATTATAAAATTAATTAAAATTAATAGTTTATTAATTGTTTTCAAATAAACATATATATATATATATATTAATTATTATATATGAGTGTTTAACTTTTTTATTTTGTTTATTTGTTATATTTGTTAAAATGTATAATAAATCTAATTAATTTTTTAAAATTAATTTTATTTAATATATTTAATATTTATTATGTTCTTTTATATACCGAAAAATCGATATTTTGTACAACTATATTTTTAGACATCGATATCTTTTTTTCGATATTTTTGCATTCTATATTTTTACTCCGATATTTTTTTCATCTATATTTTTGTAGTCGATATTCTATCAGTGAACCCCCCCATTCTAACGGATTGTATTGTTGCAAACCTGTAGCTGAGGAGATTGATCAAAAAAACGTTGGACACTCTCCGCACTCAGTACCCGAGGCTTCCATGATGTCCATCTTTGTGGCATGGTCTGCAGAACCCCTAGTACATCCGTAGATACGTCAACTGCTCTTACCCGCCCTGAGCCTATGCCATAATTCTTTTATGTTTCCAAACCAAAAGCCACAAGGACCAAGCTGATCTCTACGCTCCAGTGGCGTAACGAAAATTGAGGGGCACCCCTGCAAGGTACGTGGGGGGCCTCCTCTGGACTCTATTAGGAGCTCTCTGGCCGAAGTGCTGTGCTGAGGGTGCCCCCTGGAGCTTGGGGGCCCCCCGCACCGCAGGGGCTGCTGGGGCCTGTGTTACGCCCCTGCTATGCTCGACCCATACCGCCTTTGCAACTTCCGCTGGCTGCTCACAACTCCCCCCTTGCAGCAGTCTCGCTGGCCACGGACTCCTTTTTAGGTCTGTTCTATGAAGACTCAGGAGTCACCATCTTTTAAACACTCCTTAGGGCAGAGAGAAATCTGGGGCGCCAATGATTATACATTTGCCAATACTCACTGTTAAACTATTCACACAATCTGGAGCTACCTTACTTTGTTCATGTTACTACGTTTGAATGGGTCATTTGTCATGAACCTGAAGCTCACCCTTTTCTTTGTCGGTTCAAACTGAATGTCCTGTTTCTCAGGTTTGGCGTGCAGTACTCTTAATACGCTCCGTCCCAAGTGCGCTTGCATAATTCAAAGAATCAGTCGTGGCACGCCTTTTGCGTGTCACAAAGAGTTGCACAGCCTTATGCGCGTATGTGAACACCATTAAACACGTAATCAGTAATCGTAAGAAAATTCATCCAATTTATTCCAATGTTTCACTCTTTTTATCCATCACGTCAAAGGTATAAAGTTTCTTGATTTCATGCGTCTTCATGCTGTCGAATTGCCCATCCGGGCCTATTCAGAGGCAGGTCTCTTTCTTGCTGCCTCTCCAGGCCTCTCAGTCTAGTGACACAAGGCGGCACCGGTCTGTTTCCACTACTAAGGAGTGTTTGTCATTTAAGAACTCTTCACAACTCCTTCTTCTGTTCTGGGAATGTCACGTATGGCCCTTATTACATAGCTCAAGGGCATCCAACTGGGTCAAATTTCTGCTTTTTATTTTGTATGTGCAGTGTGTTTTATGGTATGAATGGAGAGAGTATGTTAGTAGTATATATGAGTAATTTGAGGCGGGTGTGATGTGTCTAAAAATTTAATGTGAATACTTCTGTTTGTATAAAAACACAAAAAAATATACTTTTTGTCTGTTTGTATAAAGTTTTATTGTTGAATTGTATCTAAAATGAGAAAAATGACAAAATATGTTCTTACAATGTCTATAAAAGAAAGAAAAAACCTTTTTGAATGAATAAAAAGTAATAAGTAATAATCTTGTGTAGTGTCAATATATAAACTTTTCTGGGATACATGCAAGTTTGAACCTAATTAGGTCTCTGTAAAGTATATAGGTCAGGATAGAGGTCTCTGTACCAGTTTGTTGTTCCCTTCCCCCCTCCTCTCAGACTTTAAAGTACCCTAGGGGGGCCTCTCTTTTTCCTTACACAAGGCGGCACCTACAGCAGCAGCGGGAGGAGGCGGTCCGCAGCATGAGCAGTGAGGGGGAGCCCCCCCCCCAGCAGTGGAAGGGGCCGGGCCTCTGCATGAACCTTTGAGTGGTATATCGTGCAACGTCGCCTCCGCTTACGTGTCCTAAAGGCGACACCACCGCTCCTCTGCGTTCTAGTTCAGCTGTGATGTGCGCTACAGAAGCTGTTAGTCTCACTGTTGTTCTCCTTCTATTAATTATCATCATCGTCATCATCATAGCCCAAAACACACAGTAAGCCATGACCTGCGTCAGAGGGCCGGATGCATCCACAGTGCCACGCTGAAGGGCGCATTGTGAGAGCCATGAGTAACAGCAACGACAACAAGAATATGAATATAAAGATAATAATAATATAACAATAATAATAACTGTAATGATAAAGATAATCACAATAATAATAATAGTAATGACAATAGTCATTATTATTATTATTGTTTTTTTTATTATTATAGCTACAATGATAAAATAATAAGAATAAAGATATTAATAATAACAATAGGCATTATTATTAGTATTACTGTTTTTATTATTATAGTGATAATGCTAATAATAATATTAATAAATGTTATTATTATTACAATAACAATTATAATAATACACATAATACAGATAATAATTATAATAATAGTAATATTATTAACAATAATAATAATGTTTTAGTCATGCTATTCTTATGTTTTACTTCTTCCTCTGCTTCTACTTCTTCCTCTCTCTCTTCATCTTCTTATGACTATATTTATTACTATTACGATAAGAAGAAGAAGAAGAAGAAGAAGAAGAAGAAAAGAAGAAGAAGAAGAGAAAGGAAGAAGAATAAGAAGAAGAAGCAGAAGAAGAAGAAAAAGAAGAAGAAGAAGAGAAAGGAAGAAGAAGAAGAAGAAGAAGAAGAAGAAGCAGAAGAAGAAGGCGAAGAAGAAAAGAAGAAGAAGAAGAAGAAGAGAAAGGAAGAAGAAGAAGAAGAAGAAGAAGGCCAAGACGAAGAATAACAATCGTGCTGCTCCGTTCATAATTGTTGTTATTTGCGTTACAAGGTTTGTTTTGGGTGTTGTTTTGGGTGTATTGTTGTTATAATTCCACTGATATAAAAACGACTCTTTTGCGAGTGATCATTGGCGTTATTTGTAGTCGTCTTCGGTTTTTATCAGTAAAAGTGAGGAGATACAAGGACGGTTTCAGAATGCCAGCAATGTATGTATTCAGCTCTTGACGAAAACGTCAGAACATGTTGAGCCCCGAACATGCTTTTACATACGTGTCAAATCCTTCTTTTCGGCTGCTTTCACGGGCAGGCACTTGTAGAGGCAGTGGTGGATTGTGCCTCTCTGGACTGCACGGCACTGGTGCTGGCTATCTGGGGCCGGTGGTATGTGCCACCGCACTCCTTGGCGACGAATCTGGAGGCGCAACTCTTACGTGCTCTACATGTGTGCGTGCCTCCTCGCCTCCGCTGGGTGACCTCTGTGCCCCCGTGCCCTCCTGTGTGCTCCTGTACACCCCTCTGTCTCCTTCCCTCTGTGTGCGCCAACCTGCTCCCCCGTGCCCCGTGTGGCACCTCTCAGCCTCTCTTGTGTGTGTTCCTCTATGCCTCCGCTGTGTGATCTCTGTGCCTCCCTGTGTCCTCCCGGGACCTCCTGGGCGCTCCTGTGTGCTCCTGTACACCCCACTGTCCACGTCCCTCTGTGTGCGCCAACCTGCTCCCCCGTGCCCCGCGTGGCACCTCTCAGCCTCTCTTGTGTGAGTTCCTCTATGCCTCCGCTGTGTGATCTCTGTGCCTCCCTGTGTCCTCCCGGGACCTCCTGGGCGCTCCTCTGTGCTCCTGTACACCCCACTGTCTCCGTCCCTCTGTGTGCGCCAACCTGCTCCCCCGTGCCCCGTGTGGCACCTCTCAGCCTCTCTTGTGTGAGTTCCTCTATGCCTCCGCTGTGTGATCTCTGTGCCTCCCTGTGTCCTCCCGGGACCTCCTGGGCGCTCCTCTGTGCTCCTGTACACCCCACTGTCTCCGTCCCTCTGTGTGTACCAATCTGCCACATCCCTCGTGTTGACCCTCTCAGCGTCTCTTGTGTGCGTTCCTCTGTGCCTCCGCTTTGTGACCCCTGTGCCTCTCTATGTCCTCCAGTGTGCACCCGTACACCCCGTGCCCTTACCTCTATGTCCAATAATCTGCCCCTCCTTTCGCACCTCTCAGCCTCGCTTCTGTGCATTCCTCTCTGCCTCCGCGGTGTCACCTCTGTGCCTCCCTATGCCCTCCTGTGCGCTCCTGTACACCCCCCTGTCTCCGTCCCTCTTTGTGCACCATTCTGCCCCATCCCTCCTGTTGACCCTCTTGGCCTCTCTTGTGTGCACTTCTCTCTGCCTCCCGCTGTGCGCATCTCTGTGCCTCCCTATGTCCTCCAGTGTGCACCCCTACACCCCGTGTCCTTACCTCAATGTGCACAAATCTACCCCTCCTGCTGCACCTCTCAGCCTCGCTTGCCTCTCCGCCTCCCGCTGTGTGCACCTATGTGCCTCCAGTGGCCTCCCGTGAACCCCTGTGTCCTTCCTTCTCTGTGCACCAATCTGTCCCCACCTCCGCGTTGCACCTCACAGCCTCTCTTGTATGCATACCTCTATGCCTCCGTCTGTGTGTCCTCTTTGCCTCCCGGTGGCCTCCAGTTTGCACCTGTACATCCCTCTCTCTTTCCCTCTGTGTGCATCGATCTGTCTCCCGCCCCCGCGTTGCACCTCTTGGCCTCTCTTTTGTGCACTCCTCTGTGACTCCCGCTCTGCGCACCTCTGTGCCTTCCTATGTCCACCCGTACACCCCTGTGTCCTTACCTCTATGTGCAAGAATCTGCCCCTCCTGTTGCACCTATCAGCCTCGCTTGTGTGCACGACCTCTCACTCTGTGCACCTCTGTGCCTTCCTATGCATTCCTCTGTGCACCTGTACACCCCCTGTCTCCGTGCTGTGCGCATCTATGTGCCTCCCCACCCCCGCGTTGCACCTCTCAGCTTCTCTTGTGCGCATCTCTCTGCCTCCCCGTGCCCCGCGTGTCTGCGTACCTCTGCGCTTCCATTGCCTCATCTGTGCACTTCTCTGCTTTATTGTGTGTGCACACCTCTGCCCCTTCCCTCTTTGTGCATGCTTCTGCCTCCTGTCCTTTCTGAGCACCTGTCTGCCACACCCAAACTGTACACATTGCGTTGCCGCCTGAGTATATATGTTTACCTCTACACACCTGCCCTCTGCCAGGCATTGTGCGGGCATCGTGGCAATGACAGCAACAACTCATAAAAAACGAAATGCTAAGGAGGGCGCCTCCTCATTTTATCCTCCCACTCTGGGGAGCATGATGATAAGAACATGAAGTATCACCCCGTATTTATGACCGTTATAGAAACCACAAAATAGCGGCACGCGCGTGCACAGCTACACAGTAGCGTAAACATTCACAGACGGCCGTATTCTAACGCACTCGGTACAAATCTCAGGACAGATCTACCTTGCGCATTAGTAGGATATCACCTGTCACGGGTAAGAAACGTGCTCATTACAAGCGTGGACGCCCCCTCACCTGACCCACGTTTTGCACCCCTAGTTTATTGAATGGTGCCACAAATATATGGTATTGTAAACTGTGAAAAGAAAACGTGCAACATTATATATTTATTGGACATTTCTAAAATACACATATCTATTTTTTCGCCATCCATGTGTCGGTCTCTGCTTCTCAAATTCTCAATGGTGTCTAATCTATCTATCTATCTATCTATCTATCTATCTATCTATCTATCTATCTATCTATCTATCTATATATTCGTTTTATGTTTGCTTCTTAATCGGCGCCTGCCCAATGGTCTTTATCTTTCAGTTTTTAAATATCTGTACTTGGAAAAAGACCATTGGGCAGGTGCTGATAAAGAACCAAACATAAGAATAGGTAGACAGACAGACAGACAGACAGACAGATAGATAGATAGATAGACAGATAAAAAGATAGTTAATTTTTAAACACGTGTTTTTTTTGTCTGTCCGTTTTTTGCATCAATCTTAATCCAGACCAACCTGTTAGTTCTTCCGCCTATTCTCGAACTCTGCCCGATAAACCCCACACATCACAATTTAGCCATCAACTTCTATTTTACAAACCTATTAAATGCACTTTTGCGGCGTAAGTTGTGGGGCATTGAGATTAGTAGATGTAAATAAACGCGCAGAACGTGCTCCCACGCGCTCTTCACTGAAACATGCTTAAATGTGGGTTTTAAAGGTTTACAACATGTCTGTGTGCCTAGGACCCCCTGCGTTACTCATTACATTTCCCCCGCATCAGTGCTCACCACAAGAACTGCTTCCCTCGTACCCTCATTTAGAGAGCTCAGTAAATCAGGCAAAACGTGTATTTCACTACGTTTTATAAAACACTAAATCATCAGACATGCAATCAATAATCAGTAGTGTCATCCTTAGAACATGTGCGTGTCAAAAGGGGAAAGCGGTGCAATATTTACAAAGATTGGTGTTTAGCGAAAATAATGGTGTCATACGTAACATTAGTTTAGCAAAAAACGCTCTTAGTTTTGTTGGTGATACTTATAATAGCGCTCTGAATAATCGGGAGATAACAACTAGAGCTTTACAAAACTTCTAAATAAATAAAGTAATGATAACTAAATATACATGGTTAAAGGAGCGCGTCTCGCGAATACACCGAGGGTATCATCCAGACCTGGGAGCTGTCCACGCTGGGGGAACGTAACTTGCCCTCTGGTTTGGTGCTCACAAGTGCACAATGCGGTACCTGCAAGTATGAAATGGCACTAAAAGCACACATGTTTCCTGTGCACGAGTCAATGAGTGCGTCCGAGGTGGTGAACCCTCGGTTGGTGGGGCCGGGAGCGGGCTCTGGGGGCGCCTTGGTACCCCGGCAGAGAGGGGGCATCTTCTGGTGGTTCCCATCAAGTACCTGCCCTGCCCGCACGGCACACGCCGGGCTTCAATAGATGTTTAACAAGCCCTGAAAACATTCCGCCGCTCATTGTGCGGGCCTGCCCGCCACAAAGCCGCGGAGAGACTTAAAGAGCTTTGAAGTGCATTAAGCTTGAAAGGGGGGGAGGCGAGGAAACTTAAAGCACCCCTTCTCTCCCAAAAACAGCCCTGTCGGGCGCACAATGGAGCCCTGAGAAATTTATGGCGGAATTATGCAGTGGGCTTGTCACTTAAAATATCGTGAGTGTCTGGAGGACAATGCCCCATGCTGAGGATTAATGGCCCCTCCAGACCCCGGGCCGCAGAGGGCCTTTCTTCCCTTGACAAATTGTTTTTTTGGGGGTGGGGCACATTGTGAGGAGCGAGGGAAGCTCTGCCTGCGCCCCCGCGGCTGGGAGCCGGCAGCTGGCCGGGAGCGCGCTCGAGCGCCCCTAGCGGCGGAGGCGCGCGCACACCGCGCCCTTCATAAGGCGCCGCGCGCCGGGCGCTGTCACTCAGCGGGCGGAGCCGCAGCGTCAGCTTCCTGCTCCGCGCCAGGTCCCAGAGCCGCGACACTGACTCCCCGCCGGCCCCCGCCATGCACCCACACCGCGCGCCCACAGTCAGCGTAGCCGCCGACGGCTGCATCCCAGCCGGGGCGCGCCTGGGTCCCGTGCCCGCCCCCCTGCGCCTGGGCAAATACCTGTCCGACCGCCGGGAGCCTGGAGCGAAGAAGAAGGTACGGAGCACCTGCAGCGCCGCTGCTGGGGGCGGATCTGTGCGAGGGGGAACCCAAGTCTCCTGGAAGATTGTTTGCGTTTGTTTGGTTCTTGTTATTGGGGATGGAAGTGTCCGCTGGCTGAAGAAGCGATATATTCCGATCGGAAGAGTTATAGTATGAGACCTTAAATAGGATTATGAGAGGTGTTTTTTTTTTTTTACAATAGAATCATGGACATGCTTTCTTGGAGTTTTGTAGGATATATATATATATATATATATATATATATATATATATATATATATATAGTCTAACTATTAATTACATTTATTTATATAAATGTATGATTTACGGATCATAGCTTCATGTCTGTCATACTTAAGGGCTTGGTCGTTATATTTTTAAGATAACAAATGACCACCTTACTCCTGTGATCGTCTTCAATATGTGCAGCTGAGTGCAGTTCATTTTGGACCAACATTCCCTGGCCCAATGACCTCCCCTGAAATCTTGAAAAGATGGGAGGCGAGTTATCTGTTTTGACAGGAGTTGGCGCTTATTTCTCATAACATAGTCATTTTTAAATATGTGCCATAATAATATAAAGAAATAGTATTTTCTACCACTTTAGCGAATTGGAGCATTAAGGCACGTAGAACGAAAGTCATTTGGCGAGGGTCAAACGGTGTTCTGTAATAGGAGAGTAAGGACTTCGGGTTTGTAATTTAGAGACCAGCAGATGAGCTGCATTGTCCTACACAGGGACTGTTATTTCAAATAAAGAAACAAAAATACGAGATTTTTATTTTAACTGCTGACGTCTAGGAGCTATTGGAACGTATCTATGATAGGAGTTGTTAATGTTAGTTGTTTGGCTCTGACCTTTCTTAATTTGCTTATTGCGTCTCTTCTTGTTTCTTTCGCATTGACGACTGCGGCACCTGATTCCTCCTCTATTCATGTAGAACATAGATTTGCACTGCACTAGACTAGTAATATATAGTGTTCAGAGACGCATGGCCTTGTTCATATTGAAATCTTTAGAAATGTTACTAGGCGTGTTAATTTGAAAAATTAATGGGAATTAATCTTAGACTTGGGTGATGTGAGTTGGCGTGGAAAGCGACTCGGTTTTGGATTTTCGTGATGATTTCCTAAAGCCACAGACTTGTCTTAAAACGTTAACTTGTTTTTGTTAAATAAAAAATAATGTTTGTGCTAAAAGTCGTTAATAATTAGATAACGGTAATCGAATTTCGACACTACATGAACTACGTGCTTGTTATTAAAACGATTTTTTGCATGCAAAGGCTGGCGGGCAGTAAACGCGATTACATTTTGATACAAAATGTTTCGACGAATATCTGAACGTTCTGTCGTTTCTTTTCCGATCGGTCTCGGACTGAAAAATCCCTTTTTATTTAAAGAATAATGTGCCGGTTCCTTGGAGAGTTATGTCTCGAGCGTGTTATCAGTAAGTAATAGCCACATGGCACAATGTCCCCGAGGAAGGCTTCGGTCACACTCTGGAGCATTAATGGCATTTAATTGTTTTTAAATTCTCTGCCATCCCTTTGGGGGGGGTAAAGGGGGGGGGGTCTCCATCATCGGGCCCGGCCCGGTTCTCACATCAGTTTGCTTTGTGAGGGGGAAGTTTATTACTGCGCTGCTGAAAGGCGCAGGACACGCTCTTCTTCGGCTGCAGAGTGTGCGTGTCTGCACAAGGCAGTGTGCGTGCATCAGGAACGGTAGGACGTGTCCGAAGAAGGCATTGTACGTACATCTTGAAGAGGACGTGTCCGCCCAAGGCAGTGTACGTGCATCAGGAACGGGAGGACGTGTCCGAAGAGGGCATTGTGCGTACATCTTGAAGCAGAGGACGTGTCCGCCCTAGGCAGTGTGCGTGCATCAGGAACGGGAGGACGTGTCCGAAGAGGGCATTGTGCGTGCATCTGGAAGCAGTGGTGGTGTTCGCCCAATCCAGTGTGAATGCACTTGGAAAGGGAGGTCGTGCCCGCCCAAGGCAGTGTGCGTGTACTTGGAAAGGGAGGACGCTTCCAGAGAAGACTATGCACGTGCACTTGGAGGGGACTTTTCCTAAGGAGGCAATGTGCGTGCATGTGGTGGTGGATGTGTCCGAGGAGGAGGGAGTGTCCAGACAACGAGGCAGTGTGCGTGCAACTAGAAGGGGGCGTGTCTGGAGAAGTGTGTATGCATCTTTTGGGGTGGGGAAGGGGTGTACGAAGAATACAGGGCCCATGCATCTGAAGGTGGGGTGGGGTGTACAAAGAAGGCGGTTTGTGTGTATCTGGAGGGTGGTGTCCAGAGAAGGCAGTGTACGTGCATGGGTGGGGCGTG
This sequence comes from Calotriton arnoldi, assembly GCA_963921515.1. Lineage (NCBI taxonomy): Eukaryota > Metazoa > Chordata > Amphibia > Caudata > Salamandridae > Calotriton > Calotriton arnoldi. The sequence goes on along the minus strand of CAWUFW010001850.1, from coordinate 462,891 downwards.
TCCAGAGGAGGCAAAGTGTGTACTTCTTCAGGCAAGCATGTCACCGTTTCCGTGGCTCTGTCCAGTAAGCATTGTCCACCAGGGAGATATTTTCTCTTATGAGCGCCACCCTGCCCACCGGCAAACTTTGTCATTATTCGTTTGCTCCAAAAAAGATTTGTTTGCCTAAATAAGACGAATTTTGCTATCCAAAAACGACTAAAATAAACATGGAGGTTAAGAAAATCCGAGCATTTACCCCAAACTCTGAAATCAATTCTGCGGGTAATTTCCACACCAAGTGTTGCACTGTGCACTTTTTCGTGTTTCGCCGAACGACTGACTGTTTATTCGGGAGATATTTTCGATGTATAACTCTGCGTGCGCATTATTTAAACATGTGTTTTTATATTGCCGTGCTCGCACGCCCTTCGTTGGTGATTTTAAAGGAGCCTGGTGCTGTCACTCCACTGCTTTATTTCAAGGTTTCCTATGACCTGGTACCTCCGATGTAACGCCGGTGGACGGATGACGTCACATGAGCTATCAGGGGGTGGAGGCGGCGTGAAATGTCACTGTCGTGCGCCCTCCCCTCTAATTTGCATATGCCTATGTAAACGCAGCACTCGTGTGCTGTTCATATATCTTTCTGTGTGTGTATCTATTTAAAATGCGAATATAGTTATATAATAGTTATAATAATATTGGAGATACCTAAGTGACAACATAGTTTGGAACTGCACCCTCACCAGGTGGCCAACCTGCTGTGTGTTCTGTCGTACACGCGATGCATGAATAGTGCATACGTGGTGCCCTGCGCTCACTACCGACGACCAAACACGGGCTCATGTCTTTCCCCCGCTTCAAAACGTCTCTCTCTCAGTCCAATGCTGAACACTTGAAAGTCACTTACTTTGTGACACGCGAGTTCGCCTGAAATTGTGTGTGTGTGTGTATATATATATATATATATATATATATCCTGCCATTTTTGCGAGGTATGAATTTTAACCGATTGTAAGCCGACACTAATTTACATGCAATATAAAAGACTTTTATTACTGATAACAGGAACCGAGGTTCCAAACGTGGCGTTGTCATGCCACAAGGGCCCACCGAGGTCAGCGCCGGCCTGTCATGTGTTTCTAAAAGCGTGAGTGCACGCTTCTTTACAGGTGTTTATATGCTTTGTTAGTCAGGTGTAATATGAAATCTTTGTCCGAAAACTTATACATTGCTCTAATTGCGGAATAGATAGTTTATATAGCGGTATATTTGTGTGTACACCTCAATGTGCTATTTCGAATGTATACGGAGCATTGGAAGCGACCTGATTGGTGGTGAAAGTTTGCACATAGCACCTTTCATTAGCCTAATTACCACATTTTTTAGTTTAATTAATTTGTCTTGTTTTTTTCTGGCAAACACTATATGCATACATATAAAACCACGCGCGTCTCTATATCGAATGCGTGATTTGTGAGGTTTATTTCGTTTTCACCAAGGTTTCCATACGTTAGATGGCTTTACGTGATTCTCCGGCGCTGTGCATTATGGTGTTTCTTGTTGCATTGTGCTATATTTTGCTGTCATTTATTGGGTGATGCAGTGTCTCGTTAGAGTGCATGCTGTGGAACCACGGGGTCTGTTATAATCCCAGCTCCTCTTGCGCCAAAGTGTGCGACATAGGCACATCTTGTTATCTCCCCCCGCCTCGGTTTTTTGATCTGCCAAAGTCGGGGTGGTTCGAAGCCCCACTGTTGTTATATAATAACAGACCTGTAAATATCACCAGCGATATTGCATGAAGTCCCATCCAGATATAACACTATAGGGGCTCTTCCGGCACGTATGGCCCGCGTGTAGCCGCGAGGGAACACTTTACATTGACCTTACTTCCGTAGATGATAACCGTCATGGCGGGTGTAATACAATCTCTCGGCGGGACGAGGCTAGCCGCAGTCTTACCTGTAGAAGTAGTGTCAGCTGAGGTCGGAGGGAAGAGAGGCTACCCGCTGTCTTCCCTGTAGAAGTAGTGTCAGCTGAGGTAAACACCTCTCGGCGGGACGAGGCTAGCCGCAGTCTTACCTGTAGAAGTAGTGTCAGCTGAGGTCGGAGGGAAGAGAGGCTATCCGCTGTCTTCCCTGTAGAAGTAGTGTCAGCTGAGGTAAACACCTCTCGGCGGGACGAGGCTAGCCGCAGTCTTATCTGTAGAAGTAGTGTCAGCTGAGGTCGGAGGGAAGAGAGGCTATCCGCTGTCTTCCCTGTGTAGTGTCAGCTGAGGTAAACACCTCTCGGCGGGAAGAGGCTAGCCGCAGTCTCGCCTGTAGGAGTAGTACCAGCGGAGGTAAATAGTTTCCGTGGCCTCAGGGTGGCAAGAACTGTTCAGAGCCGTGGACTATATTGCAAGCCAATCTGCAGTTACAGGTGGCGGCATCACATTTATGAGTTGGAGGTGTATTGGTGATTTGCAAGTGGATGCAGTGTGGATGTTTTTTTTTAAGTCTATCGGTGGTTTGTAGTAAGCTGCGGTGTGTTTTAAAGTGTATCGGTGTTTGCGGGAGGCTGCGGTGTGGATGTGTTTTAAAGGCTGTCGGTGATTTGTAGTTGGCCCACTGTGGATGTGTTTTAAAGACTGTCGGTGATTTGTAGTTGGTCCACTGTGGATGTGTTTTAAAGACTGTCGGTAATTTGTAGTTGGTTCACTGTGGATGTGTTTTAAAGGCTGTCGGTGATTTGCAAGTGTTGCCCTGTGGATGTGTTTTAAAGGCTGTCGGTGGTTTGTAGTGTTGCACTATGGATGTGTTTTAATGGCTGTCGGTGGTTTGTAGGTGGTGCACTGTGGATGTGTTTTAATGTCTGTTTTATGTGGCTGCGTTGTGGATGTGTTTTACAGGTTTGCCGGTGGTTTGCATGGGCCTCGTGTTCTACTGCGTATTAGTGTGGTTTGCAGGTGGCTACACTGTTGGTGTGTATTAAAGCGGGACCTTTAGTTTGCAAGTGATTCATCGGTGGTGTGGTTTAAAGTTCGTTTCGTTGAGCAGGGATGTTATTTGAGCTTGTTTGAGAGTCGCTTCGGTTTTCAAATGGTGCTTTATATTGAAGGTATGAGTTGCACGTAACTATAGCGCGAGTATATATTAAATGTATAACTATGGTCGGCCAGTGGGAGTAGGTGTTGTTTTGTTTGTTTTGTATGACAGCGAGCTGCAGGTGGCTGCACCGTGGATTTTTATTACAGGTGCGATTGATTTGAAAATGGTACACTATACACTTAATTGAAATGTTCATGTGACAGCACTATGAACTGTGCATTTGACAGCCCTATGAACATGTTATAAAATATGTTATAAAACTTACATTTGGGATTCCGTTGACTGCTATGTTGGTGCATATTATTGCGCTGTTATTTGCAGGTTGCTGCACCATGCGTGCATGTCTACGTAGTTTGAAGGTGGCAGAGCTGTGGGTGGACTGGGCTTCGCACGTGGGTGCTCTTTTGGTGTGCAAGTGCTTTGCAGGCCTTTGCTGTGTTTCAAAGACTTCCATAGTTTGCACGTGAGTGTGCCAGTGGCTTGTAAAGGGTTGCGCTGTGGGAGCACCTGTGTTTTGCAGGATTCTGCTTTGTGAGTGCCAAGTAAATCTTTGCGCGTCTTTTATTTTACGGTTGGATGCACTCTGAGTGTGGCTGCGGCGTGCAGGTGCCGTGTTTCACTCTGGGTGTACAGTAAAAGTAACAGTTGTGCAATCCGCGATGCAGTACGTGGTTTGCACTTACCACTTATTTGCTCTGTGGGTATGCATTTGTCCTAGGATGAATACACTCGGGGTGCGTTACGTACAGACTTGGGGTTTGCAGGTGTGGCGCTGCTCCGTAAGTGTATTTTAAAGGCCTGACTGTGGGTTGCATGCAGGTGCTCTGTGGGTCTACATGCGGCTAGCAGGAGCAGACTTGTCGGCGTGCCTGTAGCCTGAAGGCAGTTGCACTGTTGATGGGTCTCTGGACCACAGGTAGCACATGGGATGTCCCTTTAGTTTGCAGTTCAGCACTGAGCGTGTATTTAAAGCTGTATTTCGTGTGCCTGCAGTTGCTTTGCCGTGAATAACTGAATCATGTACCCGAGTGTTGCACGTGGGTGCCTATGTGTTGCAGTGGCAGCACAGCAGTCGTGCATGTGGCTAGCAGGTGACTGCACTGTGTGTGTGCGGCGTTTAACAAGAGTTGTGTGGGCGTGCCTGCATTTTGTATGTGTTTGTTTCAGCGGGCTGTTTTGTGGGTGTGGTTGTTGTCTGCAGGCAAGGGAATCTAGTCTAAGCACCTGTATATATAGACGTGCCCACCGTGGCCTGCAAGCTGCTTATTTGTGGGTGTGTTTACAAGTGTTCCTGTAGTTTGCCGGGGCCTGCACTCTGGCCTTGCCTGTGGTTTGCAGGAGTTCCTCTGTGGCTGGTGTCTTGGTGCTATGCCAGTGTGAATTAACGGTTACAAATGTCGCTGGCACGTGCATGGCACTGTGAACGTGATTCTTCGTGCGCATTTTAAACATGTTAGAGCTCGTTCTGAGCGTGCATTGATTAACCTCGTGTCTCTGTTGCTGTGTTCCAGGTGCGCTTAGTACGAGGGGAACTTCTGGATGAGACCGGGTGTCCCGCCGCCGACTGGATCGGCTTGATCCGAGCAGCCAGGAACAGCCAGGAGCAGAACCTGGAGGCGATCGCGGACGTGCCCGGAGGACAGGTAACGGGGTTCGTTTCTGCTGCCATGCTTCTAGCCTGTGTAGTTTGAGTGCGGCCTGTACTGACCCTCTGCTCTCCTTCTCTGCACACAGGTCTTCTACCGGGCGCTGCGGGACGTTCCACCGGGCGAGGAGCTGACCGCCTGGTACAACAACTCCCTGGCGCAGTGGTTCGACATCCCCACCACGGCCACGCCCACGCACGACGAGAAAGGTACGGTGGCCCCAGTGTAGCCATGGACGCATCCAGGGGTCGCGAGCACCGTGCACTGACGTATCCAAAGCCGTTTATATTTCACGCCGCGTGCAATAACGACCTAAGAAATAACGACCAATAGTCTTAATCGCTCGTCCTCGCGTCTGTGTGTGCGTGCGCACACAAAGCTACGCTATGCTCATCTGAAAAGCAAAATTAGTGTGTGCGTGCGTGTGTATACACACACACACATTGCCACTATTTTTGTGTTTTTCTAGAATTTTTGTTTGCTTTGTGCCTTTCGTTTACATGCAGTGAAAAAATGCCCTTACATGTGCACCAAACGAACAGAAAAATATTAATTATACCAAAAATAATATTAATTATACCAAAAATATCGCACGACGTTTGCATGGCATGTGATTTAATTATTACATATTAAATATATGATATGGTTTCTGCTCTTTAAGGCAAATAGTTGGAACTATTAGAATTTCACAGGAAAGTTGTCTTTTGGACAACTGTTCATTTTTGTGCAGTACATACACACGCGCCGCAATTTTCAAACGAATATATGTTGAGTTTATTGTGGTGCTAGTCATCCTTCTAAGCCATATTTCACTGGGTTTTATACACTACATCGACATAACGCACACAACGAAGAGAAATTTGAAATAGCACAGCAGATCAAATATAAAAAATAAATATGCATTTGAAACATGAAATACTCTTGTTACACAAGTTACACGTTTCGTTAGCGAACTCTCTGTGAGGGGCGTAACGCCTACTCCCAATGCAGGGGTGAGGGGAATGGGGGGGGAGGGGGGTCGGGGCGGAGTCAGTTCAGGCCTAGGAATACCTGCAAGAGAAGATGTGGCGTAGCGGCCAGAGCGGCAGACCTTGCAGCTGGGGAACTAGGTTCCAGTCTTGGCGTCGGTTCAACATCATGTGATTTTTTTGGGCAAATTGATTAATCTCCACGTGCCTAAAAAAAGACAAACATTAACGTTTCCTTTTGTAATGTAAAACGTTCCAATAGCTTCGGGTCGAGTTGGCCTATATGAAACTGCAAAAAAAATAAAAGGGATACAAGTGTTTAAAGAGTTTAAATCCCCCCCCTCCCCACCCCCCGAAACCAGAGTTTGAGACGTCTTGGCAGGGCTAATCACTTGGAGGGTTGGGCAAGCTACCAGTGCCAGGGTGCCTTCACCACACTAAGATGGGCTGGGGGGTGGGGGTGGCTACACACTTCGGGAGGAGGGGAGCGGTTAGCCTAAAACTGAGGAATATTGCAAGCTATAAGAGTCCAGTGGAGCTGCACGTCAGCCCGTGACACTGAGTCCGCCATGGGCAGAGTCATACACACGATCATACGTAGTAGACCCGAGTGTTGCGCATTTGTCGTTCCTTTTTTGTTTTACTTTTTTTTATGAGCTCCTGTTGAATGCAGCTAGCACCCAAGGAAGAGGCCATGAGATGTTCGTGAGACGGAGTAAAAATGAGACGAGTAAAGGTTATTGTGAAATACAAGCGGTATTCGCCGTTGTTACATGTTGGTGATATGCGCTCAGCCCTCACCCTCTGGAGGGTTTGGTTCGTGTGCGAGGCTTTCTTGGCAGGAAGCTCTCTCTCTGAGCGGGCTCTCGCCAGCCCGTGCTCTTTGAAAGGTCCTAAAGTGCCTGGCGGATACTTCCAGAGTCAGTGTGCTAAAGCAAAGCCCTTAAACCAATACCCCTGACAGCGCAGGGAGGAGGCGGAACTCCTCCTAAGACTGGCGTTGTCTAATGCCAGCTAAAGTACTTGTACGTCACATACACACCGATAAGATTACTGGTTAGGTATCCCCTGCTCAAAGCCACTGGACAATCACTGTCGCGATTTGCACTCAATCCCCGAACACTTTGGTGAACATTATAGCGCGGCGGATCCATAGAGCGCTAAAATCAGCTCGAACCATTGAGCAATCCGGTGCTAGCTAGCAACCAATAGGATACAGGTTTGATCAAGGGGCTTTCTGTGGGAATTCGGATTTTCGCAAGTTTGACATAAGCAAGCGGTGGAGCTGATTGGCAGCTGTTTCTCCTTGCTCTAGTCTGCACACAGATGTGCCTTTCACCTCATTACACAGTCTAATATTAAGCCGTGTTGAGCGGGCAATCCGGCCAGCTCTCCTCCTCCTTGAGGACACGCGACGGCACTAGCTCAGTTCGCAAGGGTGCATTCGTACTCACAAATCTAGAGTACACTTATTGGTTACACAGCTTTCAACCCAGAAGCACTGAACCTGCTTCCAAACAGGCCCGCCGGAGCTCCTCCCAGAGCAGCACCTTCCGGATCGCGGGTTCGCTAACTGTGGTGCATGAGTCGCGTCTCCTGTCCTCGCCCCGAGGAACAGGGCGGGCAGCAGCCGCCCAGAAGCCCCGCACACGAGGGAGCGTGAGAGGAGGCAGCAGTGCTTCAGCCGAAATGTAGAAGTGCAGGGACTCACTACAGCCCTAGAGCCCGCCGTAGCGGGCTTTACCGGCAATTAAAGGCCCGCTCCAGCTTTAAATCCCCTCGCCTTCGGCTCGGGCCTTTAACACTGGAATGGACTTTAATGACCGGTAGAGCCTTTACGCGTACTCTAAGGCTATGGAATACCTGTTTGCTTCTGAGAAGTGCTGGTACTCTCCCATTAAATGTATTTCAGCAAGTTCAAAAAGTGCAGGTACTCAGTACGTGCCCATTGAAAGCACTGGAAGGGGCAGCAGCACCTACCACACGGTGATCTCTGCTAAATGCATATGTTTGAAAGGATTGCCTGACAGCTACAGCTTTCTCGGCGTCTCTCTCAGAGGCCGAGTGGCCGACACTTGTTTTAAAGTGCTAAATAAAAGTGCTGGCTGACCACATTATTTCTGCGGACACACGTCATTCTGCCGACGTATGACTTGGAAGCCGAACCCCAGCCTAAAATTCAGACCTTCCCTACCCCACCCCCCGGCGGTCTTCACACATGTTGACCAGTATACTTATAAAATGAGGACGCATGAGGCTAGCACAAAGCATCCGCCTCCGCGGTGACAAGAGGGAAATATATGAGCCCCAGACCCCCTTAAAGAGCGCCATCCGGCCAGAGTCACACGGGCCCGGGAGGAGCTGTGATTAAACGCGGCCTGCCCCTGCATTGTGCGCTTCTGCAATGAGCGGCTCATGATCATTAGGGGTATTGTCCGCGGACATATGCCTCGCTCCCGCCTCGGCAGATGGGCCGGCGCCATCTTGGAGCGTCCAAGCGGAAGCAGCTGGCGAGGCTGAGAGGGGGTCCGGGCCGCAAAGATGGGATCAGCCTCAGCCCACCTCCGTGGAAGGGACAACTCGGAGCAGCCACTCTTGGGTCAGGGGCGTAATAACGAGCACCTTCAGCCCCCCATCTTCAACATACAGATCTGTGCAGCTTGGGAAACAGCACTGCATGTCTTCTGCATGTTGAAGATGGGGGGCTGAAGGTGCTTCTGCATGTCTTCTGAAGAACTTCGCATTCTATTTCATTTTTTGGGGAACAAAAAAGGCCACAGAAGATGGAAGGGACAATTTGTTTTGTTTAATGACTTTTACATAGGGCCAAAATGAAGGCGATGGATACTTAAGGGAAACAGCAAAAATACCCCAAATAATAATAGAGTATGACTGAGACAGTATCTATAAAGTTGAGGGTTAGTAACAGTGTGTCCACTGGAGGACATTCCATCTGTGCACTCTGGTAGAAATTTCAGATGATTGGTTACCAATGGTTTCTACACTTATTCCAGTTCTTGGCCTATGGGATTTGGACTTCACTGAAGGAATTTACTGTTGACTCCAGTTCTAATTGCATCATGAAAGTGGTCATTAGTGTTTAACGGTGTGTATTAGTTTCAGCTGGTATGTTTATTTAGCCACTATAATATACCTTGTTTTTCCACTGTACTTACATAAAGCAATGCCATAAAGCCATTTCCCAAAGTTGAAACTAGAAGAAACCATTTGCACCTGTTCTACTGGAATTTCTACTAAGATTAACACAAGCTAAGAGGGCGAGTTCTGTAGGATGGATGGGTTTCTCTGGTCTCAATGGTGACTTTGGCATGCTTTGAAAGGGTTATTATTAGATTCGTATACTTCAATGAAAAGAGAATCATTTGATTGGGGACAGGCCTAGCTCATTCCACTGCCTATAGTAAGTTCAGTTTATAGCACACACAAATGTTTTAGGCCCAGTCAGGCATGATCACGCCACACTGAGCTGTGAAACAAAACGTGTTAGTAAAAAGGGTATAGGGGCACGTTTTGTTTGTGCCAAGTTCTTCTACCCAATAACCGCACAGTTTTGGAGAGATGCCTGCCCAATGTTTGTCAAAATAGGATAACTGATGGCCTCTTAATGACACAAACATTCCTCAAAATGTACTTGCATATGCACTTGATTTAATTTAGGGTTGAGTCGTGCTTAAGATATTTTCATGACAACAACGCACGTTAGAAAAATACATCATTTTTAATTAATGTAAAATAATATAAAACTTTACAGCCTTTGATATGGTTGTGCTGTGCTATATTTCCATTGTACTCTTTTGAGATTATTGATACATACTCTAACAATTCAACTCACAAAGCTCAGTTTTAATTAACTTCCTCATCATTTATGAAAATATTTCATGCATAATTGCAAAACATACATAGCAGCCAGAATCAGTGCATAGAACAAAGGTTTGAGTCAGCCACACAGTTTACCTTAGGAATTTTAAAATGCTGGTGCAAAACACTGCTGTAATACAGTGCTACTTACTTTCTTCACCTGCTGCACTCACACTTGCACTCACTAAAGCAATTTGAAACATATATATATATATTTTTTTGTGGAGTTTCATATAGGGTGAACTAGACCCGAAGGTATCAGAGCGCTTTACATGAGCACCAGTTACGTTACAAACGGACACATTCATTTTTTTTTGTTAGGCACGGGGAGATTAAGTGATTTGCCCAGCATCACAGAATGTTGAGCGTCCCTGCCGAGACTCGAACCCGGTTCCCCAGCTCCGAGGTCGACCGCATTCTCTCCCCAATATATATTAAGGTGACATTATATTTTGGTATGGTAATAATATCTTATTTTACATTAAAAAAAAAACTTCTCTGAAAACCAAAGGTTAAAGTGACATCATAGTTAGGTGATGAAAATGTTAGTTAAAAACGGAACATTTCAAACTCAGAAAACACTGAAATTCAACAGTTATAGTTTACTGGGCTAACTTAACTTATGCCCCCTCCATATCCAGTGATGTCATTTGAGATGTTATCAATTATGTCATTCAACTTGTCATGAGTGGTGAAGTCTGTGAGGTCATAAGCAGAGCATGGCGAGGGCCCAAGTTCTACTTATCTCAGTAAACTATAACTGGCAAATGTCAGCACGGGATTTAATGTTGGAACGCGCAGTCAGACCTTTTCCTTGCCTACTATTAACACCAGAGACCTGATTTGGTCTCCAGCTGAAATCATAGCTTTCCCTTGATACCTCTTCCTTAGGTATGGACCGGGACCTTGTAACCAGGCACAGATGAATTTGGTTTGACTGTGATTGTAAAGAAACCAATGTCCAAGCATTAAGATATGTTGCCTAGGCAAATGTGGAGAATATGTTATCTAAACACTTGTATTTCAACATCTCACAGTGATTTTTTAAATATTGTTTTGGGCTTCTCCGAATAGTAGCATAAACATAGATGACTGCACATTTACAAAGCTGTTTTACATTAACCAATGGTTCTTTTTTTCTTACAGGCGAGGAACGCTACATCTGTTGGTACTGCTGGAGGACTTTCAAATATCCGAACACCCTAAAAGCTCACATACATTTTCATTGTGCACTAAACAACAGCCGGGCATTTCTCAGCAACGAACATGTCAGGAGCTCAGAAATGTTTAGCCTTTCTCCCAAGTCATTAGAGATGTCAGCCACTCCAACCACCGCGTTGAGAAGCAACCCACATCAGAGCGGGTGTGGAGCACGAGAGAGCATCAAGAAAGAATCTTCTGCATCCCCGGCCTTGAGCAAGCTAGGGGTGATTAAGAGGACAATGGGAAAAGAGGAGCAAGAGAGAGCGTTGGATATGAGCGTCACTGCCGCAAGAAATCATGGACAGTTCATAGGCATTGTGGGAAATACTTCTGTTAACAATGGAATGGCATTTTACCCTGGTGTGAGGTCTGCTTTCAAGCCAACAAGTCTATCAAAAGTGGCTCATGTTGATTCCCAAAGGGAAGAAGTTAAAAGTAGTGGGCTGGGGTTCAGTAAAGTTTTGGGAGGGATCAAGCATAGCCGGTCCGGAAATGAAAGTTTAGGAGGCAACCATCACTCCAAATGCCTGAACCCTGGAGATGGCCCATCAAACATTTTATCTTGTACTAGCAACATCAGAGGTTTCCCTTTGCTTTCACATTTTGATGAAACTTCGGCATTCAAGCATGTAGAGCGGGGAATCCATGCCAGCCTCTCCCCGAGCCGCTACAGCCAAATTCCAACAGGACTGCACTTTGAGAGATTTTCAATCCCCCAATTTGAAGGAATAAAGTCATATTCTGGGGAATGTAACATTCCGGTCATGCCTTTCACTCTGTACAACGGGGAACTTCTGTACAGTTCCCCCTACTACCCACTCAAGTTTCATTTCAGTAACCTCATTAAGTATCCAGATTCTGTGTCTTACTTCAATGGACCAGCACTGAACCCAGATTTGGGATCCATCACCAGCATCGATCGTGAGATTGCAATGCACACCCAACAACTTTCAGAAATTGCAGCGGACAAGAACAGGGCAAGACTGGAGTCCCTTCCTAGTGCAGCCAACGGCAAACCCAAAAAGGGACATCTCTGCCTGTACTGTGGGAAACTGTATTCACGAAAGTATGGTCTAAAGATCCACATGAGGACTCATACTGGGTACAAACCCCTGAAATGCAAAGTGTGTTTGAGGCCATTTGGAGATCCCAGCAATCTGAACAAGCACATTCGCTTACATGCTGAAGGCAACACTCCGTACAGATGTGAATTCTGTGGGAAAGTCCTGGTCAGGAGGAGAGATCTGGAAAGGCATGTTAAATCTCGCCACCCTGGACAGAGTTTGAGCAAAATTGAGGATAAAATTGATCATACCTATGAGGACCAAGAGCCTAAGAGTGACAATGACAGTGAAGTAGATGTCTGTTTTACAGATGATCAGAGCGATCAAGAGACTGGCATGAGTAATGAACTCTGAAGTACAAACATTTTAACTGTATATTATTGTACACAGTATATCTATATATACATATATATATATAAAACATTCTGGGTCTATCTATTTATGTGATTTGAAAATAAACCTGTCAATAAATATAAGTTATGTAGAATTATTTAAATCGTCTGAAATTGAAAGCAAGATCCGTGCTTCATTTGGTTTGTAATCTTGGTAATCACGATGCTCTGGAAGGCATCGCAGTTGGCAGACATGAACTTGGGATGTCACAAAAAGGAGCACAGTACGACTGCAAAGAACTCAAGTCTATCAAATGCAGCTGCACACAAGCGTCTGCCTTCACAAGTCACTAAATGTATATCATTTCAAGTGAATGACCATCCAGAACAGGATGTATTCTACCATAGGGTGTAGACCTTGTCAGCGGAAGTGCATCCCTAGGTGGAAATTATTCCAAAGGTCGGGAATATTGTACACTGGTCTTTTCTTCTTCCATCGTCACCTATGAGGTAGCACTTTTTGTAGGGAGCAGGGGGCTGGAGCACAGATGAGGCTAACGCAGTACCCAATGTCTCTACTCTCGTTGATCGTCCCCCTCACCTCGATGAGGGTTCCTACTGGTACATGACTTTCTACATTTGCCCTTGAAGATGTTATCTCATGTCTTCATGATTATGCAGCTGCTAATTTCTCATGAATTGGCATCCCACACTCAGATATGCGTTTACAGTATCTCGAGAAATTCTTATACCTTCCTTTGGAGACCCATGCCTTCCACTCCGGGAGCATCACGGTCAGAAGTGACTCTTCAGATTACCACAATTCTTAGAATGACTCCCTACATCCCAATGGCCGCCGACCAGTAGTGTGGGTCATGAGAGTTATGGACTAGTCTTCACTAACATTGGAAAATGATGTACCTTCTTTGAGTAGACAGCAACATAAGAGACCTTCTCTGTTACAGTGAGGTAATATAAATGGAGAATGACGTAGGTGGCCACACTGTCTATTACAGAAAAGACTAGGCAGTGCAAAACAGCATTTTATGCCTCTGCTGAAGATCGTACCATTTTCCCTCTACATGTATCACTTTCAGTTATAGTTGCTATATCAGGTGCTAGATATGCCAGTGGGGATGCTGTCACATCCATTGCAATGTTACATGTGTCTACACGTATGAGCACACAAACCAACAGGCAATGCACTCAGATGTTTCAACAGTGGTAGTCAGATTTTCAGCTACAAAGTTTGGCAGGCAAACACATAATGCATACTTAAAAATCCACCCTTTGTTCGAATGCAAACATGGTGTATGTTGGTTTCATGATGCAGTAACAGAAGCACTGCATTTCAGCCTTGCCTACAGCTTGTACGAAACTGTTATATAAGCAATTTTTACAAAAATAAATCCCCTGATAAACTGATGTGGTTTGTCAATTGTTAAGAAAAGCGCTTTATTAAGTTATTTTTTAAAGAATGGCTACTACTTGTTTTCTAAAATGTCGAATAAAATATATTGAGCTATTACATTCAATATGAATTGTTTTTATTAATATTAAACGTTTTCTAAACTTCACAAACATCAAATATAAAATCATGTTATGAATGTTTAATCAATGTTTTTAAATTGACCTACTGCTAATTCATAGTGCTTAAAAACAGCATAGAAGCCGAGGCATTGAACGTGTGCAACAGTGATGATGTGATGACTTGAATAGTCTGCTTTTGTCCAATCTTGTTAATGCGCCCTTTAGTAGAATGGCATGGGGCCACACATGCTAAAGTCTTGGTCTCAAAAAGCAATCACAATTTACGACCAGTCTTTTTGCGACCAAAAACGTATGTGCGAACCCATCTGTGTACTAATGGGTCGGTTTGCAAAATACGGATTCGACTGAGCTGCAATCTGACTAACCTCATTAATACTCATTAGGCAAGTCGCAAATTCTGACTCACTTTGATTGGCCACATTCGTATTGATGGTGGACTGCAAGGATAAGCCGACCACCATACATATGATTGTTTTTAAATAGCATATATTTTCTAAAAAGCAGCCTGTTTTCCTAAAAGAAAACAGGGCTGCTTTAACAAAAAAAGTTTTATTTAAAAAAAAAAAAAGAGTTTCTTAGAGTGGACAGTGGTCCCCCGGACCACTGCCTACTCCTCCAGACACTTTTTCCAAAATTCACAAAGGAGCAGGACTCCAAAAGGAAATTTTTGAAATGAGTTACCACCCCAGCTTCGGTGTCAGTATCTTTTGAATGGTTTGCAACAGGAATTCCAGTTACAAACCATTGATACAGATTCAGTATTTGGAAGGGATGCCTAAAACACATCACTTCCAATAAAAATAATAAAAATAATAAAAATCCCAAACTGTATTAGACAAACGGAGTAAAATGCAATAAACAAAATGATACAAAAATGACAAAATCCAATAAGGGGGACCAGAGAGATTATTTTTTAACATTTGAAGTACAAATAGCGCAAAAAGAAGAAAGCGGCAATGTTAGTCAACTGCCGCGGTAGACCTGGACCTAAAAGCAATTTGAGGCTGACCACAATGGAACTTGTGTCGTATACACCAGCTAGGTTTGTTCCGAACAAAGATTTTATCTGCTGACTTATTCTTTTATTCCCCAATCCACCACAGGCGTACACTTCTAAAGCCTGCCAGAATCTTCGGGGAAGGACTTAGGGACTGACAGGGTGTCAGGCAGAGGCCAACAGCAAGGTCAAGTCCAGGTCCAGTTGCCACTGGTCAGCTGGGTACTTCCAGGAATGGCCTCTTGCAGCTTGTTGTCTTCGTAGAGCCACACAGGAGGTCAGCCAACTGCCCCTTGGGGTCCACTTCTTTGTCCTGGGTACAAGAGGGAGCAGATCCAGTCATCCAGGGCTCCTTTCTGGTCACAGATAGCATGTCCAGTATTCTGATCCTCCGCAGGTCCAGAAAGTGTTCTCAAGTGGGTGTCTGGAGATGCCACATTTATGCCTGGCACTAGCTGATGGGTGGGTTAACTTCTGGCACCCTCCCTTACCATTGTGGTAAAAGTTCCCAGGCCCTGACTTAACTACTTTTTTCAGTATTTTCTGTTTGAGTTACTTCAAACAGGCTCAAAATGCAACATATCAGGGCAAATCCAAGATAGAGAAAGTCTTTGGCCGCGCTAAAGTTGAGCTCTGAAGGCTAGAGATGTGTGTGGGCAGTGTACTATAGTAATTGTAGTGTCTTCTGACATCCAACACAAAAATACAGTTTGGAGCAAACACTGTACTCACACCACAAATCCAGACACAGAAGTCTGGCAGACCAAAAGCAGGATTCTTTAGTCACCAGACAGGTGATTTACAAGAATTATCTTGGCATCTTGTTCTCTCCTTTTCAAGTGTGAACCAAATGTTACATGTGGCTCAACAAACCTGTAAAGCAGGATTGGACACTGTGCTGTCAAAAGGAAGACCACAGCCCCTCCCCTACATATTATGCTGAACTCAGAGGAGTCAACTGTGCCCATGCAGTGTAGCCTATTGGTTGTTTTTGGCAGGTATTTCACACCTTTTTCACACCTATTCAAGATTAATCCATGGTTGGGAGTAGCTGGAGAGCAACTAAAAACTAGCCTCCAGAAACTTCAGGCAGGGGAAAGGTAACTTTCTAAAAGTTATGTTTCCTTAATATTTATTAAAAACCCAACTTCACCATTGATTTGGATTTTTAATAACTTTTAAAAATAGTTGTTTAATTATGTAACTAGCTGGTCCGATTCCTGAGATACACAATTAGTATTTTAATCTGCACTCAGGATTTCTACATAGGACAGCTAGACAGTTACAATGAGAATAGCTTTTTGGGCCTTGTTACTTTATAGACATGGTCATATTAATTTTCCTGTCCCGGTAATATTAATTTTTAACTGTCTGTCATATAAGCAATTTTTACAAAAGGTTACTTTATAGACATGGTAATATTCATTTTCCTGTCCCGGTAATATTAATTTATAGCTGTCATATAAGCAATTTTTACAAAAATAAATCCCCAAATAAACTGATGTGGTTTGTCAATTGTTAAACGCATTTTACTAAGTTATTTTTAAAAAAATGGCTACTACTTATTTTCTAAAATGTTGAATGCAAAATATTGAGCTATGTCCATCTTTTAAATACCATGCACCCTACCATGTGGGCTACAAGCCTTATATAGAGGTGACTTACTAATATTTAACAAGGAGGTTTTTACCTGTCAAAAACGGTTATAATATCAGGTCACAGTGCAGGTTACACTGCGGAAGTCAGGCTACACGGTAGGTCTGAAGACATGTTTGCACTGCCACTGTCGTGGATGACACAATAGGTGCTGCAGTCACAAGTGGCATTTTAACTTCCAGGCCCAAGGTGAACTTCCTACACTATATATTAGGAATTTATAGGCAAGTTAACAGTTCCAATTAGGAAAACGCCAATTTAAAGGAGGAGGACAGGCAATTTACTCCTGGTTAGCAAGGGTAAAGTGCAGAGAGTTCTAGAACCAGCAAAAATAAAAGGTCCAGCAAAAGGCAAAAAACCCAGGGTGATCACACAGAAAAGGTGTATTTCCTACGCAGGCTGCCTTGCAGCCAAGAGCTAGGGTAAACGAACAAATGTCCCGATGAGATTCCCTGCTCAGGCGATATAACATGGACAGTTCACCACTTGCTGCAAAGGCCCTTGCCTGTTCTGTGCTCCTCTGAACCTACCTGTACACCTCTTACAACATCGTTTCCAGCCACTAACCCTATCCATGAGGAACACTTCTCCTTACCTACAGACCACACCTGTGAGGTGACTAATCCTAAGTTGCTCACAGATGCATCCCAGTAGGCAGACAGTACCACCATGGCCCACAAGGTGATATGGCCCATTTTGCTCCACAGGTCAGACTTCTGTCAACAACCCATGGCAAGCTCTGCCCAAAAAGCAAATAACCAACAGAGGCCACTGACAGCTGTCAGAGTCAAGAACCAGGCCCCTAGCCATCCACTGCCAGGTGGAGGCTCCAACCCAAGCCTTGGGTAGGAGCCTCCACTTTCAGCCGTCGGGCTGGCATGGAGTCTCCCACTAATCTAGAGGTCTTATTTACCTTTTTGGTTTCTCTGAAGGGGGGTAGTACACCCTCAGGTGATAGACACCCTACTCCCACTCTTACTTCTGCCATTTAAGGGGTGGCACCCTGAGACTGAACATGTATCTGGCAGTCCAGGACTTCTAAGGGAAAGACAGTCCCCCTTAAGGGTGACACACTCTGTCTGTGTCATGCAGGGGTCTGCCTGGTGCAGGCCTCCTGTCATCTCTTCCTGATAGCTCAGGCAGCACCTCCAGGATATAAGTGACCTCACCAGAATCAATTCTGGGGTACTCTTTTCTCAGAGCACTTAACTCCTGATCCACTGGTCCTTCCACTGTGGATGGCATCCACTTCCTACCCCTTGCTCTTCATCTTGGCTTCTGTACCCTTGGTTTAGGATGGTACTCCTACAAATCTGGGTCTTTGGGGCACACAAGGTGCCCCCCCCTCCGGCTCTCCTCTCACCAGTTGAAGGTCATTGCCACAATAGCAGTCAATGGGCATCTGAGGACTGACAATGTCTCTTTTCTGGGCAAGTGCCTCCTGTTATTCCAGGCATACCAGCGCCATAGACCGGACAAAGTCCTGCCTAACGGCCTGCATTAATACAAACCTTTCCTGGCAGATTCGGTTCTGGGGAAATTAACCTTTCCACCACCAAGGTCTAGCTAGCACAGCCAAACAGTGACAGGCACCCCATTCACTGAGACATCCTGGAAGTGATATCTCCAGCCCTCAGGAATCACCAGCTTACCTTCTTGATCCACCTCCCAGCTAAAGGATATAAGGGCATGCTCTAGACCTACACTACTTATCCCTGCAGAGCGCCCACCCGTGGGTAGGTTCTGGGTGCATACAATGTCCCCCCTCTTGTGCCCTGTCTGTAAACAATTATAACACTGGGCCTTGTGATATGGCACTATGGGCTTCTTCCTACCAAAACACCCCTTCTTCCGTTCAGAAGTGGTTTGGGAATTCCTCCCCTCAAAACGCTTTTGGAGTCCTTTGGGGAACTTCTTTGTTTTATCCTGGACCTCCCCTCCCCTCTGCGGAAAGGAACCTGAACCACCCTTCTCTGCAAAGCCACCTTATAAGCTGCAAACAATTTATCAATGTCATGCCCGACCACATAACTAAGCACCATGGACCGTATTACAAAACATGCCCCAGAGACACAATCAGCACATGCCTCTGTTTTTTGCACTATGGTATTACAGAAGGGGTGTTGTGCGGCCCCTTCTGTAATACTGATAGCGCTAGGGCACACGTAGTACCAACGCTATCCTAAAATGACTTTCCCTCATTTGCATGGGGCGTGTCTTCATGCAAATGAGGGAATTACTTTGCCTCTGTGCCAGGACTGTATTACCGATGTGGGTGCAGATGCATACATGTCCTAAGAATAATAATAAGATAATCCAAAGATGGCTGCGGTGTGAAAGGGAGCTGGAAGAAGGAGCTCCAGGGCTGGGGATAGCATTTTTGCGTAAATCACTGCCAAGCCTGTACGCTCACACTCAGGCCATCCAGCATTCCATGCAACAAGAAGAGGAGTCTCGCCTATCATCTAATCCACCGTTGTGGGCCCCCTTGAAGGATTCCTTAACTCAGATGTCGTCGATACTGCCTCCTCCCGAGTGAAGCGGCGTCGGAAGGCAAGGAGTGCTCATATCGTCGGGCTTGACCCCTAACTGAGTCCTGTTATCCACGGAGGTGTCGTTGGAGCGACCTCCCCCTTCTTCGCGGGACTGCGGACAGAATCGGCGGTGCTCTATGCACCTTACGACGCCAGGAAAAACGTACAAGTCGCTGGTGGACCGACCCTCCCCCCACCCCGGACATGCCCCGTGGCAGGGAGATGGCTGGATAAGGGCTACACTTCCCGCTTTTGAACACCGGAGCATTGCCAGCAGCTTACGGGTAAGAGGGAGAGTGGCTCTAGGGATCTACAGATCTTCTGGTGAGATCGGCAGAGGGGGACAGCAGCGGCGGAGCATGGTGACGAGGAGCACAGCGGAAGTGCTGTGATCATGTGAACAGGTGCTTCCTAGTTCCCACTTAGTGATAGTGGTAGAGTCTGAGGGAGAAGCCAGCGGGGAGAAACGTGTGTTTGTTTCCTTGCAGACCGAGGGTACAGGAAGTGATTCCCTACGTTCTTAGGCATTTTCTGTGGGGATTTTCTTTTGCCTCTGTGACCGGTTGAGGCTACAAAATGGCCGTAGCTCTGGCCTAGCCTCCCCCCCCAACATTCTGGAAAGTATTCAAAGAAGGGGCAGGAACCCATAATAACAGAAAAAGGACTGAAAAGAACAGTAAAGGAAAAGGTGCCTAACAAGTGAGGTTGAGAGAGCCCCCCCCTTCAATAGTCATGGAAAGAGGACAAAGGTCTTGGGAACCATAGAAATAAAGAGAGGACTTAACCTAGCAAAACTGAAAAAGGACTATTTTCTAAGTACAAGGAAATGTATAGGTATAATGAGAAATAAATAACTAAATATCCATATAAATAATTAAATATTCATATTACGAAGAAAAAAAAAAAGTAGATCGTCACGAGGATAGTAACAAATAAATAAAGTGGGACTACTTTAGGAGGACAATCACTAGGGGAACTAAGAAAGAAAGGTTTTAGGAAGTGGTTTGGTTTGTCAATTTCATCACACAGGAGCGGCCGGTCCCATTCCTATATGCACTGCATCATAGATTTTCACAATTAGCGTAGGTCGCTCTCAGTACCACTACGCGATAATCAATTTTCTTAGACTTTATCCTAGACAGGGTATGGGAAATTCTTTATCAGGAGTTACACTTATGCCCGTTAAGATGAAAGGAGCGAATCTGATACCGACAGGTTTTAATTCATACTCTATAGTCTACCCTCCCAATCTTTCCAGGAATGCAACCAAAACCTTTAAGCACAACCTGCTCAGAAAAAACCCTGAACACTCTTCTCAGATCCCTCCTACAACCCAAAAAACGGCATAATTATAAATGACTTAATTTTCTTCACTAGAGCTCTGGCTAAATGACGCACCACTGTGGCTAAATTTCTCAGCATCCAGGAGTCAAGAAACATCGCTTACGGATCTAAGATACTGATAATACCCTCAAAACACTCGAGAGCCAGACTGAACATAACATATTACAAAAATGGCTCTGTACTCATCCAGGCAGCCAACAAAGATCTGGAACGATTTGATGATTACTTTGGCAAGCTAAAAGTTCACGTTAATTCAATGCACCAGAAATTCCTCACCGATAATACTAACACCTATACATTACAAAGTTCATTGGCTATTAATGAAAAGGAGTTTCACAATGATAGCCAGCAGACTATATCTTTGTTTAGCACCAGTGAATCTATTGACAACAGGTTACAGCACAAGGAGTCAGTATCTCTACTGCAAGGTAATAGCCCCCATACTATAACTCGCAGCCCGAGATGCGGGGCTAAGACTTGCAGGTTAGCCACAAATCTGTCTCTGGTCAATCCCAAAGTAATTAACAATAATCTCATAGTTGCAAACCAGGAAAAATCTAGCCCATCAGCCATCTCTCACACACCTCGAGCGATTACACCTAATACTTAGCAAAGCGAGGGTCTCTCGGATGCAGCTTTCTGCGATCAGAACTTCATGAGGTCAGATCACTCCTCCAGTTACGATCTATCCCTACAGTTGAAGGAAAACTCATCAGAAGAAAACGAAAATAGCCACAATCACGCTGAACTAGATACATCTAGCATTGACATTCCCATGACTGCAGACAAGATGCAACTTCCACTTCTCTCCCGTCCCCCACGATTTGAGATAGAATCACTCAATGCCCAGACGGATAGGATAGCAATAGACATGCAAAACGCCCTCAGGAACATGAAGAATATTATTCTTCTCTCAGAAAGCTATCTCTCCAAAATCATCCAGATTAAAAAATCAGTACACTCATTACACAACAAACTTGACAAGAATAACACGACCCCTCTGCCTCTGTTAAATAGGATTCTTCGTCCTCGTAAAAACCTCAGTTATCTGACGGTCTCAGAACACAATCCTTATTACAATCGTATGTGTTGTCATCCAGTCCCTCCCCGAAGAGAAAGAATCAACCAGTTACAGTGGTTCCGCTCAATGTAAACAGAATAACACAGGTGAATCCTAGAAAGTTAAATGCCAACAACCTGAAAGAAATAACATTAATCCCGGTAGGGCAAGACTCTATTCAAAATACCCCTACGAAACAGCTTTTGTGCCTACTACTGAATTGCCGTTCAGCAATGAAACATGCAGCGGACATTGCCGACCTAATCATGAAGCAGGGTATTGACGTAGCTATTCTAACGGAAACGTGGCTTAATAATGCATCGTCCCCGTGCCTAGACCTATTGGTTCCGCCAAACTACAATATTGTGAGACTAGATAGGCTAAACAAAACAGGTGAAGGAGTGGCCTGTATCCACAGATCAAACATTGCCATTTCAAAAGTTCACTCTGACCCTATTGAGTCCTGTGAATACCTGGGGCTCTCGCTAAGTCTCTCAGATAATCAGCACACACGTTCTACCACCCCCAGGTAAAAATGCATTGTTCGTAGACCAACTAATGGAAATTATTACAGCAAATTCGGATCCACATTCCATCGATATCTTTTTAGGGGACTTCAATCTACATTGGAATGACCTTATAGATAATCAGGTCAATATTTTCAAAAACTTCCGAGCAGAACACTCTCTAGTGCAGGCTTGTGGTCTTCCAACTCACTCTAAAGGCGCTACATTAGACTGGATCATCTCCAAAGAAAAGGAGGTAGATTCAATCGCTATTGTCCCTTGCGACTGGTCGGATCATCACATCATCACCTTCCAAATTACATCCTTAAAGAAGAAAAGAGCCACGCAAGCAGTCAAGCCTAAGCAATGGGTTAGAGATACTAAAGGCCTGAACATGGAGACGCTAACAGCAAGTTGCGAGAACGAACTTCAACCTCCTCCTGATATGGTGGACGTCAGCGAGCTTACGGATCATTACAACTGCACGATGTCTAAAATAATCAATAACATTGCCCCTTTAAAACTTAAAAGAATACAAGTTAAAGATAAAAACCCATGGTTCAATGGCTCTCTGAATGAAGAAAGACAGAAACTCAGACTTACAGAAAGGAAATGGAGACAGCTCCCATCTTCACCACATCTTAATCAGCTAAGAAAGTATAGGAAAGCCTACAATAAAAGCGTACTACAGTCAAAAAAAGACTTTTTAGAAATGAACTTGATAATGCTAAGAACAGACTGAGAAAACTCTTTGATCTACTAAAGGATCAGTCGAACAAATTGGCCAAATCCGCTCAACTAACAGCTCAATCAGTTCTGAGCTGTGAAGACTTTTCAGCATTTTTTACTTCCAAAGTTAGCTCACTGGAAAGAGAACTCAAGGTTACTGCTGACAAACTCGTGACTCAAAATAGTACTAATGAAAAGCAGCCAGCCCAGCCTGCACAAACAGAGCCCAAAAATAATGCCCATTGGTCAACCTTCAAACTTTATGATCAGGAAGACATCGCTAAAACCTTACTGTCCTTAAAACCGAACAACCATTACAACGATCCTCTTCCCGCAAAATGTTGGCCTACGGTCAACCTCATGGTCATCCCTAGTTGGACTCAAATTATTAATACCTTGCTTTCCCATGGTTCCTTTCCTGACTGCCTAAAAACAGGCCAGGTCATCCCCCTACTGAAAAAACCTACCGAAAATCCTTCGGACCCAAACAATTTTAGGCCAGTAACAAACATTCCCTTACTGGCCAAGGTTTTTGAAAAATGTGCCCAACAACAACTGAACCGTCACATCACAGAATATAAGCTACTAAATGACTGCCAATTAGGGTTTAGACCAGACCACAGTACGGAAACAGCAATTTTGCACATAGTTGATGATGCTCTACTTGCTCTGGACCGTAACGAAACTTGTCTACTAGTCCTCCTCGACCTTCAACTCTATCCCCATCCCTATTCAACCTGTACATTGAGCCACTCACTGAGGTACTGCAGCAGGCTAACATCTCCTTCCACATGTATGCAGACGACACTCAGCTGTATATGAAGATCACATCGCTTGAAGAGATCAACATAATGAACCAAGCTCTACAAAAGACCGTTCACTGGCTTTCAAGCAATCATCTTAAACTCAACTCACAGAAAACAGAATTCCTTCTGATCTCCCCCCTAAATCCTCCACGATGATCAAGGAATGGACCAAATTGATCACAGCGCTAAATGGTACTCCGATGCTAGTTGATTCTACCAAGTCACTTGGAATCACGCTGGATAAGGATTTAAACATGAGAGATCACATCAACAATATGGCTAAAAATGCCCGATTCCATCTGAGCTATCTCAGAAAATTGAAACCGTTCATCGACACTGCTGACCTGAAAACGGCTGTCCAAGCCTTGGTTATCTCAAGGATTGAGTATGGATGCACAACTCTAGCAGGGCTTCCTAAGATTTCTACAGCTCCACTAAAAGCCTGCCTGAATGCTGCTGCGAGACTAGTAACGGGTACTAGAAAATTTGACCACATCACTCCACATCTGAAAGTGCTCAAATGGCTACCGTACGAGGTAAGAATGCAGCTAAAGATAGCATGTATTACACACAAAGCTCTACATTATAAAACTCCACTTTACCTTGCCCAGAAAATTATGATTTCAGGAGGCCTTAGATCTTTGAGGGGAGACGCTGATTTCCTACTGAAACCTGCAATTTTCCATAAGAAGAGAACTTACGACAGAGCATTCTCGGGAGCCGCTCCAAGAATTTGGAATGCGTTGCCACCGAAGATCAGAGGAATAACCTCGGTCTCGCGATTCAAAAAAGAGGCCAAGTCTTTTCTCATGAGTAAATTCCTCCCTTAACTAACGAGGGCCCTCTCTTGGCTCCTCTGAGACCTTTAGTCATTCCTGAAGCTTCTTTTTTTTCTCAGATGTGCTAATAGGTGAAGATAAACAGGTTGATTATACTGCTATTATCAGAGTAACGACTCAGAGGATTGCACAAGTCTGGGGGCTTTTATCGAGTCTCTCATATGGTCCTCAGTCAGACCTGTTGGGATACCCTAGTCCATACGCAAGATTCTGGGACGTTGGCTAATGAAGGTACCTCTACCAAGCCACATGGATATTGGTCTGGTCCTGCAACTGTCATCCAGTTCTGACTCCACGTTTTCTTTAGGAATGATTTTAAATGCAAATATGTCTTGCATTGTACTACTTTAACCTGAGTGGTCGCCTAGAAGACGCAATATGCTTATTATTTGTAATTTGTAAACTATGAACGAAACTAATTGCTGTTGAGTTGTAAAGCGCTCTGACACCCAGGATTGGGTCATGTTCGCGATATAGAAAACACTAAATAAATAAATAAATAAATAAATAAGAAGGCGCACTGACAGTCACTCACTGCACCCGCCTGCAGAGAGCTCTCTAACCCCTCTTTTAAATACAGAAGGGTTGCCGTCTGCACAGAGAAACACACAGCGCATGATTCACAAAGGGCCTCCACACTCGTGGCGAAGGCCCCGCAGTTGTGGGGGACTCTTCGCACTCGGGGAAGAATCTCTTCAATGAGAATTCTCATTGCTGAGATTCTGCCCTGAGTGTGGAGACTCCCTCACGACTGCGGGACCTCTGCCACAAGCGCGAAGGCCCTTTGAAATTAGGCCCTCTCGCGGATGCCCTGGAGGCAGGGCATTCATTGTATTAGGGCAAACTGTTCCTGTTTGTGCCTGGCACACTTGCTTAAAGGTGTGCTTTGGCACAAACAAGGACAGTGTGCCCTAAATGTATTACGGCTCCAGGTCTCTTGGGATGTGGATCCTGCATTTACCTCTCCTATTCTCTTCAATATGACTGCCACCATCATCACTGGACCCAGTCCATACCCCCAAGGACAAGGGTAGCCAGCTGCAATTTCAAGACTCTCTCTGTCTACCTGTCCTTCAGTTCTGATGGGGACAAACTGTGAGAAGGCACCCTACCTCCTTCCCTGGACAATGCATGTGATGCTGCTCCTTGAGGCGAACACTCCCCTGGCACTGGGGCTTCCTCACTTCCATCCGCATGTCACTTCTCAACTTCACCCTCGTTCTCCTCTGAGGTGCGTTGCAGAAGACAGACTTCCTCCCAGGCTCTGAGGGCAAGTCTGTAATCCATCTTTTTTGGACTGCTGTTTCATCTTCAGACCTCGTTGATCTTCAGCCCTTGTTGCTCCCATATGCTCCTCAGCTCAGCCATGCGAAAAGCTCTCCACTTTAGCCAAAAACATGCAAAAATTGACTGCAGGAATGAATTTAGGAAAAATTACCCAATTGCAACCAAAAGCCAATTACAAATCCAGAGTCTGAATCTTTTCTGCCAATTTAGATTGGGATTTTTAATTTTAACTACTATCATTATGTGGTACAGCCTAACGCTAAGATTAGCTTCTTGCTCAATAGAAAACTCGGCTTTTTCGTGATTATTTTTCTTTCCAATTTTGAAAATGGAAATTAAATAAAAACTAAAATGCAATGTAAAAACTGTATAATGTTTTTGGCTTGTTTTCTCACTAGTAACCCACATACAACTTTTCTTATCGAGGAGTTGCAAATACTAATATTCCTTTTAATATATATGCTCGTCGCAGACATTGACCATAAAAATAATCAACTTACAGATGTTTTAAAAATAAACTTTATGTTTTTGTACTAAAGAGAGGACAGGCAACTATCGTTATTCAAATGTATTCCATTTTATAGGTGGTGGTGATTGGTTCCCACTCACTTTCTTCCTGTAGTTTAGATGGATTTTCCTAAAGAGGTTGGTTATTTGCTGCTCTTAACACTGTTATTTCATAGCCCCTTACATATTTAAATTACTTGTTTAATTTTCAAATGTGCATAATTCTGGGTGTGTGGGAGGGAAGCTGGTGAGGCTTCGGGTGGTGCGTGTGGCCCTGGTTGGGAGCAGAAGGCCTGACATTGTATGCATTAGCAGACATTGGATACCCAGAAGTGGCTGACCTGGGGAATTTCCCAGTGCTCTCACATGGTAACCAGCACCAGCCACCACCTGTAACACAGTAGCAATTCATGTTTTGACAAGACACTCCTTATTCTTTAGAAAATGTGGCACTCTGGATAAACATACCCAAAAGAAAGACTTAGCACTTGATAGATATACAGACTGCCCTACCCTCAGTAACAGATGAACAAATTTAAAATGGTAGGATACAGATCCCACTTGAACAAACGTTTCAGTAGAAACGCGCGTTCACGCAGGTGTGCGCACGCGCGCACACACACACACACAGTGACACAGTTTTCTCTTTTCTAAATAGCAAACATTTTTTTTTAAACATACTTTATTGGTTTTCTTCATACACAACGCGTCATACAATTAAGGTTTACGCATAAGCAACCTTCAATATACATATCGTTACAGACAGAATAGAAACCATGACCGATATGACATTGTATGTGCTAGTGCACTTTGAGTGCATTGTTACATATTTAGACAGAGAAGCTACAACTGCAACAAAACCGCCGATCTATCCTGATTCACCCGCCCTCCCTCCCTCCCATCCCGCCTCCCCCCCCCGGCTAACCCCAAAGTAGGCCCTGGCAGGCCGAGAATAAGACGCTTGTGGAATGCTATCTTCTTGCTAAATCATTTGGGACTGGCCGTGCACCATATGGGCGACAGGTCATCAGCTACTGCTGGGGTAATAGGAATGGGTTAGTGCCAGGATGTGTATTATAGCGCAAAAGAGTCAATAGCCTTAAAAGTTTCCAGCATTAAGTCCCACTCCATGGAAATAGGTGTTTTTCGTAATCCCCTGTAATCTTCCCTATGAATAACTGCGCTCTCCGCTCTTCCCCATTTCATCACCTCTTCCTGCCAACCATGCGCTGTTAGGGGGAAGACCGATTTCCACCTCATAGTAATGGATTGCTTCGCAATAAGTAAGGCCAAGTCTGCAAATCTGAGCTGCACTTTATGTGACTTCGCACAATGCCGTATCCCCAGTATACACCGCTCTGATGTGTCCCACTCAGGGATCCCTGTCACTGTCACTAGTATGCCTGCAACCTTGGCCCAAAAGACGGTCAAGGGTGAACACGCCCACACCATGTGTAGGAGGTCAGCATTGTGTGCATGACATCTTGGGCAGTGTTCCTGTGCTGTCGGGTACATTTGGTTTAAACGGTGTGGAGTAAGGTAGGCCCTATGGATCATCATGTACTGTATGAACTTAAATTTAGCATTGCGGGATATCTTCTTGGGGTACTCCAGGAGAGCGGCCCATTCCTTGTCGGACAGGTGTTTGCCAAGATCTCTAGCCCACTTCTCCCTAAGCGCTGTTAGAGGGGTCACTGCATGTGAGCGAACGCCTCTGTATAGCCATCTGATCAGGTGGCGACCCTCACCCATCAAATACAGAGCATGGACCAGCTCTTGGGTAGGAGGCTCCACCCCATCCTGTGCCCAGTGTTTCTTAACATATTTAATTATAGTTGCGTGTAAGATAAAAAGGGATCGTGGGAGTCCCTGTTCCCGAGCAAAATTATCGTGGTCTATCAGCGTGCCCTCCATAAACAGCGTCCCTACTGTGGACACCCCCTCCCGTTCCCAGGTACAGATGCTCCGCTTGGTTATCAACCCTGTAGGTGTGGGTATCCCTAGTAATGGGAAATTGGGAGATAGGGGAGTCTCTGGGTTGTATATTGTAGTGCTCTTCCCCAGTAGGTTAGGGCTATACGAAGTAGCAGGGGGGCTGTGGACGGGATCCTGCTTTGGGGTAGTAGCAGAGTATGGAGCGCGCCTCGGGCCAAAAATTGTGATGTGCATCCCAGTTCGTGTAGGTTGCATCCTGCCAGCCAGTACGCGAGCCACTGCAGCTGGCTCGCGAAACAGTATGCGCGGAAATCCGGCACTCCCATGCCTCCCCTATCTGTCCCTAGTTGAAGCTTTGTCAGTCCTACCCTTTTCCGGCCTTTCCCCCATATTAAGTCCGACAGGAGTGTGTCTAGGGTTTTAAAAATAGGGGCCGGAATCAATACTGGTAGGTGAAAAAGTATAGTAAACGTGGAACCATCACCATCTTAGAGATGGCTATTCAACCGCCACTGAGAGGGGTGGGGATGTCCAAAATGTTGTTTGAGTGCGGAGCGTTTGGATTGCCCTCAGTAGGTTGCCATCAAGTAAGTCCTGCAAAGCCCTGTATATTTGGATGCCCAAGTATTTATAAGTAGTTGGCGTGACCGGGAGAGTGAGGAGCCCAAATTTAATGGCTTCTGGATGTACCTTTGTGTTGAAAAAGAACGCATAGGACTTGTTCTCATTTATGGTAAGTCCCGATATTTTTTCAAACTGCTTAAATATGCGTGGAACAGGCTCCAGGTTGTCTTTTTAGTCCTGGACATAAAGGATGAGATCGTTCGCATATGCAGATAATACGTGTGTGTTGTTGCCAACGCTAATACCTTTGCCCGCTGCTTCTTTCCAGAGCTTGATAGCTAGGGGTTCAAGCGCCAGCACAAATAGGATAGGTGATAGAGGGCAGCCCTGACGTGTCCCTCTGCACACCGGGTAGGGCTGTGATACGTGTGCAGCTGTGCGGGCTCTCGCCATGGGTGTCTTGTATAGTAGTCTAACCCATCACACATATTCGGGGGGACACCGAATTTACTGAGGGCTAATAGCATGTATTCCCAACTAAGGGTATCAAAGGCCTGGCACAAATTAAGGGAGATGCACCCGGCTCCTAAAAGGTCTTTGGGGGCGGCCTCCATAACTTAGTATGGACGCCTGATATTCAGGGAGGTGCTTCGAGCCGGTACGAAACTGCATTGATCCTTGTGTATAAGTCGCGGCAGGAAGTGAAGCAGACGACGGGCTAATATTTTGCTTAAGATTTTATATTCAGTATTTAACAGTGATAGCGGTCTATATCCCGAAATGTCTGTGGGGTCCCTGCTGGGCTTGGGAAGAGAAGTAATGAGAGCCTGCATTGTAGTAGGGGGTAGGCCACCCGAAGCCAGTGCTGTCTGGTATAGGCGCTCTAAATGAGGAACTAATTTGTCGTAGAAGGTGTCATAAAATTCTGCCGGTAGGCCATATAATCCTGGTGTTTTGTTACAAGGGAGTTAACAAATAGCTTCTTTAATCTCAGTTTTTGAGTCTTTTTGGTCCGCCTGGGATAGTTGGGGAAAGTGTAGGTCACTCCAGAAAGATTCTATTGTTTCCACACCTACGTCCTCAGGGGCCTCATACAGTGCCTTGTAGTAGTCGCAAAATGCTGAGCTTATGTCTATTTGTGTGTTCACTGTTGTACCATTGGGTGAGATTACCTCATGTATAGGGGTGGGGGTGGTGCATCGCTTAGGAGTCGTGCGAGTAGAGCGCCCGATTTGTCTGCCTCCGCATGTCTCAACTGTGTGTAGGATTGATGATCTATAATGCGTAGGCGCTCTAGTAAATCTGCGTGTTGTATACATGCTTCTTGCAGCACCTCGGCTTTAGTGGAATCCGTGACAGTATCCTGCTCTAAGTTATTCAGTTTGGCTTCTACTTCTTTAAGGTCTTGGTGAATCCCGTGTCTGGCCCCTACAATTTCACTAATGACTGTACCCCTCACCACGGTCTTAAATGCTTCCCATTCTATGTGTCGTGATGACGCTGTATTGACATTTTCAGCAAAATATTTGGAGATGGTTGTGGCCATTGTGTTGCGGAAGACAGCATCTTCCAACAGCTGTGGCCGCAGCTTCCAGGTGGGAATGGGTTTAGGGACTCTCCCCCATGACAGAGTGACCTCTAGGGGGTTATGATCGGAAAATGTCTTTCCCAAGTATGTGGTGTGCGTGACCTGGGCTGTGAGGGTAAGGGAGCAGAACATGCTATCGAGTCTCGTGTGGAGCATGTGGGGTGGGGAGTAGAACAAGTATTCGCGGCTGTTTGGGTTCTTGAGGCACCAAACGTCCACCATCGACCAACTCCCAGCCCAACCACGCAGGGCATCCGCCTGTTTGATGGCAGTCGCTCCCTGCAATGGGGGATGAGAACGGTCCAAGCTTATGTCCATGACGGCATTGTAGTCTCCCCCTAGTAGCCATGGATAACCCACCCAGTCTGTTAGCGCTGCATTCAGGCTTACTAAGAATTTATCCTGCTCATAATTCGGGGCATATATACTGCCTATAACTATGTGTGTGCCATCTAGTGTACCATGAATTAGAACATATCTACTGTTTATGTCGATGCGCTGCTCTAAGGCAACAAATGGGATTCCGTTCCGAACCCAGATTGCAGCACCTCTCGCAAATGTAGAGTATGATGTGTTGAACACTTGCCCTCTCCATTTTTTTCGTAACGTGGTAGCCTCGGGATCGGTGAGGTGTGTCTCCTGCATGAATGCGAACTGCACTTTTCGTCTATTCAATTGGGCATATATCCTGTGTCGCTTGCGCACTGAGCCCATACCCCTCACATTCCACGTAACTATTGTATACTTCCCCGCCGTAGCCATAGGTGTGTGTGTGCTGCTCTGTATTTAACCGCCACATGCGAGTGGGGTCCTCTACTCAAGAAGATAAGGGGTGAGCCAGGCGAACAATTTCCCATATGAAAACCGAATACTAGGTCCAACCATTGAACAGTGCTGGACCAAACAACTAACCAACTCTGTGAACAGTTCAACTGGAGTCTTCTTGTATTCGCTTCAGGGGTGTGGTTACTGTGCTGTGCAGATCTCTCATGTTTTTAAGTTGCGGTATGGGCAACTGAACCACGGTCACGGACAATGTTAATGTCTTGTTGAGAGGCGGGGGTGGGGGGTCGCCGAGTACCGTGGCTCTTGTACAATACAGCAATGTGGAGACCACCCTGGCATTCCGGTTAATGAGTTATCCCAGATAGTCATTTACTATTTGTGGGGTAATGGAAGGGAATAAGGTGAGGCTGTTTTCTGCGTCCAACTGCATATTGGTGTCCTCCGAGGCGTCTGTAGAAGAGAGAGGGTCATGGTCCCTGAGCTTCGCCGCAGTGCAGAGTGCCGTCGTCCGGCTCTCCTGGACCTGTTCCGGAGAGGGGCTTTTGGCCATGGATTTTCGGTTTGACTTGTTGCGGCGTGCTGTTCCCTTCTGTGCTGCTTGTGATTTGTGGTCTGTGCTTTGCGTCGACCTCTCTGGTGTGTGTGAATGGAATGTCACTTCCACCCAGTCGGCCACCGCCTCTGGAGTGTCAAAAAAGTATGACTTTTGTTCGTGCATAATTTTTAAACGGGCACAGAACAGCAAAGCATATTTGAGGCTCAGGGCTCTAAGTTTCTTTTTTATTGCTTGGTAGGAGGCTCTCTGGCGCTGAACCGAGACTGTGAAATTCGGGTATAGTGAGATCCACTGGTTTTTGTACAGGATGGGGAACTTTTCTCTGGCATTACGGAACAAAGTGTCCCGGTCCCGATAATTAAGTATCCAGGCAACCATTGGTCGGGGTGCTGCTCCAGCAATCGGCTTTCTCATGGGGACCCTGTGCGCTCTTTCAACACAGAAGAAGCCAGACAGGCCCTCTGGGGTCACCTGCTCCCGCAGCCATTTTTCTATGAAGCGTGTTGCATTGGGCCCCTCGCATCTCTCTGGCAGACCACCTATACGAACATTATTTCTGCATGACCGCCCCTCTGCATCTTCGACTCTGTCCTGCAGGCAGGTCACTTGAAGTTGTAGCTGTGCTATGTGGGCTGCGTGGTCCTTGTGTTGCGGGAGTATTTCTGTTAGGAGCAATTTGTTACTTTTCATCGTGGTTGCCAATTTATCATGGTCTGCCTTGAGTAGAGTAAATCCAGTTGTGAGGGATCCTATTTGCTGCTCTATTGCTTGCCGTGATTCCCGGATCTCCTGCAATATGAGGTCGAGTTTGTCTGGAGCGTCTCCATATTTGTTGGCGAAATACAGCCTGTTAAGGGTAGCGGGGTATCATTTTCCTGCTCCACTTGCTTTGCAATACCAGTTGAGGCTGTCTCTGGTTGTTTCCCTTTTGTGCGTCCCATATTGCGTTGTTCAGCAGAGCTGATACCCGTTGTAAAGAGCTAGGTCAAAGGGACAATGGTGACTCCACAGATATGTGTCTTGGTGTAGGCAAGCCAACTGCCCGCTAGCCACTCCTGTGGGCTTTTACTGTTGTCTCACGCCTCCTGGAGCAGGCAAAGCAGGGCTGAACACAGTGCCGGTCCGAGAATGTCTCAGGCCCACGCGTCACCCCTGTAGTAGCGTCGAGGACCCCTTCACCGTCTTCCAGCACATAAGCGGGGGGACCCAGCACGTGGGGCCGGCAAAGGAGGCAATCCAGGTACCCGGGATCACCCCAGTAACCAGCGTGACCCCAGGGCAGTCCTGGGGCAGGTCTCGGGTCATTCATCTCTTGGGGTCAGAGGGGAACCGCAGTCCTGTCACTCCAGCCAGGTATGTAGGGGGACTCCTCTGGAGAAGCCTCTTCATTGGCTGCCCAATCCCGATGAAGGTATGGTGTCCCACCGACCAGTGCCCGCAGCTCGCGTTGCACCTTCTGGGGGCCAAGTCGTGCACTGGCTTGGGAGATCCAGCAGTTGGGACACGATGGGGGAAGAGGGCGCCAGCTAGGCCGCATACCGGCCGCGGCCTACATTGTATATACGCCAGTCCCAGTCGGGCCTCATTTAGTCTCGGGCAGTGCCCCATTCAGCAAGCAGTCCAGGCCAGTAACGGATCATGCCTCCGAAACCACAGCGCTTTCCCCGGGGGCCGTCGATTTGCGTCTCTGCCCCACTAAGTGCTATGCCGTTGCGGCACAGGCTGCATGTCTCTCCTCAACGGTGTCCTGCGTGACCCCTTGGTATTTTCGCCCGCTCACTCGGCACAATCAGGTCCGGCAAAACGGTCGTCGGGAGGGGGGGAGACCATACCCACCACAAACACCATGCTCAGCCACAGTTCCGACCACGCCACTGGGCCCGGATTGGCCACCACGCACCCCGCCGCAGGCAGCGCCTCACCTCGGTAATCGATCAGGCCTCAGGCGGGGCATCCCGATGCAGCCTCTCCGCTCTCAGCCATGGGAATCTACTCAGCGTGTCGGGTCTGTCGGGACCATCGCCGCCCTCGCAGGTTGTCTCGAGGCACCACTAGTTGTCAGCACACGGGCCTCCAGAGCCGTCCCGTCCGATCATAGCCCGCTAGGGCCCAGGCACTCGACGCGTGGACTCAGTCGGCCTCCCTCCCTCCCTCCCGCTTATAACACTCTGCACGGCGCCTGCAGCCTGTAGGGCAGGGTGATATCTCGGCTGTCCCCACCACGCTGCTGATTACTGCAGGATGATCGGGTCCGGTCCTGGAGCTCTGCTACAGCGCGTCCGCCATGTTTGGCGGCTAGCCATGCCCCCTTCAAAATTGCAAACATACTTAGAAAATTGAGCTCCCGATCATAGATAACAAGGCTGTAAAAAGTCACAGAATCAGTTTGTGACCATAGAAAGCACAAGCGTACAGTTTGACATTGTGGAATCCAATTAAAGTTATTGCGGAGTGTCTTATGTGCATGTAGACATTGTTTTAATCTGTTTATCACACACATTCGATTGCTTTCAGCCCTGTGTCAAATTTGATAGAGTTGTCACCTGGATTCAACATCCATTAATCAAACTGATCAATTCAGAAACAATTTTCACATTATACAACTAGTGCATTGTTACTGACTAGTTAGTTAATAATTAGTGTACTGGTGAATGATGGAAAAGGAAAAGCATGGTTTCAATTAAAACAGTAAGAAAAACAGCAAAGTATTTGTGGTAGAGATTTCAATAATACGAAAAATGTGCAAAGTCGTGTTTCTCATAATTGATGTTTTTTATAATGCAAAGGGTTTTAACTGATGAACTAATGATGTTGCAACTAAAACAAATTACTATGCCATTTAGAAGGATATATAATGAGACAAATAGTTTTGCCATATTTTGTCTGAGGCGCCATTATTTCTAATATGGATGTAGTCTGATGTTCTGTTCAACTAGCTCCTGCTCATTTACCTTTCCCATCAGTGTCCCACTATAAAGCCATCTCTCCCCTTGTCCCCGCAGATGATGTAAATGTAAAGTGATGTACAACATCATTAGAAAGACTGTATTATGAGTGAAACTTCCACCATGTACCCAAAGTACAATTTTCAAGGACTTCTGCTGGAAGTGTTGGTGTAAATGTGTAGAATCTATGAGCCGTTGTTAGTGGGATGTTTTATTTTGTGTTGATCATCTCTGGAGGGTGGTTGCTGAGGGAGAAGATGGAAGTTATCTATTACCTCAAGAAATGGGTTAGCGTTAATGTCTTTTTCACTACGTAAATGTACCCGATTTGTCAATGCGACCCTAACCATGATCATGTCATGCTGGATTTGCAGAATCTATTTTTAGTAAGTCTGATTTGTGTATAAAAGATCTTGGACCTAAACTGTTTAAGTTTAGCCTGGGCTTAGTTATTGATCAGACTTGAGTTATGTGGGATTTTATAGCTGTCATTAGGAATGCTGTGAATTAAGACTTTATTTTCTTCTGTCCATTTTGACCAAGACGCTCTATGGGATGTGTATATACCCTTTATGAGACTGACACTTAAAATAATTATTGATTTCTGTTAACTAGGGATGACATTTACATTGTGTTTTCTGTATTTTGAGCCTGTATGACATTTCATGCATATTTTCTCTGTACCACATTTAACTTTTTCTGCATTAAAAATCCACTTTCGCCTTATTTTTGGCCTAGAACTCAGGGGCATATTAGCAAGACCCACGTTAAAATTATCGCCGTTTTAGCGGCAGGAAACTGCCGCTAAAACGGCGATAATGGGCTTGCTAATATGCGTTATAGAATTCCACTAGAAGCCCATGTTAGATGTGCAGGACATCTAACCTGGGCTTCTATTGGAATTCCATAACGCATATTAGCAAGCCCATTATCGCCGTTTTAGCGGCAGTTTCCTGCCGCTAAAACGGCGATAATTTTAACGTGGGTCTTGCTAATATGCCCCTCAGTTCTTTATGATTCCTATATTTATTTCTGTTTAAATCTTGTAAATCGTTTTATTCTGATGAGGAGTGTAGCCTCTAACTACCAGATTAACAAGAGACTCTGAAGTCGAATTACTTAGATAACGTTTTGGGGTTACTAAACATTGGTGTTCAGATGATTATTGGCTCCCACATATATGCCACAAAACAGCAAACTTATGCACTGAAAATAAAAAGTAGTTGGCTAAAAAATAATTATCCAGAAAATAAGAAATGGTCTTCATTTAAAAAGTATTTTCCATTAAAAAATATATTATTTTAATAATGTTCTCAGCAACTCAACTCTGCCTCTTCTAGTAAATCAAGTTTTGCAAACAAATATGGATATTACATCAGATGAGTTTTTGTACACGGGTCACAGCCATACTGGTAACTTAGGGGTGTTTGCAGTGACCCTTGCTCATTTCCATTTCAGAAATCTTGAAGAACACTTACCTATTATAAGGAAAGGCTAACAAGCGGCCAATATTAACATCTGACAGAGCATAAAGGGGCATAAATAGACCTGGGGTGTTTTGTTATTGTCTGGGATCTTAAGAAGCTCAGGACATACCATACCATTCTGATAACCACTTCATACTATAGAAAGGACATTAGGCCACTGACGCCTCTAATTGTACTGAAGGGTTAAATCTTAAACTCTTGAAGAGGGCAGTTTCTGTCCCAGGATTAAACAAATCAGTGGGGCATAAACTAGGGAGTATTCTTCCCACTTTCAGATAGACTCCTCAGGTTATTCCACCTTAATTAAGAGATTCACTAGGAGTTATGCCAGAATCTTTAAAAAAAAAAAAAAAATTTTATTGAGCAGAGCATCGAGAGCATAAAAATAACAATAACATGTGAGCAAACATTAGCACCAATCGACACAAGAACGATAGCTTCTTCTTTCCATGTTAAAAGTAATGACACAGGAAAATCTTTTTAAAACACGGCTGTCACAAGTATCTAGAATAAATTGACTGATAATTATATAATAACAAAGTGCAAAAAGTGCAAAAGGAAAGTGCAAGTGCTAGTGCAAAAGATGCTAAATTGCTAAATTGCAACACTAAAGTGCTCAAGTACTAAATAAAGTATATTTCTAATTCCTCCAAACATTATCAGAATGGTAAAAAACAGCTGTTAGATTCTAAATTCCGGGTAGTACTATCCCTCTATCGGGTTTTCCAAATTACTTAAAAACTTCCAGTTCTTATTGAATTTCCTGGAAGCTCCCACCTGTCTCGCATAAGCTTCTTCAAAAGCCCGCGTCCTTTTCATTTTGTTCAACCATTTGTTGTAAGTGGGAACATCCCTAGATTTCCAATTTTGAAGGACTAGAGAACGGGCTACCAAGCAAGAGATAGAGAGGAAAGTTGCCTCGGCTTCCGTTAAAATCGTTCTATCTCTACAAATTCCAAACAGGGCAGCCTCGGCCTCCGGCACTACACTTTTTACAAATGCCCGGTTTAGGGCCGAGAAGATTGCCTCCCAAAAAAGACCCCAACCTAGGACATATAAAAAAAATATGGAGCCAGCCCCCTTCTCCCTCCGCCTGGCATCGGAAACACCTATTTACGGCATCCGGATACCTTTTCTTGAGTGCTTCCGGAGTAAGGTAGGCCAGCCACCGGGATAGGAAAGCCATTCTTTTAAAATTGGCTGCTCTCAGCGACTTGCATCCTCGATGACATAAAGCTTTCCATTCATTAATGGAAAAAGTACATTGTGTTTCACGGACTACCCTTTCCAAATGATTCTCTATCAATGGGAGTTGGCCCTGATTATGTAACAAACTATACCAGTTCCCTACGCCGCTTACTTTAGCCCCGAAAAGAGCTATCACAAGTTTATTTGGTGAATCAAAAATGCCATTTAAATTTTTTACGAAATGAACAATTTGTAAGTATTCAAAAAAAGCAGGTTTCCTCTGATTCCCATCCCTTAGCAGCACCTCCTGCCAGGAGATCACCCTATTCTGAATTGAAAAATATCTTAGCTCCCCTAGCCCGCAACCTTCCCAGATTCTCAAGTGGCCTGATCGGATTTGGAGGCCAAGACATTTACATTCCCTCAATTTCAAGTACTGTAACCCAGAGGGACCCGTCATTTAAAAAAAAGCCTGTAGTCTAATAGAATAGTCCTTCAATGTCTTATATCTTGTTTTTTTTGGGAGTTTGGAGGTTTTTAAAAATACTGAGATTTGAGAGCCGGTTTCCTGTACCATTTTGTCAACAAAGAAGTTATCTCTGATGCTATTAGAGCCCAACAATCCCGCTAGTAAATCCAAAAAAGCAGCGTCATAGTAAGTTCTTAAGTGAGGTAAAGCCAGACCTCCTTGTTCAGTCGTTAATTGTAGTGATGTTAGCTTTACCCTTGAGATTTTTTTCCCCCAGACGAACTGTCTAATCAGGATTTCCATTTCTTTAAAAAAAAACATATTTATTTTAATAGGAACATTAATAAATAGAAAAATGAGTAACGGAAGTATGGACATCTTAATAAGTGATACCCGTCCCACCAAAGTCAAAGGGAGTAGAAGCCACTGTTCTAATAATCTCTTTATTTTTTCTTGCGTTCTTACATTGTTTAATTTATATAGCTGTTGGTATTGGTTGGACACAAAGATCCCCAAGTATCTAATTGGGTCTGGCTTTGCGGCTTGCGCCCTCAAACAGGGTGGGAGGAAGTTTATATCTGCATTCAAGACAAGAACTTCAGTTTTGTTTGAATTTATTTTATAGCCCCCAATTAATTCAAATTTACTAAATTCACTCAACACCACTTCCAAATTATCATTGTTGGGCTTCAAATATAAAATAATGTCATCCGCAAAAAGTTTCAGTTTGGCCATACCCAAAATTGGGGCCTTGATAGCAGCATTGTCCCGCATTCTAATAACTAAAGGTTCTATAAAAAAAGTAAAAAGCAATGGGGAGAGCGGGCAACCTTGTCTTGTCCCCCGATTTATTTTTACCGTGCCTGCTCATTTCGTATTAATTACCACCTGGGCCTGAGCCCCCTGATAAATATTACATAGCATGGAAATAATCTGAGGGGTGAAACCAAATTGGCCAAGGGCGAGAAACAAAGTGTTCCAATTCACCAAGTCGAATGCCTTCTCCGCATCGACCATCATAATACAGGCGGGAATAGAGTTGGTGTTACAATAATCCAAAGCCTGTATTAAAAATTCCGTATTAGCTGCCATGGATCTTCCTGCTATAAAACCAGCCTGATCTTTATGAATTTTTTCCTGTGCGGCAAATAAAAAACGCTCAGCCCACACCTTCATTAAAATCTTGTAATCTGAATTGAGGAGGCTAATGGGCCTATAAGAATTGACATCCTTCGGGTTTTTATCTTTTTTTACGAAGCACACAACAATTGCCTCCTTAAAAAACGAGGGGACCTAAGTTATGCCAGAATCTTGAACCTAATCATTATGTAGGCAGGCATTTGCAGGAGGTCTACCTCCGTCTTCTAAATCCCATTTTTCCCCACTTTTTTTGGTCCCCATTCGTATCTCAGATAGGATTCTGGCCGAGTGCACATATAACCAAAATCCTTTTTATTTTTAAGGACACAGTGTTCCAGTGTCTGACACACCTGCCCTTAAAAGAAAGGGCTTGTGACTAACATTTATCATTCAACTCTAATATGAAAGGAAGGATTGTTGTTCTATCAAATTCGATCAATGAGTACAGCTTGGCACTACAGGAGCAGTTTTAAAGCCATGCAGAAAACAATTAAATTAGCTTAGTTAAGACACAGTGGCAAATGGATATTTATTCCCAGTGCTTAATTTGTGAAAAAAATAAATGCCGGGTCCCTTGTCAGGAGGCCACTGCAGCTTGCCCTTACCAGCGCTGCCAGTTACAGGTCCAACACAACTACTATGCATCACACTCCCCCAGTTCTACATTTAAGAGTGGTCATTGAAAAGTGAAGAACATGTCTCTTTTCCTGGAATTTAAATTTAAATTTGTGAAATATGAATCCACTGGCCTTCACCTAAATGGAAGATTTTACTAGCCAGGTGGAATTGTACTGAAGACGCAGAGGTGTACATTACACCACCCCATTATTACACCTTGTCCCTGTTTTAAAATATCCTGTTTTATCTCATAAGCAGGGACAGATCTGAACAGTGGTCTTTATTTTAGAGGCGCCTTCGCTTTTACATTGGGTATATTACCTATGTTGCAAGTAAAATAATAAAGAGGACTGAAGGAAAGCTGGATAGCATCTCCATCTTCACATTACTGTATTCCAAGCATTACATAGCACACATAATACCATATAAATGTGATGGTAAATAGACATAATATCGAAAAAAATATATAGAATGGACAGAATATCGAATTCAAAATATAGAATGGACATAATATCGAATGGACATAATATAGTGGTTAATAATATCGAAATGAAGGTAAGTAATATCGATTGTCAAAATATAGAAGTACATAATATAGGCATTAAAAAATATCGAATTTTTAATAATATCGAATTTTTGTAAGTGTTTTGAAGGTTAGTATACGAGTTAAAAATGTATATTATTTTTGTAATGTATGTTTAATATTTTTTAAAGTTTCGAAATTTATGTAAAATTATTTTTGCATAATTTAATTCCGTAGCGGGTTGTGGGTTTATAGGGGAATAGGGTGGGAAGTAATTTAATTATATTAAATTAAATATTAATTTTTAGGAATTATTAATTATTTTTAATTTAATTTTGCATTTTAGTTCTGTAGCGGGTTGTGGGTTTATAGGGGAATAAGGTGGGAAGTAATTTAATTGTAATTAAGAAAATATTTATTTTTATTTATTGGTATTGATAATTAATTTATTGTTAATTAATTATTAATTGGTAATTAATTTTTATTAATTGGTAATTAATTTTTATTAATTGATTAATTGATAATTATGTTAATTGTATTAATTTATTATTCGGAGCGGGTTGTGGGTTTATAGGGGAATAGGGTGGGAAGTAATTTAATTGTAATTAAGTAATTATTGAAATTATTTTTGTGTATTGATTAATTTATTGTTAATTAATTATTAATTGGTAATTTTTTTATTACTTATTACATTTTTGGTATTGAAAATTAATTGGTTGTTGATTAATTATTAATAGGTAATTAATTTTTAATTAATAATATTTATTGGTATTATTAATTATTACATATTTTGTAATTGGTAATTAATAATTAATTTTGTATTGGTATTGATAATTAATTTATCCTTATTTAAATATTAAATCATTACTTTCCCTACTGTTGCACTCATTGGAGTGGGAATAGTAATTTTTACCCCTACGCTATCCAACGCTTTCCCTACTGTTGCACTCACTGGAGTGGGAATAGTAATTTTTACCCCTACGCTATCCAACGCTTTCCCTACTGTTGCACTCACTGGAGTGGGAATAGTAATTTTTACCCTCCCGCTATCCAAAGCTTTCCCTACTGTTGCACTCACTGGAGTGGAAATAGTAATTTTTACCCTCCCGCTATCCAACGCTTTCCCTACTGTTGCACTCTCTGGAGTGGGAATAGTAATTTTTACCCCTACGCTATCCAACGCTTTCCCTACTGTTGCACTCACTGGAGTGGGAATAGTAATTTTTACCCTCCCGCTATCCAACGCTTTCCCTACTGTTACACTCACTGGAGTGGGAATAGTAAATTTTACCCCTACGCTATCCAACGCTTTCCCTACTGTTGCACTCTCTGGAGTGGGAATAGTAAATTTTACCTCTACGCTATCCAACGCTTTCCCTACTATTGCACTCACTGGAGTGGGAATAGTAATTTTTACCCTCCCGCTATCCAACGCTTTCCCTACTGTTGCACTCACTGGATTGGGAATAGTAATTTTTATCCTCCCGCTATCCAACG
This sequence comes from Calotriton arnoldi, assembly GCA_963921515.1. Taxonomy (NCBI): domain Eukaryota; kingdom Metazoa; phylum Chordata; class Amphibia; order Caudata; family Salamandridae; genus Calotriton; species Calotriton arnoldi. The sequence continues at coordinate 421,613 of CAWUFW010001850.1, read as the reverse complement.
CTTTCCCTACTGTTGCACTCTCTGGAGTGGGAATAGTAATTTTTACCCCTACGCTATCCAATGCTTTCCCTACTGTTGCACTCACTGGAGTGGGAATAGTAATTTTTACCCCTACGCTATCCAACGTTTTCCCTACTGTTGCACTCTCTGGAGTGGGAATAGTAATTTTTACCCCTATGCTATCCAACGCTTTCCCTACTGTTGCACTCACTGGAGTGGGAATAGTAATTTTTACCCTCCCGCTATCCAACGCTTTCCCTACTGTTGCACTCACTGGAGTGGGAATAGTAAATTTTACCCTCCCGCTATCCTACGCTAAAAATATTGAATATTTATTATTAATATTAAGTTAATATATATATGTATTAAAAAATAAAAATGCATGTTTAATTTTTTTTTTACTTACATTAATTATTTATTACATTTAAGGTTATTTAATTATTTTTAAGTATGTTTTAGTTAATTATATTTATTATTTCATTAATTTTACATTACTTTTAAGTCATTTAAAAAATTCGATATTTTAACAAACTATAAGGCCCATTACGATACCGGGCGTAAAAAAATCCGCCACCCATGAAAGCGGCAAAAATCCGCCCGCCTACACCGTCTGAATACCGACCCAGCAATCATGATGCCTCGAACCGAAAACCGCCAGCGGCGGAAAAAACACACAAAATACCGCCCGCCCTTGCCCGAGTCGGAGTCAAACCGCCCGCCACGGACGGAAAGACGCACGACAACACAAAACCGCCCGCCCTCACGGTCGAGACACCGCACGTGAAATTACGATCGCACCGACATGAGCGCGGAAAAACAACAAAAACACTGCCCGCCAGCGTAAACAACACTGAAGAAAATGGACACGGCAGAAACCATGGCGGCCACGTCCCTGCACAGAAACAGCCGCGGACTCAAACAAACACACACAACATGGCAAACAAGTCCACACAGCAACCCACGCACAAATACACAGACAAAGTCCACATCCCGAAAACACACCACCCCTGGACAAACAAATAAACTACAACGCCCAGAACACCAGCCACAACACACCTGAAAACAACAGACCATCAGGACACACCCAAACAGGTAAGTACAAAAGCAGCCCCTCCACAGACCACAACCCCTTGCAACATTGCAAAGCAGAGAGGAGAGGAGAGGACACAGTGACACAGCAAGGACAGCAGCACACCACAGATACGCACACATCACACCCACCACCACCACCACCAAACACCGGCACCACAAACCCCCTGCACATCACACATCACACACCGCACCAGCACCACAAACACCATGGCATCACACAGAATGCCCAAGTTCACTTCCACTGAGCTGACGGTCATGGTCGACGAGATCGTCAAGGTGCACACACAAATCTATGGCAACCAGGTCCAGCACACACCACTAGCCACCAGAAACAGAATGTGGAACAGAATTGTAGACCAGGTCAATGCAGTCGGGACCGTACCCAGAAACAGAGGAGAGATAAACAAACGGTGGAACGACATCAAAAGCCTGGTCAAGAAGAAGGAGAGCAAAAATCGAGAGCTGGCTGCCACGACTGGCGGAGGGAATCCCGCGCATTACAAGACCTTCAAAGCGTGGGAGGAGAAGGTGCGAGTCATCATCCATCCGGAGATCCTCACCGGATTACCAGGGGGAGTGGAGGCTGGTAAGTACAAACAAATGTATACCAGCACACCGCTATGTACTCACATGCACTACCACCATGCCATAGCTCCGAGGGACAAACACCCCCATGTCCAGTACACAATACACAACACATCACTCACACATGCAACAGGCACCACCACACACACAGCCCAAACATATCAACTAACAAAACCATGGGGGCATGTGTACACCCAGCCAGCCACGTAACTACCAACAGGTCCCCTAGTACTCCAGAAGCGCCACAACGAGCACCCCCACACCCATGTGGCAGCCGTAGCTGCACCAACCGACAAGTAACAGGTAAGTAGCCGCAACACAAAGGCAGTGGGTGGGAGGGGGACAGCTGAAGTACAACACACACCAGGCCCCTAGTTCCACAGCACAGCAAGGAGGAGCACAGCCCACACCCCACACCCACGTAGCAGCCACTGCAGTGCACACCGGCAGCCGACAGGTAGACATCCCGCCCCAGGACAAACGGTGTCAGTGGGTGTCCAGCCATCACCACGACCCATAACACCGCCCCCACCCCCACAGACCTGCAACATGGAGCACCCCCCGCCCATAACCATGTTGCATCCAGTCCAGTGCACGCTCAAAAACAACCTGCAGGTGGGAAACTGGACAGGGCGGGGTGACTGGAGGCATGAGGACTGAATTACGACTAACACATGGGACATGTCAAGTAGCAGAGGAACACGCAGCACTGCTCCCTGTCACAACCATGTGAACAATGTGCACACGGACATGAACCACAGAGTCACACCCCACATGACCCATCACAGACACAGCAACACCCAAGGAGCCACGTCTGCATGCACAAGTCACACTGATTACAGAACCACACGGCAGGCACAGTGCAACCCATCACACACAACTGCAACACCATCGAAGTCCTGTCCATGTAGCCCCTACTGCCTGTCAACCACACATCCCACAACTACGCCCATGTAAGACATACCACACTAGACGCAACAGCGTGGAACAACATAAATGCACACGAACACCACTGTACCCATCAAACACACAGACACAAAATGCACATACAACATACCATCCATCTCATCCGTCAGCCCCAGTCACATGAAAGGTATGTCATCCGAACAGCTGGTCCACATACAGTAGTCACGCAAAGAAACATGCCCATGACAAATCATTTGCCAGAAGTGAATGAAGCGCACGTCACACTGTGAGCAACAACACACATAACATGGGCCACACCCCCCCGAGCACTGCATTGATGCACATGGCACAGGGCAGCACGCACACCAAGGAATTGGACCATCTGCAATACGTCGTGTGGCACACAACCATCACTCACTCATAACAATGCGTCCAATTACATGGCCAGAAATCACAACAGACAGCAAATATGCAGGGTATGTCAGACATACACACACCTCAGACCATGCACTGTCATGTTGCCACAACACATGTCACGTTCTGCACCCATGGCTCACAGTATGTACCCCAAAAGCATAGTTCATCTCAAATGCGTTTCAGGGGGCTGACCCCCATTATGCCATCTGCGTTTCTAAGCGTTCCATATGAACCCCCAAAGCATAGTTCATCTCAAATGCGTTTCAGGGGCTGACCCCCATTTTGCCATCTGCGTTTCGAAGCGTTACATTTGAACCCCAAGAGCATAGTACAAACCAACCTCCACGATGGGTCTGGAGTCCGCATACACCAGAGCCACAAAAAGCAGGAGCACAGCAACACACCCATCGGCATTGCCAATCCGTCCCATGCCACATGTCCACAGCACACAGTCCCATTGGCATGCCCACACAACAACAAATAGCACAGCCACACACACGGCTCCGGGAAACCTGTGCACGACTGTGCACGAACTGTGGATGTCAGACAACCTATACATACTTTGTCAGGTGCAACACAATAACATATCTCATTCCCCCCACAGGTGACGAACTGCTGGATGCTGGAGATGGAGACAGCAGCCAGCACAGCCAGCCTGCAAGCCCCCAACAAGGACTCACGGATGTGGAGGATCTGTCCTCCTATTCGGACACGGACCACCCAGCAGGCCCATCTGGTGTGGCAGGGCCCAACCGCACCCCAGGCACCCTCCCACCCACCAACCCATCATCCAGGGCTGATGACCACTCACAGCCCCCTGCTGCCACTGTCATAGCGGCCACTACCACTGTTGTGGCGGCCACTCCCACGGTCGTTGCGGCCACTCCCACTGCCGCAACCACCACCACCGCCGCGACCACCACCACGTCATCACTGGCCCCAGCCCCAGCGCAAGTGGTGGTCCGGCCGACTGGGTCCACCCTGGGAGCCACAACGAGGACCGTGGTGAGCAATGTGGCTAGTGGGCAGGTCGGTGGCAGCAGTACTGGTAGGAGGAGCAGGGCCAGGCCAACGCCAACTGTGCCTGGGAGCCAAGCCCTGCCGCCAATCGTCAGAGTCCTTGGGGCCTATGAAGAGGCCCAAGGCGAATGGGCCAGGTCGGCAAGCAACACTCGGGAGGTCCTTGCGGTGTTGAGGTCCATGGACGCCCACATGGCCCAAATCGCAGACCTCATGGGCCAGCTGGTGGTGGGGGGAGGGCACAAGCAAGGCCAGCAACACCACCTCCGCCACCACCTGCTGTGGCGCAGGTTCGTGCAGCATCGCGTTCCCCTGCGTCCACAGCGAGTGAGCACTCCTCAACCACCACCAGCGGAACATCAACACCCCCTACCAAACGTGGAAGGGGCCGTCCGAAGTGGAAACAGGTGTCCAGAGAGGACTTCGCCCGCACCAAACGCCAGTGAGTCAGCCAGCCACCTTGACCACCTACTGCATTGACTTGTAATACGATCCTACCCCACACTGCCATGTGAATGGCATGTGTCTGTTGGACTGTGGACATAGAACTCCATGGGTACACCTTGACCATCACGCAGCCATGACCGTCAACTCATTGTCACAGCATGCACCACATTTGTCATCACCTTGCACACAATCACATGTCACCGCTGTTAATAAATACACCTTGATCACAATCGGCTTAATGTGTCCTGGGTTTATTCCACGATGTGCAATCGCCACCATGAGCAGAATAGAATCTGCTGTGTGGCATGTCGATGGGACAGGAGAGGCTGCAGGGACCTAGGGGTGAAAAACAGAACAAGAGTATATTCAATGAGTGTGTCACACACTCATCACACAGTACTTGTCACCAACTACAAGCAATGCACACACATCTCAGAGAGCAACAGGGCACAATGCTACAGCCACTGACAGTGGCATACCAACCTGGACATGGACCATTGACACACAGCACTCAGTGAACAAAAGGCCCCAGTAACAGAGCACACATACACCTGCACAACTACAGCTACATCAGCCGTCGTACATGGTCACTCACCGTCAAGTGAAGTAGCGGGCGATGAGCTGCTGACGCACATTCACAGCTTCATCCTCTCCACTGTCCTCTTCACTGGAGCTGTCCTGGTGTGCAGGCTGGGGCCCTGGTTGATCTCCGTCATCCACAATTAGGGGGATCTGCTTTCGAATGGCCAGATTGTGCAGCATGCAGCACGCCACCACTATCTGGCACACCTTCTGTGGGGAGTACGCCAGCGCACCCCCGGTGCAGTCCAGGCATCTGAACCTGGACTTGAGGAGGCCAAAGGTACGCTCGACCACACGTCTGGTCCTCCCATGTGCCTCATTGTAGCGGTCATCTGCTGGGCTCCGAGGATTTCGCAATGGACTGAGCAGCCAGGGCCCATTCGGGTAAGCCGAGTCACCTGGGCGTGAGGGACACAGAGAACCGTTGCAATTCAAACAGGACAGTAGACAGCATCCTTAAGCCAGCACGCTACACAACTCCACATACTCACCGACAATCCAGCCACGGTCCTGTTGCAGATTGGTCATCAGTCGTGGTAATATGCTGTTGCGCATGATGTGCGCGTCATGGGCCGAGCCTGGGAACTTTGCACACACGTGGGAAATGACCATGTCCGCAAGGCACACCACTTGCACATTCAGGGAGTGCGTGTGCTTCCGGTTGCGGAAGAGCTGCTCAGTGGCCTGTGGTGGGACAAGGCCAACATGGGTGCAGTCTATGGCACCAACGACGTGTGGGATCCGTCCAAGGGCATAGAATGCACCCTTCACTGCCGCCAACTCACGTGCCCTGGGGAATCGGATGTACCTGTTCCTGTACAGCATCATGGCTGCCAGTACATCCCTCAGCACCATGCTGAACATGGGCTGGGACATCCCACCTCCACTGCCCACTGTGTGCTGGAATGACCCAGTGGCGAAAAAATGCAGTGCAGCCATCACCTTAGCCGTGGGGGTGAATGCTGTCGGATACACCCTGCGAGGACGGAGGTGGGGTTCCAACATGGCACATAGTCGATGCAGGGTTGGTCGGTCCAGACGAAATTTCCGGATGACCTCAGAATCCTCCATGTCCGCCAACAATTGGTAAGGGCGGTAAATGTTTGGTCTCCGCCTAGGAAAGATGGAAGTGGACACATGTCAAAGCAACACGCCACATGGCATTTTCACATACACATAACTGATATGACAGAGCAAGAACATGAGTCACAGAACAGCTGTCATGCAGGGACAGCACAGCCACAATACACTTACACAGGTCTCCCACCAATAGCAATGGGCAGTGACACAAACCATTGCTATGTGCATGCACATGGGGATCCAGGCCTCAATGACCTGTGAGGCGTGCTGATGGGGACTGACTGCATATTCGGCAAGCGGCAACACCACGGCAACATGACTGGCTGCTGTGCATCACACTGCTTCCGAGGCTGGATGAGTATGGCACACACCAACGACGATGTGGGCACAGGCTGAGCGGCCAAGACAAGTGGGACCTGTGGCACGAGGGGATATGAGACAGTCATTGGTGTCACCACTGCACCCTATGTGCAGCACTGTACGGATCACACCTCCAGAAGCATTGTCAGGTGTACACATTGACAGCCCCATGCCAACACGGCTGTGTGCTTGCAAATACACATCACATGTGACACGTAACCTTGCACGTGCCAAGTGGCAGATGTACATAGTGAGAGATGACATGCGTGTGCATATGCGTATACCATGCACCCATGCCAATGTGCAGATGATGACATGCTAACAGACATGTGGGGGCCGGCCACTGGCCGTCCCTGCCTATGCACACGGCATGTTGTGGCCCCGTCCATTGTGCACCTGCACCCACACGCACATCATGGCCACACCTGCAGATGCAGTGCGCACATCATACTGTGTGGTGCACATGGCATCAGCGGACTGTCACCAACATGGGCCAGGCCATTACGGCCAACTCCGATGACCCTCGCGGTTGCACCCTGCGTGTTCCACTATGGAGGTAGGCGTCCCGGGCCAGCTGGGTGCAGGCCAACGACTGCAATTGCCAATGCAGGTCTCAGTGCACTTGTTGCTCGTGTGAATGTCAGGCTGGGCCATGCTGCCCCTCTCAGTCCCAGCAGGCCTGGCCTGCACATTGACTGCACAATGCCAGTAGGTGACAGCACCGACTGCCTAGTGGGTTGCATGTGTCTCCTGTTCAGGACCCTCCAGATGGGCGCTAACTCAGTACTGACTATTGGACACACCATGTCTCGTGATAGGGATGTGTGTGTGGGATGGTGGCACTGAATGTGACCTCCGTTGCGTGGTGGGCCATGCACAGGGCGAGTACGTCGATGATTGCGCAGTGTTGGTCACAGTGGGTGCACCCACACAGATGTGTTGCCCTATGTTCATTTTCTATGTCCGCATGATAATGGACTGTAGATGTGGGCAGACTACACATTGGTCGATGTGCTGTCAATTTGAATGTGCCTTCACACCAGGCACAGCTGCCCCTGCACATGTGACCCCTGCTGCACTCGCTGCTGGGTCTGTGGAGCTGATGCACCATCTGTGCGTGGGGCGGACAGCTCTCCTCACTTCCGTCATTGCGCATGTCATCACTTTGCCGCAGGTGACATGGATCATGGAGGGCCCACATGTACGCGTGGGTGGCCTCAACAAGTGTGTCCAATGGTTGTCACCCCCAGTCAGTGCTTCGAATGTGAATGATGTTGTGCTGGTGCTAATTTCAATGTGGCGGGTGGGCGGGGCTAGGTGCGGGCTTACATGCAGGACATGGGAGGGTGATCGGATTAGCGACTAGTTGCAATACACACGGGGCACGTCTTTTCCTGTCCACATCAGGGTCATTCCTTGAACTCACTGACAGTAATACAGTCGTCTTTGTCCCTGTCCTCATGGCCTCCCCTCGCTCCCCCAATATGCATTTGCACCTGTGGGGCTAGCGCATGCAGATGCAGCCCCAAGCTCGCCCCGGAGAGGCCAAGGAGTGTATGTGTGGGTCCAGTTGAACGAGTGGTCTGTCTCACGGCATGATGTGTGGCGGGACGCCGTCCACCTGCGTGGTGCCCCGACTCGAGACCCGGGCAACATAGACAATGCATAGCAGTCTCCGCAGTCCGGATACACCACCTGCGACACACAGAGGCTGTAGCTGCCCTAGCGGCCCATGCCGCGTCCATCTGGGGCTGATGGACCCACACATTCACTCTTTTGCCTCACTGGGGCGGGCTCGGAGGTGCTTGCGCACGCGCTGGCTTCTCTGTTGCAACGGCATGTGACGTGTGTGGAGATGTAGGCAATGGGTGGGATGGTGCGAGCCACCTTCCGTGACGTCACTCCTGCTCGTGATGTGTGCGTCCCCCCAATACTTCCATATGACTTGAGCCATGTTACACATTGAGGATGTTTTGCCTGCGTGATGTGTCCCGGAGGAGCGCGCCGAGTCCTCTCCCCCACCATGCTCCACTGCCATCCCGTGCCCTGGATTGCCTGTGCAGGTTGACAATGTTGGGGATACACCTGGTCGGCAGGGGCTGTGTGTGCCTTGTCAAGGGCCTGGCGGGCGCACAACAGGATCCAGCTTGTCCACAGAGGGTGGGTTGACGTGTACGCCTGATACCGCATTGTTCGTGTGCCTGGCTGCTGTGCACACACGTGTTCACATCCCCCCCGACAGGTGGCCTTTAACATTGCCCAGGGAAGCGGTAATGTGCAGTTCCGGACCCCTCCCGACACAGCGTGTTTCAACTTTGCATGTGCGCATCTACCCGTCACACCCACCCACCTGAGCGAAGCGTCACTCCCGCTTCACACGACACATGTGTGTCTTCCACAGTTGTGCTACTCATTTGCGTTAACATCCAATGACAGTGGACTACATAGTCATGTCACGACTGCCGTGTACATCACACACTCTCATCATCTCACATTCGTACTTGTGAAAGGAATCAGCAGAGACAGTTTCTTTCTTCAAACCATGTATTGTGACTTATGTCCTCTGTGATGCAGTATAGTGGACACTACTGGCAGCGGAATGCATGTGGAGGATATACTGAGCATGATTACACATAGCTAAGGGTGTAGGGGTACATGTGATTAGCTGTTGCATGTGGGATGTGGGCTTCAGAGTTACATCTGCTTGGCCGTTGCTGTGCTAATGTTCATTTGCAAATAGCTGCGGTGCTGCGGACTTTGACACAGACGGTATACATTTAGCCTACCAGACCGCTTGGCATCATGGGCACAGTCCATCTCAGTTCCATGTGACAGGTGTGCTGCTGTTGTTACTCATGCACGCGTGCGTGTGAGTTGACATCAGGGCATGGGCTTACGTGCATGCAACGGCGTCCCACTTGTTGTTGCCATATGGTGGCTACTGGACATGTCACAGTCACTGGGGTCGTGTTGTTGTTGTATGCACTTGTCGTCCATGCAAAGGTCCTGTTACGGGATTTCCGGGGAGGGGAGAAGGGGTGCAGCTCTCACATACTCCAGCCGGGCGATTCCTGTCCACTGTGCGGTGCATATGTCCATGGGCGCAGGATCCATGTCATGGCATAGTTGTACGTGCAGTTCTGTCCATGTGGGTGCGATACACATATCCCATGCCACTGCCTCCCCCGATACATGCAGAGTTCCTGGATGTGATGGGGAACAGAGTGCATGTCCCGGACACATCCGATGTCATGGCAGTGTCGTTGATGGTGTGGTATCAGTTGCAGGTCGTTTGGTATGGCTGTTGTAGTGGTTACTGGCCAGTCCGTGCGGAAGCTAAGCATGGGTACAGTGTCGGACATCATGGCTCAATTGGGGGATTGCGTCGGGGTCCTACGAATTGACAGGTTGACAGGTATGCGATGGCTTCCTGCAGGGCTTCCATTTCATTGGTGGTATACATGTTTGCCAGCCAATGTAGCGGATGGTGGCTGTCACGGTGTTGTTCGTAAGTTGTCCCTTGTAGGAGCATGATGGGGCATGCTGGGTGACATTCGATGTAGCTGTGATCCATGATCCGTCGTGTGGAGGCACAGTGGTCCCATTGCAGTGTGGGTCCGATGTTCGCCACATACGCCATGCCCCCATAGGCTGAACAGACCCTGTCGTGTGCGTCCAGAGGGTGGAATAGTGGTAGCAGGTCCGCCCTTGGACATGCCGGGTTGGAGAGGCACAACTCCACAGGATGGTGGAAGGGACACCTCCGACAGTAGAAGACGGGTATGACGCAGCTGAACAATGCGATGCGGTAAGTCAGTCGGTAACTTACGTTCAGCAGGGATAGGGGTTCGCATCCCATTATCTGTATCAGGTTGTGTTTGTACAGCTTGACCTGTCTGGCGTAGTTGGGTAGGTGTGTTGTAGGTGCCATTTTGCTGCGGGGCGATGTGGTGGCGTGCTCCGGCTGTGTGTGCAGTCTGCAGTGTGCAAGCTCCGAGGTTGCTGTGAGGTCTGTGATGGTCGTAGGGGGCAGGACTTGTGTTCTGTTAGCTTGTGCGGAGGACACGGGCCCTCATCCCACGTGCTTCTCTGAATGTTCAAGGTCAGTGGTGTGTGACTCCTTCCAGATAACTTGCATGGGAACGGCATGGGGGAGTTTTATATTTTTTCTTTCCCGTTCGGTATGTTCTTAGGTGATATGCGCTATCTGCCCTGTGGTCGGTTTCCTCTGCATGCCTGTGTTGGTCTTTTTTGGGACAATGGCTGTATTCTCCGGCTTGTTTAGTCGGGTTGTGGTTTCGGAGTTGGAATGGAAGGTCATTCAGTGCTGTCTGCTCTCCCGTGTGTGGGCGGCAGGCTGTGTTTCCGCTATGCGTTGGGCCTTGTGTGTGGGTGTCATTCTTGGGTCCACCTGTTGTCGGTCCCCGGGCTCTTTGGTGTTCCGTTTTGTATGTCTGGTTCATGGGTGCAGGGTGGTATGGGTGTTTCTGTGTGGTACTGGCGTACCTCTTCCCGACGGGGCCCATGTTCTGCTGGGTGGTGTTGCCGCCGCTGTGTGCTTCGCCATGTTTGTCACACAGGGGTGTGTCCTGATGTTGCGTGACTTCACTGACATGTGGGCGTCGGTTGTGTGACGTTGGGTGTTGTCCGTGAATTGGGCGTTGGGGACATGACTGTGGCAGGCCTGTCACGTGTCATGTGCGTTCTGGGTGTGGCTGGTGTGTGTGGTGCTTGGTTGTGTCCCTGTGTTGTTTGTGTGCGACGCATACATGGCGTTATGGTTGGGCGCTGAGTTGTGCGCATGTGTGGCTGCGTCATCGCCGCTGTGCTGCGGTGCCGTGACGGGGTCGTTAGTTCCTGGTCCCAGGTGGTGTGCCCATGATAGTTGCGAGATGTTGCAATTTGCCCTGTGTTACATTTGTGGGTGCAGTGGTGGATGTGTCTTGTCCACGCAGGGGTGTTGGGGGGTGCCATGTCCTCCTTTTCCGCACTTGCACTGTGTGCGCTGTTTGCGTGCCCTTGTTGTGTGTGTGCCTACCTGCGTCTCCGCGGTACGTTGCCTCCTTGGTGGTGCATCAGGTATAGCATGGGGAGGGCCTGCAGTGCTGGATTCATGCTCGGGGGGTCGCCTCTTCGGTGTCTGTGCTCGGCGTTCGGGTTTCCGCCTCACTTTCACGTGCGGTGTCTCTTAGCCGTGGGAGCTGTTTGTTTGCGGCATCGTAATTTGTACGCCGGGCGGTACGTGATTTCGTCTGGCGGTGTGTCTCCATTAGGCTGCGCCGCTACGTGAGCGGGCGCACTTTGATGGCGGACGGCGTCGCTGGCTTGCCGGCGGTGTTTGGCTGCCTTTTCACATCGTAATTTGGCGGGCGTGTGGGCTGCGGCATGCGGGCGGTAACTGGTGGTTTTTGCATCCGCCAGCACGGCGGTGGTGCTTCCGCCCGCCATCCTAATGGGCCCCTATATTATTTACAATGATATTTTGGATTCAATATTTTTTTACTTACCTGTTTGTAGATAGGAATTCGATATTCTGGCATTCTATATTTTGTCCACGATATTTTGGCAGGTCTACACTTTGACATGTCGTTTTAGGCGCTAGGCTGGTGGGGCTAAGAAACTCCTGCAAACCTGCTATGTTAATCACATAGCGGTGCATAATAATTACTGTACAGAAGTGCGAGTTTAAAGCATTGTGTATATTTTAGAACTGTGTATATGTACAACTTAAGTATGGTCTCACTTCTTAAGGAAACATGCATATGAGAATTGGTTTCTCAACAAATCCCTTTTGATATCTTATCCACTAGTAAGTCCTGTAACACTTTGTCAGTGTCCCACTCAATCATACGAAGATCAGGTTTCTCACAGAGGTCACACTATTCAGGACTGGGGAAGTAACAGGTGCAGGCACCATTGTATCGTACACGGTTTACTGAAAGGTGAGTTTTCCGAAAAGCCCTCCAGACCAACGCGTCTGTTTCCTACATCCCTTATGTGTTTCTGTTGCTGCTGTGCAACAATTCTCAATGAGCACGTGCACATTTTATTTATAAGCCTAAAACAAACCTTGTGAAGCCTTCTCAACCCACAACACCAATTTAATCGGACTGTACATTTCCATATTTTCCAAACTACAATTTCAAGATGTGTGTGGTACCTTAAGCAGCAAAATATCCTTGTTTTTTAACCCTATCCAGGTTTAAGCTCACCAGTCACTTGAATGATTTTTCTCATACTAGAAGACTGGCGATGCCTTTAATTCCATTACTAATTCTGGGAAACTGTTTATTAGCATCCCTGAGGGCCAATGAGAGCCCTTCATCTGAATGTTCACTTATTTCCTGAATTCTCCCAAACCCTTCTTGAAACATCACCTTTCACGGTCCCCTTGGACAAATATTTGGGGGCCTACATAAGACTCTATTGTGATTATACTGTGGTACTAGGTGGTTCTAAGAAGCAGGTAGTCACCATCACTTATACGTTGAAACATATGGGCTACCTGCTGCCTCCTTTATCAGCGCTAGGGGATAACCTTCTATTGAAGCTCCTTAATTTGAGATCTTGATAATTCCCTTCTAACATCTCAGTACCCACAGCAGCGTAAGGATTTGCATCAGCTTAATAAGTCTGGAGCCTGAGACCACTGTCCTGACTTGTGGAAGAGGAATCCACCGGGTTGATTTTTTAATCAGAAACTGCCCTGGGATTTCACGGTGGAAGACTTCTGAGGAACTCTGACTGAACAGCGGCTTTCCAGTCTTTACCTCCATCACACCCTCTCTCTCTGCCCTCTGCCTGTCTCACACCCGGCTCCCAGCCAGCTCCCGCCCAGCACTTCTTGACGGTATCACAGACTATGCAGCTCTGGATGGCACTAGAATTCTTCTTGAGCGGAAGCATTATCAGCATTCACACGGACAGGCCTTACTAAAAATGTACACTCTAAAGCACTACAATAGAAAATCTGATTAAAAAACGTGCATTTACTAATACTAAAGCAAGGCACAGTTCAGCTGGAGCCCAGTTGCACTTCCGTGAAGCAGCTCTCAGTCACCGAATGGCTGACCCACCAGGGTTTACAGGTGGAAATGTTCTCTTTTCTTTTTCTTTTCAGAGTTTCTGAAACAGTTACAACTTTTGGTAGCAGAATGCATGATTACATCAAGCATACAAGGCAGAGCATAAACTACACGGCGTGCATCAGTCTAGTACACATTTTCAGAAGACTGTTCTTTGTGTCCGAATTCTGTGCCCTCCACCCCATCATCTCGGGGCATACCGCCAACGGCGGCTCCTCCACTAAGGCGGAGGAGCGTCGCCCCACTGCTTTGAAGCAGTGAAAGAAAGGAAACATAAAATGATAATAACTCGAGGTTTTTATCATTTCATGTTTTCCCGCTGAGGCAGGTTTGCGATCGGGAGGGGGGGGGGGCTGCTCCGATGATAGAGGAGCAGTGGGAGAAGTGGTTTGCCCACTCCAAGTGCGCATGAATGTTTGGCCGGCCCTCTCGGGCAGGCCAGACATTCATGGGCACTTCGCATGTGCTCCATGCAGGCTGCATTACAGGCTGCATGGAGGACATGCCCAGACTCCCATTTTCTGGCTGAGCGCCGAACCACGGCGCTCAGACCAATCACAACGCTGCATTGCAGCGTTGTGATTGGCTCAGGGGAGCCTGGGTGCTTACCAATCAAAATGCTGAATTGCAGCGTTGTGATTAGCTCAGGGGAGCCTCTGTGCTTCCCGTTCCGGCCCCAGGGGAGAGACGGTGACGGAGACTTGGAGGAGAGACGTGGCTTCAGATAAATGGTTTTTCATTCTTTTTTAAACCAACTTACCCCCCCACCCCCAATCCGTGCCGGCTGCCACTGAATACCGCCCCCCACGCCTCAGCCTCCTACTTTTCTTTAGTTGTCAGCTGGAAATTTTCTTTGGCTAATTGGGCTAGTGTCCTTGTTAAAACGTACTACTTAGAAGAAGATTGTGCAAATGGAATTTTAGGTTGGCCCTGTAAGCTTTAGGAATCCATGTGTTTTTGCTCACTTGACAGTCCATCTCTCTGTTCTGCTGCTCAAACCACTCCAGTTCCTCGTATAATCGTTTGCCTCAGCAAAGAGATCTATGCAATGGCTGTTCGTAAATACTTTTGCCCGTAGTATTCTGAACTGGTCAAATTCTACAGTACTGGACTCCCAGTGGCGTAGCAAGCGGGGTTGAGGGGGGGGCGGTCCGCCCGGGAGGCACGAGTTTGGGAGCGGGGTCGCTCTTACCTGCGGCTGCGCGGGGCGGCAAATGCAGGATTAGTTTTCCAGCACCCCCTCCCCACCCCCGCTCTTACGGCTGCCACGGGGCGGCAAAGGATGGGACCACATTGGGCTCCAAAAGGCCTAGCTATGCCACTGTGGATTCCAGACCTGAAAACCAGAAGAGTCTGTGGAGCAGCGAGGGGCAGGGTGGCTGTAGCAGCACCGTGGAGACAGCAACTGCCCATCAGCTCGAGCTCTACAGTGTACACATCCATTATGGCAGACATTCCAGCTGCCAGGTGTGACTGAAATTCCTCCATTCTTGGTGGAATTTTATCCACAATAAAGAGGTTCTGTCATCTACCATCATTGGCAGCATCCACGTCATCAGGTACATGGCACTGTTTCATACTGTTGATGTTGTACAAAATGGCGATGGACAGCTCAGCCTGGAGTGGACGGCTGGTCCGTCAACACCGATGCATGACAGACATCATTGCGGCTCCCCACTGGGTTGTTTGCTGTCTGTTGCCCTCCTAGTAGGGCCGTGGAATGCCAGGAAAGGCAGACAAGACAGGGGAAACATCCTTTACAATGCAGTTGGAACCACGCGTGTTACCTGCGTGGTAAAGGCATGCGTGATAAAGGCATATGCGTGGTAAAGGCATATGCGTGGTAAAGGCATATACGTGGTAAAGGCATTTGTGGTAAAAGCACACGTTGTAGTGTAGTACAACTAGAAGACAGCAGTCCCATTACCACCCTCCTCTAAATTGTGTCCTTTTTCTGTGAATGCCACAGGAAAGAACTACAACCGACCAGAACACACCTGCTCACATATGCTCTTAAGGGAGCAGCACAGTTTCACAGTTTGCTGGGTACTCCAGATCCCTTTTGACCCAAGCTTACCTGAGAGTTGCAGTATTTTGCAACCACTTGTTTCATTCTACCATTGGGAGGTTTAAGGAACCTGTACAACTTTCACCAACATGTCGTTAATAAAACTAGGCGATACCAAAGGGGATGATGGACGGAGCGCTTGAGCTAATCAAACACTCACCCCAGTCAACTGATCTGGGTTTAATCCATCATCATTCTTTAGCTCACTCCACCACCCCAGTTCAGACATGGCCATATGCAAATCAGTCTGACCCTGTGCCTCATGGGAACAGTCAGCCCGAACTGCCAAGCCATGTCTTCCTGGACCGGAAACAAGCATCCTGGGACCGGTTTCTGGCCATTCAGCCGTCATCAGCCAGGCTAGCTTGAATCCAGTGGCAAAGTGAGCAAGGGACCCACGTCTGGGCATACCCTGCCAACTTAGGGCGAACAAAGCGATACCAAAGGGGATGATGGACGGAGCGCTTGAGCTAATCAAACACTCACCCCAGTCAACTGATCTGGGTTTAATCCATCATCATTCTTTAGCTCACTCCACCACCCCAGTTCAGACATGGCCATATGCAAATCAGTCTGACCCTGTGCCTCATGGGAACAGTCCAGCTCGAACTGCCAAGCCATGTCTTCCTGGACCGGAAACAAGCATCCTGGGACCGGCTTCTGGCCATTCAGCCGTCATCAGCCAGGCTAGCTTGAATCCAGTGGCAAAGTGAGCAAGGGACCCACGCCTGGGCATACCCTGCCAACTTAGGGCGAACAAAGCGATACCAAAGGGGATGATGGACGGAGCGCTTGAGCTAATCAAACACTCACTCCCAGTCAACTGATCTGGGTTTAATCCATCATCATTCTTTAGCTCACTCCACCACCCCAGTTCAGACATGGCCATATGCAAATCAGTCTGACCCTGTGCCTCATGGGAACAGTCCAGCCCGAACTGCCAAGCCATGTCTTCCTGGACCGGAAACAAGCATCCTGGGACCGGTTTCTGGCCATTCAGCCGTCATCAGCCAGGCTAGCTTGAATCCAGTGGCAAAGTGAGCAAGGGACCCACGTCTGGGCATACCCTGCCAACTTAGGGCGAACAAAGCGATACCAAAGGGGATGATGGACGGAGCGTTTGAGCTAATCAAACACTCACTCCCAGTCAACTGATCTGGGTTTAATCCATCATCATTCTTTAGCTCACTCCACCACCCCAGTTCAGACATGGCCATATGCAAATCAGTCTGACCCTGTGCCTCATGGGAACAGTCCAGCTCGAACTGCCAAGCCATGTCTTCCTGGACCGGAAACAAGCATCCTGGGACCGGCTTCTGGCCATTCAGCCGCCATCAGCCAGGCTAGCTTGAATCCAGTGGCAAAGTGAGCAAGGGACCCACGTCTGGGCATACCCTGCCAACTTAGGGCGAACAAAGCGATACCAAAGGGGATGATGGACGGAGCGCTTGAGCTAATCAAACACTCACCCCCAGTCAACTGATCTGGGTTTAATCCATCATCATTCTTTAGCTCACTCCACCACCCCAGTTCAGACATGGCCATATGCAAATCAGTCTGACCCTGTGCCTCATGGGAACAGTCAGCCCGAACTGCCAAGCCATGTCTTCCCTGGACCGGAAACAAGCATCCTGGGACCGGCTTCTGGCCATTCAGCCGTCATCAGCCAGGCTAGCTTGAATCCAGTGGCAAAGTGAGCAAGGGACCCACGTCTGGGCATACCCTGCCAACTTAGGGCGAACAAAGCGATACTAAAGGGGATGATGGACGGAGCGTTTGAGCTAATCAAACACTCACTCCCAGTCAACTGATCTGGGTTTAATCCATCATCATTCTTTAGCTCACTCCACCACCCCAGTTCAGACATGGCCATATGCAAATCAGTCTGACCCTGTGCCTCATGGGAATAGTCCAGCCCGAACTGCCAAGCCATGTCTTCCTGGACCGGAAACAAGCATCCTGGGACCGGTTTCTGGCCATTCAGCCGTCATCAGCCAGGCTAGCTTGAATCCAGTGGCAAAGTGAGCAAGGGACCCACGTCTGGGCATACCCTGCCAACTTAGGGCGAACAAAGCGATACCAAAGGGGATGATGGACGGAGCGTTTGAGCTAATCAAACACTCACCCCAGTCAACTGATCTGGGTTTAATCCATCATCATTCTTTAGCTCACTCCACCACCCCAGTTCAGACATGGCCATATGCAAATCAGTCTGACCCTGTGCCTCATGGGAACAGTCCAGCCTGAACTGCCAAGCCATGTCTTCCCTGGTCCAGGGAAGACATGGCTTGGCAGTTCGGCTGGACTGTTCCCATGAGGCACAGGGTCAGACTGATTTGCATATGGCCATGTCTGATCTGGGGTGGTGGAGTGAGCTAAAGAATGATGATGGATTAAACCCAGATCAGTTGACTGGGGTGAGTGTTTGATTGGCTCAAACGTTCCGTCCATCATCCCCTTTTGTATCGCCTTGTTCGCCCTAAGTTGGCGGGGGTATGCCCAGACGTGGGTCCCTTGCTCACTTTGCCACTGGATTCAAGCAAGCCTGGCTGATGACGGCTGGAATGCCAGAAACCGGTCCTAGGATGCTTGTTTCCGGTCCAGGGAAGACATGGCTTGGCAGTTCGGGCTGGACTGTTCCCATGAGGCACAGGGTCAGACTGATTTGCATATGGCCATGTCTGATCTGGGGTGGTGGAGTGAGCTAAAGAATGATGATGGATTAAACCCAGATCAGTTGACTGGGGGTGAGTGTTTGATTGGCTCAAACGTTCCGTCCATCATCCCCTTTGTATCGCCTTGTTCGCCCTAAGTTGGCGGGGGTATGCCCAGACGTGGGTCCCTTGCTCACTTTGCCACTGGATTCAAGCAAGCCTGGCTGATGACGGCTGGAATGCCAGAAACCGGTCCTAGGATGCTTGTTTCCGGTCCAGGGAAGACATGGCTTGGCAGTTCGGGCTGGACTGTTCCCATGAGGCACAGGGTCAGACTGATTTGCATATGGCCATGTCTGATCTGGGGTGGTGGAGTGAGCTAAAGAATGATGATGGATTAAACCCAGATCAGTTGACTGGGGTGAGTGTTTGATTGGCTCAAACGTTCCGTCCATCATCCCCTTTGTATCGCCTTGTTCGCCCTAAGTTGGCGGGGGTATGCCCAGACGTGGGTCCCTTGCTCACTTTGCCACTGGATTCAAGCAAGCCTGGCTGATGACGGCTGGAATGCCAGAAACCGGTCCTAGGATGCTTGTTTCCGGTCCAGGGAAGACATGGCTTGGCAGTTCGGGCTGGACTGTTCCCATGAGGCACAGGGTCAGACTGATTTGCATATGGCCATGTCTGATCTGGGGTGGTGGAGTGAGCTAAAGAATGATGATGGATTAAACCCAGATCAGTTGACTGGGGTGAGTGTTTGATTGGCTCAAACGTTCCGTCCATCATCCCCTTTGTATCGCCTTGTTCGCCCTAAGTTGGCGGGGGTATGCCCAGACGTGGGTCCCTTGCTCACTTTGCCACTGGATTCAAGCAAGCCTGGCTGATGACGGCTGGAATGCCAGAAACCGGTCCTAGGATGCTTGTTTCCGGTCCAGGGAAGACATGGCTTGGCAGTTCGGGCTGGACTGTTCCCATGAGGCACAGGGTCAGACTGATTTGCATATGGCCATGTCTGATCTGGGGTGGTGGAGTGAGCTAAAGAATGATGATGGATTAAACCCAGATCAGTTGACTGGGGTGAGTGTTTGATTGGCTCAAACGTTCCGTCCATCATCCCCTTTTGTATCGCCTTGTTCGCCCTAAGTTGGCGGGGGTATGCCCAGACGTGGGTCCCTTGCTCACTTTGCCACTGGATTCAAGCAAGCCTGGCTGATGATGGCTGGAATGCCAGAAACCGGTCCTAGGATGCTTGTTTCCGGTCCAGGGAAGACATGGCTTGGCAGTTCGGGCTGGACTGTTCCCATGAGGCACAGGGTCAGACTGATTTGCATATGGCCATGTCTGATCTGGGGTGGTGGAGTGAGCTAAAGAATGATGATGGATTAAACCCAGATCAGTTGACTGGGGGTGAGTGTTTGATTGGCTCAAACGTTCCGTCCATCATCCCCTTTTGTATCGCCTTGTTCGCCCTAAGTTGGCGGGGTATGCCCAGACGTGGGTCCCTTGCTCACTTTGCCACTGGATTCAAGCAAGCCTGGCTGATGACGGCTGGAATGCCAGAAACCGGTCCTAGGATGCTTGTTTCCGGTCCAGGGAAGACATGGCTTGGCAGTTCGGGCTGGACTGTTCCCATGAGGCACAGGGTCAGACTGATTTGCATATGGCCATGTCTGATCTGGGGTGGTGGAGTGAGCTAAAGAATGATGATGGATTAAACCCAGATCAGTTGACTGGGGGTGAGTGTTTGATTGGCTCAAACGTTCCGTCCATCATCCCCTTTTGTATCGCCTTGTTCGCCCTAAGTTGGCGGGGGTATGCCCAGACGTGGGTCCCTTGCTCACTTTGCCACTGGATTCAAGCAAGCCTGGCTGATGACGGCTGGAATGCCAGAAACCGGTCCTAGGATGCTTGTTTCCGGTCCAGGGAAGACATGGCTTGGCAGTTCGGGCTGGACTGTTCCCATGAGGCACAGGGTCAGACTGATTTGCATATGGCCATGTCTGATCTGGGGTGGTGGAGTGAGCTAAAGAATGATGATGGATTAAACCCAGATCAGTTGACTGGGGGTGAGTGTTTGATTGGCTCAAACGTTCCGTCCATCATCCCCTTTTGTATCGCCTTGTTCGCCCTAAGTTGGCGGGGGTATGCCCAGACGTGGGTCCCTTGCTCACTTTGCCACTGGATTCAAGCAAGCCTGGCTGATGACGGCTGGAATGCCAGAAACCGGTCCTAGGATGCTTGTTTCCGGTCCAGGGAAGACATGGCTTGGCAGTTCGGGCTGGACTGTTCCCATGAGGCACAGGGTCAGACTGATTTGCATATGGCCATGTCTGATCTGGGGTGGTGGAGTGAGCTAAAGAATGATGATGGATTAAACCCAGATCAGTTGACTGGGGGTGAGTGTTTGATTGGCTCAAACGTTCCGTCCATCATCCCCTTTTGTATCGCCTTGTTCGCCCTAAGTTGGCGGGGGTATGCCCAGACGTGGGTCCCTTGCTCACTTTGCCACTGGATTCAAGCAAGCCTGGCTGATGACGGCTGGAATGCCAGAAACCGGTCCTAGGATGCTTGTTTCCGGTCTAGGGAAGACATGGCTTGGCAGTTCGGGCTGGACTGTTCCCATGAGGCACAGGGTCAGACTGATTTGCATATGGCCATGTCTGATCTGGGGTGGTGGAGTGAGCTAAAGAATGATGATGGATTAAACCCAGATCAGTTGACTGGGGGTGAGTGTTTGATTGGCTCAAACGTTCCGTCCATCATCCCCTTTTGTATCGCCTTGTTCGCCCTAAGTTGGCGGGGGTATGCCCAGACGTGGGTCCCTTGCTCACTTTGCCACTGGATTCAAGCAAGCCTGGCTGATGACGGCTGGAATGCCAGAAACCGGTCCTAGGATGCTTGTTTCCGGTCCAGGGAAGACATGGCTTGGCAGTTCGGGCTGGACTGTTCCCATGAGGCACAGGGTCAGACTGATTTGCATATGGCCATGTCTGATCTGGGGTGGTGGAGTGAGCTAAAGAATGATGATGGATTAAACCCAGATCAGTTGACTGGGGGTGAGTGTTTGATTGGCTCAAACGTTCCGTCCATCATCCCCTTTTGTATCGCCTTGTTCGCCCTAAGTTGGCGGGGGTATGCCCAGACGTGGGTCCCTTGCTCACTTTGCCACTGGATTCAAGCAAGCCTGGCTGATGACGGCTGGAATGCCAGAAACTGGTCCTAGGATGCTTGTTTCCGGTCCAGGGAAGACATGGCTTGGCAGTTCGGGCTGGACTGTTCCCATGAGGCACAGGGTCAGACTGATTTGCATATGGCCATGTCTGATCTGGGGTGGTGGAGTGAGCTAAAGAATGATGATGGATTAAACCCAGATCAGTTGACTGGGGGTGAGTGTTTGATTGGCTCAAACGTTCCGTCCATCATCCCCTTTTGTATCGCCTTGTTCGCCCTAAGTTGGCGGGGGTATGCCCAGACGTGGGTCCCTTGCTCACTTTGCCACTGGATTCAAGCAAGCCTGGCTGATGACGGCTGGAATGCCAGAAACCGGTCCTAGGATGCTTGTTTCCGGTCCAGGGAAGACATGGCTTGGCAGTTCGGGCTGGACTGTTCCCATGAGGCACAGGGTCAGACTGATTTGCATATGGCCATGTCTGATCTGGGGTGGTGGAGTGAGCTAAAGAATGATGATGGATTAAACCCAGATCAGTTGACTGGGGGTGAGTGTTTGATTGGCTCAAACGTTCCGTCCATCATCCCCTTTTGTATCGCCTTGTTCGCCCTAAGTTGGCGGGGGTATGCCCAGACGTGGGTCCCTTGCTCACTTTGCCACTGGATTCAAGCAAGCCTGGCTGATGACGGCTGGAATGCCAGAAACCGGTCCTAGGATGCTTGTTTCCGGTCCAGGGAAGACATGGCTTGGCAGTTCGGGCTGGACTGTTCCCATGAGGCACAGGGTCAGACTGATTTGCATATGGCCATGTCTGATCTGGGGTGGTGGAGTGAGCTAAAGAATGATGATGGATTAAACCCAGATCAGTTGACTGGGGGTGAGTGTTTGATTGGCTCAAACGTTCCGTCCATCATCCCCTTTTGTATCGCCTTGTTCGCCCTAAGTTGGCGGGGGTATGCCCAGACGTGGGTCCCTTGCTCACTTTGCCACTGGATTCAAGCAAGCCTGGCTGATGATGGCTGGAATGCCAGAAACCGGTCCTAGGATGCTTGTTTCCGGTCCAGGGAAGACATGGCTTGGCAGTTCGGGCTGGACTGTTCCCATGAGGCACAGGGTCAGACTGATTTGCATATGGCCATGTCTGATCTGGGGTGGTGGAGTGAGCTAAAGAATGATGATGGATTAAACCCAGATCAGTTGACTGGGGGTGAGTGTTTGATTGGCTCAAACGTTCCGTCCATCATCCCCTTTTGTATCGCCTTGTTCGCCCTAAGTTGGCGGGGGTATGCCCAGACGTGGGTCCCTTGCTCACTTTGCCACTGGATTCAAGCAAGCCTGGCTGATGACGGCTGGAATGCCAGAAACCGGTCCTAGGATGCTTGTTTCCGGTCCAGGGAAGACATGGCTTGGCAGTTCGGGCTGGACTGTTCCCATGAGGCACAGGGTCAGACTGATTTGCATATGGCCATGTCTGATCTGGGGTGGTGGAGTGAGCTAAAGAATGATGATGGATTAAACCCAGATCAGTTGACTGGGGGTGAGTGTTTGATTGGCTCAAACGTTCCGTCCATCATCCCCTTTTGTATCGCCTTGTTCGCCCTAAGTTGGCGGGGGTATGCCCAGACGTGGGTCCCTTGCTCACTTTGCCACTGGATTCAAGCAAGCCTGGCTGATGACGGCTGGAATGCCAGAAACCGGTCCTAGGATGCTTGTTTCCGGTCCAGGGAAGACATGGCTTGGCAGTTCGGGCTGGACTGTTCCCATGAGGCACAGGGTCAGACTGATTTGCATATGGCCATGTCTGATCTGGGGTGGTGGAGTGAGCTAAAGAATGATGATGGATTAAACCCAGATCAGTTGACTGGGGGTGAGTGTTTGATTGGCTCAAACGTTCCGTCCATCATCCCCTTTGTATCGCCTTGTTCGCCCTAAGTTGGCGGGGGTATACCCAGACGTGGGTCCCTTGCTCACTTTGCCACTGGATTCAAGCAAGCCTGGCTGATGACGGCTGGAATGCCAGAAACCGGTCCTAGGATGCTTGTTTCCGGTCCAGGGAAGACATGGCTTGGCAGTTCGGGCTGGACTGTTCCCATGAGGCACAGGGTCAGACTGATTTGCATATGGCCATGTCTGATCTGGGGTGGTGGAGTGAGCTAAAGAATGATGATGGATTAAACCCAGATCAGTTGACTGGGGGTGAGTGTTTGATTGGCTCAAACGTTCCGTCTATCATCCCCTTTTGTATCGCCATGTTAATAAAACTAGAACTTTCCATCATGTAAGTTAGAAAACTCTTCATTTAATGATAGTTTTGAACTGTGTTGACATACTAGCATTGATTATCTCTTATGTTATCACACAATATAACACAAGTCTTACTTCATGGGGATTTGTAGACATTTAATATCAATTGCCATTTATTTAATTATTGAACATATTAGGGCATTTTTAAAAGTGATACTTCAGACTACTTGACAGAAGGAAAATACAGCCTGGTGACTGGTTGGTATAGATCAATTTAGCAGGGTGAAAGACCATGTGCAATGGTCTTCAATTGTGACTCCTTTTCTAGAAGAGTTCAGTTAAAGGAAACTTTGAATAGTTGTTTTTAAATATTTCCTGACTCTCTTCAGCTGGATTCAGATGTCAAGTTTGAGCTGCGGGCATTCCAGAGTTTAGGTCTTTGCATCCTCAAAGATCTGCTTCAGTGTTTTATTCTCATGTTGCTTCATCAGGTTGGCAGAAGTTGAATTGAGGGCTCTGGTTAGAATATAGTGAGGAGTCAATTTCTACAAACAGCCAGGGCCTTTAGCCCCAGTATTCTTTATGCAAAGTGCACAAAACCGTCTGGCTTCTACTGGGAGCCAGTGGAGAGCTTTAAAGGCAGGTTTTAGACGGTCACATTTATGGAGGTTGAGACTTATCCTAGCTGTCTGGTTCTGAAGCCTTTGGAAACTGTCTATTAGGTTGCTTTTGGAAGACCACAGTGGATGATATTGCAGTATTTGAGTAGTGCCAAGACAACAACAATCGTCACCTCACAACTTGGCTGGTACGGAGAAGGGAAAGGATTTTTCAATTGGTCAGGAGTTCCATGTTCAAACTGAATTAAATTGGGGAGCAAAAGTGAAACTGGCCTCAAAGAGAATACTCCGAATTTTGTTGTTGTTGCAGTTTTATATTGCACAATCTCAACCCGAAGGTACTGGAGTGCTTTACATGATCACCAGTTATATTAAACAAGGACACATTAATTTTTTTTGTAGGCACAGGGAGATTAAGTGAGTTGCCCAGAATCACAAGAAGTTGAGCTGACGCCAAGACTCAAACCTGGCTCCCCAGTTCCAAAGTCGGCAGCTCTGACGTTACAACACATCCTCTCCGATTTCTAACTTTAGATGGGTGGAGGGAGGACTACCATGGCCAGAGTGCCAAACAAAGGATAATGAGCAATGTTCAGGGTTACCTATTACTAGGACCTATGTCTTTGCACCATTCATACACACGAAAATCTTCTTCATTCAATGGAAGACATTGCCTAAATGTGACATAATAATTGTTGGATTCTCTGAACTGTTTTCCAGGCTGAAATAATGTATGTGTCCTTGCATACATTTGGAGGTTCACATGGTCCTGCTCAACAGGTGCACTCGGCTTGTAGATGGGCATTGAAAACAAGATATGAGAGGATGATCCTGACGGAATAGTGCTAATCTGTATTTTTGACTGCAGAATCATTGCAGCACAGGCGCGCACACCCCTTCCCAGTGTTTGAACCTGTCCAGTAGAATTACATGGCCGACAGAGATGTATGTGTCAGATAGATGGAGACGTGGGGGCAGTCTTGTTACCTTCGTGCAAGAAGAGAAGGGATTCTTTACTCATGTTTGTCAATGTGATTTTAGCACTCCTGGTGGGCGGAATCTAGACTGTTGGTCGTGGAAGAGTTGGTTTAGCTCCAAATATTCTTAAAAATGTCATGTCTTCTCTGCATGTACATATTATTTGTATAGCAGGAATATAGCCAAAAGGTGGCAGCACTGTACTGGGGCAAAAGACAAGGATAGAGTCAATAAGTGCATGGAGGGGTAGCTGGGGTCTGATACTGAAAGAACACTGTTGATGCACTGGGGTGTAATGTTGTGTGAAGAGGTGCGTCTTCAGCTCTTTCCTAAATTGAAGTGGGTTTGGGTCAGTTCTAAGGAATGATATGCGAATGTCATTCCAGGTCCTAGGTGCAAAGACAGTTAGGGCCTGTTGCCTTGTTTTTATTTTTTGCACGTCTTCCTCTCTAGTCTGATGGTGTCCTGGCTGTGGGTGTGCAGAGACCCAAGGGAGGTTATGTGCATGTCTTCTAAATAGGCAAGGTTGGAATAATGACAATTATGACCTTTCTTTTCAGTATTTTGCTGAGGAAAATGAGGTTGTAGATAGGTCACTAGTTGTCCAGGATTTTTGCATCAGCAGATTTTTTTCATCCGAGGGAGATGACAGTGTGTTTCAGGAGGTGAGGAGTGATGCCAGAGCGAAGGGAGGCAGTGATCATGACGGCTGTGTCCACTGCTGGTGGATATTGTAAACTATAGCAATAATAAAAGTAAACAAGTGAACAATTAGGAGGAAAATCCGAAAACATCAAGAAGTTAACAAACACTTCAATTCCATAAGTAAATGATACCCAGTGATACACCGAAAAATACAAAGATGCACAAAAGAGGTGTTCACAAACACATACAAGATGCATATTTGTACAGTGATAACCACAGACACAAAAAGGCCTGCAGATGTAGACGCAAAGAAATGCACAAACAGGGGCATAATGTTAGAAACACACACACACACACACACACACACACACACAACAACATAACATAACATATCTATAATTATGAGGACTGGCCATTGACCGTAATGAAGTGTGTATTTACTATTTTAACTCCACGCGTGCTTTGATAGTAGGGTAGGCTATAAAGTGGACTGAGGCAAATATAACTGCACTTTTGGTTTTTTGTTACACTCGCTCGAAAGTACCTAAACACACTACCGGTACAGATCCTCCTGATGCAGCAGTCTTCACAAAGATAGTGTTTGTCGGGTTCTGACAAAAATAACACACGCTATGAGGAAAGTGCCGGTCCCCAGAGCGTAGGTTGCACACACGCACACACACACGCACGCACACACACACACACACACACACACACACACACACACACACACATGCAAACACACACTTTCACTATGAGATTCCTACAGACACTTGCAGACGAACAGACAGTATCAGTGGATCACTAGCTAAAAATATTTCACAGAAGACTCAAGCAAAAACATGACTAGCTCGCTGAAGCTAAGGTAATGAAATACAAATAATCTGTAGTCGAATTTCACTGAGCCTTTCATGAATGGACAGCAGCAAGTGTAAAAGCTGTCTACTTAAAAAATAAATATGCCTCAATTCTAGAACCGAGCCAGGCATGTAATATATTATTACAAATGCGTTCAGACGTGTGTGCTCCTCTGTAATGCTACGTTTTTCTAACAAAGGCGGCCAGGAGAGCAATGAAGAAGCAATAATGTGTCTCCCGAGAAAGCCAGCACAGCCTGAGTGAACAAACAGGGAACTGCCCTCACAGATGGTAACAAAGGAGCAGAGACCAGCGGCTCAAAGGCTGCGAGTTCATCGCACACGCACCACCCGGGTATAAACTTAACTAAGTCACAAAGGGCAGGGCAGTGAATTAAGGAGGACAAGGAGAGGCAGGCCAGACTCCTGACATGTGGCATTGTGATTTACGCACTTCCTCGGGTAGGCGAAGTGCCAGGGACCAGGCTGTGTTAGGCCACACTTGGGTCTTGGTAGGGAGGGTTGCTGCGGGCCTGCCCTGGCATGCATTTTCATCTTTACTACTGGGTCAATGGGAGTTAGCCATCTTAATTGCATAGCGAATAAAAACGGACCAAAACAAACCTGCTAGCATGTGTGACTGTTTTAACTTGAAGATATGCCTGTGCCAATCTTGGGCTCCGTGGGCCTGCGCCAGAGCTGGGCTGCACTCAGGGGATCAGCGAGGCAACTCTGGCTCACGAACCTAAAGATTCAGGGGCTTATCTAAGAGCCCTTGCGTCACTTTTACGCCGCCGGTGCGTCACTTTTTGTGACGCATCAGCGGCGTAAAAAATGCGCAATGTTGCGTCATATTTTACAAAGTGACGCATCTAGGTAGATGCGTCACTTTGTAAACCACTGCGCCACATTATACCTGCGCCAGGTATAATGTATGCAGGGTGGGCGTTCCGACGCAAGTAAGCCTTATAGAAGTGACGCAGTGAAATCTATGAGATTTCACTGCGCCACTTCTAGGACACAAATGCGTCAATATCTTACGCCTGCCTCACAGCAGGCGTAAGACTGACGCAGGCACATTTGAAATGGTACTTGCCCATGTGAAATGACCCATTGCTGGAGTTGCGTCACTTTTGTGACACACTCCGGCAATGCGTCATTTTTGCGCCTACAGATACGTCAGAAATACTGACGTCTCTGTAACTCCTTGCGACATGATGCGTCATACTGTAAATATGACGCATCCAGCATGTTGCAAAGAGGGCGCAATGAAAAGTGACGCATCGCTGTTTTCACGCAGCGATGCGTCACTTTAATAAATGAGGCCCCCAGCTTAAAAGGCATTCTCGGGAGTAAAGGTAAGTGTTTTCTGTTTATCCAATCATGGCAAGGCTGCACGCCTGCAACAGTACGCTTAAGGAGACATCTGAGATAGCAAACAATAGAAAAAACAAACATTGGCAACACCAATAGGTCGCACCTTTGGGACCTACTGGCTTTGCGAATGCGTTTTGGTGATGCTATTCAGCACCGGCAAGACGCTGTGCAGCATGGCCTGAAGTAAAAAAGAAAAAAAAAAAGGAAAAAAAGGTATGATAATGAGGCTGCGCCACTTTGAAGGCAGGTGCATGCGTGATTGTGCTTGTACGCCTACAAAATGACACAGGTGCCATTTTTTTTAATTTACTGATCCAAAATGAAAAACAAAAGAAAGAAAAAAACGTAGCGCAAAAGCACTTTTTTTTTAAAGGTAGAGGCAATTTGATGCTCGGTTATCACCCCCCCCAAAAAAAAGTAAAATAAAGAGGGTGGACATGATGGGCAATGGGGACCAGGTGGGAGATGCAGTTGGGAGTGGGCAGGGGAGGGGAAAAGGGAGCACTCGAGGAACAGCAACAGAGGGCCTGGGGAGAAGTGCACAAGTGAGAAAGCAGCATGGAGTGCAGGCGAGGTAGGGAGTTTGACGGATGGAAAAGCACAAGAGAGATCTTGCAATATGAGGGAGACAGCAACACGGACTGTGGGGGATATTTGGTGGTGGGGAGAAGCACACGAGGGAGCAAACTGGAAAACACATGGACCTTTTATGGAGTGCTGAAGCAGAAAGAAAAAATTCTTCCTCAAAAGAAGTGGAAGGATAGAAGCCAGCCAAAGAGAGAGGATAAACACAAAATGGGCAAACTAGGAAAAGGAAAGCTATTGAATAAGAAGCAAGCAAAGGAAAGTGACAATAAAGCCAACCACTCGTAAGCAGTGGGCAGGCTGTAAGCCCCTGTAAGTTGTTGGCAAGCCCACATTAGGTCTTTTGCAAACAGACAGTTTGTGCTGTCTGGTAGGCTTGAAAAAGGAGCTAAATTAGCTTGTATTTTCAGCTGATTTTAAACAAGTTTCTGAATCTATGATTCTCTTGGCTCTGTGTAGGCCTGAGTTTAGCTACAGTTTATGGTATGTGAGGAAGTGTTACACATGCCCCTACCCATAACAATGTCCCCTTTAGTGCACACATAAAGGCAGTAGGATTTTGTGCATGAAAAAAATGTATGTATATATATATTCACTGAAAAAACCATAGGTTTTAGGGACAGTTATAGTTACTTGGACATTGCACTCGTACAAAACCCGTGAAATTCCCCCGTTATAGTTAGTTCAGCTAACTATAACTCGCGCCCGCAATGCACTGCTGATGACGTCACATATTACATCACTCATGACATGGTCAGTGACATCACTGATGACATCACTGATGACATCTCAAATGACATCACTGATGACATCACTGATGACATCATCCAGTGACTGTGTGTTTCTGTAAAGTTTAAATATTTTTAATATATATAGGAAAAGACGTATTGAAGAATGAGTGGGTGTGTAAGTGTCTGTATGGATGATTTAGTAGGTGCGTGACTGACTCTATAAGTGAGTGATTTAACGTATCTTACATGGGTTAGTGACTAAACTGGATGAATGTCTGTATCCGTCTGTCTGTTGCTGTGTAAGTGGCTGCATGTGTTTGTGAATAGCTACATGAGTGTCTATATGAGTTATTGAATGCTTGTCTGAGTATCTGTATGGGTGCCTGAGTGTTTGTGTGGGAGGGGTGTGTGCAACTCTGTGCATAGATGTGTGAGTGGGTGATTCACTGGGTGGATGGTTTCAAGAGTGCATCTGTGATAGACTGTATGGGTGGGTAAGTGTGTGTAAGAGTGTGTTAGTGAGTGAATGTATGTCCCAGTGGTACATGTGTGAGTAACTACATATGTGAAAGGCAGTATATATGTGTGTTGGAGTATATAAATAGCTATAAGCAAGAGTGAGTGATTGTGATAGTGGCTGTATGGATGATTGTGTGCTTGTATCAGTGATTGTATAAGAGCGTAACAATGTGCTACTATTTGTATGAGTAAGTGAGCTGGTGTGTGTATAACTGTATAGGTGAGTAAATGGCAGTGTGTTTAATTATTTGCATGACTGACTAGGTGTGTGAGTATCTCTATGGATGAGTGGCGTTGTTTGAGTGTCTATATAGGAGTAAGAGTGCATATGATAGTCCTGTACTGAGTGACCGTAAGTATGAGTGACTGTACGGGTGAGTGAGTGGATGTGTGTGTGTAGATTTTTTAAATGCTAATTTGTAACTATAACGTGTCTGAAACCTATGGTTTTTTCAGTGAATTTCAAAGGTTTTTTAAATGCTAATTTGTAACTATAACGTGTCTGAAACCTATGGTTTTTTCAGTGAATTTCAAAGGTTTTTAAATGCTAATTTCTAACTATAACGTGCCTGAAACCTACGGTTTTTTCAGTGAATTTCAAAGGTTTTGTAAATGACAATTTTTAAATGTATTAATTGTTATATTAATTTTTTTCATACTGATTTACTACATTTTTAGAAACAATTTTTTTTTACATATTTTATTTTTTAAATTACATTGTAATTACATTATACATTACATTACAAAAAATACTTTCTCAGAATGAATTACTTTAGTTTAAATACTTTGCAGATAGGCAATAGACTTTTAAGTACAGTAGTTACAGTTGTTGCAATGGGCAACACATTTTCAAACACAATGCAACATTCAGCTCAATGTGAATTTCTAGTTAAATGCAATTAGTTACTTTATGGATTACTTTTGTAACCACAGGACTGGATCCTAGATTCAGTCCTGGTACATCTCCTGTAAACAGTTGAGTAAAAGCGTTTTGGTTACAGTCGTGATTTTTAAGGAATATTATTGTATTTTAAAAGTTGACACTTAGAAACTTTTTCTCATAGAATCACCAATGTTATCCTATGGAAGGAAATTCACTTAGCAGGTAAAAACTGTTATCGTTACTTTTTCTTACTCAGTGTTGGATCCTGGATCCAGCACTGGTGCATCTCCTGTAAACAGTTGAAAGAATGCGTTTAAGTGATACAGGCGATTTTTAAGGAATATTTGTAGTTTGTGAAAATCAACACTTTGAAACTTTTTGCTGAAAACCAGTCAATCTTAGCCTATTGAAGGAAATTCAAGTTACCGGTAAGTACGGTTAAAATTACTTTTGAGGATCAGAACTGGGCTGAAAGATGCAGCACTGAGGTCTCTCCTGATAACAGGTGAGTAAATCGGAATTCGTATTTCGGCTGATTTTAGAGGAATATTTTAAAGTTCCAAAACTCCACACTTAGAAGAATTTCCAAGTGAAACCAGTCAATGTTAGCCTATGAAGGAAATTCAAGTTACCGGTAAGTACGGTTAAAATTACTTTTCAGGACCAGTACTGGGCTGAAAGATGCAGCACTGAGGTCTCTCCTGATAACAGGTGAGTAAATCGGAATTCGTATTTTGGCTGATTTTAGAGGAATATTTTAAAGTTCCAAAACTCCACACTTAGAAGAATTTCCAAGTGAAACCAGTCAATGTTAGCCTATGAAGGAAATTCAAGTTACCGGTAAGTACGGTTAAAATTACTTTTCAGGATCAGTACTGGGCTGAAAGATGCAGCACTGAGGTCTCTCCTGATAACAGGTGAGTAAATCGGAATTCGTATTTCGGCTGATTTTAGAGGAATATTTTAAAGTTCCAAAACTCCACACACAGAAGAATTTCCAAGTGAAACCAGTCAATGTTAGCCTATGAAGGAAATTCAAGTTACCGGTAAGTACGGTTAAAATTACTTTTCAGGACCAGTACTGGGCTGAAAGATGCAGCACTGAGGTCTCTCCTGATAACAGGTGAGTAAATCGGAATTCGTATTCCGGCTGATTTTAGAGGAATATTTTAAAGTTCCAAAACTCCACACTTAGAAGAATTTCCAAGTGAAACCAGTCAATGTTAGCCTATGAAGGAAATTCAAGTTACCGGTAAGTACGGTTAAAATTACTTTTCAGGACCAGTACTGGGCTGAAAGATGCAGCACTGAGGTCTCTCCTGATAACAGGTGAGTAAATCGGAATTCGTATTTCGGCTGATTTTAGAGGAATATTTTAAAGTTCCAAAACTCCACACTTAGAAGAATTTCCAAGTGAAACCAGTCAATGTTAGCCTATGAAGGAAATTCAAGTTACCGGTAAGTACGGTTAAAATTACTTTTCAGGACCAGTACTGGGCTGAAAGATGCAGCACTGAGGTCTCTCCTGATAACAGGTGAGTAAATCGGAATTCGTATTTCGGCTGATTTTAGAGGAATATTTTAAAGTTCCAAAACTCCACACTTAGAAGAATTTCCAAGTGAAACCAGTCAATGTTAGCCTATGGAAGGAAATTCAAGTTACTGGTAAGTACGGTTAAAATTACTTTTGAGGATCAGTACTGGACTGAAAGATGCAGCACTGAGGTCTCTCCTGATAACAGGTGAGTAAATCGGAATTCGTATTTCGGCTGATTTTAGAGGAATATTTTAGAGTTCCAAAACTCCACACTTAGAAGAATTTCCAAGTGAAACCAGTCAATGTTAGCCTATGAAGGAAATTCAAGTTACCGGTAAGTACGGTTAAAATTACTTTTCAGGACCAGTACTGGGCTGAAAGATGCAGCACTGAGGTCTCTCCTGATAACAGGTGAGTAAATCGGAATTCGTATTTCGGCTGATTTTAGAGGAATATTTTAGAGTTCCAAAACTCCACACTTAGAAGAATTTCCAAGTGAAACCAGTCAATGTTAGCCTATGGAAGGAAATTCAAGTTACTGGTAAGTATGGTTAGAATTACTTTTCAGGACCAGTACTGGGCTGAAAGATACAGCACTGAGGTCTCTCCTGATAACAGGTGAGTAAATCGGAATTCGTATTTCGGCTGATTTTAGAGGAATATTTGCACAATGGTGAAGGGAGGGGCGGGGCCTGAGGTGACATTTGTGCAAACGCGCCCGTTGCGCGTTTTAAGTTGGGGGATTAAGTCCCCTTGAATCCTGAGGGTCCCTAGGGCCAACTAGCCCACCAGGAACCTCCAATATGCACCAGGGGCTGCGTTGCAGAGACGTGTAGAGAGGCCACACCCCTTTTACACCTCTCTGCAACGCAGCTCTGTGGCGCTTTCTGGATGTACCTGTTGGGCTACTTGGCCCCCAGGGACCCTCAGGATTGAAGGGGATTTAATTCCCCATCTTAAAACGCGCCACGGGGCCTGTTTGCACACATGTCACCTGAAGCCCCGCCCCTCCCTTCACCACTGTGCAAACGCGCCCGTGGCGCGTTTTAAGTTGGGGATTAAGTCCCCTTGAATCCTGAGGGTCCCCGGAGTCCAACTAGCCCACCATATACCTCCAAAAAGCACCACAGAGCTGCGTTGCAGAGAGGTGTAAAAGGGGTGTGGCCTCTCTACACGTCTCTGCAACGCAGCCCCCTGGGCATATTGGAGGTTCCTGGTGGGCTAGTTGGCCCCCAGGGACCCCCAGTATTCAAGGGGAATTCGTTCTCCTCTGCAAACGCGCCAGGGGGCGCGTTTGCAGAGTGGTGAAGGAAGGGGGCGGGGCCTGCGGGCCAGATCGTTTTAAAAAAAAAATTTTTTTGTCCCCTGAAGGGGGCTGTGTGGCCCCCTTCCTTTTTCCTGTTTTTATGCCCTGGGGACCCCATCCCCCAGGGCCTTACCCCTTTTTTAATTTTTAATTAAAAAAACGGGAAGGGGGCCGCGTGGCCCCCCTTCCCTGGGCCTGTATTGGCCCCGGGGACCCCATCCCCCGGGGCATGGCCTTTATTTTTATTCTTTGGAGGGGGCTGCGTGGCCCCCTCCTCTGGCCATTTAAGGCCCCGGGGACCCCATCCCCGGGGCCGGCCTTTCCATTTTTTTTTATTTTTTAGATTTTTCTTTTTTGGGGAGGGGGCCGCGTGGCCCCCTCCTGGGCCACTACTTGCCCCGGGACCCCATCCCCCGGGGCTGGCCCTCTCCGTTGGGGACTGTGGGGGTCCCCAATCCCCCACAGTCCCGCCGGCTCCCCACGTCCCTTGGGAGCCGGCATTGCTGTTCCACATGGGGAGCAGCTGACATGCTGCTCCCCATGTGGAAAGCAATGTGCTTTGGATATTGGAAGAGAGAGCAGGTTTCCCTGCTCTCTCTTCCAATATCCAAAGCAGTTTGCTATGGCAGGACGGGAGCCGCGAGGCTCCCGTCCTGCCATAGCAAACTACAGTGTCTTGGGGGTAGGCACCCCGGGACACTGCAGGAGCCGGCCCTGGGGGTGGCGGTCCCCAGGGCCGTCAAGGGCTCCAGGAGGGGGCCGCGCGGCCCCCTCCCTACATGAGCACAGCCCCGGGGAGGTGGTGGTCCCCGGGCTTCGGGGGTCCAAAACGGACCCCCATTTTAATTTGTTAGTGCCCCGGGAGGTGGCGGTCCCCGGGGCATGTGGGGCTGGAGCCCCCCACACAGGTTGTTAAATTAATTTAAAAAAGCCCCGGGGAGGTGGTGGTCCTCGGGGCTGCGGGAGGGCTCAGAGCCCTCCCGCACCATTTTTTAAAAAGCCCCGGGGGTGGCGGTCCCCGGGGCTTGGGGGCCCTTGAGGCCCCCCACACATTAAATTATCCCCTCCACCATGCCCCCGGGACTTGGGCCACCCGGGGCCAATTAACATCGAGCGCGGAAGACCGCGCTTCGATTTTTTTTTCGGCAGGATTCGCGCACCCTGAGCGCATCCTGCCGATTTTTTTAAAAAAAAATGCTTTTTTGCCCAGGGGTCCTTGTGGGACCCCCTGAGCAGGCCTAGGGGTTAGGGTGTTTCTACCCTGCCCCCTTTGTGCGTTTTGTGCACTTGTTTCTTTTTTTTTCTCGGCGGGATACGCGCACCCTAAGCGCTTCCCGCCGATTTAAAAAAAAAAATCTTTTTCTGCCCAGTGGGTCC
Source organism: Calotriton arnoldi (assembly GCA_963921515.1). NCBI lineage: Eukaryota > Metazoa > Chordata > Amphibia > Caudata > Salamandridae > Calotriton > Calotriton arnoldi. The sequence continues at coordinate 386,489 of CAWUFW010001850.1, read as the reverse complement.
TTGTGGGACCCCCTGAGCAGACCTAGGGGTCAGGGTGTTTCTACCCTGCCCCCTTTTGCGCTTTGCACACTTGTTTCTGTCCCTCGGTTCTACCGAGGGACAAAATGGCTGCCAACACTTCTTGATTTGGAGTGTTGACAGCCAATTAGCATGCAGCTCGTGATCGGGCGTGTACGCGGATCCGACACGCCCATAGATATATATGTGATTTTAATTGTGAATTTCTCAGGAACTACTGAACGGATTTACACCATTTTAGCAAAAGGCACCAGTCTGAACCAAGGGCTACCTCTTTGCCAAATTTGGGGTAATTCCGTTCAGCAGTTCGGGCTGTAGCTGCGACTAAAGGTTCCTATGGAAAAATGAATGGGGAAAACGCGTTTTGGGACCCCCTTTTTCTCGGCCCCCTTGACGTATCACCCCGAGACTTTCAGGGTAGGAGCGGACCGGAGCGCCCCAACAAGTTGGAAACTTTCGCGAAGATTCGTCAACCGGCGCCAACGTTATTGCAAATAGAATGTCGCGGATTTCCTATGGATAATAGGTTGTAACTATAACTATCTACTGGCGACCGCCAGTAGATAATATATATATATATATATATATATATATATATATATATATACATATATATATTCATCCGTGGTCTGTATTGAAATAAACCAAAGCTGAGCCCAATTCCTTTTTGGAGTGAATGCTTATTTAATTGAAAACAGCTAAAAACGCCCGAAGCATTTTGGAGCATATATATATATATATATATATATATATATATATATCCAACTTCTACTGCTTGTGTCAGCCCGCCGCTGCTCCAAATCAGAGGGCGCTTCGCCAAAAGGACCACCCAAACAAGGCCCGAATTTAATCAGCACAAAGTTCCTTTACACAAAGGAGGACGAAGCAATGTCTTGACAAAATAACACAATTTATTTGTCAGCTGTCGGACGCGTTTCGCCTGACCTGCAGGCTTGCTCACCAACAAACTAATAAAGTTTTCAGCCATTTTAAATGCATTTACGTGAATCAACGTTTGTGAAACTACAAACACAGTGCATAAGAAGACAGACTAGTTGTTTTAAAAAAACAATATTTCCTTCTTTCATTACGCTTTGTTTTAAAACTTCAATATTACAATAGAGTCACTGCGTATTTACAAAATTAATAAATACTTCTTATTTTATGTTCACAACAATTAATAGATTTTGTTATGCATGGTGAAAAATTATTATTGTTATACTGCTCATAATAACGAGCCAAATATCCTAAGCTGTTATTGACACTCTCATTTTAGCTTAGTGCCATATTGCGGTGTACAATTCATATGATCACGCCCAAGTGGGCAATTTAGCATACCTCACTAAAATTTCTTGTGCTACTATATAGCAATGCATAAACATTTTATAATTCCCGCCCACGTGGGCTTATTATCAATATTGTGAACAGAGCCGGACCAAAATTTCTTGTGCTCCAGTATAGCAATGCATAAACATTTTACAGATCACGCCCAAGTGGGCATATTGTCAATATTGTAAACAAAGCCACTATTGTAAACCGTCTTGTCTTCAAAATTGTGCTTAAACCACAGTGTACATCTTAAGTAAAAAATTAAAACAGATAAAAACATGGAGATATAAGGAGCGACAGCTCAGCATATATTTGGTCATAAATGTGTGTGAAGATCTTCTTCCATATATAAACCTTCTGGGGTTTTAGTATTTAACTCAATAATGTAAGAGGATTCCAACCTTCTTAATCTTTTTTCTCGATCTCCGCCCCTTGCATTAGGTCTCACTGCATCTATCACGAAATAAGTTAAACCTTGAACGTTGCTATTATGGTATTGGTTAAAATGGCGTGCCACTGAATAAGTTTTATCACCATTCTGATCGCTCTCAAGTGCTGGAGCACTCGCTTGTGCACTGGTAAGATTGTGCTGCCCACGTACCTCAGGCCACAAGGGCACTGAAGCACGTAGACAGCAAAATCAGTTTTACATGAAAACTGGCCTTTGATTTTTTTCTCTTTCATCGAAAGGCTTGATTTGTACCTGACCGTGTTTTTCCCATGGCCACAGGCCTTGCATTTTAGACATTTAACAAAACCTTCTTTTCTCCCCAACCACATAGTTGTTGATACTTTGGGTTTAGGAGCTTGTACCAAGTTGCTCACAAGCATTTGCTTAAATGATCTAGCTCGTCTGAATGTTATCTGAGCTTTTCTTTGCACTAATTTCCCAAAGACTTGATCATTTCTTATCAGATGCCAATGTTTGCACAAAATATCTCGCACATGCTTGTGCTGTTTATTATATGATGTAATCATTCTACATTGATTTGTGTTCTCACTTTCCAACTTATTTCGTTTTTGCACATCGCTTTTTTTGAACAAAATATCCTCTCTAGATTTTTTCTTAGCTTTGTAAATGGCAGTTGTTAAACAAGACTCAGAATAGCCTCTCTGTCTAAAACGTTTTTTTAAGACCTCCAATTCTTTATCACAATCTTCTCGATTACTACAATTTCTGATAGTACGCAAGCATTCCCCATAGGGGATACTCTTAATTAAATTTTGGGGGTGGAAACTCGTTGCATGGAGCAGAGTATTACCCGCCGTTGGCTTACTATACAACGACGTTTCCAACCTCCCATCCTTTATGAAGATTGTCAGGTCTAAAAAGTTTACTCTTGACACACTGATGGTACTTGTAAACCGCAGATTCAAATTGATCTGGAGTGTATCTATAAACTCATTAAGAGATTTTTCTGTGCCCTTCCATACAACGAATAGATCGTCTATGAAACAACTCCAATGCATGATGTTATTTTGCCATTCCTCATGGTACAGCGTTTGGACCACCTGCTCCTCCCACCAGCCCATATGCAAATTCGCATAGCTGGGGGCGAAGCAGGTGCCCATAGCTGTACCGCACGTCTGATGAAAAAGTTCTTCATTGAAGAGGAAATAATTATTTTTCAAACAAACAGATGTCATTGCAATGAGCATTTGGGTATGGGCCCAAAATTTAACTGGTCTGCCTCCTAGATAGTGTTTCACAGCATTAAGGCCATCTTCATGCCTAATGCTGGTATATAGTGTGGTAACGTCAATGGTTGCTAGCAAAAAATCATGCTCCCATGGTAGGTCATATACTCGTTTAAAAAAATCTGCTGTATCCAAAATGTACGTTGGTAAATTTTTAACTAACGGACATAGGAATGAGTCGACAAATTTAGATGTTTTTTCAAATGCACTCCCCGTTGCGGAAATTATCGTGCGCCCTGTGGGGGTAGTGGGGTCTTTGTGTATCTTCGGAATAAGATACATCACTGGTGTTGTTGGATTAGTGATTTTTAAAAATAAAAATTCTTCGTCTGTAATCAAACATTGAGTATGCCAAGAATGTAAATTGGCATTATACAAACGATGACTGGTAGTCATAGCATTTTCTGTCACTCTCACATAATTCATGTGATTATTTAATTGCTTATATGCCTCATTTAAATACTCTTGCTTGCCCCACTAAAACGACATTCCCTCCTTTATCAGCATTACGCACGATACAGTCTGCATTTGTGGATAATTTATTGGTTAGTGCAATATATTCTTTCTTTTTTGTGAAAATGTTTCTTGTTCTTCATTCATTTTTGCATAAGCTTTTTAACTCATTAGTTACTAATTCATTGTAAATGTCCACAAGCCGATCGCCAAGGCTTGAATATAGCCAGTAATGAGCCAACTACATTTAGACCTGCCTCAAGATTTACACCGATGACCAGTAAAGATTCTGTGGACATTTACAATGAATTAGTAACTAATGAGTTAAAAAGCTTATGCAAAAAAATGAATGAAAAAAAAGAAACATTTTCACAAAAAAGAAAGAATATATTGCACTAACCAATAAATTATCCACAAATGCAGACTGTATCGTGCGTAATGCTGATAAAGGAGGGAATTGTTCGATTCCCAATGAGCATTCCGCTCTTTCTTCATCACTACCCTTGGCTGCTTCACTGACCCGGCGTCCGACCGGTTTTCATCTCGGCAGTACATCTCTTCAAACAGGTTGTGTTCTTGTTTTCTGAAGTTGCACGGAGGACCCCCCCTCTTTTCGACCCCATTATCAGCATTTTAGCAGCACCGTTCAGAATCCTTATCGCGTTCTCTTATCTGACCGCTCTGAGCACTGTTTATCACCTGCGGTCTATATCTGGCATCTCCTCTTTTACATTATCATAAAGCTGGTTGTTTTGTTGTACTAGCTTGCCTGGCCAGGAGCTCAGGCACATCCCACGGCCACTTCCTCGGATTCACCTGCCCTGAGGAAGGTGAGACCCACATTGGGTCGAACACTGAAACGCGCGTCGGCGTTGTTACATTTTCATGGACCATATAAAGCCTATGATTAATGCTTCCGGTTGCCTCTATAGCCTAATCTGAGCTTGAAGGCTGATGGTACATATGGTGTCATTCTGAAAAAGGATTTATGTACCTACAAAATACCACTATCAATGTTATTGTTTCTTGGTTATTTTGGTCCATCTGTCCATGTATTGCCTTTGTTGCTTTGAGTATGGCTGGATTCCTGAGTTTCAGGACGTATGAGTATGTGTGGGTATGAGTTTGTTGGTTTGAATGATTGAGTGAGTGTGGTGTGGGATGTGACCTGTCTCTCTTTTTTATTGTCTATTTAATATATTTATATGTGAACTGATTATTAATACATTTTGATATTTTTTGAATTTCTGACTGCGGCATGCCTTTGTCAATAGGCCAGCTTCTTGGGTGTCTATATATCTGCGACGTATAGCGCAATTTAATCAATACAGGTAGAGAATTTTTGTATGATTAGCCACTAGGTAGTTATGGTTAGGTCTACTCTTCCATAGAAAGGGCGTATTCTGGTTTGCTAATAACTTTGCCAGCATTTGACAAATCTTCACAAAACCTTCCCCCAAAAAGGTTCATCCACCTCAGCTCCTTTCTGGAAAGTTTCTGGGTGATCCATCAAGTGGGGGCTGAGAAAAAAGGGGGGGTTGTTCCAAAATGCTAAATTCTTATGCATTTTCCATAGACTTCTTTAGACAAAGCTACAGCAAAAACTGCTGAACGGGATTACACCAAATTCAGCAGGAAGCTAGATCTTGGTCCTCAAATTGTGCTTTTTGTGATATGGTGTAATCTGTTCAGTAGTTTTTGAAAAATTTAGGGTAAGAAGTAAATTGTATATTTTGGCAGTTGGGTCCACAAGAATCTCTCGAGATTCTCACGGGAGAGCCAATTTAAAAATAGAGCATTCTGATTGGCCCAGGGAGCTTTATTTCCTTGGGCCATATCGCTCCCATGGGGGTCAGACTCCCACAAGAGCAAGTACTCTGATTGGCTGCCAGCAACATGAGAACAAGCATTTGCAATGCAATAGGTCTTGCATTTGGGAGAGTTAGAGCTATTGGCATTGTAAATGACAGTGGGGCATATTAGCAAGAACCTCGTTAAAATTATCGCCGTTTTAGCGGCAGGAAACTGCCGCTAAAACGGCGATAATGGGCTTGCTAATATGCGTTATAGAATTCCAATAGAAGCCCAGGTTAGATGTCCTGCACATCTAACCTGGGCTTCTATTGGAATTCTATAACGCATATTAGCAAGCCCATTATCGCCGTTTTAGCGGCAGTTTCCTGCCGCTAAAACTGCGATAATTTTAACGAGGTTCTTGCTAATATGCCCCAATGTCTTTTATCTATGTGTTTTGAAAACCTGCAAGCGGTACGTAAACACTCACGTTGTACTCATAGTCATTACTTACGAGAAGCAAGGCTGGCAGTAAAAGAGGCGCAGCAACCACAATGCACATATTGGTATATGATACTCTCACGCACTGTTGCTTTAAGCCGCGAGTTGTCGGAAGAGGCTTAGCTGTGAGGAATAAAATACACAGTATCCTGTCACCACCTGCAGACACTAGAAGCGCGCCGAGCTCTGGCAGTAAACACTGATAAGTCACCCAGTCTAAGCTGGCTCCTTCTGCCGTTTGAGGTGCACCTAGGGGCGATCTTCAGAGCTGGGGTCCCCTGCAGGGAGGATTTCATCTTAAATGCTGCAGTGCACACCTAGCACCCCTCCCGATCCTCTGTCCTCTTCGACAATAGTTAACCCCTTTGGTAGCACAACAGGTAGGTGCAACACTAGATCACTAGAGTGCTACAAGGGTGGGGATAACATGTTCAGTGCCTGGTAATTGTCATCTCTCTTTCAACACACTAACACTCCTCTGGTATTTCCAAAGCACGTCTGTGGAGCACGACTACCACCCTTGCCCCCAAAGCACAGCAGCTAATCCTTGTACAGCAGAGCTTAAGTCATTTCATGCAGAGTCCTGGATTATAGTTTTGCACAGGTCCCACGCCATCCAGTCCCTGAATAACGGCTGCATGTTGTTCAAACTCCAGTGCACGGATCTACATGCCACCTGGCACACACTCATGTAGGCGTTATAAACATGAAAGTGGGCGCCATGCTGAAATAAAGCGCGGCGCCTGTGTACATAAAACCTGTGCGTGTGGCGGCTCGTGAAGCGGGCGCCATGGTAATTAAAAAAAGTCACTCCATACAGAATCTTAGTTTATGGTTTTGCACATGTCCCACGCCATTCGGTCCTTGAGTGACGGCTGCATGGTGTTCAAACTCCAGTGCACTGATCCACATGTCACCCGGTACGCACTCATGCAGGCATTATAAACATGAAAGTGGGTGCTGTGCTGAAACAAAGTGCGGCGCCCGTGTATGTAAACCTCATGTGTGTGGCAGCCCGTGAAGTGGGCGCCATGGTAATTAAAAAACACATGAAAGCGGGCACCGTGGCACTCACACCACACAGTAACACTAGCAGGAAATAAAAAAAAGTAGTCCCTAAAGGAACATATAAACACTTACAAGAGTAAGAAAACTGTAGTTGGCCAGTGCTCCCAAGCTAAAAATGGAAGGGATATATCAGGAGCACCAACCAATAAGGACCCAGGAAATTAAAGCGAAGCAGAAGGGAACCAATTGCAAGCAGCAGGCGCGATTACACTCCGTATAACTATTACACCAGGTCTTGCAGACCGTGCATGCGTGCTGCCTAGGCTCAAGCTAAAAATTTGCCTGGCAGCCTTTACAGGATTCGGGGACTTAGTCCCCTGTCTTGAAGTTATAAAAAAGTAAAGATATATGGGGGAAGAGTAGGGATACCCAGACCCCCTAGTCCCCATGGGGGGTGACCCAGGGACCCCCCCCCGGGCCAAAACCGAAAAAAAGCAGCAAAAAATGCTGCGATCCTGCAAGACTCTCGTGGGATTGAAAACCCACCCCCCCAAATAGCGCCTGGGCTGCATTTAAATAACTTATTCCCCATGGAGCCTACCCCCGGAGCAGATTTCATAGAGGGGAGGGGGCTGCATGGCCCCCCTCCCTGAGCCTCCAGAGGCCACGGGTAGCTCACCCCAGGTCTGAAATGTGTTTCTGTGGGGAGGGGGACATGTGGGCCCCCGCCCCAGCCTCGAGAGGCCCCAGGGAGCCAACCCCTGGCCAGGAAGCAGTTTGTATGTTGAGGGGGGACACATAGTCCCCCCTCCCCATGCTTAAAGAGGCCAGGGGGAGCCCACCCTCAGGGCTGAAATCAGCTTATATGGGGAAAGGGCCGCTCAGCCCCCCTTCCATGCCTCAAGAAGTCCCGGGGGCCAACATCACTTTTTATGGGGAAGAGGGCCACATGGCCCTCCTCCCAAGCCTCGAGAGGCCCTGGGGAGCCCATCCCAGGACTCAAACCTAAGAAAATGGGGAGGGGGCCACGTGGACCCCCTCCCCAAACCTCGAGAGGCCCCGGGGAGCCCACCCCGGGCCAATTCCTTGACGGGAGGGGGGCCACACAGTCCCCATCCCGAGCCTCTAAAGGCCCTAGGAAGACAACCCCGGGGCTGGCTCACAAGCTATGTGCCGGGGAGCCCACCTTCAGGACACAGCAGTTTTCCTGCCTGCAGTGGAGCGTTCACAGAAACCTCTGTTTGCTCTTGCTTGGCGGGAGCATTTTAAAATCTCCCACCAAGGGGAGCAAACACCAAGTCTGTTCCCAGCTGGAAGGAGTTGCAAAAATGCTCCTACCTGCTTGGAGCGGACTATTGATCTGTTTCCCTGCCTGCAGTGAAGTGTGCAGGAAAACAGATCAAATGTTTGCTCCCACCTACAGGGAGCAACATTATTAGCTGCTCCCTGCTGCATGGACCTTGGGGCTTACCCTGCGGCCATCAATGACACTATGGTGGGAGCCCTGGGTGGGTACCAGGGCACCTACCTTCCACATTGAGGGCACCGGGGGATGTGGTCCCTGGGGCCTGAATCAGCTCAGGGAGGCGAGCCACGTGCCCCACTCCCCCTGCAATATGCACCGGGTCCTGTGGGATGGGGTCCCTGGGGCCGAAAGCAGCCCAGGGAGGGGGGCCTCATGCCCCCTCTGCCTGCAAAATGTGTCAGGATCTGTGGTATGGGACCAACGTATTTGTATGAGCTTTCAACTGTCACCCAAGAGCTGAATGGGTCTTTGATGAGGTGTGAACCTGCTCCCAGAGCTGAAACAAAGGCCTTGCGGGTGAAGAGGTGCTCTGTTCTTCTGACAGCATGACCATCTTGCTGGGTCCAAACTGGAATGGCGCGGTGAGCAAAAAAAACAATGGATTTAGGCCCAGATCCCTGACTTGGGGTGAGCATTTGGCATTGTTCAGCATTCCGTCTATCAATTGTTCTTTTTGCATTTGTCACCCCAAGTGGGACGGGTATGCCCAGACGTGTGTCACACGCTCGCCATGCCACTGGATTCAGGCTTTCCTGGCTGATGAGGGGTCATATCCAGAAACTGGTCCTAGGATGTTTGTTTCCGGTCTGGGGAGGACCTGGCCTGGCAGTTTGGGCTGGACTGTTGCCATGGGGAGCTGGGTCAAGACTGATTTACATATGGTTGGGTCCAAACTGGAAGGGCATGGTGAAAAAAAAACAATGGATTTAGGCCCAGATCTCTGACTGGGGTGAGTATTTGACATTGTTCAGCATTTCATCCATCAATTGTTCTTTTTGCATTTGTCACCCCAAGTGGGACAGGTAGCCCCAGACGTGGGTTACGCGCTCGCCATGCCACTGGATTTAAGCTTTCCTGGCTGATGAGGGGTCATACCCCGAAACTGGTCCTAGGATGCTTGTTTCCGGTTTGGGGAGGACCTGGCCTGGCAATTCAGGCTGGACTGCTCCCATGGGGAGCAGGATCAAGACTGTTTTGCATATGGTTGTGTCCAAACTGGAATGGTGTGGCAAGCAAAAAAACGATGGATTTAGGCCCAGATCTCTGACTGGGGTGAGAGTTTGACATTGGTCAGCATTCCGTCCATCAATTGTTCTTTTTGCTTTTGTCACCCCAAGTGGGACGGGTATGCCCAGACATGGGTCACACACTCGCCATGCCACTGGATTCAAGCTTTCCTGGCTGATAAGGGTCAAACCCCGAAACTGGTCCTAGGATGCTTGTTTCCGGTCCGGGGAGGACCTGGCCTGGCAGTTCGGGCTGAACTGTTCCCAAGGGAAGCAGGGTCAAGACTGATTTGCATTTGGTTGGGTCCAAACTGGAATGGCGTGGAGAAAAAAACCCAGATGGATTTAGGCCCTGATCTCTCACTGGGGTGAGTGTTTGACATTGTTCAGCATTCCGTTCATCAATTGATCTTTTTGCAGGTTGACCATCGGGGCAGTGCCCAGGAACGTAATTATCTTCAAAGAGGTCTACCTGGTCAAAAGGCAGATGTAGCTAATACCTGGGCTGCCCCTCTTTTGTCCCTCTAGTCAGCCAGGCATCAATCCCAGTGGGATCTCCCCCCAGAACTAACTTTGAGTGACGACAGAGGATGGGCTCCTCATTTTGCTGGCCACACCTCTAGGGTTGGCATAGCAGCTGTGCACAATGGATGAAAGGGTCTGCTATGTTGGATTTAGGTAGAGAGGGGCACTATGAGATTGTTTGAAGTAGGACACACAGGAGCAGCAGTTCCTATCCCCTACAACATGTTGAGATGGGCTACACTCCTAATTGGCATACGCAAAGTGTGCTGGGTTACCCCAGGGAACTTTCTTCCCACAATTGGTTAGGGAGGGTCCAGGAGTCACCCCCACCCACAGGCTAGTGCCAAGCATAAATGTGGCATACCTGAGCACCCTCTTCAACACTACTGGACCAGTGGAAAACAGAAAAAAGACTGTACCTGCTTTTCAGACCTGTGACAAGACCCATAAGGGCTGGACCTGCTTCCACTTGAGCCCAGGACAAAGAAGTAGACTCCAAGGGTCAGTTGGCTGACCTCCTGTTATAGCTATAGGGACACATAAGCTGCAAGAAACACGCTTTTCAGGAAGAGCCCAGCTGATCTTTTTCCACTGGACCGTTGGCTTCTATTGGAGTGAGTCCTGAAACCTAAGTACTGTTCCTAAAGTCCTGAAACCCTTGACTGGTGCCAGAGTGTACCCCCCCTGCATAAACCTAAAATCTGGGACCTAGAAACGTTTTGCTGAATTTCTACCTGGAGAACTTTCATGGGATTGGGACCAATCTGCCAGCAGATCTGCCGAGGGTACATTGCTGGTGTGCCTGATTTCAATGCAGCTCTCGCTACGTTCTTGTCCACAGGAGCAAATTCAATTCAGAAGGCCCGACATCAACTGGTATCCAATGATGTCGAACCCTCTTTGGCCCACAGCCTGCAGCCTTGCCCCTCTGAGGAAAAACTGACTTCCAGATAAGAGTCTAATTCTGAACTTAGAAATCTTTACTGGGCTGGGCGCCAAAAGTATTGGGCCGACAAGGGACATTCTTTGGGAAAAATGTTTGACTTACTCCCCCTCTGAGCTTTCCTGCCAAAACTTAACAGCTTCACTGGGGCTTTGTCTGACACCTATCCTGCCTAATGGAGCCCATCTCGTCAGCAACCTGCTGCCTTGCCTGTTGAGCATTTTTAACTACCATTTCAGAGACTAAGGGCCCGATTCACAAAGGGATACTGAGATTGAAAATATATTGTTAATATTTTCAAATTTCCAGTATGAGCTTTAAAATTAAAAACAGATATATTTTTTAAATTTTGCATTGATTTAGATTAGGTTTAGTGGATGTGTTTGCTAAAAAAAGTGTGCTCACTTAAGTACTAAAGTAACATTTTGTTACAATTAAAATATCTAATTGTTTAAGCAATCCTTTGATGTTTACATATTATATAAATGTAATTTTTGATAAACAAATGCATATGGAGCAAATGGAAGAGGGCTATGGTGAATTTAAAGGTGTAAAAATATACTAGTACGGTACACTATTCCAAACCAGTCCAAATTAATTATCTTCAACTCCTATATGGATAGTTGCATCTCTTAAAGGAAATCAACGCCTGGATGTATATTACCAGAATAATGCAGGACTTATTTCAATGGAACAAATTCTGAAATCGTTTTTACAAGTAAGTATACAACCTGAATGCGTGAGTTAGTTATAGTGAACATTAGTTATACTTGTAATGGGCAATTTATGCACCTTTGAAAGTGGTGGTTTGGTATTGAATTTTAAAAGGTTGGGTTATGGAACAGTTGTTACCATTGGGGTAGACCCGTGTAATGATGTGAGGTGTGTGCTATACTCCTGAAATATCCCCCTGGTTTTCCAAGCGGGTTGCATTAGCTATGCTTGTAATGTTGTATATCCACCTCACACAGCTTAGAAAGTTTACATGCAATGTTAGTGCATAAAGACTCTTCCAGTAGGGCAAATAAGGAGGTGCCAAATCTAAGCAAAAGAGACACAAATATGAAAATTGACAAGGTCTAGAGGTTCTGTGGATGACTCAAAGGACTGAGCCATGATGGAGTTGTACAAAAAATGAAATGTAGGTAATACTATAATTAGAGATACAATTATGTTTAAAGTTTAAATGTTAAACAAAGGCCCCAGAAATATCAAAACAAAGTATATGAAAATAACTTTCAAATTGTCTTAAAACAACCCTTATAACAAATATACTATATTAACAATTAGTCACAAAATGAAATGCAGCAACATATTAGAGGTGCAATAAAGAAGTTATGGAGTATCCCTTGAAGTGATGTCAAGGTTCTATATCAGTGCATAAGGATTCCTAAATGGATAGATTAATTTGTCTGAGTACATAGTGAATGTTTTACAAAGAAGGTGTAGGCTTTCCATATCTAATACTCCGAGGTATTTTTATTAGATTCTTATAAAAAGTGGTGTTGCTCAGAACTCAATGAAAGCCACACATGAGTCTTCTGTAATTTACAGCTCTGTGTCCATCATTGCTTAATTAAGGGAGTCCTAAAACTCTTGAAAAACTTTATTTTGATTGTAATGTAAGTTAGTGTTATCAGTTGTGATTAGCATAACTGCTGCGTCCCATATACCAAAGTTTATGTTCGACTGCTTGATTTTGTTTTTTAAGCTTAGAAATTAGCTCATTGTAACATTTGTGCGTGAAGAAAATGAGATGGCATATGTATTCAAGTTTATTTCTACCTTGTTTTCTGCCAGTATAGGCAATTTAAACACGTTAAAATTGCCATACTTCAATAGAAATGCAACTTATAAATAATCCCACCATTGTTTCAATATTGTAAAGAAATCCAACATAAATCATAATTGAATATCGCCACATTTCATTATATATAATTTTAATTCACATACTTTATATGTTTGTAATTAAAAAAAAGAATCCAAGAACATTCTTTTTCTACAGCCTGACAATGTTACACAGAACAATATGGCATGATCAGGGTTTAAGGAGTAGGATTATAAACAGGGAAGTTAACTCTTAAGATATAGAATTCTTCCAGATCTCTCTTGCTTCCCTGATGACCAGCTGACTAAGTTTCAAAATCAGCATCCACCTCATTAGTCTATGTTTGGATGTCTGTTAAGGGATCCCCTTTAAGGCAGACTTGGCAATGTGACCATATCTTGAGGCCCTTGTACATGCATATAGATTGCAACCACACCTATCCTCTTTTGTTACTCATTTAATTCCTTCATTTCAGGTCTTATTGCTCATTAGGTTACAAACCTCTTATGCATTCATTTCGAGCTGTGAGAAAATGAATTGTATATTAACAGGGGCAGTAAAGCTGATGGTGTAGAAATCTTTTAACATTATAATGGATAGTATCTACATTTGATACATTGATGTGATGATAGAAAGTTACTATTCTATTCTGGAATAATATTTGAACATAATACCAAGCTGTAGTCTTAGTGCAAATTCCCTTCTACACTGTGACAATCCCAGCCAACGTTTCATATCAACATTTCCACTGGTAGAATATTACCCATTACTTTCTGTGGTAGGATTTTGCAGTTGTTAATTATCAGGCTCACTATTTTTAGTTTGTAGGTGTCCTTTTACACTTCAATATTCTTGTAGCCCATTCTTGCACCTAATTTTAATAAAGCCACTGCCACCATACTTGCACGACCAATGTTAAGGCCTGACACACAAAGGTAACTTACACTTCTGAGCAAATTTACACTTTGAGTAAGTTTACTACTTTTCAGGATTTACAAACTACACTTTTGTAGTAACTTACATGTGTAATTTACACCTTTGTAGTAACTTACACATTTGTAGTAAGACCAGCACTATACATGTCCAACCAGTGGTACTGCAACCCCCTCCCATAGAAAATAATGGTGGTAAGGAGTTAAAATAAAACTTCCTAGGAAATAAACTAGTTAAACATTTACATTAATGTTAAAAAATGTAAAATGGTTATTTACTATTTAATTATAAAATATTTAATGACCAATATTTAAATTAAAACATAACATTAGAATGTATTACAAATAATTGAATTAATATTAATTATTTACATACATCAATTATAATAGTTATTAATAGGGTTGTAGCATGTTTGCTGTTTGTTCTACTTTTAAAGTAAATATATATAATGAATTTAAATGAATATTTAACATAAAAAATAATGTTTGTATTTGAATTATATAATTTTGTTATATTTTCTGCATACTTTACCATGTGGAGATTTCCACCCCAAAATTCTCCCTTTAATAAAGGATAGGGAAACTACTTTTCAAAAGGATTTTTAATCAAATTTAATGTTGCATTATGTCTTAAATAAAAAAAATAGGTTATTAAATATTTTTATATTGATTAATAAATGTGTACATTTTAAAATATATAATAACATTAATTTATATTTATTTATCTTTTTAACTATCGTAAATACATTAATTTGATTTAGCATCATTTGGTATAGAGTTTTATTTTAACTTCCTGCCTCCATTATTTTCTATGGGAGGGTGCTGCAGTACCAATGGTTGGCCATGTGCAGTGCTGGACTTAGTACAAAAGTGTAAGTTACTAAAGAAGTGTAAGCTACATTTGTAAGTTACTATAAAAGTGAAAGTTATACATCTAAGTAGAGTGAAAGTTACTTCAAAAGTGCAGCTTTCTTTTTGTTTATTTTGATGGTTTTTATGAAACTCCATTACTTTGGTTTTACATATGTTGACCCAAAGCCATTGAAATACGCCAGCTATAGTTTAGTAGTGCACTGCTTATAACTTCACAGAGTACATCGCTCATGACGTTAAATTACATCATTAATGACATTACTTTTTATATTTGAATAGCAACATTGGTGAAATTACTACAGAGACCAAGCAATGATTCTAACAGTCTGCTATAGGCTTTGTGAATGAGGAGTAATACAATAACCTTCATTGATGGTTGGACTCTTGTAAGTTTGTCTGTAAACTTGTGAAAGATGCAAAAGAAATTGGATATTTCAGAAGTGAAGCACCTTGACGGATGTCATTGTCTATTTACTTGTGTTCATCCACAGGATAGGTGAAGGGAGAGTAGGGCACTTGTGGAGAGTAGGCCGCTAAACATCGCTTAAAAACAGACTCATTGGTCAACCTTTGCTTTGAAGAGCTGAAGGCTGATCCAGTAGGGTGTTAGATGGTCAGGGAGGGGTGGGTACCGGGCCTGACCACAGGCAAGGCCCTGTTACCAATCTACGCTGCACATGGCCAAAGCCCAAGTGGGCTATAAACAGGCCAAAGGCATGCATAATGGGAGTTAGCCATATACGGAGGGTAGGGCACACGGTCTTGCCATAGGGCAAGCCCACGTCCCAACCCCTATTTTATGTTGGATGCAGGGGCTTATGTGACACAAGGCCTTGCAGACAACCTCCACTGTGTATATCCAAAGTCTGTGCATAGTGGGAGCTGGTTGCTTGTGGATTGTTGGGTGCAGACCCTGGACATAAGCTAAGCCCTGAGTCAAACTTGTTCTACCTATGGATGAAGATCATGTGCAATGGAGGTGTGATCCCTGCAGAGGGTTGGATGCAGGGCCTTGCAGAAGCCTAGGCACTTAGTCCAAGTCTTGATGTGGTTTGGATGTAGGGTCTGGCTGGAGGCTATGACTGAGATGTCTTGAGTGATGTCATCTGTTGCGTAAGTTACGACTTTGGTGTAACTCTATATGGTGTGCTTTTTCTACCCATGGGTGACACAGGGGAACTTGGTTCAATGCACCAGTGATGAATGAGAAAGACAGGTAATTGTGGCCCCGCAAAACACTATTCATTGTATAACAGAGATAGAGACAGTGCTTTTGGGTTACTAACAATCCCAGAAAGCGGTCAGCCACACCATGGAAATGGCAACAAACCTTATTTCATTATTCACAGTATCAAACACACTGAACAATCTGTTTCTCAGTGCATCTAAAACACTACACAGAATATTATAAAAACAACAAGAAGACATGATATAAGTAATGAGAATAACATGAAAATTTCATGCATGTTTTAAAATGTCATTTAAAACCACCTAACACCCTAATGCCTACTTACTGCACTAAGGGATCATGAAAGGCAGAGCAACATGAAGTCTAGAGTTTTATCATAAGAAGAGGTTCACTGCATACCTTGTTGACAGCAAAGACTGTCTTTATCAGCAAAGGGCATGAAGACAGTCTTTCCCCCAAAGGGCAAACACATGCTGCATTAGCAGCTGATCGGTCTTCCTCCGGGACACAGCTTTATCAGCTTCAGGCGAGATGTAGCATCTGCGAAGTGCGAAGTGTGCTGGCAGTAGATGAGACCGTCTCTGCCAGAGTCTCTGGAGATAATCTGGGCGCAGACTTCTCCTGAGAAGTGGACAAGTGATAGCTCCTGTATACTAAATCTAATCAGAAACTGCAATATCTGACTTAAGTGTAGGAAAGTCTGACATAGATTATGTGCGTCAAGGTGTGCATCCCAGCTGTTTCCTTATGAACATAAAAGGTAAAAGTAGACCTACAAATCCGGTGTGACCGGATAGGGACCTAGCTGGGATGTAGACTTTCACTCAATGCGAGCTTAAAAATCTTAAGGAAGGAAAACTTTCCTTTCTTGAGTCCCCTCACTCACCAGGGTTTCCCCATGGTGACATGCTTCATCATTGGGGCCATCTCAACCCGCTACGGGCTGAGGCGTGCTACAACTTGCGATGAGATGTAGGAGCACTAATCGTGAGAAGCTATGTGTGGTGCAGTGGTGTGGTGGAGTGGAGTTTGTTAAAAAGTACCTAACTAGTGGGCAGAAAAAACTTTATTCGGGCTCCTAGTTGGTCTATTAAAACCGGGGTGAGTCTCTAGTGGGCCTATCCGAATGCGTTAGGGGTCCCTAGTAGACGTCAACATGTTTCGAGCTTCCCCACAGCTCTTCTTCAGGACAGCACAGGGTCCCGCCCTGTATGTACCACTCCAAAGTGACCTACAGTGATTAAAGTGAAAACAACTAAATGCTGCAAAATAAGACAATTGTTAGTAATACATACGGTACACATTTGTCACGTAGTATGGGTACATAATAGTCCGGTAGTATCTGTAAAAAGAATAAAGAAAGAACAATGATTAAGGTAACCCTACCCCCTCTTGGGGGTGGGTGGAATGAGGCGTAATACCCAAGGGCTCCTTGCGATGCGTGCTTTTATTCTGCCAAGATGTGATTAACCATGCAGAGCTGCGAAATAACATGCTTGCCTAAAGTTATGGTGGAATTTAGGCGTGTTAAAGCAAAAAGGGGGGTTAAAAATGCACCTGGTAACTACACCGTGGACATGACAAACAAATAGACAGACATGTAACGTGAAACATGATTAACATACTGTAATTTAAGCAACAATGTGCCTCATGGTCTCAATCGGGGTGAGAGGGTTCCAACTGGAACTCTAGAAAAAACGGAGGAGAAACATTGTCATTTGCCATTTTCCGATCGAGGATCGTGTTGGAAATGAAAGATGCAGCAGAATACCAAAACGCGCTGAGAGCAAACCCCGCAGCGTGCTCGGTTTCAGGATACAACCTGTAATGCAAAACCACTTACTTGTATGATAACCTCTCGGTCAGTAGACCTAGTAATTCTCCCTTGAGACCGCATATTGGCGTCCCTCGCTAGGGAGCTGGGTTAAAAGGAAGTGTTTCCATCTAGTCATACTAGGATGACTAGAACGCAAACCTTCCCAAAATGGCCGCCCAGTCTTGTGCTAATGGCGCAGCCCTGTTGGGAATGAAAAAACTTGCTTCATATATGAAGACGGGGTTCAAGTACGTGCTACAAAATTAATACCAAATACAGAAACACAAAACAGTGGTTGAGACAAGTGGTTCACCGGCAGTATACTCTGCCTATCATGCGATCCTTAACGAACGTGAAAGGCTGAGTGCACTTTCCTATACTGTGTGCTTAGTTTTCGTTTCAATGTTGCTGGATTTACTGCCCAAGGGAAAACAGAAAAAGGGGAGAGATATAAAGAGAGATAAACCCATAAGAGGTGCTCAATTAATAAAAAAGACCTCTGATGGTGATGGATGAGGGGATGGTGTGTTGGAAAAAAGATATGCCATTAGACAAGTGGTCATTAATGTCTAGGAAGATAGTGTGATAATTGGTGTGTATAGCATGTAATAACACCGAGTTGATGATACCTAAACAATTACAGGTTGGGGGTATATGCCGCACATCCTGCGGTTTGTCAGTATTCAGATATGGTGTGTTTTAAAACACAGGATAATCTGCTAGATCTCTAATATTCAGGTAGAGAATTCAGTATTAGAGTGGATATGTTAGGCAAACACTGAGATCCTAAAGTGTAAGTCATTGTGTGAATTGGCCCCACGGGATATTGTCGTTCAGGCCCCGACTGTCTGCCCGTAGTTTGAAAACCCAGCGTTGTTCTTTCTCATGGAGTCTCTTTTCTTGGTTTTCACTATACTTTATATGTTCTAAGACCACCCACTTCATGTCGTTCGGTGTGTGCTGCCAAGATGTGATTAACCATGCAGAGCTGCGAAATAACATGCTTGGCTAAAGTTATGGTGGAATTTAGGCGTGTTAAAGGAAAAAGGGGGGTTAAAAATGCACCTGGTAACTACACCGTGGACATGACAAACAAATAGACAGACATGTAACGTGAAACATGATTAACATACTGTAATTTAAGCAACAATGTGCCTCATGGTCTCAATCGGGGTGAGAGGGTTCCAACTGGAACTCTAGAAAAAACGGAGGAGAAACATTGTCATTTGCCGTTTTCCGATCGAGGATCGTGTTGGAAATGAAAGATGCAGCAGAATACCAAAACGCGCTGAGAGCAAACCCCGCAGCGTGCTCGGTTTCAGGATACAACCTGTAATGCAAAACCACTTACTTGTATGATAACCTCTCGGTCAGTAGACCTAGTAATTCTCCCTCGAGACCGCATATTGGCGTCCCTCGCTAGGGAGCTGGGTTAAAAGGAAGTGTTTCCGTCTAGTCATACTAGGATGACTAGAACGCAAACCTTCCCAAAATGGCCGCCCAGTCTTGTGCTAATGGCGCAGCCCTGTTGGGAATGAAAAAACTTGCTTCATATATGAAGACGGGGTTCAAGTACGTGCTACAAAATTAATACCAAATACAGAAACACAAAACAGTGGTTGAGACAAGTGGTTCACCGGCAGTATACTCTGCCTATCATGCGATCCTTAATGAACGTGAAAGGCTGAGTGCACTTTCCTATACTGTGTGCTTAGTTTTCGTTTCAATGTTGCTGGATTTACTGCCCTAGGGAAAACAGAAAAAGGGGAGAGATATAAAGAGAGATAAACCCATAAGAGGTGCTCAATTAATAAAAAAAGACCTCTGATGGTGATGGATGAGGGGATGGTGTGTTGGAAAAAGATATGCCATTAGACAAGTGGTCATTAATGTCTAGGAAGATAGTGTGATAATTGGTGTGTATAGCATGTAATAACACCGAGTTGATGATACCTAAACAATTACAGGTTGGGGGTATATGCTGCACATCCTGCGGTTTGTCAGTATTCAGATATGGTGTGTTTTAAAACACAGGATAATCTGCTAGATCTCTAATCTTCAGGTAGAGAATTCAGTATTAGAGTGGATATGTTAGGCAAACACTGAGATCCTAAAGTGTAAGTCATTGTGTGAATTGGCCCCACGGGATATTGTCGTTCAGGCCCCGACTGACTGCTGCCACTAAGAAAGTGGAATTCAATAACAACATGACCTGGGAACTACGAAACTTCACTAACTGTAACACCACAGGAGTCGTATACCTGATTACCTGTATCTGTAACCTCCACTATGCTGGGATGACGACCAGGAAAGTCAGCACCCGAATAGTGGAACACCGTAGTAATATAAGATGTCAGAGGGCCACTACAAAAATGACATCTCACTTCATAGAAACTAAGCACACACCGAACGACATGAAGTGGGTGGTCTTAGAACATATAAAGTATAGTGAAAACCAAGAAAAGAGACTCCATGAGAAAGAACAACGCTGGGTTTTCAAACTACGGGCAGACAGTCGGGGCCTGAACGACAATATCCCGTGGGGCCAATTCACACAATGACTTACACTTTAGGATCTCAGTGTTTGCCTAACATATCCACTCTAATACTGAATTCTCTACCTGAAGATTAGAGATCAAGCAGATTATCCTGTGTTTTAAAACACACCATATCTGAATACTGACAAACCGCAGGATGTGCGGCATATACCACCAACCTGTAATTGTTTAGGTATCATCAACTCAGTGTTATTACATGCTATACACACCAATTATCACACTATCTTCCTAGACATTAATGACCACTTGTCTAATGGCATATCTTTTTTCCAACACACCATCCCCTCATCCATCACCATCAGAGGTCTTTTTTATTAATTGAGCACCTCTTATGGGTTTATCTCTCTTTATATCTCTCCCCTTTTTCTGTTTTCCCTTGGGCAGTAAATCCAGCAACATTGAAACGAAAACTAAGCACACAGTATAGGAAAGTGCACTCAGCCTTTCACGTTCGTTAAGGATCGCATGATAGGCAGAGTATACTGCCGGTGAACCACTTGTCTCAACCACTGTTTTGTGTTTCTGTATTTGGTATTAATTTTGTAGCACGTACTTGAACCCCGTCTTCATATATGAAGCAAGTTTTTTCATTCCCAACAGGGCTGCGCCATTAGCACAAGACTGGGCGGCCATTTTGGGAAGGTTTGCGTTCTAGTCATCCTAGTATGACTAGACGGAAACACTTCCTTTTAACCCAGCTCCCTAGCGAGGGACGCCAATATGCGGTCTCGAGGGAGAATTACTAGGTCTACTGACCGAGAGGTTATCATACAAGTAAGTGGGTTTGCATACAGGTTGTATCCTGAAACCGAGCACGCTGCGGGGTTTGCTCTCAGCGCGTTTTGGTATTCTGCTGCATCTTTCATTTCCAACACGATCCTCGATCGGAAAACGGCAAATGACAATGTTTCTCCTCCGTTTTTTCTAGAGTTCCAGTTGGAACCCTCTCACCCCGATTGAGACCATGAGGCACATTGTTGCTTAAATTACAGTATGTTAATCATGTTTCACGTTACATGTCTGTCTATTTGTTTGTCATGTCCACGGTGTAGTTACCAGGTGCATTTTTAACCCCCTTTTTCCTTTAACACGCCTAAATTCCACCATAACTTTAGGCAAGCATGTTATTTCGCAGCTCTGCATGGTTAATCACATCTTGGCAGAATAAAAGCACGCATCGCAAGGAGCCCTTGGGTATTACGCCTCATTTCACCCACCCCCAAGAGGGGTAGGGTTACCTTAATCATTGTTCTTTCTTTATTCTTTTTACAGATACTACGGGACTATTATGTACCCATACTACGTGACAAATGTGTACCGTATGTATTACTAACAATTGTCTTATTTTGCAGCATTTAGTTGTTTTCACTTTAATCACTGTAGGTCACTTTGGAGTGGTACACACAGGGCGGGACCCTGTGCTGTCCTGAAGAAGAGCTGTGGGGAAGCTCGAAACATGTTGACGTCTACTAGGGACCCCTAACGCATTCGGATAGGCCCACTAGAGACTCACCCCGGTTTTAATAGACCAACTAGGAGCCCGAATAAAGTTTTTCTGCCCACTAGTTAGGTACTTTTTAACAAACTCCACTCCACCACACCACTGCACCACACATAGCTTCTCACGATTAGTGCTCCTACGTCTCATCGCAAGTCGTAGCACGCCTCAGCCCGTAGCGGGTTGAGATGGCCCCAATGATGAAGCATGTCACCATGGGGAAACCCTGGTGAGTGAGGGGACTCAAGAAAGGAAAGTTTTCCTTCCTTAAGATTTTTAAGCTCGCATTGAGTGAAAGTCTATATCCCAGCTAGGTCCCTATCCGGTCACACCGGATTTGTAGGTCTACTATTGCATTAGGAGGGTGGACCTAGCTTTGTCCCTCTTTCTCCCCCCCTTTCTTTTTGACTCATAAAAGGTAAAAGGACATAATTTCAGACTACACTATTTTGGTAATATGTCTGTATGTGTTCCTATTTAACATTAACATGGGGAAAAGTAGACATCTTACCCAGATGAATGTGTTGTATCTATGTCATCAATCGGATGGCTTGATGCTTTCACAGTTCTTGGAAAGTTAAGGTTAGACGACATATGCGTCTACTGGCAGACATGACATTGATTCTGCATAAATTGGGAAAGAAAGTGACTTCCATTGTTTAAGAGTGAGAAGATGGATACCAACATGGAGTTGAGCCTACATAAGATGGAGTCGGACCTTAAGAGCTTTACGTCACTATGATGTCATTTAACATGTCATCAGTGACATAATATGTGAGGTCAATTGCAGTGTGCGAGAAACTGGGTTGCTGATTGTAGTGGGTGAAACCCTACTCAAACAGAAACCACAATCCTTGTCAGGGTGAGGTCACAAGTAAACCCTAAATTAAGCTATGCTCAACACTCTGGTAGCTTGGCACAGAGCAGTCAGGTTTAACTGAGAGGCAATGTGTAAAGTATTTATGCAGCACTTCAAGCAGTCATAAAGTGAAACACAACACAAGAAAAATCCCACACCATTTTTGAAAAATAGAGTACATTTTTCTAAATAATTTAAGACCAAAATGACAAAAATCCAATCAGTAGATCCTGAGTTGTGCAATTCTAAATATCTAAGTGATAATAATAGTGCCAAAAAGCACAAAGTGCCAACTATGGATATCTGGTCGCGCTAGCCAGGGATGAAATCATAAGTTCAGGCCAACTGCAAAGGAGCACGGGCCGGCAAGAGGGACCCAGTTAGGCCCACTGAACAAGAGTACCCTAAATCCTGGTTGCAGAGAGTTGCGGCGTTCTGCGTCAAGGATGTGTCACACACCTGAGGCAATGCGTCGGTTCTGAGGGGCTGTGAGGCTGCGATGTGTGGTCCTGCGTCATCGAGGATCCCATAGATGAGGGCTTGTGATGTAAAGTCCGGCATCGAGGATGCATTGCGCAGCCGAGGTGATGTTTCGTTTCCGAGGAGATGCGAGGCTGCGATGCGAGGTCCTGCATCATCGTCAAGAATCCCGTCAACAAGAGGCTTACGATGCGCGGGCCCGCGTTGGGGATGCGTCATGCATGCCATACTAGTGCATGGCTCTGTATACATTTTTATAACATTTAGACATATTGATACGTGGATGTGTATTCTTTCCCACACCCGCACCTGTCACACACCTTTTTGGCTGCTGCATGCCGCTCTTTATTTTCCATGGACGTTTCGTTTCCCGGGCTATCATTGATATTCTGATGTCTGGACTATCATTGATATTCTAATGTACGGATGGGTTATCCTTCCCACTCTATTTCTCTGTGTTGCTACCACAGGCCTTCAGCGTATGCTGGCTTATCTGGCCATGCTTTCTCCTTGACTCCTTTGGAGCGACGCATATTGGCCAGATCCTATTGCAGGCATTTTCCGATGGTGAACCAGTGCAGGTCACTGTGCATTTCTTGGAAACTCTTGCAGGTGGATGCACACTCACAGTCCAAGTTAGATGTATAGTCACGCATACACCTATGCATGTGTTACGCCTTCACAGCCTGTGTCTCTAATGTAATTTTTATGCTCTATAGATTAATACTGTGAAACTGATTGACTCAGAACAACCATTACCTATACTTTTCCCTTATACTTTGGGGTCAGGGTACATTTCTTCTCCATTCATGGATCTAATATACTTCTGATACATTTTATTTCATGACTATGCATCTATCCTTTATTGTAGGACTCTACTTGCATTGTCCTGATGAAGACTCCATATTAAGTTGAATCTTTGGGGTTGAAACATCGACGTGTTGTTCTGTGGACTTTATAATATAAAGTGCCTGAGCACTGGGCTTCATCATTTTTTAATTTGTGCAACTATAAGTCAACTGTATATGTTCTTTGTTTCAAAGCGCACTCCTTGCTCACCGTATTTCTCACTAGTCACTACACTGCGCCGTCCACCAAGAGCACCTATGTCTTATGATTTGCAATGTTTTGTGAAGAATATGAATAACTGTGTTATATACGTTGCTTATATCCAAAATCTGCACAGGTTTGTGCAGAGCAGGATACATGAGCATCCATTAAATTGATGGTCAATTCCAAATCAATCTTATGACCACGTGTATCTCTTTTGCCTATGAAGCACAGGCTCAAGCTTCCCCCAAGGGAACCATTATTTTTGTTAACATATACTTACCCAAGATCCAAGGGACATGGGTTGCCCCTTTGTTTGTTTACTCAACTTTCTAAAAGTGGCATTTTCAAAAATTGTGATTTAAAATCCGACTTTACCATAAGACAGAGATTTTTCATTACAGTTCCAAAGACACCAAAAATGAATTGTTTACCTGTTTCCATTTGGAAGTACCAGCTTATTAAATGTAATAACTCCAATGTTGTCTTATGGGAGAGCCAGGCCTTGCAATAGTGAACAATTATTTAAGAGTTTTTCACTATAAGGACATGTAAAACTTAAAAGTACGCATCTAACTTTTTAAATACACTGCACCCTGCCCTCAGGGCTTTTTAGGGGTGTCGTATATGTATTAAAAAGGAAGGTTTGGGCCTGGCAAAAGGTTTATTTTGCCAGGTCGAAATAGCAGTGTAAAGCTGCACACACAGGCTGCAAGACAGATCTGAGACAGGCCCACTAGTAGCATTTAATTTGCAGGCCCTGGGTACATGCAGTACCACTTTACTAGGGACTTACATGTAAATTAAATGTGGCAATTGGGTGTGAGCCAATTCTACTATGTTTTTGGGAGAGAGCATGAGCAATTTAGCACTGGTTAACTGTGGTAAAGTGAGCAGAGTCCTAATGCCAGCAAAAATAGATCAGCAACAAGTAGGAGGGGTGAAGGCAAAAAGTTTGGGGGAACACCACCCTAAGGTGGAAAGGTCTATAACAGTGCACGATGGGGGCACAAAGGCTTTAAATTCAAGAGCTCCAATTCAATCAAAATGGCGTTTAGGAGTGCCGTCACTTTTGTCTTGAATACAAAATGTTAGTGTTCTAGTTATTTATTAGAACTCTGTGATGTCTCTGCAGTTGAATACTAGACCTATCATATATTTATCATATATTTAGTTTCTTTTGCATTCATTCACTTTCTTAACAGAATACAGTAATATTGTAATAAATAAATTGAGTTTGTACTAATAATAACCATGTATCACCTATGGTTATTATCTGAGATGTGTGTATATTGCTTATTCTTATCCGCAAGTCACAATAGGATTTATAAACATGTGTATTGTCTTTAACAGATGTTGTCTTTTCTCTGATATGTCCTAATGTGTTTGTGTCACATGTTCTTCCTTTTAGGTGTAAAATAATTTGTTATTGCCTCTTTTGGGGGCTATTGTATTGTATTATTGTGGATGCACTGTTCCTGGTATTAATTGTATTTTTATATTTACATGTTTTATAATGTTTTTGCCTATTTATTATAAGTACTGTGTCATGTGCTATGTTGTTTTTTATTATTAAGGGCCTGATTCTGATGCGGGTTGGAAAGCTCCCCGACCGAATCGGTTTGGAAATGGTTTCCGACCCACTCGGATCGGGAGAGTCCGACCGACGGAGTACGATGCATCCGGATGCTTCCAGATACGATTTGGTTGGACTCCCATTGACTTCAATGGGAGCATATGTTCCTAACCGCATCAGAATTGGGCCCTGGGTCGGGAAGACACGTTCCCGATCCGATTTGGAAGGAGCAAATGCCATTAGGAGGCCTTCCTAACCGCATCAGAATCAGGCCCTAGGTGGTAATGCTTTCCTAACCGCATCAGAATCAGGCCCTTAGTGTCTTTCATGTTTGGTGTTTTTACATGTTGTACATATTTATTGTATTGCAGCCCTGAGTAAGTCCATTGTTATCGACGAAACTCGTTGGCTGTCTTTACTGCATATGTGTGATGCTTTTTAAGGAAAGAAAATAAAGACAAGAATCACATTGATTGGGGTATTTTTTCCCCCTATCTTCTTTGGGTCATTTATGTGGTGCACCTCTAAGCTCTATATTGTTGTTTGAAACCTATGTTGGTATTTGCACCTTGGCAGCAGGTGCTTGTAGTGTGTGCACACACTTTTAATTGTTGTGTGAATTGTACTTTCGGAACACGGGTCAGGTGCGGTCTTCATGGTCCGCTGCCTTTGTCTTATTGTATACATGTTTAAAGGGCTACTTAAGTGGGTGGCACAATCAGTGCTGCAGACCCACTAACAGCATTTAATTTACAGACTCTGGGCACATGTAGAGCCACTTTACTCAGGAATGATAAGTAAATTAAATATGCCAATTGTGTATAAGCCAATGTTACCATGTTTAGAGGAGAAAGCAAAAGCACTTTAGCACTGGTAGAAGTGGTACAGTGAGCAGAGTCCGAAGGCCAGCGAAAACGAGGCCAGCAAAAATGGAGGAGTAAGGCAAAATGTTTGGGGGAAGACCACCCAAGGCTGACAGGTCTAACACACCATTAGCAAATTATTTCTAATGTGACTAAATATGCTATCACCTATTGTGATCCTCAAAACCTGTCATTCACTACAATGCACTTCAATGGGGTTCAGGTCCCTAAGTCCTGTTGGCTGCCACAACATGTTGTCCATGTTGTGGCCAGCCAAGCTACAGGGGTCCCTTAGGGACCCCTCCAAAAGCCCTTGGGATGTCAGAGTGTGACCCTGACCCCTTATATTTTTTTAGTTCATTTTCAGAATGCAGGGGGCATATTCCTGAGTACAGTAAAGTAATGACGGCTACAACATATTGTTCATGTTGCAGCTAGCCAATGAGGATTAAGTAGTCCCCTTTCAAGTGGCCAATCAGAACATACCTGGACACCAACAGTCCAAATATATGTAACTTTTAGTCCCTTCATGCCCATACCAAGCCTCTCTTTACCTATCTTTTGTAACACTCGAAAACGGTTTAACAGATTTACACCGAATCACAAAAAGCACACTTTCTAAGTAAAGTTCTAACTTTTTGCCAAATATGGGGTCATACCGTTCAGACATTTTTTTTGTGTTGGACAGCACAAATTCTATGGGAATTAAGAAGAAAAATAACACTTTTGTCCACCCTTTTTCTTGACTCCCTGCTTGATGGATCAGCAAAAAACGCTCTATGAAGGAGCTGAGGTGGATGAACGTTTTGTGTGGAAAATGTCATGCCCATTTGCCAAACAGCACCAAAGTTATTAGTGAAACAAAAAATGCTCTTCCCATGGAAACTCTGACCTAATTATAACAACACAGTGTAATATATTTACAGAATCAATATCCAAATCCAAAATCGAAGAGCATCACCCGAAATTGAAAACACGTACATGCGGGCAGCTTGCAAGAAGTTTTAATGGTGCACGAATGTGAAACAACACACCCTACACATTGCAGAAACTGCTTTGTTCATAGGTAACACATAGCTCTCCAATCCCTATGTCTTATGTGTAAACAAAACATGAAAATCGGAGAAGGACAAATTGGGAGACATTGGCTGCCATAATGTAGTGGTAAATATCACAATGTTTTTTTTTTATAATTCTTTTTATTAAACATTGGAACAGTTACATAGGTACCTCAAGTGTTTAAGATATGCAGATATACACATGTAGGGTTGTTAGTCAACAGTATTACATTTCAGCTTTGTAACATATTACGGTGAATCATGGACATCAGTTTCAGGCAGTTTGGGGGGGGTACAGATATTTCCACTATACACATTCCAAGCAGACCAGATGGAGACCCATTTCCGGGGACAGCCCCTTGCCAGGTAAACCGTTTTCTCTCTGAACATGCACCAATCCATGTCCTTTATCCAGGCCCCCACTACCGGGGCATGGTCAGCGCCCCAAAGTTGTGCGATATTGCGCTTGGCTATCATTAAGCCCAATGTTACCCATGTTTTCTGTGCTGCGGTAAGGTCTGAGGGCTCCCACACATTAAGGAGGCATCTCTTGGCCTCTAGGCGGATAGTCGTGTTCAGTGCGGCACCTGCGGTTTCGTGCACCTCCCGCCAGTATCGTTGTATTAGGTCACATTCCCACAGAATATGTAGGAATGTTCCCATCTGTCCGCACCTCCTCCTACATTCCCCAACCTCTGCCCTCCCCATTTTCACCAGGCAGGGGCCTGTTATGTACGCTCTGTGTAGAATTTTCAACTGGACTAGGCGTAACCTGGCTGATATGGCCACCTCTCGTGGGGACGCCACTGCCTCTGTCCAGTCTTCATCGTCTAGTATTATACCGTCGCGTTCCCATTTTTCTCTTGTGCGGTTGAGAGGGTCACTCATGTGGTTGATTAGTTTTTGTAAATGAGGGAGATAGTTTTAGTAGGTAAGTGCCCGTCCAGCAGTCTATCCTCCAGTGGGGAGGAGTCCGGGGGAGTGACACCCTTCGGTATGTGGGTCTGTAGGGCATGCCGCACCTGCATGTACCTGAAGTATTCCGTACTGGCTAATTCGTACTCCCTCTGCAGGGAACTAAAGGATTTAATTTCCCCTTTGGCCCAGAGGTCTCCCACTCTAGAGATCCCGATCAGGTCCCACCTGTCGAACCCTTTGGAAGTCCATAGATTGCCCAGCATCTCAGAGTCCCACAGGGGGGTGGCTAATGTAAGTTTGTTCTCCCATCCCATGCTATGGTTAGCTGTCTTCCACACCCGCACCGAGTGTCTGGTCGGTCCTGCCAGTAAGTGCCCTCCAGTCTTGGAGTATAGTGCCCTGTTATAGTTCCCCCCGGGGAGCGTCCAGCGGTCCATGGAGTATCCAGGGTCGTCAGCCCGCCTGTATCTACCGTGATTTATGGCAGCCAGGTGGGCAGCCCAGTAGTAGCGCTTGAGATCTGGCAGGCTGATTCCCCCATCGTGCCACGTGTGTGTAAGTTTGGCAAGGGTTATTCGGGCCTTTCCATTCCATAGCAGCTTTCTCTGCAGACTTTCTATTTCCCTGAAATAACTCGACGGGACTGGGTCTAAGGTATTTTGCAATATATACAGAAATCTGGGCAATGCCATCATTTTAAATAATGCTGCCCGACCTAGCATCGAGAGCGGGAGTGCTGTCCAGCCCACTATGTCTCGCTTCAGTCGCTGAAGGGGGGGGAGGAGATTCTGATTGAATCTACGTTTTGGATCCGTAGTGACATATACCCCTAAATATGTGAAACCCGTTGTGGTGATCTGGATCGGGCATCTCCTCGTGAGAATTGGTCGAGGCCCGTGCAGCACGTAAAGCAGGGATTTCTGCCAGTTGATCGCGTAGCCGGAGTAACGGCCAAATGTAGCGAATATATCCAGTACTCTATGGAGGGACGCTCTCGGGGAGGCCAAAAACAAGAGAATATCGTCTGCATACAGTGAGATGCGGTCCTCCCATGTCTCCACCCATTTCAGTCCCCGCAACACTGGATCTTTGCGGATCCAAGAGGCTAGCGGCTCCAACGCCAGCGCGAATAGCAAAGGCGAGAGCGGGTAGCCCTGCCGTGTCCCTCTGTTCAGCTGAAAGACCTCTGACTTCTTGTTATTCACCACCACCTGGGCTAGCGGGGCCGAATATAGAAGCTGTACCCATTTTGTGAATTGCGGTCCGAAGCCTAGCTTGGCGAGAACCGCGAATAAGTACGGCCATTCGAGTGTATCGAATGCCATGGTGGCATCCAAGGACACGATTACCGCCTCCTCCTGTATCGTTCCCGCCCTTCCCAGCACACCATGGACCCTTCGCAGGTTCATTGCAGTGTTGCGGTGTGGCATAAAGCCCGATTGGTCCGGGTGGACCAGTCCGCTAATGACCTTGGTCAAACGGGTGGCCAGTAGCTTCGCCAGAATCTTAGGCTCCGCATTCAACAGAGAGATTGGCCTGTAAGAGGCGCAGTCTGTTCTAGGCTTCCCCTCCTTGTAGATTGTGACCAGCGTTGCTATCCTCTGATCCCGGGGAGTACTCCCTGTTCCCTGCAATCTTCCCACATCGCACGAATATACGGGGCTAGTTTATCCGGTCGGAGTTTGTACAGCTCAATTGGTAAGCCATTCGGCCCCGAGGCCTTCCCTGATCGTAGACTTCTAATGACCTGGGCCACTTCGTCATTTGTGAGGTCACTGTCCAGAAACCTAACATCATCTTCGGAGAGTGAGGGGAGTGTAATGTCCTCCAGCAGTTGGCGGGAGTCTGTTGCTGTGTAGGTTGTGTGGGAACTATATATCTTACAGTAGTGAGATGCGAACTCGTTGGCAATCTCCTGTGGGTCCCTAATCGTGTGGCCTGCCTCATTAATCAATTCTGGGACCAGTCTGCTCGCGAGTTCCCTCCTATCTAGCCATGCTATTAGTTTCCCTGCCTTATCTCCTAGATCATATATTCTGCCTTGCTTCTCCCTTCCCAGCTCTTTTGCCCTATCCGTCACTATTGCCCTATAGTCGTCCCGCTTGAGTTGCAGGAGGTGTGTTTTGTCCGGTGTATTATCTTCCCCTAGTTCCTCCTCCAGCCGGAGAATTTCGTTCTCTGCCTCCACTATAGCTTGTGACTTTTCTTTCCGTACCCCGGCAATCTGGGAGAGGGCCTGTCCCCTTATCACTGTTTTGAATGCCTCCCACAGTACCTGAGGGGAGTGAACCGATCCCTCATTCTCCTGAAAGTATAATTCCACTCCCCTATGTAGTTCTTTCCTGACCAGAGGGTTACGGAGCCACCAGGAGTTAATGGGTGCTATCCTACCTACTCTGTGCTGCCCAACCACTGCTTGAGCCCAAACTGGGGAGTGATCTGATATGCCCCGTGCCCCATGACGTATTTCGTGAATATGGGATACCTGTGATGCCGGAACCAATATATAGTCGATTCTCGACAAGCTGTGGTGTGCTCCCGAGTGGTATGTGTGTTGGATGCTATCAGGGTGATGGGTCCGCCACGCGTCTACCAGTCCCATTGTCTCCAAAAAATCCGGGAGCCATCGGTGTGAGGAGCCCAGCGCTCTAGGGGGATGTCGATCTAACGTTCCAGAGCCCACTGAGTTAAAGTCCCCTCCCACCAGTAACAGGCCATCGGGGACCGACAGTAGCAGTGCGCTAAGGTCCCGAAATGCAAGGCTCTGGAGCCCTGGTGGAACGTATACCGATATTAAGGTTAGCAGCTGTCCCTCCCACTGTCCCGTGATCCCGGCGTATCTACCCCCTGTATCTGTCCAATGTGAGTTAACAGTCATGGGGAATGAGTTTTTGAGTAGAATCCCCGTCCCCCTCGAGCCTGAGGTGAATCCAGAGTGTGCCACTAGTTTGTACCCCCATCTGTTGAGGGCTCTGCAGGTATTGCCTATAAGATGTGTTTCTTGAAGCAGAACAACGTCAGGGGCATGTCTCCTAATATTCTGTAGTACCACGCATCGTTTGATTTTATCCCCCAAGCCATTCACGTTCCAACTCATCACCTTTATGCTTTTTTCCCACGCAGTCATCATCACATCCTACGTGTTAGCTAGCCCTACATGCACACGAATGATGGTACCTGGAAGAGTCATGCTTACGAACTTAGAAACTGAAACCCCCACCCAACTCCCCCCCACCCTGCTTCCCTGCACTCTGGGCTTTGAACTGCCCATTCTCCTTTTAATGCAGAGTGCCTGTCGCCCCAGAACTTAACTAATGAAAGAAAATTAGGGGGTAATGTGCCCCGACTCGCCCCCACCCACTAATATACCCATTGAAAGTTGCCGAGAGTGATGAACAATACTTTATGCTGTGTGTAAGATCGGGTCCGTAAAAGTCAATCGCCGGGGTGGCGCTCTACCTGGTGCCCATCCCGGCACATGTCGGACCGTGCAGTCACCTGTGGCCTTCTTCTGACCCTGTCTGCATATGTGTCATCAGGTGTGTGCTCAAGAGTTCAGCGCCCCAGCTCTGTGTGTTTCGGCTCCTCTCTCCAGCTGTCCAACCACTCTGCCGCCGATTCAGGTGAATCGAAAAATCGGGATCTTCCCCCGGCCTCCACCCTGAGCCGGGCCGGGAATAGCATTGAGTACTTCAGGCCTTTATCCCTGAGACGTTTCTTTACCGCCAGGAAAGTTCTCCGTTGTCTTTGCACCGCCTGGGTGAAGTCCGGGAAAAATGTTATCACTGAGTTTTCAAACTTTAGTGGGGGGGCCACTCTAGATGTTTGCAGGATAGCGTCCCTGTCTCTGTAGTTGAGCAGTCTGGCCAAGATCGGGCGCGGAGGTGCCCCCGGTTTCGGTCTCCCCCCTGGGACTCTATGGGCTCTTTCAACTACAAACATGTTGGATAGGCCCCTAGGTTGCAAATGGACGGTAATGAGGTTTTCTACGAATAGATCTGTGGCTTGCCCTTCGGCCCATTCCGGAACCCCCAAAATGCGCACATTGTTGCGTCTAGTGCGCCCTTCATAGTCATCGAGCTTATCTTCTGCAAACTTCCGAAAGGCCTTCAGCTCTTGAATTTCGCTTTGCAGTTCCGAGGTATCACTCACCAGGCTGGTCGTAGTTATTTCAAGTTGCTTGACCTTTTCTCTGTTGGTGGTCAGGTCTGCTCGGATCAGCGTCACCTCCGAGGAAATAGCGTCCATGCGCTGCTCCATCGATGTTCTGACTCCGGTGATGGCCTCCATGACATCTTTCAGCGTTAGTTCCGGTTTTTCACCCTCGGCGGCTGCCGTTGACTTAGGCAGCTGCTGATCAACCGCCGCCCTCAAGCAGGTGTATCGGTCAAGTTTGTTTTGCTGGGTCGCTTTGGATCCTTTATTGGAGGCCATGGTGGCGCGGCCCCACGTTGCTGCCCTACCAGGGTCACAGCCGTGAGCAGGCCTCCTCTGCTTATCTTCAATGGACCAGTGTCCACAATCCCAGACCCCTGCTCGAAGGCCAGACGCCACTTCTGATGCCTTTACTCCGTCCCGTGCGCCCCCTCAGCAGCAGTGCGACTCCAAGGTTATCTTCGAGCTTCCACGTCCTGCGTGAGCCCTCTCACCGTGTCTGAGCGGGCGCGCTGTTTGCGGGATCGGGCCCGTCACTCCCAAAACGGGTGCCTGTGTCAGGAAGGAGAGGAGAGGAACCAGGAGATGCCATCACTCTCCCACCTCGTCCACCACTGTTGTTATTACGGGCCTGCCAGCGAATGCCACTGTGTCACGCAATCTTTCTAGGCCACCGTCCCCCGGCCTCCTCCGGTTATCTACCGCCCATGCGCCTGTGCAGACCGCATGGGCACTCCCGGCTCGGCATGGATCTCTGACCCCCTGCGGTGCTCAGGCGGCCCTCCTTACCACTGTCTTCCCGCTTCTGGGCCGCTGGTCCCCGGAGCCCCCACCTTCACGTTGGCCGGCTCTCCCATGCAGCTGTGCACCGGCGCAGTGCCGAAGTCGTGCCTCGTTGTTGCGATCTGCCGATTCTCGGCTCCGGGCAGCGATCGGCGGCCTCCGCTCTCGTCGCGTGCTTCTCCGGCCCAGCGTCCACTCTAGCACCCGGCTTTACACGCCGGAACAGGCCGCAACTTCACCCCAGCCTAACTTCGGCTGACTCGGTCCCCCAGGCTACAGGCTGGGCTCGATCGATCGAGCGGACCTTCCGACGGCTATTTCTCGCCTCGGACCACGGATTGGTGTCACGGATTAATACGTGGGGAGCGGGTGAGAACGGAGCAACCCTAGCTAGCGGCCATATTGCTACGCCGCGTAGCCACGCCCCCCAAAATATCACAATGTTAATGTAATTTAGTAATATAATGTACTGGTGGCTCTACGCTTTTCTTGGGCGGTTTGAACATCAATAACTGCTGGCTTCCAGCTTGGCCCTGCCGGAATGATATCTTGGGCGCATCTCCGCATAAGCAGGTCACTTGGGGCACATTCAGTTAAGCTATGTGGTGTTTGACTTTTTTATGCCCTTTGAAACTGGTGCAGGCAGCACTCTGCATCCTCACCCCTTCCAACTCCAATCCTGAGGGCACGATTGAGTGTCCACATAGTAATATAATGTAATGTACTAGTCATTATACATATTTCATTTCCATAAAAAAGAACATATATTCAAAATAACATCCACCATAAATTAATATATATGAGAACATGATGTGGGGGCGTGGCCAAGAAGGCGGCGAGTGCGGACGCGCTTTGTTGAGCTCCGTGCATGGCCAGCCAAATTATCCTGTATTGCATCGATCGATATGAGCCACTTATCCGGGGCTTAATGTGTAGTGGAAGTCCCCTGCACGTATAATGACCCCCAATTGCGGAGCGGAGAAGGACCAAGAGTGGCGCTCGAGGCGCAGCGCCATGCCTGCCGGCGACCGCGGACCTCGGCTGCCACTGCGCCACCCGCGCCTTCGGAAGGAGGGGGAGGTAGAGAGGAACATAGGCATAGGCAGCGAGAGCAGCGGCGTTCCCCCCCCGCCCCCGGAGCTGAATACGACTGTCGGAGGTGAGCGCAGAATCGAACACGAATATCGGAGGGGAGCGCTTTGTGTGCCCGGACCCGCCGTTGCTGCGATCCCTGCGGCCGGCGCCCGATCCAACCCGTGGGTGGCTGGGCCTGCACGGCACCTTGGCCTCCCCCCCCTCTCCGGCCTAGAAGATCAAACAGCCGGCGACCCTGAGTGCATCGGCCATACACTGTGACTCTCCCCCTTCTTAGATGGGACCGGGGCCTGGCCGCACCCATGAAACTGCGCAGTGGGCACTGGGCGGCCTGCAGCGAGAAAATAAAGAAGGCGCATTACCGAAGGGTCTGACCGCTCCCGCAGTGAGGCCTTGCTGATAACGAAGCGGTGTTCCCCCCATGCCTGGAGCACCATCTTTAGTGGAGGCCCAGCGATCCGCGCTGCGCCCTGGGGGCCATTAGTGAGGAAGAAGCATTGAATCTAGCGCAAGCACTTGTAATATGCAAAAGGGATACCACGAGGCCCCCTGGGCTGCCGCTGATGCCATAGATAATACAGGTGCCACCACTGGGGCGCTCGAAGACAGTGGACGTGGCACCTTTGTGAGGGAGCAAGAAGCTTGGGACCTGGGATACGCTGGGAACCTTCCCAGACACACCTGCTGAGGACACATCCTGGGCGGCCTGGCATCCCCCACAATGTGAGTGCACACAAAAACTTGGAATACAGAGTGGCCCACTGTGCAGGGCGTGAACTGCATTTGCCTCCCATATGTCCTGAGACGCCGCACATGCTTTCTCCCCACACCCTCTGGGGTCACTAGAACATAGGGATTGTATCACTTGGCATAATACGACTAACGGAGTGAGGGTGACACAGCGCGACGCCCTGCGAGGTGTGGGTGGACGAATACTCAACGGTTCATAAAGGCCCGCCACGTGGGGAAAGGCCTGTGCCTCCATTGCTAGAGGGCCCAACCAGCACCCATACACACAATAGGTAAGCCACGATCAGACAAATCGCAGCCCCAGCAGGCTGAAACAATGACGTTTGCAACGGATGGTGGAAAGCCTGCACAACAAGGTGCTCCCAATGCAACTGCCTCATCAGATCACTCGCACCGGTTCGATGAACTGCTGGCAGCAATACTGGACATTAAGATCACGTTAGGGCCCAAAATAGATACACTATGCGTTGATATGGGTTTCTTGAAAGAGGATCATAGGAAACTCAAGGCCAGAGTGGAGGAGTCGGAATCTGCACTGGCGGCCCTACACCCCACTGTGACTACGGCTACAGACCAACTTAAATCCCTGCAGCAAGAGGTGGAATACTTGGTGAGTCGGGTGGAGGACCAGGAAGGTCGCTCCCACAGGAATTGTATTTGCATTGTGGGGTTGCCAGAACGAATAGAGGGACCAGCCATGGCCCTGTATCTGGAAACCTGGATCTCCAATGAAATCCTACAGGGTAAGGTCTCGAAATTCTTCTCAATAGAAAGGGCACATAGGGTTCCGGGTGGGCCTCCACGTCCAGGTAACCTGCTGCTACCAGTGGTGGCAAGGCTGTTTAAGTGCTGAGACAGAGACCATATCCTCCAAGTGACTAGGTCCAAGGGCCCCTGGCAGGTGGAGAACGCAACAGTACATATTTACCCTGATTACACTCTGACTGTCCAACACCGTAGGTCCTCCTATACGGAGGTTAAGCGATGCCTAAGGGAGCACCAGATACAATATGCGCTTCAATACCCAGCCAAACTGTGCATTCACCACAAAGAATCCAATATATATTGCTCTACTCCAGAAGAAGCCTGGTCTTGGATAGACCAAAATGGACTTGCACATCCTCCCTCCACTTCGCCAGCAGTATCACAACCACCCTGGAAACTAGTAGGCACACGTAGAGGGCGTGGGAGTAACAAGATACAACGGCCCACCAAGAAGCAAGTGGCAGTGGAGCGGGCACAGGCTATAAAGACTGCGAACACCTTAACAATACCACAGCGCCTACCAGATCTGACTCAGATTCGGACGATGGGCAGGACCGCCAGTTATCCCTAACAGACTCACAACGCGCAGAGCTGTGAGGAGAAGGCCCGGAGATGATCCCACAGCTGGAAAACGAACTTGGGTGAGGCCCTGAAGCATGCAGAGTCCTGGGGCAGAGACCCCATGACCAACCACCAGTCGGCAAGAGAACTTGGGGGACACCCTGAATATCCTTTTTCTGAGTATCTGCAGCTTGTGGTCAGATGACTAGACACTAATGTGGGAGTCACCTCAATTGTTAATATTTCCTCTTCTTCGAATACAGGGAACTGAGTTATGAGACATCATAGTGTTGGTTAATAAATGGCAGCCAAAGTCAGGTTGGGACACATTACAGCTGCGCCCCCAAACAACGTTAAGTAGCTGAGATAGCAATTGTTCTACAACAAGTTTGATGGCATTTCAGTGCATGTGGCCAATTGCCCGTTGGCAAGCCGGCCTTGGGTGGGGAGTTAGGGGAATGTTATTATTGTTTAATGCGATCTCTATTTCCTACTATGCAGGGCAGGTGATGCAACTGAGCACTGTAGTATACGGCGGGCGGTTGTGGGGCGGAGGGGTGGGCCGGGCGGCGATGTGGGGTGGTGTCACGTCGAGGGATCCTTTCATTCTTCCGTTTTTAGGGATTGAATGGCTAACAACGATTACACGCTTTTAACCTGGAACGTGCGTGGGCTGGCAGGATGTGTTAAAAGACATAAAATATACCAATATTTGCGTGCCCACAAGGTCTCAATTGCATTAATACAGGAGACGCACCTTACCACACAAACATTAGCCTCACTGCGCAAGTGTTGGAGGGGCACGGTCATAGGCACCACATACTCCGGATATGCTAGAGGCGCCCTTACATGGGTGGCACCAGGCACACCTCTAAAAGTGGTTCACACCCGAATCGACCCTCAGGGCGTCTACGTGGCACTGGTGGGCCTGCTGGATGGATCTCCATTGGCACTAACCTCCCTGTACGCCCCAAACACTGGGCAAGCTCAGTTCTTACAGTCACTCACGCCATCCCTGCTATCTGACCCTACAGCACCAGCACTATGGGGAGGGGACTATAACTGTACATATGATCTTGACCTGGACCGCTCACGCCCGCCGCTCCTGAGAGCACAATCCATTCAGATTTCAAGACACCTGAGAGACTGGGTAGAACACAGGCAGCTAAAAGACGCGTGGCGCAGTCAGCACCCTGAAATGCACACATACTCCCATTACTCCTCATTACATGATCTGCACACGTGGATTGACGCAATATATTGCTCCATGGAAGCCCTGGTTAGGGTAACGCACACGGAATATTTAGCACGGGTGCTTTCTGATCACAACCCACTGCAGCTGCACCTCTCGTGGGGCGCTCGCAGAGCTAGGATCCCGACCTGGCGTCTTTCAGTCGCTGCCCTTAGGGACACTACATTCCGCTCTGCCATATCACAGATGATCACCACATACTTTCAGGAGAATACAGACACCGCCTCTAATAGGGGCGTAGAGTGCGATGCGTTTAAAACAGTCACTCAGTGACATGCTATCAAAACGACATATGGCTCACGCATGGCACTGACGGCAGATTTACAAAGACACGAGGCGGAAATCAAAAGATGTGAAAGCCTGGCGCCCACAGACCCCCAGGTGACTCCTCTGCTGGCCAAGGCGTGGCTAGCAAAGAAGGATACTTTATACAGTCTATGTGCACTGGACTACAAACACTATCTAGCCCGACAACACACAGAGGGTGATAAAGCAGTCAAAGTGTTGGCTTGGCTCTTGAAAACTGATGCTTCCCAACCTCCAATCAAGGCGATATACAATAACGAGGGTGTGCTAGTAAACACACAGGCAGCAATTAATGACTCATTTTACAAATACTGTACAACTTTGTACAGGGCACCTGTCACTGATAACCTCCCCCACGTTCAACGCTTTTTAGAACCAGTGCAACTTCCGCAGGCCACACAACCCCAGCATGACTCGCTTGAGGAACCTATCACAGAAGACGAAATATTAGACGCAATTATGCAGTTAGCGGCAAATAAGTCTCCGGGCACCGATGGCTAGCCTTCGGAGTTTTACTCTACTTATTCTGAACAACTTGTGCCCCAGTTATCGAGCGTATATAGGGACGTTTATAAAAGAGGAGAACTCCCAGCATCCTTGCGAAAAGCACTGTCAGTGGTGCAACCTAAACCGGGTAGGGACCCACTGCAGATGGCATCATATCGGCCCCTGTCGTTATTAAATGCTGACTATAAAATATTGGGGAAAGTGCTGGCCAATAGGCTAATAGAAACAGCATCCCTTCTGATAAACGAGGATCAAAACAGCTTTATTCCGGAAAGGAGTACTGGATTGAACTTGCGCCATCTGTTCAGGCTACTGGACTGGGCCCGTGCAGAAACTGACACCCCCTAGTTAGCAGCCTTGGATATTGAAAAGGCGTTTGACACATTAGGGTGGCAGTATCTGCTGGAAGTGCTGGGCAAATTTGGCATTGGGCCTAAATACTTGCGCTGGTTGTGTATACTATACACTAACCCGCAGGCGAGAGTAAGAACAGGACGAGACATCTCTCCACAATTTGTTATAGAGCGGGGCACCAGGCAGGGCTGCCCCCTATCGCCTATCCTATTTGCATTCGCTATGGAACCCTTAGCATGCAGATAGGCAGTGGCATATAATTTCACTATAGGCAGACGATGCACTGGTCTACCTCCGGGGGGATGGCATGGTGCTGCGGGGCCTGATGGCGCTCCTGGATTCCCATTCTCAGGCCTCGGGTCTTCGGGTTAACTGGCCTAAGTCAGTAGATTTTCCCATGAAAGTGGTCCCACTAGATCAAAGACAGGCCATGCCTTGAACCCTGCTGGAATGGGCGTTGGACACCTTCATGTATCTGGGCGTCAAGATTTATCATTCCAGTGCAGATGTCATAGATGGGATCCTGGGTAAGGCAGTATCCAGGGCGCGCGCGGAGCTGCCGTTCTGGCGTGGTCTCCCCTTGTCCCCTATGGGCAGAGTGGCCATTGCTAAAATGCTTCTTCTCCCGAGGATTCTCTACTTTTTTACAGCACTCCCACATAGGCTGCCTCAGAATGTATTTGAAGATCTGGAAGTACTACTAGCTGCGCTGATATGGGGAGGCTCAAGGTCCAGAGTGGCACTCCGTAAACTGTACCTGCAACTCACAGACGGGGGATTGGGGACACCAAATTATGAGCACTACTATGCTGCTGCACAGCTCCAGTGGCCAATGAGATGGCTAGCGGGTGCTCAGGTGACAGAGATGTCCAGCTGGACAATGTCCTTAAGACGTACAGCCATAATAGAATGGCTATCGGGCTCCACCACTCTGACACAAAAGAAGCAGGGTAACCTGCTAATGACGGCAGCCAGACGTAGCTGGCTACGTTACGTGATGCCTAAGAGCCAGGCAACACCATATGCACATATGCTACCACTTGAGATTTTACTGGGTTCATTTGCTTGCCACGACTGTCCGGAATTAGAGTCCTGGGCGGCGGTGGGATTGGATGTCTGGGATGACTTATTTGTGAATGCACAGCTACAGCGCCTAGAAGGGTTGATAGAGGACTTTGGTATCACACAGGGTACCTTCATGCTTTATGCGTTACTAGCGTGGCAATTCCTCCAAACATGGGGAAACGTCGAGAAAGAACCAGACACATCGCAGGTGCTGCAGACCTTGCTTACACATGGGAAGGGCAGACATGCGGTGACAGCGATATATAGCTCCCTTAGGCCTGGTCCTAGTCCCCTACTGGCAAAGCTTCGTGCATATTGGGATTCCGAGTTGTCAGCTACCATGAGTGATAAGCAGTGGGCGCAGTGTATAGGGTACCCCAAAATTATATCCACATACGCTAGACTGAAATATACACAGTTTAATTATTTACATCATACCTATTTAACGCCACACAGACTGGCCCGTATGTACCCCACATCTGTCGACATATGCCCCGCTGCTTAGGATCAGACGCAAAGTTCCTCCACATGGTCTGGGCATGGCCTCGCCTTAGTGCCTACTGGAACGAGAGAGCGGCGACACTAGGGGAAGCAACCGAAACTACAATACCTGTGCAAGGCTTACACTTTTAACTTGGCATCACCAAGCGCACTGCAGCGCGGAAAAACCGTAATAAATTCCTTGACCTAGCTTTGGCGTTAGCAAAGCGGAGAATAGCGATGTCCTGGAAATCGAGTGCAGCTCCTAACAGACGCGTTTGGCTGTTGGATTTCCGCAAGGCGTTGGTGGCTGAGCACACGACGCAAACACTGAAGGCACCCCGTGACCCCCCACCTACTAACCCCATGCAATGGCAGGAATACTTATCGTTTGTGGAAGGCAAATTGAATACACCTAGTCCCTCACAGGGATGATATGGTTTCCTGTTCTGGGCATTAGTAATAACATACTAATATATAGATGCGTGCAAGTTGGGCTCCTCCTCGGGCATGTCATAGCCGACTGGGCAAGACATCCAGCTTTCGTGGGCTCGCGGTGATGCGGTGCACACAGCGTCCCCCCCCTTCTCCTCCTCGCTGTTCCCGCTGTCCTTAAAAAGTACACACATAAGCAGTCACCCTAGCTCATATATGACCCGAATTATCAATCAATCAATCAATCAATCAGTCAGGGAATTGTAAGCGCGCTACTCACCCGTGAGGGTCTCAAGGCGCTTGTGGGTTAGTTGAGTTAGTTCATTGCGAATTGGTTGGTGTGAAAATATAGAGACAAAGAAAGTCTGTTGCTTTATTTGACGATTACAAAATGGATAACATACATAGACATATACAAACTGTTAGATACGGTTTTCTTTTATTTTTTGTCACCGGCATGCAATGCAGCCTGGTTCCCCACCAAGTGTCAAGTGTGTAAATGTCACTGTACTGTTCTGTATAATAAAGCTGGCAGATTGTATTATGCATAACCTGTGAAAAACCAATAAAGATGAATTTAAATAAATAATGAGAACATGATGTATGAATCAATCCATGTATACACAAATTACACAGTCACATCCATGTCTTCAACAACAGCGGTACATATATCATCTAGTGTCCTCGGGGTCTGTATGTATATAGAAGTTTCCCAAACAGACTCTGACTAGAGATTAAGGCAGATTTCATAGCCCCATTACTCTATAGGAACTAGAGTGATCAGATTCGGGAAGTAGTTGCTGCTGTCTGCCATAGCTGGGCGCCATATTGCATGTCCCATCAAAGCTGTTGATCGTGCACAGACAAAGGTTGAATCTTTCAAAGTAAAGGTATTGCCTTGATAGTATATATTGCATTTTGAAGTCAGCAAGCATCAAAATCAGTATTTCAAAGTAAGAGTAAGTGGGCAACAGCTGACATGGTATCCTGCTGATAGTGTATAGAAAAATGACAGTTGTCATCATGCAGCCCAAGCGGACTGTAAACAGGCAGTCAACATGTATAATAGAGTATAACGAAATACTGATTCCTGTCAAGAGACTGAGGTACCTATAATGGTACAAAATTCATATCAAGTAGAAAAACACAAAGCATTCACTAATGTAGTATGCATGGATCTTGGGGAATAAATATATTTACCACAATTATTCCACTAGCGTTCTGATTGGTAGGACCTTCATTTTCAATGTTTGGTTCTTAACATCGTAGTGCCACTGTTAGATATCTGTTATGATTTGTATATATTTTTTGCATCTTGATACTTAGTGATACAGAAATCAAAGCAAAGTCATTAGGCCCCATGATGGTCTTTCAAGTTTTCCTTTAGTTGTTAAATTACTTTGTTGTTAAATTCTCAAGTTTTCTGTGAAGCAACTATTACCATCACATTGTAAACGAATTCTTGTTCTAATCTCAGCCAATGCCTGTTTACCCTTGCCACGTTCCAAGACATTATATTGCAAATCCCTTCAGAAGGGTCCATTTGGCTTCTGCACCGGTATCTCTGATGTAATCGCTGCTGCTGCTACCTCTTTACAGTCTAGGTTAATGTTCACTGATTTTCGTCTCTCAGTTATTGTGTGTTGAATGTTCTTCCTTGACTTATTTTGGAGAAAATTAATTTGTGGGAAGGGGTTTAGAGCACTGCTT
This sequence comes from Calotriton arnoldi, assembly GCA_963921515.1. Taxonomy (NCBI): domain Eukaryota; kingdom Metazoa; phylum Chordata; class Amphibia; order Caudata; family Salamandridae; genus Calotriton; species Calotriton arnoldi. The sequence continues at coordinate 343,972 of CAWUFW010001850.1, read as the reverse complement.
TTCGGTTGTTTTATACTCACAGATCATTTTTGGTTTATTTCCTCATTTCTCTTTTATGGGTGTACTCGAGGCTATGTTTATTCCGTGTGCATAGTATATAGTAGACGGGGAGTCCTCTTTATTTCAGAGGCATGCTGGATCTAACAGGTGCGTTACCAATGCACTAGGAATGCAATGATTTTGTAGGGTTAGTTTTGTGAAGTACACGATGTGTACTGTGTACCAAACACCCTCCAGTCGACAAGTATTTATAAGGTCAAACACAACAAAGTTGAAAGTCATGTGAAAAGTCTAGTAAATGTTTATGCAACAGTCTTACTCGCCACTACATAGAGGCATACATTATGTAATTTTGAAGGGCATTCCGAGTCTGTTACCTTAAGATTAATCCCACATCATTTCTGACTCCAGTCAGGACTAGTGCTGGTAGTGCTTAATTTGAGCCGGTGGTTTCTGGTGCTCAGCACCTGCACTTAATCATCAACACTGGCACTTTTCATGAGCACCAGTTAAGAACACATTAATTTACGGGGAGATTACGTGATTTGCCCAGAGTCACAGGATGTTGAACCCACACAGAGACTTGAACCTGGTTCACCTGTGTGGAAGTCTGCTGCTCTGGCCATTACGCCACATCCTCTCCCCACTTTCATGGTTAGAAGTTGGTTCTGTTTTAGGCGGCACTAACAAGAGAAAGGGGCTGGTGCAAGCTGCCTCCTAACTAGAGGCCCAGCAGTTATTCTTTTACAAATTAACCATTGAGTGCTGAGTCTTTCTACCAAGCAGATCAACCTCCTCTCTGTAGAACGAAGACAGTGTTTAAAAGCAGCCAGGCCTAGTCGAAGGTACTTCACAACAGATGAAGCATCGTTCATAATAGTCTCAAAATGACACATTTTATAAGACAATTCAGCAACAGCCATTTTCGAATAATTTTAAAGCAGTGACATGAATTTCACAACATGGTAGTTCACGAGGTTTGCTCTAGAAAGTGCCTATGAAAAAGGAATGTCTCGGCAGTGTTATGCTCCATATAGGTACCCCAATATCGGCTCAGGTAGTCACCTAACCTTTCACCTATATTCTCCCCTACCATTACATTGCATAACGGTTCTTAGTACTGTCCTTTTACCTAGTTACAGTAATGCCTAAAGATGACATGGGGATTTTCTCTGAAAAGCTTAAGCCTCATTCATTATGCATGAGGATTCTTGGAATCATAGCAGGACAGCAGGCCTACCATCTCCTGCATAATAACTATGTACAAGGGTCATTCCTTCCGTCAACCTAGTCCGACATGGCACAGCAAGGTATATCCCCAGGGGGTACCACTTTGGGTATATAAACACCATATCTTGCTGAGGTAGTCTGAGGAGAAAAGGACTTCCAGGCTGACACACTGACGCAAGACGCTGAGGCTCCTGCATGCAGACACTCAAGCTCGCAGTGGTCTGACATCCCTCGCGGGGTGTCCATCTCGAGACCAAGACGGGGTCCCACAGTCTCTCACTTCAGGTTATGCAGTTGACTTTATCCTAGAGGGATTCTTGGCTGTACACCCACATACATGCTAGGTACACTTAGGTACATCTAGTTAGGGTCAAATCGTGGGAGTACGCATTTACTACTGTCATGAATTTTATATACTTGCCTGTATTCATTGTTTTAGCACGAAGGTAGAAATCTAACATCCTTTTACTCTGTTAGTGCTTATAATCATTTATATCTGTTACTGTCTAGTGGTTGTTTCAGCACACCTATTTTACACTAGAATGACGCTGGTTCAATAAATGCTTATTGAAAGACATCCCCACCATTTGTTCTGTGTAACTCTCTGAGACAAAGTGAGCACGAGTAACTGAGCGAAAAGTATCTCACTGTTTCCATGATGCTTGATGGGACAGGGTTGTCATGTTCGATAGTTGCCAAGAACTATTCTCTCCTTGGTAAGAGGGGTTTCTAGTGGCAATGTGAGCTAGCTGGTATACAGGCTAACATACCCAGTAGTGGTGTCTAGAACCAGTCCGAACACCAATCTTAAAGTGTATGTTGTCTAAACACGCAGATCTTATATAGGTTTATAGGAACTAAACGACAGCAGGCTTAGACGAAGACATGTAGATCATAAGGGTCAATATCAGCCTCTCCTCATTTGACCCTCCTGTGGATCAGAGTCCACATATGATGGCAACCATAATAAATGTCCATCGTTGACTGTTTCACGTTCTTCATCAAAGAGAAGTTATCCTCTGACAGCTATACTGTGTAGAACTGAACACACAATAATTCTTGCAGAGCTATTTAGGATTATACAGTTGTCTCCCACCGGATTTATTGGGGTAACGAAATCATGACTTCAAGATACCAAATGCTCATTCAATGATAGATGATAATCTTTTATGTGACAAATTGTATTTCACTTCTGCTGAAGTCTTGAGATTAAGAATGTGAGTCATTAGCTATGGTCAAAGGGCATACCCCTGGTCATCCCTATTTAAAAAAAAGTATGACTCTATTATTTCTTAAACTATATTTTAGATATTTTAATTTAAAAAAAAGTTTTTTTGATTTAATCAATGTTGCCCAATGAAAATGGTATTGCAATAAAGCATGATAAATTTCTATTAACCAAATTTCCATGAGTTAAAAAAATATTAAGGAACAGGACATAATTTGTTTCTTTTATAATTCCATATAGAACCAGTTTTATGAAATGAAAGCTATCAGGTAACAAACATTACAATGTTGTTATACTTAGGTAAAAAAAAATATATACTATTTTTAAACAAACAAAAATGTGTGTATTCCTATTAACAAAATTGTTTTGACGACAAATTTATATTAATGGCTAAACTAACATTTTCAGTGCTTTCAATTAATTACCACGGGTATTCCTGGAACGAGCAAAACCAGGCACATTGGCACAGATCTTTGCCATGAGTGCAGAATTCTTAACCACCATATATGCGCTGGGGTTATTAAATGGGCAATTTAAGATGCCTTTTTGGCTTGACAGTTTGGGCACAGCCAGAAACGTTGAACATTTTCTCTATGCCCTATCCAACTTCTTTTCACCCTGGAAAATATCCGATATTTAGCTAAGCCAGGGCTGCAGTAACTGTCCTTCCGGGCTCGAAACAAGAACCAAGCCCAATAAATTTGTTGGTGATGTAAGTGAAGGATTTTCTCCAATAGGAAATATGATTTAATCTATGAAAACAAAACTAAAATCATTAAAAAAAAATCTACAAATGGGATATTTTTCTCTTATTCAGAAATCCCTGCCATATAGTATTGCAGTGTAAGTGGGATCCTGATTAATGATTCACATGACTTTCAAAGTAATCCACTTAGAAATCACTGCCGGAAGTAGTTTTCCAAGCATATTTCTTCTGGAAATGCTGTATTTTAATAATGAATAAATGCACACCCACTTGGTTAAGCAGATATGAGGGTGCATATATAATCTGTTTTTCATTAGGCCCTGCATGTTTATATTGTTAATTTGTTATGTTGAGTAGAACAAAGTATGTCATCAAATTTACATAATAAAACTTATGTTTAATGTTATTTATTTTACTATAGGCAGAGGGCACCACTACAGGATAAACACGAATGATGAGACATCTCAGATATCTTGTTATTTTGACGTGAAGCACCAGCGATATGCTTTTCACAATGAATTTGGAAGTTTGCATTTAGCCTTGTTCTGTTACTGGACTGGAACCTTGAAAAAACGACAGGAAGATGCGAAACTCAAGTTGGCTTTTTCTCTTTCGGCTGTTTCATTTTGTACAAATTTGGGCTGTTTGTTATCAAAGTTCAACATTGTGATTTTCTTTATAAAAGTTGCTTTGGGCTTTGCCCATATTGAGAAACTGTGGATTGATATAAATGATGAGGTATTGCATAATAACATTGTATGAGAATTTGTATATGCCTAAAAATATTGATTTTAAGAAAACGTGAAATCGTATTAAGAATACTGTTTGGTGGTACTAACAAACACATATCAAATGAAGCAAATCATTTGGACGTTCAAGGAAACTGCATTTTGTTTATCCTGTAGTGGTGCCTTCTGCATGTAGTAAAATAAGAGTAACTTGAGTCCTATATTGTTAGTGACCATTCATTGGGGCCTGTGATAGTTGCAGGTGACTTCAGTGACTCCTTTGGGCCATTTGATAATTCAGAACTGGCCATTACAGAGGAGGAAGATGCCATATGGGATAGTCCACAACTAGACCTTGCATCAGTAAAATGATGGTCAGCCCTTTCTACCCAACTGTAGGAAAGTGCCCATTTTCGGCATGGCCACCATACTTTTTGCCTAGTATTGAATGCAATTTTGACTGAAGTGCACTGGGTACCTGCTAACCAGGTCCCCACTGCCAGTGCTCTTTCCCTAAAACAAGGTAACTGTGCAATTGTTCCCCAGTTGGCAAGACCATTGTAGGAGAGTAGGATCTGCTTCTTATAGTTACCCCCACTTTTTGCTGATGTTTCACTGTTTTTCGACTTAGCCAGACTGTGGCCCTGCTAATCAGGACCCCAGTCTATCTGCTTTCTCCTCTAAATTTATTGTATGTACCTTAGGTACACTCCAGATTGCATTCTGTGGTACCCTTGTGAGTCCCTAGTATATGGTATACTATGTACCCAGGGCATAGGTACCCCAGAGGCCTACCAGGGGCTGCAGCATGTATTGGGCCACCCCTGGGAAGCCTTTTAAAATGACACAACAGGTCTGCTACAGCAGCCTGTGTAAGGTGGTGTATACACCCCTTACTGAGATATAGGTTCCCTATATCTCTCCATATCACTGCACATGTAAACCTATCAGTCACCCCTATGGCAGGCCTTAACAATCCTGAAGGCAGGGTGCTGGGTTTCATGTGAGAGGGTGCCCTTGCATGAGCAGAGCCCCTCTGCAGCTTTCGGAATCTTTATTCCGGGGTTGTTTGTGATGCAGCCAGACCATATACTCTTAAGTGCATTATAACCAGACAGTAAATGCTAACTTTGGAATGGCTGCATGGAAAACTGTCGTGTTTGGTGTCAAACACCTTGGAATCATACCCCCACACCAGTAACTGGTGTGGGAGTATGATCCCACCCTTCTAGAGGGAGAGACATGACAGCACCGGTATACCTGGTACCAGCTAACAGAGCCCTGGCATCACAAAATGGATGCTGCAGCCACAGACACGAGTCTGCCCTCCTGCTGCTGGATGAAACTCCGGCAGGGGTGGCCTGGACAATAGGGTTCCTGTCACAGGGAGGTGTGACCACCTCCCAGACAGGCTTTAGTGTATTGGGGCTGGGTGGGTGCACTCTCAGAGTGCTTTGAAGTCTGCACTGGGGGCACATTTGGTGTCCCTGTGCATAGTCCAGCTCAAACCGGTTGCAGGGGCACACAGCCCCTGCTCTGGCGTGAAACTGGACAAAGGAAATGGGTGTAGCCACCCCTCTTTCCTGACCCTCCCATAGGTGGGTCCACAGAGTTTGTCCCACCCCTTCCTTGGGTATAAAGTAGGAAACCCTGACTACAGGACTTTAGATTACAGCTGGACTAAACTCTGATCCCAGAAACCAAGTACTTCGATGATCTGCACAACGCTGGACGACTGAAGAATCTCCCTTGGAGTAAAGGAGTTACTCCCCTGCAAGGCAGGCACCTTTAAAACAACTGACCGGTTGGCATCTCCAAGCTCCGACGGACTCCGAAGAATATTGCCACACAGGAGGTGGGTTTTCCTAAGTCTCTGAGGTCGATCTGTGCCTCCAGCAAGTCTGAGGCCCGTATCCCTTGTGGAGACCGTGCAACCCAAACCCCTGGACACCGCAACCATTTGCAGAAGCATCAGTTTTCCGGCAACCCCTGAGGCTGAGCTTTGGTGTACTTGTAGCCCTAACCCCGAGCAATAATTGCACCGAAGATTGCAGGCCTACACTCAACGAGTGTTCCGTGGGCTGCCATTTTGTGATTCCTCTTGTAGTCCCTTCGCGATCCCTGGTCCGTTGACCTGTGGGTCCCCAAGAAAGCAACTCTAACTTTTATTGAGCTTCCCTGATTGCTCCAGACGCGCCCTGACTCTCCATTGCTTGGGGAGTCCCCAGGACCTTGCTGGTCCGCACAGAAGCATCTTTTCTCTTCCTGCGTGGGTTGCTATTGCCAAGTTTTGTTGTGGTCAATCCAATCACCGACACCCCAGCACTTGACATCATTTGTGGGACAGCTCGAATCCGGCTCCTGGTTGTTGTCGACATCTCCGGGACCCCGTGGCTGCAGAGTCAAGCTTCACCTCTTCGCACCTGAAGCACCCGACATCGGTGGGCATTCGATTGCTCCACTCCTGGTCACTGGCTAGTGACCCAGACTCTGTCCCCTCTGCTTTCAGGTTCTTCGCATCTTCGATCCAGGCTTGGATCACACCGGACACTTTTCTCCTTCACGGCAGCAGCACTTTGCAGCAGATCGCCATTGAAAACAACGACGATTCCTGACACCTTTTGACACCTATGCACCCGGCTTCCCTGGGTGAGGTAACTCGAGTACTCCGGTGCTCCCATCGGTGTTGGCCCTAGAAACCCTTATGTCTAAAGGGGTTTGCTCAAAGTCCTCTCCTACGTGTCCTTTAACTTTAAAATTCCAACCGCGACTTTCCGCATTGAATCCTACGGCGCTCGCGGCTGTGTTCTCACACTGCACACGTCCCCCGTGGGTCTCCTGTGTCACTACCTTGGGTGGTTCCTTGGGGTCCCCACGATTCTACGTGCGCTAGGCACTGTGTCTAGTCAAGTCGTGGTTCTTATACCACTTTCTTAGTATATGGTTTGGTCTCCCCCTGGAGCCCACTGTGTATTGTGCTATTTACTGTTGTTTTAATACTGTGATACTGTGTATCTTGAACTCTAATCTCATAAAGAGATTAGTAGTTAGTGTTTAGAAATAAATACATATATTTTATATATATCTTGTGTGGCTCTCCTTTCATTTAGTTATTCAAGAGGTTATAATCTGGTAAACCAAGCTGCTTTACACACCTTCAAGACTTAGCCTGAAGGCTGCTCTCCATAGCTACCACTAGGATAGCTTTCAATAAAGGTTGTCTTTAAACCTATCATCAATAAGGGTCGTTTGGACTGGTGCAAGGTGCCCACTATAACTAGTGGACAGCATATGCCAGGCCAACTTCTCACATTGGTGTGCAGAGGTTGGATTCAAGCTTGCTATTGCTTTACCAGATAATCTCTTTGAAGTGACTAACTGAAAACCACTATAGGTACATAGGTACATATAAATCAAGCTTAGAATACAGTAAGTTCTACTGAACTTAGAGTTGTGTGTCAAGGGTTTAGCACACCCTTTCTACAACTCAAGAGAGTTTCAGTTCCCACTAGAGTAGGTAGGTGCATACACCACACCACACTAGAATGTCTGCAAGGCCTGAAGTAAGTGACTCCTTGCCCACTAGGTATGACAATCTCTCATTCCAGGAATTGAGAAACATGTGTACCTCTAGGAGACTGAAAACAGGGAGACATGCAAGCACTCAACGCCTCATAGAGGCTTTGCTGTTAGATGACCTCGTAAAGACACCAGGGTCTGATGAGGCAGGCAAGTTGGGTGGGGCAGTAGAAGAGGAAAGGCCAGGTAGTGAAAACTACTATGACCCAGACTCTGATGCTGGCCAGGGGGATCAACATGATTCCCACCTGGAAAATCCAATTCTTCCTGAAGGAGAGGAAGGCCTCAGTGGCCCCCTCTTCACTCCCCCAGGAAGGGTTAATAGTCTACCAAGAAGATCAAGATCTCCTTCTCAGGAGTCTAATCATTCTGGTACTTCTATAGGGTCCTCTGCTTCTCATAAAAGGGCATCCTCTTATGAGAAGAAATGCCAACTGCTTGAGTTTGAGAAAGCTAAGCTTAGAATCAAGAGAGAGCAATTGGCCTTAGACAGGGCATCCCTGGAGCTTCAGAAAGCTTCTCAAACGTTGGGGCTAGAGCCCCATGGTGGCAGCAACAGTGTCCCTAGAGGTAGAGATCATACTCATGACCATAGGAACCTGAACAATATTGTCCCTCCCTACCAGAGTGGGGATGACATCCACAAATGGATAACTGCACTGGAAAGGGCCTGTAAGGTACAGAGGGTCCCTCAGGAGCAGTGGGCAGCAATCTTGTGGCTCTCCTTTGCAGACAAAGGTAGAGACAAGCTCCTCACTGTAAGAGAAGAGGATGCTGACAATTACAAAGTCCTGAAGAGTGCCCTGATTGAAGGGTTTGGCCTAACCACTGAACAATACAGGTTAAAGTTCAGAGATACCCAAAAGGCACAGACTCAGGACTGGGTTGACTTTGTTGATTGTGCTACTAAGGCTCTGGAAGGCTGGTTACTTGGCAGTAAGGTGTGTGATTTCAAAGGATTGTATAATTTGATCATGAGAGAGCAGATCCTTAACAACTGTCAAAATCAACTGTTGCATCAGTACCTGGTGGACTCTGATCTGACCTTTCCCCAAGAATTGGGTCAGAAGGCAGACAAGTGGGTCAGAACCAGGGTGAGGCAGAAGGTTCAGAACCAAGGTGGTGACCCTAAGAAGCAAGATTCTAAGAACTCTGATAAGGGTGGGGACAAGGGTAAAGACCAGAAGTCTTCTCAAGGGCCCCAAAAATCTGCATCTGGTGGGGAGTCCCAACCTAACAAAGGAAAAGGCCAAAAGAAACCATGGTGTAAAATCTGTAAGCAGAAAACCCATTGGACTAGTGATTGTACAAAGACCAAAGACTCAAATCCAGCCACCATTGCCCCTAAGGCAACTGTTCCCCCTAGTTCAGCTCCAAGTGGTGGTGTTCCTAATAAGGGTGTAGTAGGGTTAACCCTGGGTTTCTGAGATGGACTCTGGCCTAGTCAGAGTTCCAACTCAGGCTGTACTGATCTGTGATGGAGACATAGATATGTCCTCCTATGTGAGTCCCAGTAATCTGGGCAAATACAGACAGCAGCCCTTAATTAATGGAAGAGAGGCTTTGGCATACAGGGACACAGGAGCAAGTGTCACCATGGTGACAAAAGATCTTGTAGCCCCTGAGCAGATCATACTTGGTGAAATGTACCAAGTGACCAATGCTAGCAATGTCAGGACAGACCATTCCCTGGCAGTTGTTAATTTCTCCTGGGGAGGGGTAACTGGCCCTAAGAAGGTTGTGGTAAGTGCAGACCTCCCTGTTGAATGCTTGCTTGGAAATGATTTGGAAAGTTCAGCTTGGACTGAAGTTGAACTCAGGACCCATGCAGAAATGTTGGGCATCCCTGCAGATGTGTTTGCTATGACCAGGTCACAGGCAAAAATGTCTAATACTGAATAGGCCCTGGATTCTGGAATAATGGACCAGGTGCCTCCCAAGAGGAGGAGCAATAGGGTTAAGGCAGTGTCTTCCCCCCTGCCTTAGAAAGCAGATCAGTCTCTTGAGGGAGATGATCTCAGTCCTGAAGAAGGAACTGTCCCAGAGGAGCTTGAGCCTGATCAGGTTGAGTTCTTGGGGACAGGGGGCCCTTCCAGGGCAGATCTGAGCCAGGAGCAACTGAGCTGCCCCTCTCTTGAACCCCGCAGACAGCAAGCTGCTGCTGAGGCTGCTGGGAGTGCTAGTGGTACCCATAGGATCTAATGGGATGATGGACTCCTTTACTCAGAGTGTAGAGACCCCAAGCCTGGAGCCACCAGGAGGTTGGTTATACCTCTGAAGTTTAGGAGCTTCCTATTGACCCTAGCACATGATATCCCATTGGCAGGTCACCTAGGCCAAAACAAGACTTGGGACAGAATTGTCCCTCACTTTCATTGGCCTCATATGTCTGAAGACACCAAGGAGTTTTGTCGCTCCTGTGTTACCTGTCAAGCCAGTGGTAAGGCAGGTAGCACCACAAAGGCCCCCCTGATACCACTACCAGTGGTGGGGGTTCCTTTGAGAGGGTAGGGATTGACATTGTTGGTCCCCTAGACCCCCAAACAGCATCTGGGCACAGATGTATCCTGGTGGTGGTGGACCATGCCACTAGGTACCCAGAAGCAATTCCCTCAGGACCACCACAGCTCCTGTGGTGGCAAGGGCCCTCCTGGGAATCTTTTCCAGGGTGGGTTTTCCTAAGGAGGTAGTATCAGACAGAAATGCAAACTTCATGTCTAGTTACTTGACTGCTATGTGGAAGGAGTGTGGAGTAAATTATAAATTTACCACCCCTTATCACCCACAATGCAATGGTTTAGTTGAAAGGTTCAAGAAAACCTTGAAGGGCATGATTAAAGGTCTCCCAGAAAAGCTTAGGCGCAGATGGGACATACTTTTGCCCTGCCTTCTCTTTGCCTACAGAGAGGTTCCACAGAAGGGGGTTGGTTACAGCCCATTTGAGCTTCTGTTTGGACATCCAGTTAGGGGTCCATTGTGTCTAGTGAAGGAGGGATGGGAGTTACCTCTCAAACCCCCTAAACAGGATATTGTGGACTATGTACTTGGTCTCCGCTCCCGGATGGCTGAGTACATGAAGAAGGCAACTAAAAACCTTGAGGCTAGCCAGGAATTACAAAAAGCCTGGCATGACCAAAAGGCTGTGTTGACTGTTTATCAGCCAGGACAGAAAGTATGGGTGTTGGAGCCTGTGGCCCCAGCAGCCCTCCAAGATAAGTGGAGTGGCCCCCATACCATTGTTGAACAGAAGGGAGAGGTTACCTATCTGGTAGACCTTGAAACTCCCAGGAGCCCCCACAGGGTACTCCATGTCAACAGACTGAAACCATATGTTGACAGGGCAGACATGGGCTTGCTCATGGCTACTGGTGAGGGACAGGAGGAAGAGAGTGATCCACTCCCTGACCTGCTCTCTCAGAACCCTGATGATGGATCAGTAGATGGTGTAGCCTTGGCAGGCAGCCTCACTGGCCAGCAGCAAACTGATTGCAGAAAGGTTCTCAATCAGTTCAGGCATATGTTCTCTCTGACTCCAAGTCAGACTACCTGGTGCACTCATGAAGTGGACACTGGGGACAGTCTGCCTGTTAAAAATAAGATTTACAGGCAACCTGACCATGTCAGGGACTGCATCAGGACTGAAGTCCAGAAGATGTTGGATTTGGGTGTGATTGAACCCTCAGATAGCCCTTGGGCTAGTCCAGTAGTCTTAGTCCCTAAACTTCACACCCAGGGTGGTAAGAGAGAGATGAGGTTTTGTGTAGACTACAGAGGTCTCAATGCAGTCACTAGGACTGATGCCCATCCCATACCAAGGGCAGATGAGCTCATAGACACTTTGGCCTCAGCCAAGTTTCTTAGCACATTTGACCTGACAGCTGGCTACTGGCAAATCAGATTAGCTGAGGATGCAAAAGCCAAAACAGCATTTTCTACCCCTAGTGGGCACTACCAATTTGTGGTGATGCCCTTTGGTTTGAAAAATGCACCTGCCACTTTTCAAAGGTTGGTGAACAAAGTCCTTACAGGCCTGGAAGCCTATAGTGCAGCATATCTAGATGATATTGCTGTCTTTAGCTCCATCTGGGAGGATCACCTGGTCCACCTGAGAAATGTTTTGGAGGCCCTGCAGAAAGCAGGCCTAACTATCAAGGCCACCAAGTGCCAGATAGGGCAGAGTCAGGTTGTGTACCAGGGCCACCTTGTGGGTGGAGACCAGGTTCAACCATTGCAGAGCAAAATCCAGACCATCATGGACTGGGTTGCTCCAACCACCCAGACTCAGGTCAGAGCTTTCTTGGGCCTGACTGGGTACTATAGAAGATTTGTCAAAGGGTATGGATCCATAGTGACCCCTTTGAATGACTTAACTTCTAAAAGAATGCCAAAGAAAGTTCAGTGGACAGTTAGCTGTCAAAAGGCATTTGATGACCTGAAGCAGGCCATGTGCATTGCTCCCATTCTGCAAAGTCCTGATTACTCCAAGCAATTCATTGTCCAAACAGATGCATCTGAGTTGGGGTTAGGGGCTGTGTTATCACAATTGAATGATGAAGACCAGGATCAGCGAGTAGCTTTTATTAGCAGAAGGTTGACCCCCAGAGAGAAACGTTGGTCAGCCATTGAGAGGGAGGCCTTTGCTGTGGTTTGGGCCTTGAAGAAGCTGAGGCCATACTTGTTTGGCACTCACTTCATTGTTCAGACAGACCACAAGCCCCTCTTATGGCTAAAACAGATGAAGGGTGAAAACCCCAAACTTTTGAGGTGGTCCATTTCCCTACAGGGGATGGACTATACAGTGGAACATAGACCTGGGAGCAACCATGCCAATGCCGATGGACTCTCCAGATATTTCCACTTAGAACATGAAGACTCAACTGGTCAAGGTTAGTTTAATGTCCTGACGTTTGGGGGGGGGTTGTGTAGGAGAGTAGGATCTGCTTCTTATAGTTACCCCCACTTTTTGCTGATGTTTCACTGTTTTTCGACTTAGCCAGACTGTGGCCCTGCTAATCAGGACCCCAGTCTATCTGCTTTCTCCTCTAAATTGATTGTATGTACCTTAGGTACACTCCAGATTTGATTCTAGGGTACCCTTGTGAGTCCCTAGTATATGGTATACTATGTACCCAGGGCATAGGTACCCCAGAGGCCTACCAGGGGCTGCAGCATGTATTGTGCCACCCCTGGGAAGCCTTTTAAAATGACACAACAGGTCTGCTACAGCAGCCTGTGTAAGGTGGTGTATCCACCCCTTACTGAGATATAGGTTCCCTATATCTCTCCATATCACTGCACATGTAATCCTATCAGTCACCCCTATGGCAGGCCTTAACAATCCTGAAGGCAGGGTGCTGGGTTTCATGTGAGAGGGTGCCCATGCATGAGCAGAGCCCCTCTGCAGCTTTACGGAATCTTTATTCCGGGGTTGTTTGTGATGCAGCCAGACCATATACTCTTAAGTGCATTATTTATAACCAGACGGTAAATGCTAACTTTGGAATGGCTGCATGGAAAAATGTCGTGTTTGGTGTCAAACACCTTGGAATCATAACCCCACACCAGTAACTGGTGTGGGAGTATGATCCCACCCTTCTAGAGGGAGAGACATGACAGCACCGGTATACCCGGTACCAGCTAACAGAGCCCTGGCATCACAAAATGGATGCTGCAGCCACAGACACGAGCCTGCCCTCCTGCTGCTGGACGAAACTCCGGCAGGGGAGGCCTGGACAATAGGTTTCCTTTCACAGGGAGGTGTGACCACCTCCCAGACAGGGTTTAGTGTATTGGGGCTGGGTGGGTGCACTCTCAGAGTGCTTTGAAGTCTGCACTGGGGGCACATTTGGTGTCCCTGTGCATAGTTCAGTTCAAACCGGTTGCAGGGGCACACAGCCCCTGCTCTGGTGAAACTGGACAAGGAAATGGTGTAGCCACCCTCTTTCCTGACCCTCCATAGGTGGGTCCACAGAGTTTGTCCCACCCTTCCTTGGGTATAAAGTAGGAAACCCTGACTACAGGACTTTAGATTACACCTAGAGTAAACTCTGATCCCAGAAACCAAGTACTTCGACAATCTGCACGATGCTGGACGACTGAAGAATCTCCCTTGGAGTAAAGGAGTTACTCCCCTGCAAGGCAGGCACCTTTAAAGCAACTGACCGGTTGGCATCTCCGAGCTCCGATGGACTCCGAAGAATATTGCCACACAGGAGGGTGGTTTTCCTAGGTCTCTGAGGTCGATCTGTGCCCCCAGCAAGTCTGAGGCCCGTATCCCTCGTGGAGACCGTGCAACCCGAACCCCTGGACACCGCGACCATTTGCAGAAGCATCAGCTTTCCGGTGACCCCTGAGGCTGAGCTTTGGTCGCGGTGTCCAGGGGTTCGGGTTGCACGGTCTCCAGGAGGGATACGGGCCTCAGACTTGCTGGGGGCACAGATCGACCTCAGAGACCTAGGAAAACCCACCTCCTGTGTGGCAATATTCTTCGGAGTCCGTCGGAGCTCGGAGATGCCAACCGGTCAGTTGCTTCAAAGGTGCCTGCCTTGCAGGGGAGTAACTCCTTTACTCCAAGGGAGATTCTTAAGTCGTCCAACGTCGTGCAGATCGTTGAAGTACTTGGTTTCTGGGATCAGAGTTTAGTCCAGGTGTAATCTAAAGTCCTGAAGTCAGAGTTTCCTACTTTATACCCAAGAAAGGGGTGGGACAAACTCTGTAGACCCACCTATGAGAGGGTCAGGAAAGAGGGGTGGCTACACCCATTTCCTTTGTCCAGTTTCGCGCCAGAGCAGGGGCTGTGTGCCCCTGCAACCGGTTTGAGCTGGACTATGCACAGGGACACCAAATGTGCCCCCAGTGCAGACTTCAAAGCACTCTGAGAGTGCACCCACCCAGCCCCACCCCTGTAAGTCACTAGCAAATGGTACCTCTGGTACCTAGGGCCTGGGTACCTAAGAGGATCTCTAAGGGCTCCAGTATGCATTGTGCCACCCTAAGGACCCACCACCAAACTCATGCAGACTGCCATTGCAGGCTGGGTGAAATAGTGCAGCCAAAAGGGAAAACACGATATGGCACACACCCTGTGTGCCATGCCCGCAGACACTGCATGCAATATATGTAAGTCACCCCTACAGTAGGCCTTACAGCCCTACGGCATGGTGCATTATAATACATGTGGAGACATATCTGAAAGAGCAGATATGCCCCTGTGCTGTTTAGTTCAATTTCTAGATACTACAAGTGAGCGGGAAGCCATCTTATGTATATGTACTGGGCACTGGCCATTACTAGTTCCTCAGCTCCATGATCGCTTCACTGAAACCCATGGTGTTTGGTATCAAACACCTTGTCTTAATAAATCTGTACTGATGCCTGTAGTGGATTTATTAAATCATGCACTCAGAGGGCACCTTAGAGGTGTCCCCTGAAAACCTACCAGCCTCTTAGTATCCAGGCTGACTGGTATCGTCCAGCCTGCCACCACAGACATGTTTTTGACCCCCTGTAGGTGAGAGTCCATGCTCTCTGAGGCCAGAAACATCTACATACGAAGGCCAGGGACTTCAAAGTCCCTGCCGCCTTTGATATGTGACCCCGGCTTCCCCCAGACCGGGGAGATGCCACCCCCTGCCCTGAGGCCCATTTGACAACAGGACAGATGGGAAATTAGCCATGCTAGGAGGTGTGGTGCACTACCAGGTCAGGCACACCCCTAAGGTGGGCTGCCTGATTAGCCCCACAAAAGAAGGGTTCCGCCATTTTGATTTTGGTGGCAATAGGAATTCTGGGGCAGGGTTATGCCCACTCCCCCACAGGATGCGGTCTTATAGGGGATGTAGAGACTCCAAGGGTAAGTACCCCATTGGCTACTACCCTTCACTCCCCTTAATTTGAGTATTTAGGTGCCCCCCTGACACCAGGAACTCAGATTTGCCTGACTAAAGAAAGAAGAGGACAAAAAAGAGCCGAAGAAGCAAGAACTGCGGACTGCTGGTGAACTTTGGTACCAAACCCTGCCTACCTACCTGCTCCTGCCCCGACATTTGTGACAACCGGACTCGACCTGCAGCTGTGGATCCTCCAAAAGCCTTGGAGGTCCTCCAGCACTTCATCAAGCCATCAGCATATCCGTTGGGGTGGAGGAGCCACTTCCCTGCAGCCTGCAGGCACCGACCACAACATCCGGTACACCGTACTGCTGACTACCGGGTCCACTGATGCAGCAGGCACCCAGTAGGAGGTTACCATGCTCCAAGAGGGTAGATCCATCTCCCCATCAAGTGAGAAGATGCCAGGACCAACCGGAGCCACCCTGCACCAATACCCAGGGTACCAGACACCTTGCAGCAAGCAGAGCTTGTTTGAGACCAGTCCAGATTCCAACACTTCCAAGACTGAGCATCCGACAAGGTACATCAGCACAACAGAGGCCAGCATGGAGAATGGTCCAGCTTTCCTGTTTTTGTCCCCCTTTGCAGGTCTTACCGAGAACCGTAGGTACCTTTGACACACGGGCACCTGCCCACTAAAATCCTCTGCACCCGAGCTCCCTGACCCGGGTCCACAACAACTGATGGGGCTACGGTACTCCCAGGACACCCACAAACTGAGCCCCCCCCATTGGGAACTCTCAGACTTGTCCCCAAGTCCCCCTCTGCAGCCTATTTCTAGGTGGTCCCCCTCTTTTCCTACAGTGTAGCACGCAATGCTACCAACCCGTCCAGCACCTCTGCACCCGGAAACTCCAGGGAAGGTAACTCGAACTGCTAGTGGTACTGTGGACCTTGGCCCCCTAACATCTTGAGTCCTAAAGGGGACCCCCGAGATTCATTTGCAAATACCTGTGTGCATTATATGTTTCTTTCTCCATAGGAAAGCAATACCGCATAAAGACGCATTTAAGTGACATTTTTACTTACCTGCAAAAATTTATAAACTGCAATGTATTTACACATTAACAAAGTTCTTGGTGTTAAAATAAATATAAAAATACCTGTTATTTTTCTAAATTGGTCTTAAGTTTCTTCTTGTGTGTGTGTGTCTCATTTATTGACTGTGCGTTCAACAAATGCATTAACACTACCCTCTGATAAGCCTAAACTGCTCGCCCACACTACCGCAAAGTGAGCATTTGGGATTATTAATATAAGCCCTCCAAGCCAATATGGGTCATCTGGACTTTCTACATAGTATACCTCATTTTGGCATACTACATAAAAAGCCAGCTTCCGACACCAACTAATGGGGATGACAATTAATGTAGGTCTTAGAGCCTGTAACGGCTATTCCCGTTCTGATGTAATAGGCGCTCACACTTTCAAGAAGTTACATCAATCAAATAGAATAGACTACATTATGCTAGCTCTTCAACTGTGGCCGCACATGATGGACATGAAGATCCTTGCGAGATCTGACAGCGACCATATCACCTACATCTAACGATAAAAGGGTACCTGTCAATCAACTCCTGTGTTAAAAAATCTACACATCCTGGGGAATTAAGTCTCTCTAATACCTAGCAGGCATTAAAGTGGTCCCATTTTAATGGGCAACCAAGCTCAATGTCCCAAATCTATAGCAAAGTGCAAGATTCCATCGAGCAAATGGGAAATAGAGAAGCAACTGGGAAAGGACAGAAATTCTCACTGAAGCATCACACATATTTATTTGATTATCTTTGTAAGCTCTTCACCAGGGTATGTAAAGAACCACCAAAAAAAAAAGAGTAATCCTTGGGACAACAAACAGTGCGGTCTAGCTAAGGGGGCCTTAATTACATCTATTAATGCCAAAGATAAAGAACAAATAAAATTGTATAGAAATTATAATTTAGTGTTGCATAAAGCTAGATCTAATTGGGAGACTGAAGTATGACACAATCTGATGATCACAGCCAGAACAGGAGATAATAAATAATTTTGGAACATAGTAGCTCATGGCAGCCGCCACTCATTACCAAAGTTTATTTTCACCTTCAGCCCTAAGTCTGGGTTGAGCATTTCCATGGTCACTATTTGGAAGCTGACAAGGTGCCATGTGCGTCTTTAGATATAAAACTACCCAAGACTAATTAAATGATAACACCTTTAGTTATTACACTTAAGGACTCCCTCAATGCCCTTGCTTCGATAGTTCCTGGAAAGGCTCCAAGGCCTAATTGCATACTGGGAGACCTGTATGCTTTGGAACCTCTAATATGGGGCCCATACCTCAACCTGCTCACAAGTTGTATTTTGATGGGTGGTGAGCTACCTAAATCCTGGCACGATGCAGTGATTGTCTCCATTCATAGGAAAGGCAGCCGTGAAGACCCTCGTAACTACAGGCCGATTAGTCTAATTGATGGACTTCAGAAGCTTTTCTGTCATTAAGGGCCTTATTACAATGAGGCTCGGAAAGCCTCCGACCACAGGCCGGAGGCTTTCTGAGCCTCATCGCAGTTTCAGTTCCGACCGGTGCATTACAATGCAGGCGATCGTAACTGAAACAGGCCGGTCATTCCGGGTGGATTCTGATGTGCTCAAGGAGCCCGTCGGCCAGTCGGAGACCGGCACGTAATCCCAATGGACGGCGTTTTCACCGTTGGGATTACCATGCTCGGTTTCCGACGGGCTTTCCATGCCGGGCTTTCCGACATGGAAAGACTGTTGGAGAGCGAGTTTGGGGGCCCCTAACTGGGCCCGTGTCTCACTGCGGCCTCCTGTTGGTGCCCCCTATTAATCCCTGCACCGCGTGGCAGGCACCTTGAGGTGCAGGGATTATCAGAAGCTCCCATTTCTCAATGGGAGCTTGTGCTACGGCCGGTTTTTGGCCGCAGCATAAGCTCCCATTGAAAAACGGAAGTATGCGACCTCACCATGTGCGGTTGCATTGTGATTGCGGTGTCGGGACCGTTGACCCGAGGTCGGTCGGTCCCGAGACCACGATGGTGTCGGTCGGAGGCGACATCGTAATCGAGCCCCAAATCTTGACGAAACTTACTGACTGGGCTATTTTAAACAAGATCCTATCAGATTTCCAAGCAGCCTTTATTCCGAAAACCAGCACCATCGACCAGATATTTTGACAATGCTTAATCCACTGGAAAACTGTGATATGAGAGAAGGGCCACTTGCATGTGGCATTTGTTGATCTTAAACCAGCTTTTGATTTAATTCCTCACCAGAAGCTCTGGGGAGTTCTTGGTGCCATGGGAGCCCCTGGTCATATTTTATCAATCCTAATAAGATTACATGAGATGAATTATACTTGTGTAAGGTGTGGCAGCAGGGAGGAGCTGACTAGTTGTATTAGAATTGAGAAGGGAGTTTGACAGGGCTGCGTGCTGGCCCCAACTCTCTTCTCTTTAGATATTAACAATGTTGTGAAATATCTAGACTTCCCTGGCAGTGTCTTCCCAAAAATAGGAGCCTCAAGAGTACCGGTGCTATTGTTTGCAGACAACACACTTCTCATTTCTAAAACTCCTAATGGGCTGCAAGCTTCAAGTAACCGTTTTTAAATTTTTTGTTCGGAAAGGGGGTTGGTATTGAACACCAAAAAAACTAAATATATGTCTTTTAATCCTTATAAATCTATGAAGGTGCACATTAAGGCACAAAATGAAATACTTGAGCAAGTGACAGATTTTGATTATTTAGGAGTTAGGCTGACTTGTAATGTTTCTTGGTCACAGCAGATTAACAAGAGCGCGTTAAAGTTACAGCAGGAGTCTATGGCAATCTCCAAATTGTATAACAATACAAAGTCAAGAATTATCTCTCCAGCCCCAGAATTAAACAACGCAAAGGTTAAGCGGACAGCCCTGTATGGATCGGAGTTATGGGGACATGTAAAGGAAACAAACCTAGCGGTGGTCAAAAATAAATATATGAGGTCCTTATTAAATCTTCCACAAAACGCTCTTCACCTACCTCAATTAATCGATTTAGGTGTGTATCCGATCTCTATAACAGTCAAGCTACGTCCTCTACTGTATTGGCGAAGATTGTCCAGAGAGGAATTAGATACGTACAGGTCACCCCTTAAGTAAATATTGCGTACAAATGGCTATATGAGAATTCCTTGGCTAGTGTACATTAAAAACATGTTTTATAGCTAAGACTTAGATGCTCTTTGGGAAACTCCTGCTGATGTCTATCTGGTGCCTAAGACTGTCATGAAAGAAAATTTAAAGGCCTTCTTGTAGGAAGAGGAGCTGCGACAGTATAAATCGGGAAGACTGACAGATTCTTACCACAAATCTACCCCATTATTCAAACAATCTTTTGACAAAATGATGTGCCTCTAGCGACTCAGCTGTACATTAAATTTAAATATTAGATTCTGTCAATTAACAGTTTCTGTATTAGATGGGGAGAGAAATTTTGCTTCAGCACTATATGCCCTTCTTGCAGATCTGAGACTGAAATGCTTCAGTACTTGCTTTTCTTTTGCAATGCTTATCAAGCGCCCCCAACAGAAGGATTAAACCAGTTTGTTACCTTTTAGGGATTAGACAATGCAAAATAGCACTGAGAATTTTAAGAACTAACACGGATGATTTAATTATTATCAGCGTTGTAAAATTCTATCTTTTGAGTGAGTTATACGTAAACGATTTATTTCCCACAGTTCAGAGCAATCTTGATGATGCATAATGAACTTTTTGTACTTACAATTTTACCTATTTGACGTGCAACATTTTAGACTGAATTTTGTAATGAATTGTCAATATTTATCATTGAACTTTTTATGTGCAATATTCTAGATGGAATCCTTGTATTCCACTATGATAAGATGATTAGTTGGTTTTATATATTTCAGTTGATTTTAATTTTTTTGTGGTCTGATTGTAATGAATTTAACTGTTTTATGTAATTGTGTGTTTTTAAGGATGTTGCATCCCAAATAAACAAATTGAATTAAAAAAAGAGTAATTATGTGGTGACATTGAGCAACTATCACCTTGAGGTGCACCTTTAAGCTGGACAGAGCTTCCCATATTTGCCCTATTTTTCTTATGTTTAATATAATTTTAGTCGCATAAAAGACTTATGTAGAATATCTGGTAAATTCTAATAAAGTATTGTTAAGTTTGCATACAATATGGCATGTTCTAAACATTAACCAACATGGAATAATATTTGCATTATAATTTATTTTTATTAAAAAAACATTGAGTGTTTTCTTAGTACAATAACTTGGGTTTAAAAATGTAAAGTAAACCCAATAATTTATAATGTTACAAAACCATTTCTGAGTTTTCTCTGAGACATTTTAATCAACAGATGCAATATTAAAACAATTTATATCAACAATAATGAATATTAATCTTGACACAAACCTTATTTTGACAGCCATGCAAGGTATGGAGTCATGTCCTAGAATGTATTGTTTTACATTTTACACAAGCAATCAATTTTAATTTCATAAAGTTCTTGAAAAAAATACATTTACCAAGCAATAGACCAGTTCCAAAAATCACACTCTCGAACTGGTGATTGATGATGGGGTGGCAGAATATGCAGTAGTCATGTGTCCTCCCAGGGTACTTATCAACAACGTTAGTGAAGCAGTAGCTGGAATAACATTGAACTATTTGCATATGGCTGGGTCCAAACTGAGATGGCATGGTGGGCAAATGAACAATGGGTTGCAATGCTATCCCAAGTGATTGCCAGTTGTTAGACTTATTGTAAGCGTTCCTCCCATAACGTTTGATGTACTGCCCAAAGTGGCCGGGGCTATGCCCAGACTTGGGTCCTTTGCTCACTGTGCCACTGGAATTAAGCTACACCCAACTGAAGAGCCCCATTAGGGTGAAAATGGTCTTGGGTTGCTTGTGTTCCAGGCCCGGCAGAATAGGCTGGACTGTTCCAATTAGAACAGGTCAAGACTGATCTCATATGACTGGGCCCAAACTGAGGTGGCACGATGGGCAAAAGAATGATGGGTTGGAAAGTTACCCGAGCGATTGCCAGTGGTTAGACTAATTGCAATCATTCCTCCCATCACCTTTGTGCATTTGATCATCATGCAAAAAGGCCATCGGCCACAACCTGAACTAGAACTAAAAAGTTGATGTAAGAATGCCTCTCCCACAGACAATAGCCTACCTTTCATTGCTTAATTTGAGCTGCTGGTTGACAGTGGGGGCCGCCGGCACTCATTTGTGGGGATCGGCACTAATTTTTCCCCATCAGACATTTATGAGAGAAAGAAAGATGTAAACAGGAAAGACGGAGAAAGAGAAGACAGAAAGACAGAGGAAGAGAAGACGTAAAAACCATCACAAAGGGAGAAAGCAGGAACCTGTAAAAGTGATATAAAAGGGCAGGGAGTGTCTGTTAGAGGATTAAAGAGGCATAAGGTGGATTTAGGACTACACTGCCTTAGTTTTTGGTGCACCAAAATCGAATTGTACCGGCTGAGGGCTTCTGAGCAGAGCCCTAGGCACTGGCACTCATTCTTTTACAAGGTAAGCATTGGTGCTTTCACATATGTGGAGTCAGGGTACACTAAACTGTGCAACACCCTGATCAACAGAGCCCGCTAACTACACCTGTACATTTCAGAATCCATTTGGTTCACAGAAATGGACAAAACAGCTGGCTCAGTACCTGGCCTTACAGCACCCCAGTTTAGAAGCCCCTGTTGACCCTAGTGAAATGACATAGGACGCAAGAGACAGAGGTACAAAAGTAAATTTATTAACATATGGAAAATACAGGGACCAAAAGGATGTAGGCAACAGATGCTCATTCACCAACCAAGTACTGCTCAACCAATTGCCAACCATCGCCTTCACAAACGTTTCATAGTGATGGAACATCTACGTGGGAGCCCCTCTGCACAGTGTGCACGATACAAAAAACATCCCTACACATCCCCTTCCATTATAACAAAATAGGTAAAGTCAATACAACATAAATTCAGCAGTCGCAGTGCATTAAAAAAGTGCGAGAACTGTGAGAAATGAGTGCGAGGTCTGTGATTGTGGGGGCGTGGCAAAAGCATGATTAAAAATATAAATATTCTATAGCTATTTTGTTAGTCTTTCACTTTCAGGTAGCTGCATACAAAATAACATACACACCTCAAATGAAAAAACAAATGTGAATTAAACTAATCAGTGTGAAATGCACTATTTTACATTATGAAAACTCTTTTGGTTATTTTGATCACTGCACATGTCTGTGTACATAACCAGAGCCATAGAACTGAATCCTGGTTGGTACAGTGAGGAATAGTGACTTATGCATTTTTAGTGCTTCGATGTCCCAGACTGTGAAAAAAGCACTGTGAATATGCAAGTCATTATTGTAAACTTGCTTTACACATAGTATAAGAAAAGTATAAGATAAGCTGCTGCAAAATGTGCAAAAAAAATTAGGTTTAGGATGAAAAACAGTGCTTTTAAAATACAGATTTCAGTAATACACAATCAGACTGTACATGGTAAAAAATGTTTTAAGTGTCCGTTAAAAGCACACAGTCCAGAACCCAGCTGGTAACATTCTTACATTACTCTCTTAAAGAAGGAATTATTGTCATCATCAATGTGAGAAATTAGGTTGTTGGTTGACTGGGGTGTGGTCCCTGGTCAAGCAGCAACCACAATCCTTGTCAGGGTGAGGCACAAGCCAACCCTAAATTAACACGGGCTCAACCCTCTGGTAGCTTGGCACAAAGCAGTCAGGCTTAATTCAGAGGCAATGTTTAAAGTATGTGTGCAAACAGTAATAAAGTGAAACACAACACACAGAGGATCACACAACAGGTTAGAAAAATAGAGTCCTTTTTTCAAAATTAAACAAGACCAAAATGACAAAAATCCAAGTAGTAGAAGCGGAGATATGCAAGTTTAAAGGTTTCAGTGAAAATAGAGCCAAAAAATCACAAAGCGCCAACTGTGGATAACTGGTTGCACCAGACCGGGACAAAGTCACAAGTTCAGGCTAACCACGATGGAGTGCAGGCAACTGCAGGGACCAAGTTAGGCCCGCTGAACAAAGTACCTTAAACCCAGGTTTGCAGAGCATTGCGAAGGTCTGCGTCGAAGATGTGTTGCGCATTCAAACCGATGCATCGGTTCCGAGATGTGACGAGGCTTCGTTTCAAGGGCCTGCATTATCGTAGAGAATCCAGTCAACGAGGGCATGCAAAGCGCAGTCCAGAGTTGATGACGCATTGCTGAGGTGGGGCGATGCATTGGGTCCGAGGAGCTGCAAG
This sequence comes from Calotriton arnoldi, assembly GCA_963921515.1. NCBI lineage: Eukaryota > Metazoa > Chordata > Amphibia > Caudata > Salamandridae > Calotriton > Calotriton arnoldi. The sequence continues at coordinate 320,286 of CAWUFW010001850.1, read as the reverse complement.
GCTGCAATTTCGGAGCCTGGCGATGTCGTTGAGGCTGCCATCGATGAGGGATGCAAAAGCCTGCGCCGAGGATGCATCGTGCAGTGGCAGTTCCGATGAGGTGGTTGGCTGCACTGCGATGCAGGTCTTTACGGTGGGGAAGATCCGTGCAGCGTGATGATGCATCGGTTCTGCTCAGGGTTGCGCCCCACAGCAGAGAATATATGTTGGTTCTGCTGGATCCACAGAGGCTGGCAAAACACCTATGGCCCACTACTAAAGGTCCAGGACTGGGGTGGAACCACTTGGCAGGGTAGACTCACAGATGGCACAGTACAGGTGCTAGGGTCGAGGTTGTAGGAGCCTTCTGTCTCTGAGGCTCAAGTCAGGAGCGAAGCTAACTAGCCCTTGGAGTCACTTTGGGGTCCTGAGTCCAGTACTTCTCATCCAGGCAAGAGGGCAGCAGGTCAGCATGGCAGGGCAGCAGTCATTCAGAGCAGCAGTCCAGCAGAGTGGCAGTCCTTTCAGCAGCACAACCATTCTTCTTCCTGACAGAGTATCCACAGGCCCAGAAGTGTACTGTACAGTTGCTGTCTGGGGTCCAATTATTATACCTGGGCATTCCTTTGAAGTGGGGACAAGCTTCTAGAGTTTTCCCTTTGAAGTCCCCAGGCATCCTGCCTTCCCTGTCCTGGCTCCAGACTAACTACAGAGGGAATGCAGCCCTTTGTGTAGAGGAAGAACAGCCTATTCAAGTGTAAGTAAGACTGTGCCCAGCTCTGCCCTCCCATCCTGTCAGTGATGACCCATCCAGGCACACCTAAGCTCTCTATTGTGTGTGGCTGTCAGGGAGGAATACACAAAGCCCAACTGCCAACTACTCCCAGTCATGTGACCGAGAGACACTAAGGGGTCGATTCCGATCCCGGTCGGAGGCGCACCTAATACCATTCGGCCGGGAAAAAAGCCAGGCGAATGCCTGTTTCCCGACCGATTCGCAAATACGTCCGAACGAGCAAGTACGATGCGCACAACTGCCCAAATCCCGACCCAGTCGTACTCACCCAATACAGGTCCAGTTCTCCGACCGATGCGGATCCGGAAACGCAGAATCGAGTCGCACGGAAGCCAAAATGCAGCCCGTCCGACCGGACAAGTACGATGCGCTTTCCGTACGCGCCGAACCCGTCGCTACGCACGGCACGTCAAAGCATCTGGGAGAGGCGCACATAAGCTCTGATTCGCGCCACAACACGATCCACGGCTACGAGACGAACACGCCAGCGACGAGGACGAGGCGAAGCAAAGAGAAAGACGAACGAGACGAACCAACCATGAATCCCATCGTGCCGATCCTACCAATATTCTACATCTATTACCGGAACAGGCACGGACGCGTACGGCGCAGAAGGTAAGTCAGACACCAACCACAAAAACAAACTACACGTACCCGACATATCACACACACACAGAGGGATGCAGAAATTACTTACACCAGCAACAGCAGCACCATAGGGGCGGGATGGCCATCACCAATGCCACATATACACATAGGGGCCTGGATGCCAACAACTAATACCACCCCTACCCAGGGGGTGCTAGATGCCTACCACTACTACCACCTCTACCCATGGGGGCTGGATGCCTGTCACTACTACCACCTCTACCCATGGGGGCTGGATGCCCACCACCACTACCACCCCTACTCAGGGGGTGCCAGATGCCTACCACTACTACCACCTTTACCCATGGGGGCTGGATGCCTGTCACTACTACCACCTCTACCCATGGGGGCTGGATGCCCACCACCACTACCACCCCTACTCAGGGGGTGCCAGATGCCTACCACTACTACCACCTCTACCCATGGGGGGCAGGATGCCTGTCACTACTACCACCTCTACCCATGGGGGCTGGATGCCTGTCACTACTACCACCTCTACCCATGGGGGCTGGATGCCTGTCACTACTACCACCTCTACCCATGGGGGCTGGATACCTGTCACTACTACCACCTCTACCCATGGGGGCTGGATGCCTACCACTACTACCACCTCTACCCATGGGGGCTGGATGCCTGTCACTACTACCACCTCTACCCATGGGGGCTGGATGCCTGTCACTACTACCACCTCTACCCATGGGGGCTGGATGCCCACCACCACTACCACCCCTACTCAGGGGGTGCCAGATGCCTACCACTACTACCACCTCTACCCATGGGGGCAGGATGCCTGTCACTACTACCACCTCTACCCATGGGGGGGCTGGATGCCTGTCACTACTACCACCTCTACCCATGGGGGGCTGGATGCCTGTCACTACTACCACCTCTACCCAAGGGGGGCTGAATGCCCACCACCACTACCACCCCTACTCAGGGGGTGCCAGATGCCTGTCACTACTACCACCTCTACCCATGGGGGCTGGATGCCTGTCACTACTACCACCTCTACCCATGGGGGCTGGATGCCTGTCACTACTACCACCTCTACCCATGGGGGGCTGGATGCCTGTCACTACTACCACCTCTACCCATGGGGGGCTGGATGCCTACCACCACTACCACCCCTACTCAGGGGGTGCCAGATGCCTACCACTACTACCACCTCTACCCATGGGGGCTGGATGCCTGTCACTACTACCACCTCTACCCATGGGGGGCTGGATGCCTGTCACTACTACCACCTCTACCCATGTGGGGCTGGATGCCCACCACCACTACCACCCCTACTCAGGGGTGCCAGATGCCTACCACTACTACCACCTCTACCCATGGGGGCAGGATGCCTGTCACTACTACCACCTCTACCCATGGGTGGCTGGATGCCTGTCACTACTACCACCTCTACCCATGTGGGGCTGGATGCCCACCACCACTACCACCCCTACTCAGGGGGTGCCAGATGCCTACCACTACTACCACCTCTACCCATGGGGGGCAGGATGCCTACCACCAACAACACCCCCAATGACAGGATGGCTAATGCATGACACAACAAGCACACACCAACATAAGGAATGCAACAAAAAGACATCCCCCCCAACACCATGACAAGCGTGTGTAGACTGTGTCAAATGCCTACAACACTGAACATGACTTTGAACATACAATGTGACCCCCTATCACATGTTTCACACATAAATGTGTGTGGCCCCCACAATGCAAGCAGACCATGACCACTGTGGCAATGGGGTCTAAACCCCCATCATCACAGTGACCAAAAGGTAAGTGTGGGGTCCATAGCTGAAGCACATTTTGCACATTGTGGCAATGGGTTCTAAACCCCCATCATCACAGTGACCAAAAGGTAAGTGTGGGATCCATAGCTGAAGCACATTTTGAACATTGTGGCAATGGGGTCTAAACCCCCATCATCACAGTGACCAAAAGGTAAGTGTGGGGTCCATAGCTGAAGCACATTTTGAACATTGTGGCAATGGGGTCTAAACCTCCATCATCACAGTGACCAAAAGGTAAGTGTGGGGTCCATAGCTGAAACACATTTTGCACATTGTGGCAATGGGGTCTAAACCCCCATCATCACAGTGACCAAAAGGTAAGTGTGGGGTCCATAGCTGAAGCACATTTTGAACATTGTGGCAATGGGGTCTAAGCCCCCATCATCGCAGTGACCAAAAGGTAAGTGTGGGGTCCATAGCTGAAGCACATTTTGAACATTGTGGCAATGGGGTCCAACCCCCATCATCACAGTGACCAAAATGTAAGTGTTGACATTGAAAAAGCTGCAACTGCCAAACTGCATGGATGATTCCTGGTCACAGAACAACAAACACATCAGTGGCAAAGTAGTGCTTGTGTCCCATAGCAACATAGATTGGGTGAGGCAAACAGTGCAGTGCAAATAAGACATACCTTTGGCCATGTGCAGACAAACATCACCCATGGGGGCTGACACTGTCAACATCCATCAATGACACAATGACAGAAGTGACCATCATAATGCAGACCCACATATTCGCACCAATGGGCACACAAATGTAGATACCCTGTGGAGACTGTAGATGTGAGGTGAACAAATAACATACCATGGCAGCAATGGGACACACAAACAATGATCATTGTGCTGACTGATGACCTAGGAGTCCCAGGGACAGCAGGTGAAACCCACCAAACAACATACAGCCAATAGCACACTAAAGATATGCCAATGCAGTGGTGCAGATGTACAAACAGGCAGACCCACACTGCACAACAAACACAACAGATGAGGGGGGGGGGTGCCAGTGTCCCCAGGCAACCACACAACACATGATGAGGCCTGAGTACCAATTACACAGATGCACATACAGTGCCACACAAAAGTAACTCATGGATCCAAATCCCCTATGTGGGCAATCAGGCATTGTTAGATGAGAGGGTGCACAAATTACACATGTCACACAAGCTTGTAGGAACAGCAACTAACACAGCAAGAGACAGACCCACCACAGCACTACCCCCAGGGACCCCATATTGTGCTGACACTAGCCTGCATGATAATCCCACTGTGATGACAATGTCAGATGTCGTTCACACTGTGAAACCCAGCCATGTGTCCTGAGCAACTAACTACCATCACACCTACACAAGCTCCAATCAATCAGCACGGCCTGCCAGCCAAGGCCAATATGGAGGTAGGGGTCTGGCCGTGCAACAACTCACTTTTGCACACACTCAACACCACACACCCTGATCTCCACCAATGTGCAGCAGTGAAGCTCACATGGACTGGTGACATTGCACATGCACCCATGACAATACCAGGGGTGGTGGTGGGAACCAAGGTGCAGAAACCCATCACACATGGCCAGTCAACAAGACTTGTCAATGTCTGACACACAGCACAGTATGCTGTACATGGGCATGATGTGAAATCCACCACAATCAATGGGATCCTGGCCATAGTCACACACCAATGAAGAAGCCAAGGTGACACACGAAGAACACACGTACACAACTACCAACATTGCAGCTCTGACCCTGAGGAGTGGCAGCAGTCACACACACAACGTGTCACAATCACTGTAAGCTAACACAAACTGTAAATCACATTACTCGTGTAAACAACAAGTGCCAAGGGGAATCCTGAATGTGTCCCATCTGCGTTTTCCCACATCCCCAGCACTGACAACAAAGACAACCTGGGATGACAACCTCATGAACATTAGTTTGCCATGCATCCACATCACAGAGAAACCAGGTCCAAGATGCTGGATGAACACAGAACAACTCAGCAAGCATCACAAACAGGAACATCCCTAGGGACACAGCCTGTGTAGGAAAAGGGAAGGGAACACGCACAGACATGCTTACACAACACAGGCCCACGCAATGTCACCAGATTACACACTGCCATGAGGGCACACCACTCCTGTGGAAGGTCCGCTGTGCCAAACCTTGTCTGTGCACGACCCAAACATGTCAGCAGAACACTCCGTCAGTGAGTCAACAACCACAACACACAGAAGGCTCTGCTCACATCAGCCTGGGTACGGGGTGTCACGTCAGTCATCTGCACACACACCAAACACGTGTCAAGCAAGTTGCACTGTATACACAGATGAGTCCTTCGACATTGATGTGCAAAACTGCATGTCCAGTGGAGCTGGGCACACAGTCAGGGAAATCGGAACATTGAACAGTGGTAAGCCCACCAGATGTGCATCAGTGTAAGACAAAGATGTTCATTTACAAATGCAAAAAGGACATCCCTGTGTCAAATGCTGAACATTACACCCTCATACTGTAGCAAAGGATGCCATAGATCCAGAATACAACAGGACACATATCCCATGGACCACATGGAGTCCATCACTGCAACACTTCATCGTCCTGATGTGAACACTATTACAACTGCAAATGCAGGATGCTACTCATCCACATCATGTACATCAAAAGAAAACCCAAAAGTAAACAAAAAGAGGCTTTATTCAGCAAATGTCAGGGTAAAAACGGAAGTCCAAAAGAAACTAAGGCCAATGGCCAGTCCAAAATAACAGTACCAACGGGGTGAGAAGTGACAACTGGTCACACATTGCTTGCCTGCACTGGTACGGTTGGGGGACATCACCCTTGGAGGGGCATACAAGGGGCAGGCCAGGCACCGCAGGGACAGGATCAGGGGATGGCAGAGTGAGGCAGTGAAGGTGTGGTGGGTGCAGGAGTGTCACCGGCAACTGCAGTGGAGGTGTCTGACTCAGGGGGGGCCGGCACCACCGTGGTACACAAGTCAGTTGGTGTGGGTGCCGCAACCACTGCAGTGGGCTGGACTGATGTAGTGGACTGGGTACCCACTACAGTGCCCGAGTCAGACATGGTGGTTGTGGACTCCACTGCAGTGCATGACTCCAAGGGAGTGGAAGGGTGGGCAGATGAGGTGGGCAGGACAGAGGGGGGGACCCGGTCCCCACAACAGTGCCACTAACAGGCAGAGCGTCTGGGTTGGGGGTGGAAGAGCAAGTGGCAGGGGGGGAGGGCCTAAGCAGTCTGGGGATGCGGTATCGGTGTGTGGGGGAACCTGGGGCAGGGTGTGGTGGGGGAACCTGTGCAGTGGTGGCCTGGGGGATGGAGGAGAGAGACTGGGCACTGGAGCTGCGTGGTGGTGGTGGTGGTGTCTTGCTCTTCCTGCTCCGGGGGGACTTCCGAATGGGCTCCTGTGTCTGCCTGCACCTGGGGTAGGGTGTCCGGGGGTGAGGGGCACTCCTCTCTGTGTGGGTGGACTTCCTCTTCCCCTGGTGTGCTGGGTCAGCAGGAATGGTGGGGAAGAGGCCGAGGTCACACAGGAAGACCTGCTGTGTATGTGGGGTAGCAGGCGAGGCAAGGGAAGGGGTCTTGGAGGGAGAGGATTTGGAGGACTGCTGAGTGAATGTGGATGCCTGTGTGTGTGTGTGTTCCCCATCCCCTTTGTCTGTGGTATCAGTCCCCTGAGGATGCTTGTGTGCACGTCTTGCCTTACTCTTGGGTGTGTCTGTGCTGCTTGTGTCTGTGTGTTTTGATGACTGTGCATGTGTGCATGTGCTTTGGACAGGTAGGGGGGCAGGAAGTGTGGATGGGGCAGAGGTGGGAGGGGTGAAGGACTATTGGAGGAGGGACACTGCTGCCGTCAGGGAGGAGTCCATGGACCTATTGCTCCTCTGTAGGGCAGACATACCCGTCGAGATGCCCTCCATGAACGACACCAGCTGTGTCAACAGAGTGGTGTGTGCATGGAGGACACTCAGAATTGCTGTCTGCCCTACATGGAGCTGCCGAAGGAGGTACACAGACTCCTCACTCAGGGCAGCAGGGGACACAGGGGCAGGGGGTGCGGTGCCTGGCATGAAGGAGACACGCTCCCGAGCACGGGAGCCTCCACGGACCTCAGGAATGGGAGCCGATGGGAGGGCGGTGGTGGTGGCGGGGCCAGACAGACTAGCTGGCCTTTGGTGGCTGCCGAGACCCGCCTCCACAAGGGAGTCATCCTCCGAGCTGCTGTGGTCCCCAGCTGAGGTGGATGGTGCTGAGGACTCCTCGGTGTGGCTCCCCTCGCCCTCCGTGACACTGGGTCCCTCTGACCACTCGCCCGATGCTGACCCAGTCTGGCTCCGCTGCTCCTCCTGGTCCATGGAGCTGTCCCCTCCTGTGGCCATGGATGTATCTGCAAACAATTAGGGAAACAGACAAACATCAGTCACCTGCACTGACCGCACACACCACAGTAAGTACAGCACATTACAGAGCAAGCCCTGGCATCCTTAGTTGAACATTGCCTAAAGTCCTCGCACAGATTCGGGGAAGCCAATTGTCAGACTGATGGTCAACCATGGGACTCACACCCCTCCTGCCCTTGCACCCATCTGTCTGGTGCCTGTCTGATGGTAAGACCCCAGTGTGGACACATGCACCACCTACACAGTTGTTGGACATTGCAGGGAACACGGTGAAGCATGTGAACATGCACACATCACATCTCTTGCCACTGAGTCAGTGCAGAAGTCCGGATAAAGGGATGGCCAGATTCTAATTAGAAATGCATGTGATGCATACCAGCACCAGACACCATGATGCACCCATGTCCGGATAGTCAATGCCACAATGGGGTGCATGTTGCACATGTCACTCCCCTGCAGGATCAGTCCCAGGAAGTTTAATGCCATGACACAGGAATGCGTGCAAAGTCATACATTACTGTCTCAAGTCACATGGTCATGGCAGCCAGCCAACAACAGTCTGCACTGTGTCACAATCCGAGGGCATGGGGAATGCAAGTTATGTGACTGACAAGTACACATGTCCATCCCCCAAAAACCATATCATCTGTACTACTATTTGTCCACGTCATACCAACTGGACATATGGGGGACATGAAACACAACTCCCTGAACATGAGCACCTCACAGTGTGCTGTGAATGAAAATACAGCTGCCTGAAAGTCACAGTCGTAAACACCTGTGTGCACAGTCAAGTGATCAGACACCTATAAGTCACAGAAGTATCGTCTATCATGGTCACATCTCAGATGGCATGCTGAGCCCCAAACGATGAACATACCAGTAGTCCTGACAACGAAGACACAGCACAATGAGACAGAGGCAGACACCTGAGGGTACATTTCACTGATCACAACATGCCAGATGATACACGGTAGTGGGAGTACAGAGTGTATTGTATGCACTGGAGTAGGCATGACTGTCCAGCTCCACCTGTAAAAGGGATGAGTCCTGGACAGTAGGCAGGTGGCTAAGCATGTGTGACACACTGGATACACATACTCCTGAGGCCCAAATATTGTTCCCACCAGCAGCATGGGTGTGTGCCACATTCCCCAGGGAGAAGTGGTGAGTCAGAGCAGCAAGCGGACCACATATCAAAGTTACACGCAGATCACATGTCAGAACTTAGGCATTGTGTAGGCAATTGACCCACCCATGAATCGCACAACATAGTCACGGGAACAAATGCTGTCCCCCACCTTGAGCAAAGCAAAATGCAATGACACAGTCCCCAAATGACACAATTTCCTGACTATAAGGGCCACACATATGCGTATCAGAGGAGAAGTGGGCATGTAACAAATGAGGGACATGGGTCCTGGACCACATGACTGATGTACTGTGGAAGTTTAACCAGGCCAGAGGAGGGCACATAGCATGTCAGACAAAGTGCACAGTGCAGTCATGGACTCACCCCTCCTTGCTGCTGTCTGTCCCTCAGCTGCCCATCCAGGTCAGGGAAGACCACCGCCAGGATCCGGAGCATGTGGGGGTCAGGGTCCGGTGTCCGCCCCTCCTGCGAGGAGGCGACAGCTTCAGCTGGACCCTTGCGATCCTCCGGGTCCAGCCACGAAGGTCCTGCCACCTCTTTTGGCAGTTGCGGATCCTGCGCCTGTAGACCCCCACGGATCTTACTTTCCGGGCGATGGTCAGCCAGATGTCCTGCTTCTGGTGGGCATCAACCTGTGAGGATGACAAAGTGAAAAAGCCATTACTACACATGCAACATATACGTGCATCACACAGTTGGATATACATGTCTCAATTACAGGGGCATATGATGTACACAGGCAGTGCAACAATGGCTATGAACAGTTTGCCAGCAGTCACTACATGGTATCATTGCATGGGAAGTAAACCTAGTTGGAATGCACTGTTACTGCACTGTACCAGTTCAGTGCATGTAACTACACACTTTGGGGTGTGACAACTACTCAGTGGGCATGCTAGCCAGTGGTGTGCACACTGAAAGTCCTGCTAGTCAGACAACAGGCACAATTAGTGATGCAGTGGACAGCACACTCACCTGCTCCCCTGGTTTCCCATACAGCTTGCTGTACTGTGGAAGGAGGCTGTCCAGCAAGGCCTGGTTCTCCTCAAGGCTGAAGGCTGGGGCTCTCTCCACAGTACGTGCCATTGCAGGAGCCAGAGGATGCATAAACAGCAGCAGTGTTGGTGGCAGATGTCGTCCTGGAGCATGTAGTGCAGGCAAGTGAGCTCTCAGGGGAACAGCCAGCATTATATGTGTGCTGCAGAGGCAGATACTGTCCCATGTGTCCAAAGTGATAGGTCCAAGTCGTTTGCATCTTCCAAATCTGACCAATCCATGGTATAGCAGCACTAATACACGCCCACAGCATCCTTCAAATCTTCAACTTCATGACACCCATGATTTTGCAACATTGTTGTGGCTGGCCAACTGAATTCACTGCATCAGACACGTTGGAGCTTCGAAAACGCGTCCGTTGCCATGCCAGGCCCCAGCCAATGTATGCGCACCGATCGGTCCATTGCTGTACAACGCGTACCCACGATACAACGCGTACCCGCTCACATTGAATGCAATGGGCCGGCCGGGCACACCGATCGGTCCATTGCAGTTCAACGCGTACCCGCGATACAACGCGTACCCGCTCACATTGAATGCAATGGGCCGGCTGGGCACACCGATCGGTCCATTGCAGTTCAACGCATACCCGGGATACAACGCGTACCCGCTCACATTGAATGCAATGGGCCGGCTGGGCACACCGATCAGTCCATTGCTCTACAACGCGTACCCAGGATACAACGCGTACCCGCTCACATTGAATGCAATGGGCCGGCTGGGCACACCGATCGGTCCATTGCAGTTCAACGCGTACCCGCGATACAACGCGTATCCGCTCACATTGAATGCAATGGGCCGGCCGGGCACACCGATCGGTCCATTGCTCTACAACGCGTACCCGGGATACGAAGAACCACCACCGGCGGCAGATCCTTCTCCCACCTCGCCGCCAAGACCTGGAACACCCTTCCACTAAGCCTACGACAGACCCAAGACCTGCTGACCTTCAGGAGGCTACTCAAGACCTGGCTGTTCGACCAGTAGCCGCACCCCCCCCTTTTTCTCCCCCAGCGCCTTGAGACCCTCGCGGGTAAGTAGTGCGCTTTACAAATTCTGTGATTGATTGATTGATTGATACAACGCGTACCCGCTCACATTGAATGCAATGGGCCGGCCGGGCACACCGATCGGTCCATTGCAGTTCAACGCATACCCGGGATACAACGCGTACCCGCTCACATTGAATGCAATGGGCCGGCCGGGCACACCGATCGGTCCATTGCTCTACAACGCGTACCCGCTCACATTGAATGCAATGGCCAATGTGTGCGCACCGATCGGTCCATTGCTGTCCAACGCGTCCCTGGACAAGTCACTGGCATATGTCACCATGCCTGTCACAGGTGAACATATGCCAGCCACATATACTTCCCAGGGAGTGAGGGGCACACCTACAACACCACAGCCTGTCCACACTGTATCCTAAGGCATGTAAGGCTGCATTACCTATTCCGTGTATGGGGGTGAACATGTTGTTCTGTGGGTGTCACTTCGGGCAGCCACTCCCAGGCTGTGCACGTGTTCATGGGGACAGAATCCTTGGTGTGTCGTGCACATGACCACTGTGATGTGCAACTGTTCATTCCTGAGCATGTGGCATGGTCACATTTCACGGTGGTGTATGTGTATGTCATGTCACATACCCCCTGAGTCCCATGTGGGACGGTATGTACGTCCCAGGGTGACCCATTGGCACAATAGTGATGGTCCTCCACAGTCTGTGTGCATGTTGTGTTTACAATGTCTCTGATTCCATGTGCACAATGGGAGACAGTCTCCACATCCACGTTGTTTGTGCATGAACTTTGATGTTGTGCGTGTGTGTGTCACAGACGTCCATGTCTGTCCTGCCGAGGCAACAGGGACCACTACCTGTGGGGGTCATGGTTGTTTTGCTGTGGTGTATTCATGATGCACCATGTCATGCCAGTGTCCATGTGGCAATACAGGGTCCCTGGGAATCTACCTGTCGATGAGCTGTGATGCCTGGGGTACATCTGTCCACACATGTCACTGTGGGGTGTGTTTGGAACGTGGCAGCAGTAGATGGGAACTGTGACACGGCCTCAAGATATCCCATGGCACAACATGGGACTTGTTGATGCCACTTGTTGAACTGTGATGTTAGATGTTGGCCATGTAGGTGCCATACATGTCCTTACGGAACTGCACACATCATGTACTTGTGTCTCATAATGATGTATCATGTGATATTGTGTATGGTCAATGCCACATATGTTGGGTGACTGACAATCTTTCTTTCTTCACCTATGCACTGCAGGGCACCAGCTGTCCATAGACCATTCCCTGACCTTGCATCCATGGTGGAACGGGACTGCATCCGACGGTACCGCTTCACCAGGCCGCTGTTTGAGGAATTGATGGTGCGCTTGGCCCCACATTTGCAACCTGGCCGGACATACCCCACAGCGCTGACCCCCAAGGTGAAGGTGATGGCAGCCCTACACTTCTTTGCCACCGTTACCTTTCAACACATTGTGGCGTCTGCTGGTGGGATGTCACAGACCATGTTCAGCCGTGTGCTACGCAATGTTTTGGAGGCTATGTTGAGAAACCTGAACCAGTACATCTATTTCCCTAGACCTCAACAACTCACTGACGTGAAGAGTGACTTCCATGCCCTGGGGAGGATGCCGCATGTCATTGGCTCCATTGATGGGACACATGTGGCTTTGATACCACCACAGGCACATGAGCAGGCATACAGGAACCGCAAACATTACCATTCGGTCAATGCACTGGTGGTATGTCTTGCTGATATGAGCATCTCACACGTGTGTGCCCGTTTCCCCGGTTCTGTACACAATGCCTACGTGATGAGGAGTAGTCGCATCCCGAGGATGATGTCACAGATGCGGAACCAGCGTGCCTGGCTTGTCGGTGTGTACTGACTTTGTACCATTGTGTGTGTTCTGCGATGTAGTATTCCACCCTCTTTTCCAAATCAGCTAATGTGCAATTGTTCATATGTAGGTGACTCCGGATACCCCAACATGCCGTGGTTGCTGACGCCCCTGAGGAACCCTGTGACACCAGCCCAGATGCGCTACAATGAGGCACATGGTCGGACCAGGAGAGTGATTGAGCGGACATTTGGTCTCCTGAAGAGCCGCTTCCGCTGCCTGGACAAGACAGGAGGGGCCCTCCCATATGCCCCAGCAAAGGTGTGCAAGATTGTCATCGTCTGCTGCATGCTACACAACCTGGCTGTGCGGAAGGAGTTGCCTCTCATCCTGGATGACGATGACCAACATCCGCCACCTGTGGAGGATCCTGGCCTGGACCACGATGCCAGTGATGATGATGATGATGATGGTGATGTCCGCACACAGCTCATCACCAACTTCTTCAGCTGAATGTGAGTATCCGGAGATGTCATGTCAATGATGTGAGTATGCATGATATGTGTTGGTGGGGCTCTGGTGCTGTTTGAGTGTGGCCATGTGCTACATGACTGTATGCGTGTAGCGATGTGTCCTTACAGGTAGTCTGTACTCCCCAACAGTGTTGACATGCTAACTTTGTTCTGGGTGGGTATCTTGTGACATGTATTGGGCATGAGTATTGCAGTTCTGTCCTGTTCTTCAGTGCTTTTGACTGTGTGTCATTTCTGTCCTTCACAGGGTACTTTCAGAGTTGTTTGGTCAACTGTGATCCCCCGACACCGTGATTAAACTTCCAGGGTGGTAGCTGTCGTGTCCCTACAGGTGATGTGCGCCACACCCATGGACTTCCTTCCTTCTACACTTGTTGACTGTGTGCCCACTGCCAGGTGGGATTACCTTGCATCTGTAGTGGTTACAACATGTTGCAAATGTGTAATAAACCTGTGCTTCACTTTGTGATGTGCGTTGTCTGTGGTAACACATCTGACTGACATTTGCTTACTGCACCAGTGGGCTAGTTGACAAAGACTGTGAATAGGTGTTGTGTCTATGCATTGCACCGAATTTCCTGGCAACATCAGTGTAGGCGATGAGTCAGGTGGCCTTGGTGTGTATATGTTGTGTAGCCCTGGTGGTGTGTCTCCCTCATATGTGTCACGTTGCCATGACTCACATGCCTGTGTTGTACTTGCTGTAGCAGTTAGCATGCACAGTGTAATTTCGCAGGTCATCATCTCCATGACAGAAACCACGTTGGAATCACAACAGAGGCAGGTATGGTGTATTAGTGTGTTTATTGTCATACATGTGTGAGTATAGTGCACAGGATGGTGGGTGCTGTACATTGTGATTGTAATCCAAAGTTCCTAGATGATTTGGAAGTCCTGGTAGCAGAAATGTCCTGAGTAAAGTCCACAGTCATCTGATACATTGGTCCAACTTATACTCCCCATGTCATGTGGGGGAGTTGTGTTGCATTCAACAGGGTGAACAATTTGCGCACAAAGGTGATTATCCAGAACAGGTTTTGGCTTCCTGGGGGTTGCACATGGCCATTGGCCTCTCAGTTGCCCTTCCTCGCACGACCCCTCTTCTTTGGGGGGGGGGGACCCTCAAGTGCAGGTTGCTGCGGTGCAGGGGACTCTCCGCCAGAGTCATCCTCCCTCCCTGTGGCAGTTGCAGTTGTTTCAGCACCATATGTTGTGGGCACACAGGGAGGTGTTGACATGTTGCTGCTCATCTGGCGGAGGCATTGTAATATGTCCCTATGCACCGCCGTCATCTCTTGCAGTGTGTCCCACTTGGACTCCATGCGGGACATGTGTAAGTCCAAGCGGGCATGATGGGCAGCCTGCTGCTGTTGTATGTCCCTGAGGATCCCCACTACCTGGCTGAGCTCTCCGGTGCTGGTCTGGTACGCATCGGCTATGCGTACCAGTTGTGGGTCATCATGCAGTCCAGACCCCTCTGCGAGCAGCGACCTATGTCTACCACCCCTCCCACCACCCCTGGTGACACGTGCAGTACCTGAGGTGGCACGCACAGGTGACCCTGGGCCCCCTTGGGGGTTGTTGGTGGTGTTGGTGTCCATAGCCCCATGTTGGGCCAGGGTCCGTGTGCTGGTGGTGGTGGTGGTCCTTGGTCTGTCCGTGTCGGCAGGGGTGGTTTGTGTGTTGTCAGTCGTTAGAGGGGTGGGTGCAGGGGGTGCAGCTGGTGGTCCTGCTGGTGCTGCATGATGACTCGCTCCGGAGGTGCCAGGTAGGTCTTCGTCATCCGAGGAGGGCAGAGGCTGTTCCACACCAGTGAGCTCCGTTTCCCCTGGATCCTGGGACAGGGACTCCTCAGCGTCTGCTGCTGTGTCCCCATCATCACCTGTTTTTGGGAGACACACACAATGTATGTTATGTTTCTGCAGGCATCAATGGTTGACACACCTGACAGTTGTGACTGTACCTCTGGATGCGGGCCTGTACATTGCATTGTCCTAAGTTGTCACAGTCAGAGGTTGATATTGGTGTAGCACATTGTCCTGCATACTTTGAGCATTTCAATTTGAATGTTGGGGTGTGTACATGGTCTGCATTGGTTGTATTTGGTTGACATCCGGCCCTCCTTCTCCCCCAGCCCAGTTATCCCACCATGAAGCATGCCACACTTGCAGTGGGTTCAGGTTGACTCTCAGGATGTCAGTGAGTGGTGTCCTGCTGTTGGTTGGTGCCCAGTTCCCAGCAGGGCCTTGTGCTCCCCACAGCAGTACCCAGTGTCAGCCATCTCGTCAGTTCTTTTCCACTCCCTGTGATGTGCGCATGGTTCAGGGTGGTGTTGATGGGACAGTTGTGGGGGTGACCAATATCTGTGACTGCCACTCCCATCATGCTATTGCCTCCAACCCCCTTCCCAGCATGCCCATGCTTCCTTCCTTTGACTCTGCTTCCCTGTGGGGTTGTGTGCCTGTGCTGACAAGATGGCTGACAGTGTTATCCTGGGGTTAGTTTGGCTACAAGTCCCATGTGTGTCCCTGTGCTTCACACAGCATGACCCAGGGTTGTGGTTCTTTGTGGGATATTTGATTAGAGTGTGAGGCAATGCATTCTCCCAGGTGAGTTGTGTGGAGTTTGTGTTAGGGGTGTGTGTGAGTAGAGCTGCTGGTAACTATGGTCAGTGCTGTCAGTCCTCCTTCCCACCCAGCCAGATATCCCACCATGGAACGTGCTTCCATTGCAGGGAGTGCAAGTTGTCTTTCAGGATGTCAGTCAGTGGTGTCCTGCTGTTGGTTGGTGCACAGTTCCCAGCAGGGCCTTGTGCTCCCCACAGCAGTACCCAGTGTCAGCCATCTTGTCAGTTCTTTGCCACTCCCTGTGATGTGCGCATGGTTCAGGGTGGTGTTGATGGGACAGTTGTGAGGGTGAACAATATCTGTGACTACCACTCCCATCATGCTATTGCCTCCACCCCCCTTCCCTGCATGCACATACTTCCTTCCTTTTGAGTGGACTTCACTGTGTGTGAGTGTGACAGCAATGGCAAGATGGCTGACAGTGGTGTCCTGCTGTTGGTTGGTGCCCAGTTCCCAGCAGGGCCTTGTGCTCCCCACAACATAGCACCAGTGTCAGACATCTTTGATGTGGCTTTTCACTACCTGGTAGGTGTGCATGCTTTAGTGTGAGCTTGCTGGGCCATGCGGGTGGGGGATGTTGAGCTGTGACTACCACTCCCATCATGCTATTGCCTCCACCGCCCTTCCCAGCATGCCCATACTTCCTTCCTTTTGAGTGGACTTCACTGTGTGTGAGTGTGACAGCAATGGCAAGATGGCTGACAGTGGTGTCCTGCTGTTGGTTGGTGCCCAGTTCCCAGCAGGGCCTTGTGCTCCCCACAACATAGCACCAGTGTCAGACATCTTTGATGTGGCTTTTCACTACCTGGTAGGTGTGCATGCTTTAGTGTGAGCTTGCTGGGCCATGCGGGTGGGGGATGTTGAGCTGTGACTACCACTCCCATCATGCTATTGCCTCCACCGCCCTTCCCAGCATGCCCATACTTCCTTCCTTTTGAGTGGACTTCACTGTGTGTGAGTGTGACAGCAATGGCAAGATGGCTGACAGTGGTGTCCTGCTGTTGGTTGGTGCCCAGTTCCCAGCAGGGCCATGTGCTCCCCACGACTGAGCACCAGTGTCAGCCATCTTTGAAGTGGCTTTTGACTCCCTGTGAGGTGTGCATGCTTGGGTGTGATCTTGCTGGGCCATGTGGGTGGGGGATGTTGGGCTGTGACTACCACTCCCATCATGCTATTGCCTCCACCCCCTTCCCAGCATGCCCATGCTTCCTTCCTTTTGACTCTGCTTCCCTGTGGGGTTGTGTGCCTGTGCTGACAAGATGGCTGACAGTGTTATCCTGGGGTTAGTTTGGCTACAAGTCCCATGTGTGCCCCTGTGCTTCACACAGCATGACCCAGGGTTGTGGTTCTTTGTGGGATATTTGATTAGAGTGTGAGGCAATGCATTCTCCCAGGTGAGTTGTGTGGAGTTTGTGTTAGGGGTGTGTGTGAGTAGAGCTGCTGGTAACTATGGTCAGTGCTGTCAGTCCTCCTTCCCACCCAGCCAGATATCCCACCATGGAACGTGCTTCCATTGCAGGGAGTGCAAGTTGGCTTTCAGGATGTCAGTCAGTGGTGTCCTGCTGTTGGTTGGTGCACAGTTGCCAGCAGGGCCTTGTGCTCCCCACAGCAGTAGCCAGTGTCAGCCATCTTGTCAGTTGTTTTCCACTCCCTGTGATGTGAGCATGGTTCTTGGTGGTGTTGATGTGCGCATTGTGAGGGTGGGCAATATCTGTGACTACGACTCCCATGATGCTATTGGCTACACTGACTTGCCCAGCATACACAGGATTCCTTCCTTTCAGTGGGCTTCACTGTGAGGTGGTGTTGTAGTGGTGGCTACATGTCTGGATGTGTTTGTTAGTTATATTTGTGCCACTGCCTAGCTGTATTTGTAGTTGTGTTTGTACATGTGATGACACAGTTACATATCACTATGAGATGGCATGTGTTGTGTTTATCTGACTGACATACACATCTTGGGATGATTCTGTTTTGGTTGGTGTGTATTTGCTAAGGGTGCATGGTTTGACTCTCCCTTGACAGTGATGTGTGTGTATTGTCGCACAATATTGTGTACCTTTGTTGTGTACTCACCAGGCTCTGGGATGTTTTCTAGTCCATATACGCTCACTGGTGGTAGGATGGCCCGCACCTTCTCCTCCCAGGGCCTGAGGTATACTGGTTTGGCAGGAGGGCCACTGCCGGTGTCAAGAGGTAGTCCTTTTTCAACAGGTCCCTTACCCTCCTGCGCACATCATACCACCTGTTCTGGATGTCTTCCTTTGTGCGCAAACATGGTGATTGTGCGTTCACCCTGTCGACAATCCTCTCCCACATCTTGGTTTTCTGCGACATGGGGGTCTGTTGGACCAGTGTACCAAACAGCTGTGGCTCTACCCTGAGGATCTCATCTACCAGGACTTCTAATTCACTATCTAGGAACTTTGGATTCTTCTTTGGGGGCATGGTGATGGGTGGTGGTGGTGTGTGATGTGTGTGGGGGTGTGCAAGTGAGGGTGTGTGAGTGTGTGTTTTGCTGGGTGTATGTGAGGGTGCTATTTGTTGAGGTGCTGCTGGTGTGTGGCTTGTGTGATGGATGAGCTGTGAGTGTGTGTGTGGTTGCTGTCTGTTGGTGTTGAGTGCTGGCAGGTAATTTGAATTTGCAAAGGATCATGGTAGGGATTTGTGTCCTTTATATGGGTGGAGTTGTGGGTGTGTCTTTGTTCCCTGTTTCCCCCCCCAGTATTTATTGGCTTTGTAATTGCTTGTTTGGCCTTTTTTTGTGTGTTTTTTCCTTTGTACTTTTTGTGCATGTAGGAGACGTTCTTCTGACCGAGTCGGAACCTGCAGTTGTCTCGTGCGAGCTTCTCCGATTCGTTCACGCTGTGTTTGTGCTGTTTTCTGTGCTGCGTACGCGTCGGTCGCGGTGTTTTGGGCTGCTTCGGCTCGCAGTTTTGTATGCGTGTCGGTCGTACGGCTTGGGCTCCGTGCGACTCGGTCGTGTTTTCCACGCGTTGCATCGTACTTGGCGGGTCGGAGTTCGCGGGTACGTTTCGTTCGGGATTCTTCCTGGTGCGCGTCGGTCGGTTCGATTCGCGTGCTTTTCCGGCCGGATAGCTGTTTTCCGCGCGGTTCGGTCGTTCGTATTGTGTTCCGTACGAGTCGGTCGGATTTTGCACGCTTTTCATCGTACTTTGCGGGTCGGGCTGCACTGGTACGTGTCGGCCGGAATGAATTCCGGCTCCGAGTCGGTCGGTACGTTTTCCGGCCCGAATCGGAATCGGCCCCTAAATGTCTAAGGCAAAATAATGGCAACTTTCTAAAAGTGGCATTTTCAAAATTGAAATTTTAAATCCGACTTCGCCCTAAGATAAGCTTTTTCATTTCAATTGCAAAGACACCAAACATGAACTGGTTACCTATTCCCATTTGAAAATTTCAGCATATTAAATGTAATAAGGTACCTCAAATGCTGTCCTATGGTAGAGGTAGGCCTTCCAGTAGTGAAAAAGTAATTTAAGAGTTTTTCACTGCCAGGACATTTTTAAATACATTGCACCCAACCCACTGGGCCATCCAAGGCCCAATATAGGTGTGACTTATATATATTAAAAAGGAAGGTTTGGGCCTGGCAGAAAGTTTATATTTGCAAGGTCAAAATGGTAGTTTATAACTGCCCACACAGGCTACAATGGCAGGCCTAAGATATGTTTAAAGGGCCCTTGAGTGGGTGGCACAATTAATGCTGTGCCCCACTAGTAGCATTTAATTTACAGGCCGTGGGCACAGGTAGTACCACTTTACTAGGGACTTACAAGTTAATTAAATAGACCATTTGCGTGTAATCCAATTCTACCATGTTTTAACGAGAGAGCACTGGATAGCAGTGGTGAAGTGTGCAGAGTCTTAAAAGCCAACAAAAACGGGTTCAGAAAAACAGGAGGGTGAAGGCAAACCGTTTGTGGATATCCCTGCAGAAAGGGCAAAGTCCAATAATGAAGCTTCAAGTGACTCTGTCAATTAAAGACAATACTGGCTTCCAAGCAGCCGTTATATTGGCAGATTACCCAATTGAGCACACTTACATTTCTTTCAGTTTGATGACATCATGGCAGGAGTTGTGTTTCTTCCTTGGCTCTCTGTTCCTGTTCAAAGTACATGGAGGAGAAGCGGCATGTGCGAGAAACCATAGAGGAAAGGGAGAGTAAAGAAACTAAACAAAATGAAAGAGTACAGGAAGAAGAGAATGTTGAGAGGCAGTGGTAGAGAACACAGGGGATGAAGGAGGGTTTAGAAAGACCAGGAAGCAGAGGGGGAAGTGGAGGATTGAGAGCCCAGACAATATATGAACAGAAAGAAGATGGAGAGACAGCAGGGAACACAGTAGAGAAAGGGACATCATATATTACCAAACACATTGATGACATCATAGGAATTTACATCATATGCTCCATGCTCCACTGATATCAAAGGAAATTATACCATTTGATCTTTGATGCTGCTTACATAGAAAGTTACATCACTTTCGTAAAAAATTCAAATAAGCTGAATAAAATTACAAAAAGTAGATTAAAGCAGATTTTAGTTACTACCATATTTCAGATGGGGTGCCACCACAATGTGCCTGGGATGCTGCTGTGGTGCAGTCATCACATGCCCAGCTACGGTAACCGGATGCATAAGCACAACCTCATGTGCCCAGCTGCAGCCACTAATATCAAATTGCAGTCTTAAATGCATAGTCACAGCCATCGCATTCTCATGAATAGCTTCAAATGCCTAGATGTAGCCTTACTACCAAGGCCAAATAAGATGGAAGCCAGGCATAGCTTTGACTGTTGCAGCACCGCCCCAAATCACCAGGCAAAGCCTCAAAGGCCCAGACCTGTCTATCATGTACCCAAAGTCTTATATGCCCAGACGTTACTGTCATATGTCTAGGTGTAGTCTGAAATGCCCCACCCAAAATGGTGTCGATACATACCTCATATTGTTAGCCTTTGAGACCTGAGCTGTCTCTCACTGACACATACTTCACAGGTTTGAAGTACAGACAGCAGGGTTACCCCTTCCATTGCACCGCTCGCACCGCCTTAGACGTCGGACAGCAGAACTATCCCTAAGCTTCAGTAGATGTTACAGGCTCTGGCTTCAGACAACACTACTGCCCCTTATATTCAACTGTTGTTATAGACTTATCAATGTAAAATAGTTCATTGAGGTTCAGACAGTAGCTATGTGTCAGGTTAGACAGGTGTTACAGGCTCAAGCCTCAGTGGCATCTTTAGCCTTACCTTTTAAAAAACATAAACTACAAGCAACAGAATTCAAAGCACAGTTAGCTAAATGGCAAAATAATAATAAAGGGTTCCATATATTATGGGGTTGCTACTTGGCTGCATGATGTATACCATGCCATGAAGTATAAACCCTTTAACAGAAATAATAGTGAACTACTTTACTTACTTCTCAGCAGCTCTAGTGAAAATAATTGCCACGCCATCTTCCTGCAAACACTTTTGTGTTTACTGCATGGCCTGAGGATGTTGTTGTATTCTTCCTGTTGGCTAGAACTGTCCGTAAAAGTCCAGAGTCTCTGCTAAGGAATCCATTCTTGAGCCGGGAGGGGTTACTGTACTGATCCTTGCCTCTGACTCTACTATTGGGACTGGCTTTCCTAACCAAATGACAGTTCCCCTAACTTGATATTAAGTCTTTCTCACCATGCAGGCCGGTGGCGAACAGAGCATGGACGATGAATATTTTCATTGTAAGAAAAAAGACCACGTTGTGGTTTGTTCACATGAATACATTTATTTTAACTTTCAATATAACCCTTTAACATATTTGTATGTTAAGCTATATTTTATGATATAACATGGGACCAGCTACAGCCAATTAATTTATAAACTGATGCATTACATGTACCTTCACCACTTCACCTTTTTGAACTTTTATTAAATGTTGCTTTTTAACTCTTTTTTAATTACTATTCTGATGTATATCCTTCTGACTTAATTCTCGGTCACCAATAAAGCTTGCTGTAATATTGCCTTTTTATTTAATTTATTCATAAAAAAACACAGAAGTAACTGAAGAAATATAATCATGGGTGAGATTCCATTTTCTGAGGGCAAAGGAAAGAACCCTTAATACAGAAAGATCTTTCTTCACATCCTTTGTTAGTTCTTCCCTTTGTGCCATCCGTAAAGGAATCTGACATATCTGACTTAGCATTAAAAATGTTGCGTCCCCATCTCAGCATCACTCCACATGCTTTACACCAACCTCGAGCAAGCTGTCCAGAATGTCTCCACCTGGATCTCCAGCTGCGCCGACAGGATTGCCCCTATTAAGCCTGCCAAGGCAACCAGATTCACCAAACAGGTCAGTTGATATACTCCAGAACCCATAACAATGAAACACATCTGCAAATGGCTAGAAAGAAGATGGAGCACAAGCAAAGATCCCACAGTCCGGACCACCTTCAAGACAGCCCTCAACAAATACCACCAATGCCTAAAAAACACAAAAAGAAACACTCTGGCAGACTGCATCGAAGCAACCTCCAACCACATTAAGGAGCTATTCAGCACTGTCAGAGAATTCTCCCTCCCATCAGCCACCGAGAATACGATTTCCCCTTTCCAGGAATTGTGACACCCTTGCAGACTACTTCCACAACAAGGAGTCCACCATCTACAGAAACATCCAACCCCAACTCACCGACCTGCACAATCTCCTCACACCAACAGACACCACCCACAACCACCCAATCACTGCATGGGAACAGCTCACCACACAGAGCACCACAGCCAGCATGAACACCATCTACTCTGGAGCACACATGGACCCCTGCCCCCACCGCTTCTTCAACCTTGAGAGCAAGGAAATCAGTGGCAAACTCACCTCCATTCTCAATGAATCCATCACCGTGACCGCCTTCCCAGACAGATGGAAACACACAGAGGTTAGACCCCTCCTCAAGAAACCCTCTGCCGACCCCGGTGAACTCAAGAACTACCGGCTTATCTCATTGTTCCCTTTTCCCACCAAAGTCCTAGAGAAGGCTATCAACCGACAACTCACCAAACACCTGTAGAGAAACAACCTGCTGGACACCTCCCAATCTGGTTTCTATGCCAACTACAGCACCGAGACAACCCTGATCGATGCCTCCGACGTCATCAGAACCCTCCTCGACCGGGGAAAAACAGTGGCCCTGATCCTCCTCGACCTCTCAGCAGCGATAAACACTGTATCCCACCACACCCTCATCAAACAACCCCACCACATCGGGATCTATGAAGATGCCCTCAAATGGATCACCTCCTTCTTCGCAAGAAGAACCCAGAGAATCCACCTACCACCCTACAATTCGGAACCCAAGAGAATCATCTGTGGCGTTCCTCAAGCTTCATCCCTCAGCCCCACCCTGTTCAACAGTTACATGACAACCCTGGCCAACATCGTCAGAACCCACAGCCTCCACATCATATCCTACGCAGACAACACACAGCTCATCCTCTCACCCTAAGAATACCCTACCAGGTCCAAATTCCACAACTGCATGGATGAAGACCAATGGATGAAGACCAATTGCCTGAAGCTCAACACAGACAAGATGGAAGTGCTGATTTTTGGGAACAACACCTCCCCGTGGAACGACACTTGGTGGCCCTCCAAACTCGGCCCCACACCCACACCGACAGATCACGCCCACAAACTCAGCATCATCCTGGACAGCAAACTCACCATGAAGTGCCAAATCAATGCAGTCTCCAACGCCTGCTTCCACACCCCCAGCATGCTTCGCAAGATCTTCGGATGGCTCCCCATTTACACAAGGAAAACCGTCATGCAAGCCCTAGTCACCAGCCGGCTGGACTACGGCAATGGACTCTACACAGGAATCACCAGACTCCAGACGATACAGAACTCAGCTGCCAGACTCATCTTTGACCTCCCCAAAAGGACCCACATCACCCCCCACCTCAGGAACCTCCACTGGCTCCCCATCCAGAAAAGATGCCAATGCAAGATGCTGACATACGCCTACAAGGCCCTCCACGACCAAGGACCAGCATACATCAACTACCGCCTGAACTTCCACCAGTCCTTCAGAGAGGACCTCCTTCAAAGACCGCCTCGACAACAACGCACACAACAGCAAGGAGCTCTTCAGCATCGTGAAGGAACTCTCCAACCCCAGCTCCAACGCCAACGACATCCCGCCATTGCAAGCCCTGTGTGATTCCCTCGCCACCTTCTTCCACCGCAAGATCGCCGACATCCACGACAGCTTCGACTCCCGGATGACCCCAACAGGCCCGACACATCAGACCCGCCACACCCCATCGACCACGACCCCTGACAGCCTGGGTCAACGTGAACACCGAGGACACAATCAAGACCATGGGCACAATCCACTCCGGCTCCCCAACAGACCCTTTTCCACACCACATCTTCAACAAAGCCGGCAGCTCCATCGCACCCCACCTGCGCAACGTCATCAACCTCTCCTCCGAGACGCGACCTTCCCAGAGAGCTGGAAACACGCCGAGATCAACGCCCTACTCAAAAAACCCAAGGCGGACCCGAGCGACCTCAAGAACTTCCGGCCCATCTCCCTGCTTCCATTCCCAGCTAAGGTCATCGAGAAGATCGTCAACAGACAGCTCACCCGCTACCTCGAAGATAACAGCATCCTGGACCCCTCCCAGTCAGGATTCTGCAGCAACCACAGCACCGAGACCGCCCTCATCGCTGCCACAGACGACCTCAGGATCCTGCTGGACAACGGCGAGACGGCGGCCCTCATCCTCCTGGACCTCTCCGCCGCCTTCGATACTGTCTGCCACCGCACACTACGCACACGCCTCCACGACGCAGGGATCCAAGACAAGGCCCTGGATTGGACCACCTCCTTCCTTTCCGGCAGAACCCAGAGCGTCCGCCTCCCCCCATTCCGATCCGAAGCCTCCGAGATCATCTGCGGCGTACCCCAGGGATCTTCCCTCAGCCCGACACTGTTCAACATCTACATGGCTCCACTCGCACGCATCGCCTGACAGCACGACCTCAACATAATCTCCTACGCCGACGACACTCAACTGATCCTCTCCCTCACCAAGGACCCCTCACCGCCAAATCCAACCTCCATGAAGGAATGAAAGCCGTCGCCGACTGGATGAAGTGCAGCCGACTTAAGCTGAACACAGACAAGACGGAGATCCTCATCCTCGGCTCCAACCCATCAGCCTGGGACGACTCCTGGTGGCCCTCGTCACTAGGGGCACCCCCGACACCAACCGACCACACACGCAACCTGGGAGTCATCCTCGACTCAACGCTCACCATGACCAAACAAGTCAACGCAGTCTCCTCCTCCTGCTTCAACACCCTCCGCATGCTCCGCAAGATCTACAGGTGGATCCCGACAGACACGAGAAGAACAGTCACCCAGGCCCTCGTCAGCAGCAGACTCGACTACGGAAACGCCCTCTACGCAGGAGCCCCGACCAAGCTCATCAAACGACTGCAAAGAATCCAAAACGCCTCTGCACGCCTGATCCTCGACATTCCACGCCACAGCCACATCACCCCCACCTGAAAAACCTGCACTGGCTCCCCGTCGACAAGAGAATCTCCTTCAAACTCCTGATCCACGCACACAAGGCACTCCACAAAACCGGCCCAGCCTACCTCAACAGTCGACTCTCCTTCTATGTTCCCAACCGTCAGCTCCGCTCCGCCGACCTCTCCCTGGCCACCGTCCCGCGCATCTGGAGAACCACCACCGGAGGCAGATCCTTCTCTCACCGTGCCGCCAAGATCTGGAACACCCTTCCCCTCAACCTACGACAGACCCAAGACCTGCTGACCTTCAGGAGACGACTCAAGACCTGGCTATTCGACCAGTAGCGGCAACACCCCCCCTCCTCTCCCTCAGCGCCTTGAGACCCTCGCGGGTAAGTAGTGCGCTTTACAAATCTTGTGATTGATTGATTGATTGATTGATTGAGAGACCTGCACTCCACTGCCTTCATTCTCACACATACTCCTTGCATTTGCCTAAGCTGCAGTGGAAGACGCTCCTTCTCCTATCAGGGCATGGAACTACCTCCCACTCCACCTCCGAACATCATCCTCACTTCTAGAATTCAGAAATGGACTCAAGACCTGGCCTTTTGACTGATCCTAGCATGAACCTCGTGGGTTACTAGCTGCGCTCTACAAATCTGAATTGAGTGAGTGACACCCGGTTAACCCTAAATCCTCAATTGAAAGACTCATCCTGATATTAAACAAAGATTTTAGAACACTTCCTCCAATAGTGTTGATGAAAGTAGGATTGGTAATTAGAATACACTCATTTCTATTAAGGACAGTGGGCAGAACCTTGGCATTGTATACCTTGGTGAAGTAAATTGTTTTTTCCCTGTTGCTCTAAAAGCTAACAAAAGATTAACTGCAAGCGACCAACATTTCGAGGTCGAGTGTTCAATATATAGCCTGGAATTCAAAGCTTAGGCTAATATACCAGTTCTAGTTCCTCTCAATTTAAATTCCACCTGTAGTTGTTTTTTGTTAAGTTTTTTAAAGAATTTGTTTTTTACTTTTCTTTATCTGTATTTTCAGGAAGTGTGCATCTGGATAAAAACAATATATATATATATATATATATATATATATATTTCACTGAAAAAACCATAGGTTTTAGGGACAGTTATAGTTAGTTGGACATTGCACTCGTACAAAACCCGTGAAATTCCCCGTTATAGTTAGTTCAGCTAACTATAACTCGCGCCCCGCAATGCACTGCTGATGACGTCACATATTACATCACTCATGACATGGTCAGTGACATCACTGATGGCATCACTGATGACATCTCAAATGACATCACTGATGACATCATCCAGTGACTGTGTGTTTCTGTAAAGTTTAAATATGTTTAATATATATAGGGAAAGGCGTATTGAAGAATGAGTGGGTGTATAAGTGTCTGAATGGATGATTTAGTACGTGCGTGACTGACTCTACAAGTGAGTGATTAAACGTATCTTACTGAATGCATGGGTTAGTGACTAAACTGTGTGAATGTCTGTATCCGTCTGTTGGTGTGTAAGTGGATGCATGGATTTGCGAATAGCTACATGAGTGTCTATATGGGTTATTGATTGGTTCTATGAGTATCTGTATGGGTGCCTGAGTGTTTGTGTGGATGGGGTGTGTGCGACTGTGCATAGATGTGTGAGTGGGTGATTCACTGGGTGGATGGTTTCAAGAGTGCATCTGTGATAGACTGTATGGGTGGGTAAGTGTGTGTAAGAGTGTGTTAGTGAGTGAATGTATGTCCCAGTGGTACATGTGTGAGTAACTACATATGTGAAAGGCAGTATATATGTGTATTGGAGTATATAAATAGCTATAAGCTGAGAGTGAGTGATTGTGATAGTGGCTGTATGGATGAGTGTGTGCTTGTATCAGTGATTGTATAAGAGCGTAACAATGTGCTAGTATTTGTATGATTAAGTGAGCTGGTGTGTGTATAACTGTATAGGTGAGTAAATGGCAGTGTGTTTAATTATTTGCATGACTGACTAGGTGTGTGAGTACCTCTATGGATGAGTGGCGGTGTTTGAGTGTCTATATAGGAGTAAGAGTGCATATGATAGTCCTGTACTGAGTGACCATAAGTATGAGTGACTGTACGGGTGAGTGAGTGGATGTGTGTGTGTAGACCTAAGAATCAGTGAGTGGGTATGTAGTTATTGGTGTTGGAGTGTCTATGGTTTTGCGAATGGCACTCTGTAATTTAGATTGGGTGTATCAAAGGTTATATTAGGGTGTGAGGAGCTGCATCAGATTATCACGTGGATGATGTCATCAGTGATGTCATTTGAGATGTCATCAGTGATGTAATCAGTGATGTCACTGACCATGTCATGAGTGATGTAATATGTGACGTCATCAGCAGTGCATTGCGGGGGCGCGAGTTATAGTTAGCTGAACTAACTATAACGGGGGAATTTCACGGGTTTTGTACGAGTGCAATGTTCAACTAACTATAACTGTCCCTAAAACCTATGGTTTTTTCAGTGAATTTCAAAGGTTTTTTAAATGCTAATTTCTAACTATAACGTGTCTGAAACCTATGGTTTTTTAAGTGAATTTCAAAGGTTTTTAAAATGCTAATTTGTAACTATAACGTGCCTGAAACCTACGGTTTTTTCAGTGAATTTCAAAGGTTTTTTAAATGACAATTTTTAAATGTATTAATTTTTATATTAATTTTTTTCACACTGATTTACTACATTTTTAGAAACAATTTCTTTTACATATTTTATTTTTTAAATTACATTGTAATTACATTATACATTACATCACAAAAAATACTTTCTCAGAATGAATTACTTTAGTTTAAATACTTTGCACATAGGCAATAGACTTTTAAGTACAGTAGTTACAGTTGTTGCAATGGGCAACACATTTTCATACACAATGCAACATTCAGCTCAATGTGAATTTCTAGTTAAATGCAATTAGTTACTTTATGGATTACTTTTCTAACCACAGGACTGGATCCTAGATTCAGTCCTGGTACATCTCCTGTAAACAGTTGAGTAAAAGCGTTTTGGTTACAGTCGTGATTTTTAAGGAATATTATTGTATTTTAAAAGTTGACACTTAGAAACTTTTTCTCATAGAATCACCAATGTTATCCTATGGAAGGAAATTCACTTAGCAGGTAAATACTGTTATCGTTACTTTTTCTTACTCAGTGTTGGATCCTGGATCCAGCACTGGTGCATCTCCTGTAAACAGTTGAAAGAATGCGTTTAAGTCATACAGGCGATTTTTAAGGAATATCTGTAGTTTGTGAAAATCGACACTTTGAAACTTTTCTGCTGAAAACCAGACAATGGATTCCTATGGAAGAAAATATAAGTTACTGGTAAGTACGGTTAAAATTACTTTTCAGGACCAGTACTGGGCTGAAAGATACAGCACTGAGGTCTCTCCTTATAACAGGTGAGTAAATCGGAATTCGTATTTCGGCTAATTTTAGAGGAATATTTGTATGTTTCAAAAATCAACACTTAGAAACTTTTTCAGCAAAAAGCAGGCAATGATATCCTATGGAAGGAAATTCAAGTTACTGGTAAGTATGGTTAAAATTACTTTTGAGGATCAGTACTGGGCTGAAAGATGCAGCACTGAGGTCTCTCCTGATAACAGATGAGTAAATCGGAATTCGTATTTCGGCTGATTTTAGATGAATATTTTAAAGTTCCAAAACTCCACATTTAGAAGAATTTCCAAGTGAAACCAGTCAATGTTAGCCTATGGAAGAAAATTCAAGTTACCGGTAAGTATGGTTAAAATTACTTTTCAGGACCAGTACTGGGCTGAAAGATACAGCACTGAGGTCTCTCCTGATAACAGGTGAGTAAATCGGAATTCGTATTTCGGCTGATTTTAGATGAATATTTTAAAGTTCCAAAACTCCACACTTAGAAGAATTTCCAAGTGAAACCAGTCAATGTTAGCCTATGGAAGGAAATTCAAGTTACCGGTAAGTACGGTTAAAATTACTTTTCAGGACCAGTACTGGGCTGAAAGATACAGCACTGAGGTCTCTCCTGATAATAGGTGAGTAAATCGGAATTCGTATTTCGGCTGATTTTAGAGGAATATTTGTATGTTTCAAAAATCAACACTTAGAAACCTTTTCAGCAAAAAGCAGGCAATGATATCCTATGGAAGGAAATTCAAGTTACTGGTAAGTACGGTTAAAATTACTTTTGAGGATCAGTACTGGGCTGAAAGATGCAGCACTGAGGTATCTCCTGATAACAGGTGAGTAAATCGGAATTCGTATTTCGGCTGATTTTAGAGGAATATTTTAAAGTTCCAAAACTCCACACTTAGAAGAATTTCCAAGTGAAACCAGTCAATGTTAGCCTATGAAGGAAATTCAAGTTACCGGTAAGTACGGTTAAAATTACTTTTCAGGATCAGTAATGGGCTGAAAGATGCAGCACTGAGGTCTCTCCTGATAACAGGTGAGTAAATCGGAATTCGTATTTCGGCTGATTTTAGAGGAATATTTTAAAGTTCCAAAACTCCACACTTAGAAGAATTTCCAAGTGAAACCAGTCAATGTTAGCCTATGAAGGAAATTCAAGTTACCGGTAAGTACGGTTAAAATTACTTTTGAGGATCAGTACTGGGCTGAAAGATGCAGCACTGAGGTCTCTCCTGATAACAGGTGAGTAAATCGGAATTCGTATTTCGGCTGATTTTAGAGGAATATTTTAAAGTTCCAAAACTCCACACTTAGAAGAATTTCCAAGTGAAACCAGTCAATGTTAGCCTATGAAGGAAATTCAAGTTACCGGTAAGTACGGTTAAAATTACTTTTGAGGATCAGTACTGGGCTGAAAGATGCAGCACTGAGGTCTCTCCTGATAACAGGTGAGTAAATCGGAATTCGTATTTCGGCTGATTTTAGAGGAATATTTTAAAGTTCCAAAACTCCACACTTAGAAGAATTTCCAAGTGAAACCAGTCAATGTTAGCCTATGGAAGAAAATTCAAGTTACCGGTAAGTACGGTTAAAATTACTTTTCAGGATTAGTACTGGGCTGAAAGATGCAGCACTGAGGTCTCTCCTGATAACAGGTGAGTAAATCAGAATTCGTATTTCGGCTGATTTTAGAGGAATATTTGCACAATGGTGAAGGGAGGGGCGGGGCCTGAGGTGACATCTGTGCAAACGCGCCCCGTGGCACGTTTTAAGTTGGAGGATTAAGTCCCTTGAATCATGAGGGTCCCTACGGGCCAACTAGCCCACCAGGAACCTCCAGTATGCGCCAGGGGCTGCGTTGCAGAGACATGTACAGAGGCCACACCCCTTTTACACCTCTCTGCAACGCAGCTCTGTGGCGCTTTCTGGACGTACCTGTTGAGCTAGTTGGCCCCCAGGGACCCTCAGGATTGAAGAGGATTTAATTCCCCATCTTAAAACGCGCCACGGGGCCTGTTTGCACACATGTCACCTGAAGCCCCGCCCTCCCTTCACCACTGTGCAAACGCGCCCGTGGCGCGTTTTAAGTCGGGGGATTAACTCCCCTTGAATCCTGAGGGTCCCTGGGGTGCAACTAGCCCACCATATACCTCCAAAAGCGCCATAGAGCTGCGTTGCAGAGAGGTGTAAAAAGGGCGTGGCCTCTGTACACCTCTCTGCAAGGCAGCTCCCTGACGCATACTGGAGGTTCCTGGTGGGCTAGTTGGCCCCCAGGGACCCCCAGTATTCAAGGGGAATTGTTCCTCTCTGCAAACGCGCCAGGGGCGCGTTTGCAGAGTGGTGAAGGAAGGGGGCGGGGCCTACGGGCCCGATCGTTTTTTTGTTTTTGTTTTTTTCCCCTCTGAAGGGGGCTGTGTGGCCCCCTTCCTTTTTCCTATTTTTAGGCCCTGGGGACCCCATCCCCCAGGGCCTTACCCCTTTTTTTAAAATTAAAATAAATTTAAAAACGGGAAGGGGGCCGCGTGGCCCCCTTCCCTGGGCCTGTATTGGCCCCGGGGACCCCATCCCCGGGGCATGGCCTCTTTTTTTTTATTTGGAGGGGGCTGCGTGGCCCCCTCCTCAGGCCATTTAAGGCCCCGGGGACCCCATCCCCGGGCCGGCCTTGCACTTTTTTTAAATTTTTTTCCTTTTTTACTTTGGGGAGGGGGCTGCGTGGCCCCCTCCGTGGCCACTTATGGCCCCGGGGACCCCATCCCCCGGGGCCTGGCCTCTCGTTGGGGACTGTGGGGGGTCCCCAAGCCCCCACAGTCCCGCCGGCTCCCCGTGTCCTACGGGAGCCGGCATTGCTTTAGCACATGGGGAGCAGCTAACATGCTGCTCCCCATGTGGAAAGCAGTCGGCTTTGGATATTGGAAGAGAGAGCAGGTTTCCCTGCTCTCTCTTCCAATATCCAAAGCAAGTTTGCAATGACAGGACGGGAGCCGCGAGGCTCCCGTCCTGTCATTGCAAACAGCAGTGTCCCGGGGGTAGGCACCCGGGACACTGCAGGAGCCGGCCCTGGGGGTGGCGGTCCCCAGGGCCACCACAGGCTCCAGGAGGGGGCCGCGCGGCCCCCTCCCTACATTTTGAAAGCCCCGGGAGGTGGTGGTCCTCGGGGCTTGGGGTCCAAAACGGACCCCCATTTTAATTTTTCTTAGTGCCCCGGGAGGTGGTGGTCTCGGGCGTGTGGGGGCTGGAGCCCCCACACAGGTTTTTAATTTTAAAAAAGAAGCCCCGGGGAGGTGGTGGTCCTCGGGGCTGCGGGAGGGCTCAGAGCCCTCCCGCACCATTATACATAAAGCCCCGGGGGTGGTGGTCCCCGGGGCTTGGGGGCCCTTAGAGGCCCCCCACACATAAAATTAACCCCCCCCAGCATGCCCCCGGGACTTGGCCCACCCGGGGCCAATTAACATCGAAGCGCGGGAGACCGCGCTCGATTTTTTTTTCAGCAGGATTCGCGCACCCTGAGCGCATCCTGCCGATTTTTAAAAAATTTTTTTTGTTTGTGCCCAGGGGTCCTTGTGGGACCCCCTGAGCAAACCTAGGGGTCAGGGTGTTTCTACCCTGCCCCCTTTGTGCGCTTTGCGCACTTGTTTCTGTCCCTCGGTTCTACCGAGGATAAAATGGCTGCCAACATTTCCTGAATCGGAATGTTGACAGCCAGCTGACAGCCAATTAACATGCAGCTCGTGGATCGGGAGGGTACGCGGACCCTACTCGGCCATAGATATCACTATCTTTTTACTTTTGATTTTCTCAGCAACTACTGAACGGATTTACACCATTTAACAAAAGGGTTCTTTCTGAACCAAGAACTACCTCTTTGCCAAATTTGGTGTAATTCCGTTCAGCAGTTCGGGCTGTAGCCGTGTCTAAAGTTTCCTATGGAAAATTGCATGGGGAAAACGCGTTTTGGGACCCCCTTTTTCTCGGCCCCGCTTGACGAATCCCCCGAGACTTTCAGGGTAGGAGCGGACCGGAGCGGGCCACAAAGTTTGAAAATTTTGCGAAGATACGTCAACCGGCAAGAGAGTTATTTCAAATAGAATGTCGCGGATTTCCTATGGATAATAGGTTGTAACTATAACTATCTACTGGCGACCGCCAGTAGATAATATATATATATATATGTATATATATATATATATATATCCAGTGTCTTTTGTAGGCCAATTGGAGTTAGTTCAATCATAAAGACATCGTAACACAGGGTGTTATTCTTTTTCCTCACAAATCTGGAGGACAGTATGACAGGAACCCAGATGTTTTGATAAGTCATGAATGGGCAAACAGAAAAGCAAAGAGGCTAACAGACACCCCTGCTTTAATCTATTTCATGTGGATATTTTAGCAGAGGTCCCCTTTGAATACCACATTAAAATCCATGCCCAAGAATCCAGCTATTAATATTCTTAACAACCACACAGGGATTCCTGAATCCGCCAGCTTACACCATAATGTTGGCTGATCCACCTTATCAAAGGCAGTGGAGAAGTAAATAAATGTGGTGACAGCTGGGTCATTTTTACCTGAAATGTACATTTCCAAAATAATTTCTATAGCAGTAATATTATCCAGACCAGAATGATCAAGACAGAAAACCACTTGCTCTAATAGAAAAATTCAAGACTAGAGATAGTCTAACATTAAGACGGCAAACATTTCATGATTCCAGGAATCTAGAACCATCCCATAGTTTTGCAGACAGTGAAAAGTGGACCCAGAAACTTCTCCAGGCTTCAGGTTAATTTGTAGCCCCAGACTTCAGTATGAATTTTATCCCATCTGAACCCTGGACTATTATTTGTCTTGCTTTACAAATAATTTTGGTGATATTGTTGGTAGAGGGGGTTCACAACACACTTGTGCTTATTTTTCAAGCTCTTCTAAAAATGGTCTCACATCATTTGTTGGATAGACAGCTAAAATATATATTTTCCACTCTCTTTCCGGAATGGTGAATAAGGGTGTGTGGAATTGTTTTGTCATTGTCAGGAATAAGAAGGAGCCTTTGAGATTCTAGTCCACTCCTGAGATGGGCATAAGAGAATTGTGAGGCATATTCCCACAGGTCGAGGAGAACTGACCTATGGCGGCTGGGGTCCTTTCTAGGTAGAATCAGTGAGTTCAGTGGGTGAGACTTCCAGGGCAAGGTAGGCAGTAGTGTTACTTAAGACCAGAACTTTCCTTGAGAAAGTGGCTGACCACATTTCACATTTCATTGGTGTTACTGCTTGCTTATTCAGTTAGTTCACCATTGCTTCATCCCTCACCTTTTTTGTTTACTCCGATGGTTGTTCCCTCGGTTACTTATCTATTAACTTGTACCTTGACAACGATTGTGGGTTCTGTTATAGCGGTGTTGCTTAGCTTGTATTTGTGCCAATTACTACCTCATTTTCAGGGTGGCTTCCTACCTGGGCATGTACCAATGATTTCTGCGGCTTCATCTCCTGTATTGACTTCGGTTCCTAGTGGCATGCCATCTTGAAGTTGTAATCAAATGCTATTGTTATTTCTGATTGATTACCTACATGCATATGTCTGTTAAGGGTGCTAATATATACCTGTGCTTCACCTACATTGTAGTGTGCTCTCTGATTGCTGAGAACGCCAGCATGTGTAAACCTTTTCCAAAAACGCAGGCTCAGAGAGACATTTCCTTGAAGACACTGAGAATGATTGGCTGTCTCTTTTTCTCTGTCACTCCAGTTCCCCTTTCCCTCCAGTATTTTGTTCTGCTTTTAGTACTCTTCTCCGGACTAGCAGAGCAGTTTAGGAGCATGGAGTATTGCCATCATACTCGGCTGGACACCTGATATGAACATCGACACCTATTAATTCTGCAATAATTCTCCCAAAAGTCTTGTGATTATTAGTAACAGCAGCTCAACAATGACCATCAATATCGGTCCGCATTTAATTCCTTAGACTTCCGATTCTTTTAAATGATTCCCTTTCGGATGTAAAAAATGTTCAGATATTGATTTACTTATTTGGCTCCTAATACTTCTTGGTTCTTTGGAATTGTATGTGTAAGATAATGGGTTACTGTTTAAGGGGTGTGAAAACCCTACTCAAGCATCAACCACAATCCTTGCCAGGGTATACCAACAAAGTCATTAAATTAACCTGTGCTTAACCCACTATTAGCTTGGCGCAAAGCCGACAGGCTTAATTTACAGGCACTGTGTAAAGTATTTATGCAGCCCACAAATAGTATTAAAGTGAAAACACAACACAAGAAAAACCCAAACCAAATTAGAAAAATAGAGAACTTTAATAATGAAATGCCACCATAACAAATCAAATCCAATTAATAGAACTGGAATTATGAATTACATTTTTGTGTGTGTAAAATAGCACCCTTAAAGATCAAAGTGCCAACTTAGGGTATCTGGTCACGCAAGACTGGGGTAAAGTCAAAAGTTAAGGACGACAGAAAGGAGCGCAAGACTGATCCATGATGTGAATTGGGCCCAATCTCGGCTTTCCTTCAGACTAAGAAGACATTTTGAAGATAAGTTCCTGAGAGGGTAAGAGTTCAGCGGGGAAATTCAGTAGCAGTCGGTGTCCAAGGAGGACGTGTTGTCATGAGGAAGTCGCTGCATGAAGTCGCTGTGAAGATTTTTATCTTCAGATGTAGTCACTGGGACAAACTTGCAGGCTGCAGTCAATGAGGGCTCCAAGAGTCCGGATACCATTGCGAAGAGGTTCCACTGAACAGGATTTTCTGCTGCACAGAAGAAGGTAGCGGAAGCTACTGCGTAGTCGCGCCGACCGCCAACTGGATCGGCTGGCAGGTAGGTCCTGGCCTTCTGTTGCTTCTCAGAACACTGTGTGGTGTAAAGTTTATAAGGCCCAGGTTATTGGAGGAGCACCAACACCCCTACCTAGGGTCTGTGACATGGGGGCACCATTTGGGGGGGGGGGGTTTAGGACTCACTCCAGCAGAGGCCAGATGCAGGGTCCAAGGCCCCAGAAGCTTGCTATGTCCCTGTAGCTCACACAGAAAGTCAGCCAACTAGCCTTTGGATTACTTGTGTTGGTCCTGGGTTCAAGGAGATGGTCCAGTTCTCCTTCAAACAGCAAGGCAGGCCATCAAGCAGCAGAGCAGTCCTCTGGTAGCAGCAGAGCAGTCCTCTGGTAGCAGCAGGGTGGCCCCCTGGGTGTCCAGGCCGTCCTTTTGAAGTCTTCCACAGGTCCAGCAATGCACTGAAGAGTTGTTTTGAGGGTCCAATCTTTAGACCTGGTGCCGGCCTTTGAAGTAGGGAGACATCGTGACCTACCACCACATCTGGTTCTGGAAAGATCTTCCCTCCTCCTGACAAGGCTACAAGAAGTCTGGGATGACAAAAGCCTGGTATCAGTTTCCTTTGTGTGTGCTGGGGCAAGCCCCTTGAAGTGTAAATGGGGTAGGGAAGAGCTACACCTTCAGCCATCCTGCCAGGATGGCCCATCCTGCCTACACCCAGTCCCTTTTGTCTGGCAGAAATACACAAATCACAACAGCAGAGCCATTCCCAGGCATGTGACTCAGGTCACCTGCAGCAGGCACCAAATGGTTAGGGCAAGAAAATGCCAACTCTCTAAAAGTGGCATTTTCAGAATTGTGACTTAAACTCCAACTTTACCATTAGAGAGGATTTTAAATTACAATTCATATGAATCCAAATTGGATATTTCTATCTGCTCCCAATCAGTTCAGCCTGGACTGTTCCCATGGGGAGCAGGGTGAAGACTGATTTGCATATGGCTGGGTCCAATCTGGGGTGGCGGGGTGAGCGCAAATAAATGATGGACTAAACACAGATCTGTGACTGGGGGTGAATGTTTGATTTGTTCAGCATTCCGTCCATCATTTGTTCTTTTTGCCCAATCAAAAGTTAGCACTTATTAAATGTAATAAGGTAACACAATGTTATCCAATGGAAGAGATAGGCCTTACAGTAGTGAAAAACGAATTTAGGAGTTTTTCAATATCAGGACATGTAAAACTTAAACCCATATGTACTACTTTTTTAAATACATTGCACCCTGCCCTATGGGCCTTTACGGCCTACTTAGGGGTAACTTATATGTATTAAAAAGGAAGGTATAGGCAGGCAAAAAGTTTATTTGGCCATAACAAATTGGCAGTTTAAAACTGCACTACAAGCTGTAATGGCAGGCCTGGGACACGTTTTAAAGTGTTACTTTAGTGGGTGGCACAAGGAGTGCTGCAAGCCAATGAGTAGCATCTAATTTACCGGCCCAGGGTACCTGTAGTACCACTTTACTAAGAACTTAGAAGCTGATTTTATCATGTTTAAGGGAGGAAGCAGAAGCACTATAGCACTGGTTAGCTGTGGTAAAGTGCAAATATGCTAAAGCCAACAAAAATGAGTTCAGCAAAGCAGGAGAGGTGAAGGCAAAACATTTTGGGGTGACCCAGCATGAGCGCCAGGCCCAACAGTATGGATTAAGTTTAGGACCAAAAGACGCTTTATTATTTCTTCATAGCACTGTCTTTGAAGCACTGGTTTCCACTAGATCTTTTATCATTTCTTTGTAGTATGTGAAAACATCTCTATCAGGATATATGCTTTTCCATTCATCATATTCATGAGTTTATCCTGCAAATGAATTACAGAGTGTTGGAACAAATAAGCACCACCATTATTACTACATAATTAGTAATTCTCCATCTACTGAAGATCCATTGCACCCCACGCCATTGCCTCCACGGACTACGCACTCAGAGATCTGAACTTCCACCTCGACAACAGCAGTGACCTCGACTCCCCCGCCCTCCTGGACAGCCTCGCCAACCTCGGACTGAAGCAGCGCGTCACCACCCCCACCCACAAGGCCGGACACATCCTCGACCCCATCTTCACAGGAGGGACAAACATCCACTTCAGCCACACCTTGCAGCCCCTCTGGACAGACCACCACTGCGTACACTTCTCCTTCAGCACCACCACCGCACACAAGCCTGCCCCGCGCCGGCCACGAAGGAACTGGAGCAAGGTCACAGAGGAGCACCTCAACTCTACCCTCGTCCACGACCCCCCCTCTGCCACGACCGATGCCAACTCTGCAGTCACGGAACTGCACCGCTGGATCACCAGCTGCGCGGACAAGCTCACCCCCCTCCGCCACCCTGACAGACAACGCCCTCTGAAGGCCACCTGGTTCACCACTGACCTCCAAGAAGCCAGACACTCCTGCAGACATCTTGAAAAACGATGGAGAAACAGCAAAACCACGAAGACCTGGCCACCTACAAACATGCCATGATGAAATACCACCAACTCATAAGAGCCACCAAGAGGACCTTCATCCGGGGCAAAATCCTCACTAATGCCAGCAACTCAAAGGAACTCTTCAACATCATCCAGCAGTTCACCAAACCCCCCCAGCGAAGCCACGGACATCACACCATCCCAGGACCTCTGCAACAAGCTCGGCTCCTACTTCCACCTGAAGATCAGGCCCTCTACGACAACTTCAGAGAACAGACTCCAGAAGCCACCCTCCCCTCCAGAAATGATAGCCAGCACACCATCACCACCTGGACACCGGTCAACACCGAAGACACCACCACGACCATCAAGAGCACCTACTTAGGAGCCCCCACTGACCCCTGCCCACCTCACATCTTCCACAGAGCCGCCGCCATCGCGCCCGAACTACGCCGCACCATCAACACCACCTTCGAATCCGGCATCTTCCCTGATGACTGGAAGTGGGCTGAGGTCAAGCCCCTCCTCAAGAAATCCTCGGCTGACCTGACGGACCTGAAAAACTAGCAGCCCATCTCTCTCCTTCCCTTCGCAGCCAAAGTCACAGAGAAATTCGTCAATGCCCAACTGACCACCTTCATCGAGGAGAACGCCATCCTCGATTCCTACCAGTCCGGATTCCGCTGCAACCACAGCACCGAGACAGCCATCCACGCCACCACCGACGACATCCGCATGCTACTCGACCAGGGATACACCGCGGCCCTCATCCTGCTAGATCTCTCCGCAGCATTCGACACCGTCTCCCACCGCACTCTTGCAGCCAAACTATCCGACGCCGGCATACGGGGATCCTCCCTCAACTGGATCCGCTCCTTTCTCGCCGGCAGAACCCAAAGGATCAGACTTCCACCCTTCCTCTCCGAACCCACAGAGATCAACTGCAGAGTACCCCAAGGATCATCGCTCAGCCCCACACTCTTCAACATCTACATGGCCCCCCTCGCCGCCATCGTCTGACAGCATGGGCTCAGCATAGTATCCTACGCCGACGACACCCAGCTCATCCTCTCCCTCACGAAGAACCCCGAAGACAATAGACTCAGCTTCCAGGAAGGTATGAAAGACGTAGCAGCATGGATGAACAACAGCTGCCTAAAGCTGAACTCAGAGAAGACAGAGGTCCTCATCCTTAGACCCTCCCCCACTGCTTGGGACAACTCCTGGTGGCACCCTGCCCTCGGAAACCCACCCACCCTGACGGACCATGCCCAAAACCTCGGCATCATCCTAGACTCCTCCCTCAGCATGACTTGCCGGATCAACGCCGTCGCCTCCACCTGTTTCAACTCCCTCCGCATCCTCCGCAAGACTTTCAAGTGGATCCCCCCGAAGCCAGAAAGACCGTCACCCACGCACTCATCACTAGCAGACTGGACTACGGAAACGACCTCTATGCAGGAATCAACAAATCCCTGCTTCACAAACTCCAGACCATCCAGAACACAGCAGCCAGACTCGTCCTCGGCACCCCACGACATGAGCACATGACCCAAAACC
Source organism: Calotriton arnoldi (assembly GCA_963921515.1). NCBI lineage: Eukaryota > Metazoa > Chordata > Amphibia > Caudata > Salamandridae > Calotriton > Calotriton arnoldi. The sequence goes on along the minus strand of CAWUFW010001850.1, from coordinate 280,574 downwards.
TGAGAGACCTCCACTGGCTCCCCGTCGAGAAGAGAGTAACTTTCAAGCTAATCACCCATGCCTACAAATCTCTACACAACATCGGACCTAAATACCTCAACCAAAGAATCTCTTTCCACGCACCCAATAGAAGCCTCCACTCCGCCGACCTCGCCCTAGCAGAGACCCCGCGCACCCGCAGAACCAGAGCAGGTGGAAGAGCCTTCTCCTACGTCGCAGCCAAGGCCTGGAACAAGCTCCCAGTCAACATCAGATGCTCCCCTACCATGCACACCTTCAGGAAGAGCCTCAAGACCTGGCTTTTCGGCTGACCCGGAACTGCACCCCGCCACCCCCCAGCGCCTTGAGACCCTCACGGGTGAGTAGCACGCTTTAAAAGCCCCTGATTGATTGATTGATTGATTGATTGATAGTGAGCTAAAGGTAGCTCCAAATTCATTTGAAACACTAATAAATTATGATTTCTTAGATAGATTGTATGAATCTTCAGATTAGTTACACGTAAAAATAAGGCAATAGAGCTCATTATTATTAATGATTAATAAAGGCAACATCTTTGAATTGAAATCATTGACTAAGAGCAACCTCCTATGACAAGAACTGTCGATTATGTCATTAATATCTCTAGACTAAGGAATAGTGTGAATTACTATTCCAACACCTTCCCTACTGTACGTAGACTGGAGTTGGAATAGTAATTCACACTATTCCTAAGTCCAGCGCCCTGCAACGCAAGTCGATGTAACGACTTGCGTTGTCAATACCGCGAAGTAACATACCGCGTTGTGATGGTACGCGTTGTACCATCATACATTCATATCTGTGAACACTTCCTTAAAAAATTAAATTCTTCATGCACTCATGTTACAAAGTAAAATATGCTCCAATTCAAATAAATTATACATAGGTAAGGAGCACTTCATATACAGCACATAGAATGGGTCTCTACTTTGGTAAAATTCCACTTCATCTCATACTTCAACAAGCTAGAAAGACATCCCCATGGTCGACCACCGTGTGAAGGGCTGAATTATTTATGCATTGCAGAAAACTTGTAGGTCCTAAATTCCCATACCCATGTTTCCTGTAGGCTAATAATAGATTCATGTTGGTCTTTTAAGCCATTGCAATTCCAACTTCCAAAACATAATTTGGTGTTAGCAACTATTTGATTTAGTACTAAATTGTTAGTGCCTATTTGACTAAGCGACTATGTAGACCTGGAAGCCAGTCCCATGCAACTTTTCCCACACTGGCTAAATTTGTGTTGGGTTCCTCGCTAGTGGTATCCATGGATATGCTCCTTGCTGTAAATTTTACTAGCAAATTAGCTGTATTCACAGAACTAAAGTTACCAGAAGCAATCATGCCCAGGGGACGATGACTAACTTCTCTTTCTCTCATTCTTTAAACTCCAGATAGTGGAAAGTAAAACATCAATTAATTTATCAGATTTGCAATCACTCCACTTGCAAAGGTGAATCTGTTTTTTTGCATATTTATATGAAACACCACAAATTATAAACAGACGAAAACAATTTAAGTAGGTGTCATCAATTTAAATATATCCCTTGTTTGGGAAGTAGACCAACACATTTAAGACACATTGCACCTTATGATTTAACAAGAGAAGGAGAAGAGCACCTTTTTTGACTAATAGCACAAACTAAATGTGAAATCTGAACCGTATTTGTATGTAGATTAGTAGGTGCTTGTGGAGTACATATTAGATACATTTGCAGAGTGAATACCTTTTCACCAGGATCCAGACATTTAGATGAAGCCACTAAAGTCTGAGTTCCAATTTTGGATCTTAAATTACTATTTACTTTTCTAGAAGATCCATACTGAGGGACTTATCTAACCTTGTGTTTGCTACAACAGTACTTAACGTGCATTGCTCCTCCATTCAGGCTTTATATAGCCATGGTTGCTTTTTCAAAATTAATCTAATGTTGATTATTCATGTTTTGTACATTGTTTATATTAATACTTTTCTTCTTAAAATTCTTCACTTCATTGTTCCCGGATCATGCATTAGACTCATTTTTCATTTGTATGGTTCCTTTTTTATTTCCCTTGTGAATCTGCTGAGATAAAAAACGTTATGTGTATTTGAATAGCGCATGACTCACATGGAAGGTTATCCTGGTGCTGAAGCCAGTGCTCTATGGGCCGAGCCAGGGCTGGGCTAGGTAAAGAGCCATGTTTTCAATTTCTTGAGGAATTCAGGAACTGAAAAAGTGTCTCTAATGTGCATAGCCGGTCGTTCCCAGGCTTTTGGAGCGAGGTAGTAGAAGGCACAACTACCAGATCTCGTTCTGCGTATGCAAGGGTATATGCGAGTAGGAGTCCAGCTGAATGGAGGGGCCTGGAAGGTTTGTGGAAGCTTATACAGTTGTTCAGGTACTTGGGGCCAATGTTGTGTAAAGATTCGTATGGGCTTGTGGATTTGAAGAGAATTCATTTTGGATTGGGAGCTGGAAGAGCTCTTTGAGGTGTGTGGCGATGTGAGTGCAGGGTGGGAGGTTGAGGGTGAACCTTGCTACTGAGTTTTGTATGGTCTGGAGTCTTCTGGGCAATGGAGTGTTGATTATGGCATACAGTGTGTTGCCTTAGTCCATCTTGCTGATGATGAGGGCTAGCGAGACGACTCTGTGAGTGTTGGTGGAGATGCATTTGAAAATCTTCTTGAGCATCTGGAGTGTGTGGAAGCAGGAGATGGTGACTGCGTTCATTTGGCCAGTAATAATGAGTTAGTTGTCCATTACTATTCGAGGTCCTTTGAGTGATTTGCAGAGAGAGGTGTGGGCCTGAGCACCCACACCTCTCATGCATGCCACCAATTGTAGTCCCAGAGTGTCTAATCTGTGCTGAGCTTGAGGCAGTTGGTTTTCATCCATCTGGGGACTTCTGTGATGCAGGTTGACAAATTGGTCTGGGTGTTCAGCATTTTGTCAGAGAGACAGAGTATGAACTAGGTGTCATCAACGTAGGATATGATGTTGATGCTGGTGAGTGGGGTCATGCTGGTGAGTGCTGTTGTTGAACAGGGCGGGGCTGAGTGAGGATCCTTATGGAACTCTGCAGATAAGGTTGACAGCACCCGAGGTGGAGGGGGCCAAGCTAACCTGCTGAGTGTAGCCTTTCAGACAGTAGCAAATCCAGTGAAGTGTGGGTCCTTGGATGCCGAACTCATGCAGTCGTTGGATATCAGGGAGAAATGCAAGTAGTTGGCTAGCATCTTTGGGTCTGCTGAAGATTTCTTGAGGAGGGGAAGTACTGTGACATGTTTCTTGACATCCGGGTCAGTGTCTGTGATGACTGAGTCATTCCAGAGCATGGTGAGGGCTGGTCTGAAGGGGTCCAGCACTTTGAGGAAGATGTGGTGAGGGCAGGTTTCAAGGAGTGTATGGTCTACATGGCCATTTTGGTTTCTTGAGTGATGGTGGGTCAGGGAGTCAGGGTCGTCCTCTGTGTGTTGGTTGAGTGGGCAGGAGGGTTGCATGGGGGGAAGGGTATGGCTCCGGCTCAAAGTTATCAAGGATGCTGGTGATCTTGTTGCTGAAGAATAGAGACAGCTGGATACAGAGGTCCTGAGGGGGGGTTACACTGGTGAGATTGCCGCCGGAGAGGTGAAGTTTTTCACTATTGCGAAGATTTACTTGGTGCTGTTAGTGCTGTTGTTGAGATTGGAGCATTTGGTGGCTCTGATTTGCTGATGTAGCGTCTGATTTGTAGGAGCTCTTGTCAGTGTCCTCTTGATTTTGTTTCCATCTGTGTTCAAGTTGCTTGCAGTGGTGTTTGGTGAGCCTGAGCTATTTCATGTACTAGCTTACTAGCAGTCTGGTTCTTGTGGCTTTGTTGGCTTTGAGAGGAACCAGGGTATCTGCGTAGGTGGTGACCCAGGCATTGAAGTTGCAGATGGATTCAAAGAGGTTGGTGTGTCGAGGCCAGTCGTGTAGGAGTTCAGAAGACCAGTATGCTTCTGAGATCTTGTTCTAGTTCTGTAATTTGATGATAGTGTTTCAGCAGTGATGTGGGATGAGCATGCTGAAGTTGATGATGGCGTGGTTGGACCAGGTGATTGCTGTGGGCTTGTCTACTTTTATGTCACTGATGCTGGTAAAGTAAGAATAGGTGTTCAATGGCGTGTATGGGGCCTTCCACTTTCTGGTTGAGTCAGAGGTTAGACAGGTCCTTGAGGAGGTTGGTTGTGTTGAGATTGGTGGGGCCCTCCAGGTGGTAGTTGAGAACACCGAGGAAGTTGAAGGTGCTGGAGTTGAGGATCAGGGGGCAACAAAGTCTATGATGTTGCTGCTGGAGTTGACACGTGGTCCAGGAGGCAGGCGACGAGGGTGTTGCTTAAGTTGTAGTTGGTGGCGTTGAGGAGTTTGAAGGTCAGGTGCTCCATGTTGCTGGTGGTGCTTTTCGAGGTGGTGGAGCATTGGATGGATTCTTTGAAGATGATAGCGATTCCACCTTGGGGTCTGTTTGTCCTGTCCTGTCTTGCAATCTTGAATCTGGGATAAATTGCTGCTGTGACGATAGGAGCTGACAAGGGAGTCAGCCAGGTTTCATCCAGGAAGAACACGTTCGGTGAGCGGTTGTATAGCAGATACCAAATTTCAGTGGCTTGTTTAATGAGGCTGCAAAGTCAATGGCACTAGCCGTTTGCACCTCTATTTTGGCTTGTACAGTTGTCTTCTGGGCTGTAATAGACTTGACTTTGGGCTCCTGCCTTATTACCAAAGTGCTGTTTAAATTTCTTTTTATTGCTTGACAGCTATTACCAGAGCGCTGGCAACCCTTAATTGATGTCCTTGAGTAGAGGGGTAGAGAGTGAATGAGAGAGACAGGAGAATATAGAAAGGAGAGAGGCTAGAGGGTATGGAGGGATAAGAGCAACCATAGGTTAAGGGGAGAAGAATGTCAAAGAGAGTCCAAGGGTAAAGGAGGGTTGATAGGAGAAAGCACAGTAGTGTAAGGAGGGTTTAGACAGATAATACAGCAGAGGGGAAAGTGGAGGCTGTAGAGAGACTAGCCAGAATAGGGGCAAGAAAAATTATGAGAGACAGCAGAGAGCTTAGGGAAAGAGAAAGGTTGAAGGAGCGCATGTGAAGAGGAGGGATGAGAGACCAGAGAGTACAGGGAAGATGAGGGATATGGGAACAGAGAGTACAGAGGGGAGTGGAAGGATGAACAAGACCAGATACGGGACAAAGAAGGACAAAAGATACCAGACAGTGGTGAGGGGGGATGAGAGAGCACAAGGAGAGAGATGGGATGAAAGACTAGATTATACATGGGAACAGTAGAGGTAAGGGAGCAGGGTCTGCAGGGGTGAGAGGAGGAGTAAGAGTGACTAAAACATACATGAGGAGAGGAGGCTGAAAGATGAGAGAGACTAGAGAGCGCATGGGTAGTGGAGGGATGAGGGAGCAAATAGTACAAGGGATAGGAGGTATTAGAAAGACCAGAGGCAAATGGGGGAGATAAAAGCTGGAAGGAATAAGAGATTACAGGGGGAGAGGAGGCTGGAAGTGTCACAAGGGGATGGAGAGGTGAGGAGGGTTGGAAGTGACCACTGAGTTCAGGGATTGGGGACATATGAAAGGGACAAGAGTGTACAAGGAGACAGAAGGGTTGGAAGAGAACAGAGAGCACAAGACAGAGAGGATGGATGAGGAAGTGTAGAGTACAGTGGAGAGCAGGGAGTAGGGAGTACATGAAATAGCACACAGACGAGAGGAGGGATGTGCAAGACTAGTGGGTACAGTGGAGAAGAAGGTGACAGCAGAAAGCAGGAAGGAAAGGGCTTCAGGAGACCAAGGAACATACCAAGCACAAGCAAGCAGGATTTCGGTCTGACTGCAGTACTGAGACTGTTGTAGTCACCTCCCTAGAGGAACTTAGGGCCTGATTTAGAGTTTGGTGGATGGGCACTTGTAATAAGGCAGGAAGGATATCTGTCACATTAGCGACTGAGAATCTATATGCCAGACTCTAAATCATGCCCTTATGTGTTCTGCTGATATTGCCCATCCAGCTATGTTGTAAATTACCAGATAGCCACAGGCCAGATAAAAGGGCTTGGAATAAATGCTAGAGCATTGACCCGGCTCCGGGGTATACTTAATAGTCTATCTTGCTACTTTCATGCCATCTGAACAGAAGCTTATATGGAGTGTACACTCCATATACCCGAGGGTTCCATTTTGTCCTCACTTCATTTTAATTTATATGTACTTCCTGTAGCTTTCTCACTCCAATCTTTTGACTACACTTTCTCATGTACACCGATGACACCCAGGTGATCATTAAGATCACAAGTTATCTAAAAACTAGCAGAGCCAGCCTTCATCACTGCTTGGCTATGGTTGTAATTGAATGGAGATAAGACTGAGATTTTACTTCCCTATGTCTCATCCTCATCCTACCACCTTCCATTCCATTCTGGATACAAAATCTTGGTGAATGTCCCTCTCTTGGAGAATGAGTCAAAAATCTTGGGTTCAGATTAGAGACATAGCTCACCCTCATAATCCAAATGAAATGCAATACTCAGCTCTTGATTTTATAATCTACGAGTTTCACAAAAGATTTTGAATCTTTCTCACATACAGTTCAAATCATTAATACTTTGCCCTGTACCTTGACCTACAGGAATGTCATTGTCGTCCCTTACAATTTGACCCAAAATGCGCAGCTAGGATAGTCACTAGCCTGACAAAAGAGACCATGTGACTCTTTCTTCATCTTCATTACAGTTGCTCCCGCTCATGCATGAGGTGATATTTACATTTCTATGCTTGGCACAGAAAACTCTGTATTCCAATGACAATGCTTCCCTCTCACTGCAATCCATCTGGTACCAGCTCTCTTAGGCATTTATCTCTCAGCATCAGTATCTTCTTCAGATTTCTAAGCTAAGAAGAGTGAGGCTTGGTGTGTGGACTTTCTCAATTGTGGTGGCCACCCAATGGGAACTACTCCAATTAGTCATGACTAGCGAGCCTAACCTATTCAAATTCTGGAAAGCATTAAATACCTTACTTTACCCATTTTAAAGATAGCTCTCTCTTTATGATCATCAGTTGTTTGCATTCTCGCGGTTATGATGCCTTCGGGTGGAAGGGAGTTTAACAAATACCATACAATAAATAAATAAACAAAAAGAAATCAAGTATCTGAGTAAACATGCCCTCTGAGTATACCTGGACTTTGATTATACCAGGACTGTGATTATTCTGCAAATCTCGTTATAGTAAGGCTCTGATTATATCACTATATGGATTAAAAGAAAGTGCTCTAGCTATACCATAGTGTTGATTGTGCCAAGATCTGTTTATACCAGAGCTCTCATAATACCAGGAATCAGGTAATACCAGGATGCTAATTACAGCACATGTCAGATTTTGATAGTGTCCATACCTTAAAAGATATCTAACAATATCAATGTTCAGATTAAACAGGATTCAAAATAAAGCCTAGTTTTAAATATGCAATGATTTTGATTTTACCACACTGTTTTTATACCAGGGGCTGGACTGCTGAAGTGAACTGGAGGTCCAAAGTGGCACTTCTGTATTACAAAATGGGCCGCAGACCCCTTCTGTAATATAAATTGTGCGGGTACACATTTTGGCCCAAGTGACCTCAAGAAAACGTTCTCTATTTGCATGGGACAAATATGTCACCTTTGTTTTTGCGCCTACACCCTAATAAATATGTGGGCGCAGGCGCAAACAGTCTCTTAAGAGGCACATTAACTATGCGTATCATCCTAAGTGCTGCATAGTTAGAGGGTACCCCAGGGTGCCTTTCCGATTATGGCGGGAAGCCCATTTTTCTTTATAATCAAATGCATGACCTCAGACTGCACCTGGCATGTCCAATGATGATTAATGCAATCCAGCATTAGGTCTATAACTGCTTACAGACTCTGTTTATTCCACTATCCTGATAATTACAGTGCACTAAATATGTCCTGGTTCATAATAAACCAATGTGCAAATGATGGCAGGGTTCTAAATATACCAGGATTCTGATGATGTGATCATTCTGTCCTATGTTCCTTTCTAAGGAATGGTCTCAATGGCCTTTGTGGCAAGCCTTGTGGATTGCTCTTACACAAGAAACACAACTGCTTTACATAATCTTACTGTTAATATTCCTGCTCTAAACTTGTGGTCTAGTGGCTTATTTATTAGTTAAGGACCATTCGATTTGGACCCAGCTTCTCCGACTGGCAGCATCATGTGATTTTTGGCAAATCACTTCACCATTCTGTCACTCCATTCCCTTCTTTACGAAAGCTATGATGTATACCACTATCATTAAGTTCCATGTCAATGACTTTGAACTTAATATTTTACAAATAGGTGAACTCTCCCAGTTATCTCAAGAATCAAAATTTTGTGATATACACGTTAGCCAAAGTTTTATACTACGGCCCAGATTTACTAATATTTGATGCAATACAGAGCAGCAACCAAAGTTGGTGCACTGTCTGTGTCAACGGGAATGAGAAAAAAGGCACCATATCTACTAAGATGTGGTGCATTTTTTCTACTCCCTAGTGCTAGTGCACTTTTGGCTACCTTGCACCAACACACACACTCTTGAGTGCAAGAGTGTGTGTATTCTCTAAGATTAGGCTTTGTACCAGAAGGGGACCCTTCTAGTACAAAAAGTAACATTTAAGATTTTATCCACTTTTATATGGGTGCTGTACAATGCAGCACACATGCAAAGGTGTAAAAATAAGGAAAAATGAAAATTTCTCCTTGTCACGCCTGTTTTGGCACAAATCCCTCACTATGAACGCTAGTAGATGGGGATTTGAGTCAAAATCCACGGGTGGTTTCAACAGAATGCCCATGTACCACACATGGAATGCCCCCCTGATGCAAAGTAGCACAAAGTAGAGCTTTCCAACACAAATCCTAGTTTGCATTAGATAGTAAATCCCACCCCAATACTTTGAGCTGGGCTTGTATCACTTTTGTGACACAAACCCAGTGTAAAGTGTTAGTAAATCTGGGCTTAAATCTTTCTTATTCAAGCTTTCAAATGTATGCCCTGCATTAAATGTTTCATTCAATATTAATTTAATGAAATGACATCCACAATTCTCTTTTCACTGTTCCTTAAAGTTTAGTGTAACTGTGTCTGCAAAGCTCCTCAATTTATAACTGTGTTTCTTTATGGTGACTCATTTTAAAACAATTCCAACAATCCGGACTGCATATTTATAGCACTATTGATTGTACTCTGAGGGGCTAAGTGTGTTTTGTATTACAAAACATACTACAAAATGCTATTCACAACCTACATGTGAAGTTTATGCCTCCACCTCTCCAATCTTTTTCTGTGCAGAGCTCTCAGCCCTGAGAGCAGGGTTTCCGCACACGTACGTATAGGTTTTAGTAGTAAATGTTGGAGGGACAGAGAGATGTGCCTGGAAAATAGGGACTACCAGAGGGGAGGAGATTAGGGAGGAGTAAGGAGTCGTTAAACTAGGGTCAGGGAGGAGATTAGGTAGGGATGTTTACCCACCCACAAAAGAGTAAGCCCACTGGTATTCACAAACTCCACTTCTATACCTAATACAGCCTAAAAGGGAACCAAAACAGTAGTAAAGTACTTCAGCTCAGAGCTGGAATAAGTCCTGTACCACACACGGCCAATTACTGGTACTGTAACACCCTCTTAGCTAAATCAGAGGAGGTAGGGACTTAAAATAAAACTCCATAGGAGATAATATTAAATGTCATTAATTTAAATAGTTAAACATATAAACAAATATAATATAATGTTAAAAAATATAAAAATAGTACATATAGTTATAAAATCAATAAATATCTTTTGCATTTAAAAATAATGTAATAATACTTTGTATTAACTTTATAAGTAAATTACTTTAAATGTATTCTATACACCACTTTTAATGATTAATATTGCAAACAATTTTTTTGTACTTTAGGTGGGAATTTATTTTTAATTTAACTTTGAGAAAAATAATTGTAATGTGATTTAATTTTTTTTTTATAATTTCATTTTTATTTCAAAATGTGGTTACTAGTATGGAGGCATTTTTCTTTACTTCTACATTTAAAATAAATGTATAAAAATAATTTACATTAATATATAACATAAAAATATTTTAACAAACTATTTCCAAATTGAATATACTTTTTTACTTTTCCCTATACCTTACCATATGGAGACTTTGCAATCGGGGCAGAGATTTCCATATGGTAAAGTATAGGGAAAAGTTGCCTACATATTTTTCATAGGGAGATCGCTACAGTAGGGGTTGTGATCTCATGGAAAAATATAAGGAAGAGTTCCCTTTGCTGTGGAAGATGTATGACCAAAAAGGGACTATGGTCTCTGTAATTTGGTGAAGGACAGTGACAAAAAACATAATTATCAATGTTTAAGAAGATCTCATGATGTGAGTATGACGACTTAGCCTAAGACAAAGTAGAACTATATAAAATGTCTTAGGACCTGGAGGAGCCTGCAATAATGGAGAACCCTGATATGTCACTCATGTCATCTAGAGAAGAGTGGAGGAGATTGTAAGGATTTCTGATAAAGAAGTGGAGCATGATCTCACTGAGTAACTCTCACCTCGAAGCAGAAGGACACCGTATGCCTCCCGAGAGAACCCAAAACCATCTCTAAAGGGAAGAGACATTGAATATTATTGGAAGAACCTATTTTGTAAGTTTGTGTTTGTTTGCTAGAAAAGCTGGTAAGAGATGTAGTGTACCACCCGGCATGAAGCAAAATGAGACCCATGGTGACGCTCATGTGTGATGTCACAGGTACAATAAAGGAGAGCTGAGCACGCTCTGGCATCAGTCCCATGCCGCAATTATCCTATGTTATGCCATTCCTTAGCACCAATCATCTGGGACCGCACAAAGCTGTATACTCATGTGCCAAGAATTAAAGACAAAGCAGTGACCTTTGATGTTAAATTGGAGATAGAGAGATATCCATCTTGTGGCTGAATTGCACCTAGATAACCCAGTATCAATCCCAGCTTCACTGCTTGCCCAAATTGTGTGATCCTAAGCAAATAGTTTATTTCACCATGCCTCCCTTTTCTTCATTATTACTTATGAGAGCACAATCAAACAGGTGAGTTCAAGATGTGCACTGTACCAAAACCTCTTGTGTTTGATTTAATGGACTATAATGTTGCTGCTGTATGTATAATACGAATCTAAGACACATGGACATGACAACTGACTTGCCTCTCACTTCACTAATGGCAATGGCATGTTTCTAAGTTCAAGTTTAAAAACGATCTCTTTTAAAAATACCTCTAAAAGCAGTGATATAATCTCAATGTGGTAAAATAATCTGATGTAGTAAGGTTAAACGCTTTAGCACGTTAAAAAAATACACTTTTTGAATTTTGAAGAGACAAGTTCCCATGACTCAGCTCGGGCATAGGAGCCTACTGCTAATCTGGTTTTGTTCTCCATGTTTATTTGTTAGCTCGCCACGCCACCCCATCTGAAAGTGTACAGGGTAGCACAGGGCCCAAGACACTGACCCTCTGCGCATGCTAGAGAGGCCCTGGGACCTCGAAGAGGAAGGATTTCAGCTCAGAAAGGTCAGGTGCGGGTCACCACGTGGTTATCTCTCCCAGACTGCACGCTTGGGCTCCCACCTGCCCTCACCTCATCAGAGACCACGCCCCCTGCTCACCTCGCACGTTATCTGATGACACGCCCTGACCCAGCTGCAATATTGCGACTTGTGTATTGCCTATCAACACACAGGGCTTCAGCCTCCGTGGACGCTAAACAGGAACTTGTCAGGGCAGCCACCGGCGATCATCTGTCTTTGACATTTAACCTTGAACCTTTTAAAAATAACCCATTTTTTAGCGTGGAACCGCGCGCTAGCAGCATCACTGACTACAAGTCATGCCCCTCAGTTCCACCAAACAACCTGTACAGCCAGTGCTCGTAAAAGAAATATGACCGTGCATTGGCCGTAACATGAAGAGCTGCGTTATTCAGCCCTCAGTTTCACTCTTGTATTTTTGGCGCATGGGGTGTCTAAAGTTCATATATATAACTCGGAAATTCTCCGCGTTAATGCACGAACTTTAGACAGCACAAGTCGGAAACTGGAAGAAGCAATTCCTGCTGACACAAATTTTGAATTATATGTATTAACGTTAGACACCTCAAATGCAAAAACAGAAAAAAACAGACACTAGTATCTGCGCTGAGTCAGCGCAGCTCTTCGTGATATGACCCCAGGTAGCCAATAAGCAAAAGTACCTGTTGGATGCTTGAAAGTGCCAGTACTCCCATTAAAAGTATTCTGTTAAACTGAGAAGTGATGGTACTCTACCTTTCAAAGGAAAGAAATGCCGGTCCTCATCACCTTCCCATCTAATACACTGTGTACAGAAATTTATGGAACTGTGTAGATACCAATAGAGCAACATCTGCTGTGGCATCGGGACCCAAGTCAGTGCAGGGCTAAATGGACCCAAATATAGATTGTTTTTTTTTACTACCAAACCATGGATTGTTACCCACTTCCATTGTTTGCATTCGGACTCATGGCGCCTTTGCTCAACCACAGAGTGTGGTAGCGTGAAGAGAGCACTGGGGGTGGGAGAGGTTGACTATCGAGGGCATCCTATTGTACATAAAATGAGAACGCGCAGGACCGTACATCGTGACCACACACCCCACCCCTACGTTTATAGGGATATATTAAGGGGAGTTTCTTATTCTTCCCTTGGAAGAAGTAAATAGGGAAGGTATTAGATGCAACATGACAGATCACAAAGCGGTCAGAAGCGCAACGTTTATGTGCAGACCACAATCTGAGCAGTTGCTGTTTCTTACAATAATAGGAAACACTAAGGCGCTTTCAGCTATAAAACAGGTGACGTTGCAGAACTGGGAGCCAGGTTCACCAACGTATTGGTGGGACCCCACCCATGGTCATATGATCTGCTCTACAGTGCTCGGATATTGGGCTTGACCCTGGAGATGCTTCATAAGCCATATCATGGTTAAAAAACAGCGTTTATTAAGTCTGTATAGTGCACACACTCTCTGGGCACTCAACGTTGCCCTCCTTTGAATCCGGAAAAGTAGGGAACAAACCTTAAAAAAATGGGTGGTTGACTAATGAACATAGGGAACAATGTCACTCTGTAATCGAAAGAGCTAAACACAGAAAAAGGAGATCAAAACAATGTGACAGCAATTTTAAAGAGTTTTTAACCATGGCAGCTTCACATGCATCTCTTCCAACTACTAATAGGCAATCAGGCATATTAAAAAAGCGTGATATGTGGTACATGTGGTTGGTACAAAGAAAAGATAATTTCAATGGGTAAGCCAATGTTCTGAGTTTAAAATGACCATGCTTTGGTCCTAATGCTCTGATAAGAGTGAGATGCCTTGCAATTGGAGTCGTACGCATATCTCCTGACCCACCAGCATTATATAGCCATGTTTATCCCTGCATTGAACACCAGGGGGAGGGCAGAACAGAATTAAGAATGTGAAAAGCCCGGGCCTCACTTTTTGGCCCCTAATTGTTGGGGCCAGAGCGCTGCAAGCCCAATAACCTTGCTCCTATGCTTTCAACTGTATTTGCAGAGGCTGCATTTTCGTTGGGCGCACCTCATCCCTTTTGACCCTTGGGGTGAATAAAGTAGTATTACAGTTGTACTACTCACATGTTACAAAATGCTATTCATTAACCTATAGGCAGAGACTTAAGCCTCCTTCTTCCCTATCTTCTCTAAGTGGACACACGAACGTACAGTGCTTAATTCCTAAAAGAATAAGTGCCACAGCCCAAAGTTTTGCTCAGAAGATAGCAGGTGGTGCTATCAAACGACTGGGTGCTGAGTATACTTGACCTCATGCCTCTTGAAACCAACACCAGAGACTTCCTGCTACATTATTTCATTGTTGCAGGTTCGTGGCAAAGATCTCCACTTAGGGGCTCATTATGAATTCAGACGGAAAGCCTGCGCCCGACAGTCGGAATCTCCTTGACCGTGTGGGAAGCCTTCCGACCGACTCGGTCGGGTTACAATCCGTCCGACCGATTATGATGCTCTCAGTCAGAATATAAACCGCGAGGTCATTCCGAATCGGTTCCGACTGACTCTCAGAGAATTCGTGTCAGTCGAAACCGCATTGTACACCTCTATGGACAGCGTTTCTGACCTCGCGATTACGATGCTGATTTCCAACAGCCTTTCCGAGTTGGCCAGTCCGACTCAGAAAGGCTGTCGAAAGTGACTCTGGGGGCCCCTAGCAGGCCCCCAATTCATCCTGCGACCTCCGTTTGGGGGCCGAGGGGGTACTTAGGGACCCCCAGTAAAACTCTGCACTGTTTGGGTGGCACAATGGGGTGCCCGCGACAGGGTGCAGGCTTTTACACACACAAGCCATTTCCCCATAGGAGCCTGTGTTGTTGGGCGGAACACGGGCTCCCATAGGAAACAATGGGAATCCGACCGAACAGTCTTTGATCGCATCGTAATCGGTCAGGCGGAACAGCTCTCTCCTTCTCCCTCTGCTCTCTGCAAACTCATCCCTCGGGGCACTGTCCCTAATACAAAATGGACACTTAATAACCACGCCTCATGAAACACCTCCTCTGGCCAGGCACCTCCCGTAGGTAACTTTCCACCAAAACTTGTACTCGTTCCAGCAACGGTTGGTGTCTCCTTGGGTCTCAGGCGTCTTCAGCACAACTCCCAATTATCGGCATTCCTGAAGACTTTGTAACAGGTTTCTTCCATACCTAACTCCTAAAACAAAAGCGTTATTCTAACTAATGAGGACGGTGTCCTTGCACCTGCAACAGAAGCATGAGAACAGAACAACCTTGCACGCACATGAATTTCGCTGACTGTCTCCAAATGAGAGCCTCACCAGGGGAGAATACATTTCGGGCCTACATAAACCAGCTAACATAAGGAAAACGAATAGGCCTTTCTTAATGCGAAGGAGCAAATACTCCATCTAGGCCTTTAACATCAACTCAAACACATTTAAAACGTTACATCTGTAAGCACTACTTTTCATCACATTTAAACACAATTAGTCACCTATGCGTGTGCAATTTCAACAGAATACACGTTTAAATCTACTGCATAACATTACATATAACTACTTCATTATGCATTTGCAATGAACATCGAAAGTTACATAATTCCCTCTAAATGCCACTTTACGTTTCTTGAATGGCACAACTCATCTTAACATTTCATTTAACACTGATTATTACAACACGAGTTCTAACTAAGGTTAACACACACATAAGAATATATGCGGTACGGACTATTCATGAATATAATGTACCCCTACAATTTTCAGAATATCACTGCGCTCTATCAGTTCCCCCCTCTGATGACTAGTGTCATCAACAAAATCACAACTCCCTGGAGAAAGAACCAACCTAAACAGAGCTTGTAGCCAATCTTCCCTGTCGGAACCTTTCCAGATTCTTGATATTCTCATAATGACTGTCCTGCAGTCTAGACATCCTTACCTCCCTCTCCCTAAAGGATCTTTCAACTTGATTCGCCCTGTACCACTGATAAGCCCTCACAAAACCCCACAGGCAAATCACACAGACCACGATTATAATGATAGGTCTCAGAATGTAACCAAGAATACCTTTTCCCAGGCTTGCAAACCAACTCCCCACTCTACCAAACCCTTTTCCAACTTTCTCCCAAACACCCTCTTCAGTCAGATCCTGGATCTCATGATGAATCTCAGTGATGTTACTTATATACTTCTTCAGATCTTTACTATTATCTGGTATATAAGTACAGCACTCTTGCACCTTCAGCATTTTACAGACTCCGCCCTCTTTTGCCAATAAGACATCCAAAGCAAGACGGTTCTGCATCACCATTGTCCTTATCGACAACATCTCTCCATCCACAAGCAATAGTGATTTAGCTGTATTCGTCGACAACTTGTCCACAACAGTCGCCAGCTTTCTAATCTTCACATCATTAAAAATCACTCCTAAACCTGGTATTACAGCTCCAAAAATATCTCCAATCACTCCTCCTGCACTTGCATCTCTCCTTACCCTAGAATGCACTCCTCCTTCCAGGAGTCCTAGCTCCTCTACATGGTAAATCTTGGGGAAAACAGCTGCCAGGTAACAAGTACCGTACCAATTGGCAGGTAATCTCACATAAGCGTATTTCCCACATACAAAGTATACCGTTGGCACCACTTGTACCGGACCATGCAAAAAGTTCTTCGCTGACTCTTCCATGGTAAAAACGTGATCACACGCACTCTGTCCCACATAAACCTTATCATAATAGGTCTGGACATGTTTCACACACAGCTTCCCTTTCTGCACTAGAGCTAACGCTATAGGGCCATAGCTCCCTTTCGCTCTGTGAGCCAACTCCTCCTTTGGCCAATCTAATGGACTTTCTCCAGTGTTACGTGTTTGTGTTATCTGTCTATATCTATCCTCTACTTGATCTACAAACTTCTTTTCTATCCCTGTTAGTGAGCACGTCAAGTTATGTCTATGTGCATAAGCGGTATCTAACGTTATAGTTGGTATGAAATACTTCCCAATCCTATCCTCCTGCTTATAATAATCGTACTTATTCAGGTGCTTATATGCTGGAACCTCTGAAAGCACTGCATCGTAATTGGAAAAGAAGTATTCATAATGACCTCTCCCATAAAACATGCTAAGCAACAAACTACATGATATCCCATAAGTCAACGGAAGATGATGATATCTAATGCCCTCATCCACTGATGCAGGCAATTGCATACACGCATAACAGTCACTCACATCCATCGTCTCCACATACTCATATAGCAGCTTGGCATACGCATTAAGCTTAAAATCACCTCTAGACAAATCTACATGCAATGTACGACTATTTTGATCTAGCATAGCCTTTTCAGCTCCTATGATATCCTCCTTTTTGCTAGAAATACTGGGTTTTACCGCTACGACTTCTACCTCATGTGGAACAATAACTGACACTACAATAACTATGACTATTAAAACTATCACTCCCACTATGGAAGCACCTATCGTACACTTGGATCTACGGTTCAAATTTCCAGACTCCATCTTCTCTCATTACAACAGTTCAAATTAGAGGATACACAAAAGTCTCTTCTTTCCACCTCAATTTGCTGCTCAAAAACTCAAACAAAGTTCATTGAAATCCTGGAAATTCGTTCAAAGTTCAGTTCTTCTGGATTTATTTACACAGTCCAAAAAGACTTCCCTAGCCCTCTTTCTTCTTCTACGGACAACCCTAATTCTATTCTTCTTCCACTCGGGCCTAGGTTATCTTCTTTTGAAACACCTATTTACAACGCACAGTTCATTTGCAATCTACAATAAGTTCAGATCCGATTGCCGCTAAAACATGTTGCAATATCTCAAGACGAACATCCACCAATTCATGAGGTGATGCTTCAAATCCAAACGTTGGGAAAACTAATTTATGCAATATCAGAATTCGCACCTTGCTCAAAACTGGAGGTTTTGGGACCGTGATTGTCAGCACTCCTTCAACTTCGAGTCCTGGAACTATCAGTCCCACATCAATTTTCAGTAGAGGATTCCTGCTGATCACTCGCACGGACCTCAGCCTCCCGGAACTCACTACTCCCGGCATCAGTTACTACGTAAGTCCACTCCGGGGCAGCGTATCTCTGGCAAGGCACTCTTGTCCTTCTCGACCTTCTCAGGCCTCCTTGGGCTTGCTCTTCTTCACTCACTTCTGATTCAGATGTCTCAGACACAGGGGCAAAATCTCTTTCAGGGGCCAATCGTAGGTTCAGCCTTCTCTGTCTTTCAGGCCATGATTCTTTTGCTCGGTCAGCCCTTTTGCTTTCCTCTCGAACACTCTGCACACCACTTCCTTCGGCTGAGTCTGACTCTATATCACCCGCAACGTTACCTTCTTCCTCAGAGTCAATACCTGGGTTGTGTGTAGCGTAACCCTCCTCAGCCTGGTCTGGTGAGCAACCAGCTTCGTCAGCAATCCTCACAGCTTGGCTTGTCCTCTCTCGTGGCCCTGCCGCCACAGCTGGATTTTCATTCTCGAGAGGAGCTGTTTCTTCCAAGGGATCTGAAACTCGACGGGTGTGGGAAGCATGTATCCAATTCGGCAACCCTCCGCACTTCACCACTGTGTTTGTTACAAGTATCACCTGGTAAGGGCCTCGCCACCGAGCATCCAAACAGCTCTTCCTCACGTGCTTACGGACAAGCACCCAGTCAGCCGGGCACAGGTCGTGGCAGAGATCTCTTGAAGCCGGAACAGCAGCAGCTTCCACCTCCTGGGACATAGAACGGACCACATCAGCTAGTCCTTTGCAGTAATCAAGGATTAAGTCATCAGTGATGTTTATCAAGGCTGAGAATGGTATTGCTGGCAATCGTATCGCCCTCCCCATAAGGATCTCATGCGGGGAAAGACCGGTCCTCCTATCTGGGACACTGCGAACACTCATCAACACCAGAGGCAACGCATCAGGCCACTTCAGAGATGTAGACGAACACACTTTTGCCATCCGTGCTTTCAAAATTCCATTAATCTGCTCTACTATCCCAGAAGCCTCTGGTCGATAGCTACAATGGAGTCTCTGATCAACATTTAAAGCAGTGCAAAGCAATTTCATGATCTCGCTGTGGAAGTGTGTTCCTCTATCTGATTCCAACGAAGTTGGAAAACCGAACCTGGGAATCAACTCTCTCAATAATAGCTTCGCTACTGTAAGGGTGTCACACCTTCGTGTTGGGTAAGCTTCCACCCATCGTGAAAAAACACATACCACCACTAGAATGTACCTCAGTCCATTGCACCTAGGCATTTCGATAAAATCAAGCTGTATCCTATTGAAAGGTCCTCCCGACCTCCCAATGTGACTCAGTGCAACCACAGTTTTCTTCCCAGCATTCATTTGTTGACAGGTAACACACCTATGACACACTGCTTCAGCAAACGCACGAAACCGTGGATTGTACCACGTTTGTCTGAACACTCGCACCATTGCATCTCTCTCTTCCTAGATGCACAGCACCATGAATGTGCCTTGCCATCGGGCTCAATAGGTCATCTGGTAACACTGCTCGACCATCACTTGAAACCCAAATGCCAATATCCCCCTTCTCACACCCTGATCTGATCCATACATCTCTTTCCTGATCTGAAGCTCCTTCCTGCAGGCTCTTGAGCTCCTCCCAAGTGTCTGCCATGGCTAACATCATGCTGAGCTCGGTTCTTCCTTGGCTCTCTCCAGTGTAATCTCCAGTAAATATACACCCTAGTTCAGCGCAAAAACGTGCAATTTCATCCGCGTACTTATTTCCGATAGAAACAAAGTCCGTCCCCCTCCCATGTGCAGCGCACTTTACCACTGCTATTTCCCTGGGATGTTGTAACGCTTCTAACAGTTGTCTCACATATTCCCCATTTCTGATGGGAGATCCAGATGATGTCAAGAAATCCCTCTGAGACCATAGCTGTCCGAAGTCATGAACCACACCGAACCCATATTGGCTGTCGGTGAAGATGGTGATTCGGATCTGATCAGCTGCCAAACAGGCGCGAGTCAAAGCAATGATTTCGGCCACCTGTGCGGAGTATACTCCTTCTAGGCAAGCAGCTTCAACCACTCCAGTAATGGTACATACAGCAAACGCTGCTCTCAAATGACCCACATTGTCTCTTAAACATGAACCATCGACAAAGAAAATTTCATCAGGGTCAGACAGAGGTTCATCAACAATGTCAGGTCTCGGTTTGGTGCAAAGTTCAGTCACATCAAGACAGTCATGGTCTTCACAATCTTCATCATCTGCATTTGGCAATGGCATCAATGTAGCAGGATTTAAAACAGAACACCTTTTCAGAGTCACATTCTCCGTGGCAATTATGACTTGCTCGTAGCGTGTGAGTCTATTGTTTGTCAGGTGCTGTGTTTTAGTCCTTGTCATCAAAAACTCAACAGAATGTGGAACATATACCATGAGCGGGTGACCCATAATGATGCTTTCACACCTCTCAATGCTGACACCTGTTGCAGCAACGGATTTGAGACATCCGGGCAACGCTGAAGCTACTGGATCTAAAGTAGCTGAAAAGTAGGCAACTGGTCTACGGACACCTCCATGACTCTGAGTCAGGACTGACAATGGGCAACCTTCTCGATCATAACAGAACAATGAAAAGGACTTGTTGTAGTCAGGCATTCCCAGAGCCGGAGCGCGACATAAGCCCTCTCTCAACTCCAAGAACGCAATCAGACAGTCATTGTCCCATGGTACCGGATCACTCACGTCCTTATGCATCAGCCTCTGCAAAGGCTTCGACTTCAATGAGAAGTTGGGAATCCATTGGCGACAGTAACCAACCATTCCCAAGAACATTCTGACTTCCTTCTGAGTGGTAGGCACAGTCATGTTCATGATCGCCTCAATTCGATCTGGTGACACCTTTCTCTTGTCTTTCTCAATTCGATGACCCAAGTACTGAACCTCACTCAGACAGTACTGCAACTTGTTTGGGGACACCTTGTGTCCATTCTCCTCTAAATGATTCAGTAAGGCGATCGTATCAATCCTACAAGCATCCTCCGTTTCTGACGCGATGAGGAGATCGTCAATGTACTGCACGAGAACAGAATTCTGCGGCAGTACAAGACTCTTGAGATTCTTCTTCAAGATCTGATTAAAGATTTATGGACTCTCTGTATACCCTTGAGGGATACGACACCACGTTAACACACGATCTTCCAGATGGAAAGCAAACAAAAATTGGCTCTCCTCGTGCAAAGGTATCGAAAAGAATGCTTGGCACAAGCCAATCACCGTGAATCACTCGGCTTCACATGGAATCTGGAATAGTCTCACTGATGGATTCGGTACCACTGGACAACACAGAACCACAATTGCGTTGACCTTTTGCAGGTCTTGCACGATTCTGAATTTCCCACTTGGTTTCTGCAATCCCATAATGGGTGAGTTGCATTGACTGCCCATTATCTCCTTCAGAATTCCCTGCTGAATCATGGAATCGATTACAGGTTTAATCCCTGTGATCGTCTCGGGTGACAGATTATACTGGGGTGTTCTCGGAAACTCAACATTTTGCTTGACCTGGATCTTAACTGGCTCAACACCTCTGATCAGTCCAATCTCTTCTCCTGTAAAATCCCACACATCCAATGAAACAGAGTCTCTCAAGTCAAGTGGAAGCTCTTCCACTGTTAACATAGGGTACATCTCTATGCAGAAATGCTGATTTGCAACCTTGAAGGTGGCATCATCATCATTTGTCTGTAATTCCACTCCCTTGGGGGTGCAATAGATGGTACAATTCAGTTTGCACAAAAGATCACGTCCTAGCAAACAAACTGGACTTGAGTCGCACACCTGAAATTGGTGTCGATCTCGGAAAATTCCTATTCTCACAGGAATCGGCTCAGTCAATGGGTTAGTCATCTTCTTATTCGCCACTCCTACTACTTGGATTGATTGTCCCGAGAGGGGTAGGTTGGGAACTACTCCAGATCTCACAGTAGAACAGGTAGCACCAGTATCAACCAAAAAGGTGGTGGGATGACCGTCAACATTCGCCTCTACAAATGGTCCCCTCTGGTCTACCTCTAAGACTGCCCCAAGAGTGCAGTCTTCTTCCCCCCTCAGGCACCGTCATGTCAACGGGTCCGAGCTGTAATCATCACAATCCTCGAAAAGGGGCATCTGCAGGTACGTTCGATTTCCCTGTGGAATTCTCGGAGGTTGCGGAACTTGCACCTGCGGGCACAATGTCCCCCCTTGCATGGACCTGGGTCTCGTCACTGTATTGACGACCTCAGATACCTGTACCGTCTCTTCCTCTTGTTGCACTTGGTTCGCTGGATTCAATCTACACTCGCGCTTCCAATGCCCGATCTTGTGACAAAGGTGAAACGCAGTTGTCTTTTTCAGTGTTGCCACATCCATCCCTGTCTTAGGGTCTATAGATTTCCCCCTTCCCGGACCCAGCGTTTTGCATTTGGACCAGCATTAGCTTATCCTTAAGCTTCCTGTGTTTCGATTCCACTTCATCGCTGCAGTACCTGGCGTACCGCAGTATTTCGTCCACCGACTTGTTCTGCCAGCAGATCAAATGCTGCTGAATCATGAAGCTGATTTCTGGTCTCAGACCCAAGACGAACTTGGAAACGAATTGTCCCATGTCTTTGGGGTCTAACTTGTCTAGCCCACTATACTGCTTAAAGGCTTGTAAGAGCCTCTCATAATATTCATGTACAGACTCTTTTGATTCCTGAACAGTTCGATCTATCTTTACCCAATCAATGTCTTGTGGTGAGATTTTGGATTTCAGCCATGTAATTACTTGCTCAAACTTTTTCATAACAGTTGGTGAAGGACCATTGGTAACAGAATCCCTGTCTGGTTCAGAAGTTGGCCAATCAACTGCAACTTTACAAGCTGCCCACAATCGCTTGGTACTACAATATCAAACAATGTGTTCAGGTCAACCCACAACACCTTCGAGATTTTAACGAATCGGTCGACCTGCTTGTACCACTCGACAGGCTTCTCCCTCAGCCGAGGAAATTCGTTTGTAAACGCTGCCAAATTGCCTCTACTCCAAGGCACATGCACATACCCTCCGTTCTGTACCTCTCGCAAAGGAAAATTTCCCACTCCTATCATCCCCCCTCCTGGAGGCGGTGTCTCTCCTACGCTCTTTTTGTTGCTCTTCTTTTTGGACCATCTTTCCTCCCATTTGTCAAGCATGCTCCATGCACGTATCCCTACAATCAATTCTCGAATGTGAGTTTTCAGCCCTATCACTCTCTTCTCTTCCAGTTCCTGGTCACTGTACTGCAACCTGTGACTTCCCTGCAACATCTTAGTTTTGGACAGGTCCACCTCGTGTCTCTTTGCCAAGTCTGTCAGTTTCTCATGCGCTGATCTCGCCTTGCGAGTTACATCTTTTGTTACAAACAGCAACTCGTCTGGTCCATAAAGCTCTACTCTTTCCAATGGCAGGTTCCCACTAATTATCTCATCTACCTCAGCTTTTAACCTCATCACATTCAACATCTTTGCTCTTATAGCAGTTTTAAGGGTCCCTCGACTTGATGCACCACTGACTCTCCATTCTCACTGCCCTGATCCTCACATCGGTTCCCTTCCACTATATTCTCTAGGACTGGTCGGCTTCCTGTATTCCCGCGATCCCAGTCTCCTGTCATCCTATCATTAGGGCTTCTCACTGGTGGTTCCCACATCCTTATGTCAGATCTTGAATCGGCCAAAGACCTTGGTCTCGCCGTTCTTACGTCTCCCTGTCCTCTAGAGGAGTCTGCCATGGCTGGCAAAGGAGTACTTGATTCCATGGGTCTCGGAAAGTGACCTATTCCACTCACTATGCCATTCCCTCCAGAGCCTGTCCCTTCTCCTGCTACTGATCATGCTAGACTTCCATTTCCTGCCTGATCTGGGTCATATACTGACACTATGGGGCCCATGGTAACCGGTAGTGTAAGAGCATCCGGTAGCCTTGTAACTACTGTAACTCCATTAGCTTCGATGCTTGCTGGTGTGTGTGTTCCCATCCCTTCTGTTCCGGTTGATATTCTTCCGACTACTCTCACACTAGGTTGAGTCTGCGATTCTCCAGTTCCTTCTGTTGATACTGCCTTTCCCTCTACGGAATCTGGATTATATGGAGGTGGTCTTTCTGATAGCAGTCTATCTAGCAAGCTGTCATCTGTATCACTATCGTCTTCCTCACCCCACTTCTTCTGGGCCTCTCCTACTTTTATCATCAACGGAAATAGCCTATCCCCTTCAATAGTTTCCACCCTCCATCTCTTCTCCAATGCGTCCCATCGCGCATCCTGAAACGCTGTGATTGACTTTTTCACCCTTTCCTGACTTCTGTCTCTTTTCCTATCCTGTGCTGCTCTTATCCATGCATGTAGCGCCTCAAACTGTGTTGGTCTGGGTAAAGGTCGCAATGAGGACATCACCGTTTTCAATTGGTACAACACTTCCAATCTGAAAGTGCCATAACGCCGAAAAGTCAACTCTCCCTCATTTTCAGTCATTTTATGCCAATTTTCGAGCCAAATTATAGTATGCAACCCCACATTCGTAGCCATATAATGGGCTGGGGTATCCTCGGGTGGAGCTTCTTCTCCCCCCGAGTAACCACTCGTCTGTCTCCTCTACACATATCTCGTAAAACTTTAAAACATTTCATGCAGAAATCCACGTTTTCTTCACTTGTTTTCACTCGACTTCCTGATGATAATCCACCAATACCAGCGCGGCTTCACACCAACCGACCTATCACAGCGCGACACTCTCGGACGTCACTCTTCCTCCTCATGCAGCAGTTCCCCTCTTTACAATTCGTCTCTCGCACACTCACGCGTCTCTCTCATACGCTGAAATAACTGTTTGTCCACCAAACGACCGAACAGTCACTTCTCTGACTGTCTGTCCACAAAACGACCGGACAGTCTCGTAATTGTCGACCTCAACTCTGGCAACCGTCTGTCCGTGAACGACCGGACAATTGCCCCAGACTATCTGCCCACGAACGGCCGGACAGTCATGTACTTAATCGATAGGATCCAATCACTCGATGTTCCACATGCAGTAACCCACGACCTGCGTCGGTTACTCACGCACTCACACACACGTTTCCCTATCACCGGTGAGTTAGTCAACGACGTCTCATGACTCCCACAATCTCTGGTCAGACAATTTCAACTCTGGGTGTCTTCTACACCACAATCTCTTATCCCGGGATATCAATAATCAAATCTCATGGACCGCACGCGTTCGGCCTGAAACCACAATCACTCAACTCTCATTCCAACTCCGCAAGAAATCACACAATCAAAACAACACCGCAATCTAACAGACACACATCCCTGTTCATACTCACTCCACCACGAACTGCTGTTTCCGCCGCACCGTCACTCGCCGTCGATTTCCATCAAACGCCGTCGTCCTCCGCTCATAATTCACTGGATAACCATCCCTTGGGCTCTATGGGGGTTCAATGACTACCCTTCTCTACTTCTCCCCTTACTACAGAGGTAACCATCCTCTCGCTACCAACTGATAAGGCCGGATTCCTCCGTACAAATTACTAGGAACCCTCGGTCGACTGGATCTTTATTACCTGCTGAGAAGTGTAAAGGGGAGAAACAATACATTCGTTCCAACCTGGCATGAATCAATTTAAGAAAATCTCGGAAAAAATCACTGACTCCGAATTCAAAGTTTAGGGGTTTATTACAAAACCAAAAATAACTGAACATACAGACACCTCAGGACGAGGTTGTAAAAATACAAAGGCACTAATACAAAGTCCATCCTACGAACCAATCTAATCCGATATAGCATAAAGAGAATAAGCAATTCCAGGAATACTAAACAAGCAATAACTGTTCCAACGTCTATATTAGTCTTTATTAGTATCTGTAAAGGAAATCCATTAATCTATCCCTAAACTATTCTAAAGTGGCATCCCTAATTAACTTTACCCAAGCGAGATCAAGGAAAGGTGTCAGCTTGTGAAGACTTCCTCAGAAGTACACTCACGTTGTAAAAGCCATTCTAAGTCTTCATCCTAAAAATCGATCCCTTCCTTCTACCCTCTAACAGCTCTCTCCTTCTCCCTCTGCTCTCTGCAAACTCATCCCTCGGGGCACTGTCCCTAATACAAAATGGACACTTAATAACCACGCCTCCTGAAACACCTCCTCTGGCCAGGCACCTCCCGTAGGTAACTTTCCACCAAAACTTGTACTCGTTCCAGCAACGGTTGGTGTCTCCTTGGGTCTCAGGCGTCTTCAGCACAACTCCCAATTATCGGCATTCCTGAAGACTTTGTAACAGGTTTCTTCCATACCTAACTCCTAAAACAAAAGCGTTATTCTAACTAACGAGGACGGTGTCCTTGCACCTGCAACAGAAGCATGAGAACAGAACAACCTTGCACGCACATGAATTTCGCTGACTGTCTCCAAATGAGAGCCTCACCAGGGGAGAATACATTTCGGGCCTACATAAACCAGCTAACATAAGGAAAACGAATAGGCCTTTCTTAACGCGAAGGAGCAAATACTCCATCTCGGCCTTTAACATCAACTTAAACACATTTAAAACGTTACATCTGTAAGCACTACATTTCATCACATTTAAACACAATTAGTCAACTATGCGTGTGCAATTTCAACAGAATACACGTTTAAATCTACTGCATTACATTACATATAACTACTTCATTATGCATTTGCAATGAACATCGAAAGTTACATAACTCCCTCTAAATGCCACTTTACGTTTCTTGAATGGCACAACTCATCTTAACATTTCATTTACCACTGATTATTACAACACGAGTTCTAACTAAGGTTAACACACACATAAGAATATATGTGGGTACGGACTATTCATGAATATAATGTACCCCTACAATTTTCAGAATATCACTGCGCTCTATCATCAGCAATCCCATGTATGTAGATATCAGATCGCCCTTAGGGTTGTGAATTTTAGGTATGAAACTGGCCTCCATGTCTTTATTGGCTAGTCGATAGAGCAGCTTGCCAGTCTTATTACCATGCTCGTAGAGTCTGTGCTGTGAGGCAGTCCAAGCCTCCTTTGCTGTATCTTAAAGCCTTTGTTTCAGGGCTGCCTTGGCCGCATCTAGCCAATGATCAGTCTCCTCACCCAGGGACCACAGACACATTTGTTCGAGGTAGGCCTTGTGCTGTTCTAAATGGGTGTTTTCCCTTTCACTGTCTTTTTTCCTGCCTGAAAGATGGGCGATGATTTGACCTCCTATTACCATTTTCGGGGGCCCACAAAGGACTCCACCTGATGTCTCTGGGTTTGAATTGATCTCCAGATAGTCATCTATACTGTCCCATAGAAGTCCCGGAATTTCCCATCTTGCAGCCACCAAGGATTGAGCCTCCATTGTCTTTCTCTCCCCTCATCTGGAAGGGTGCCCCAATTTCATCTCCAGTGGTGAGTAGTCTGTAAGGGAGTGAGGCTGTATGCTAGCACCTCCCTCCCAGATATCCCGCAGGAACAAAGAAGCAGTCTAATCTTGAGTATGATTTATGGGAATAGGAGTAGAAGGTAAAATCAAGGACCTCTGAGTTCCGAAGCCTCCACACATTGATAAATCCAAGAGAGACAGCTCAATCTGAAGAGGACTTAGAGCAACAGAAAGACCTGGTATCCCTAGACTCCTGGATGGGGTCCATCAAGGAGTGTAAGTCCCCACCTGTAACTACCCTGCCCTCTAGGGACACCAAGAGTACCTGGGATAAATAGCTCAGGGAGGAGTCAATAACTGTGTCGGGAACATAAACTCTGATTATAGCCCAGTTCTGTCCCTCCATAGTGCAAGAAATTGAGATCCACCTTCCAGGCTGTCTACCTCCACTGGGGAATGAACAGTGCAGCAAAATAGCAACCCAGTGCGATTCACATACAAATCCAGCATGATAGACCTTGCTATTGCCATAGTCCCTAACAAGTAGATCTCTTGAAGTAGGAGTATTTTCTGGGACAACTTCTTCACATAACCCATAACCCCTCCCTGCTTAAATTTGTTGAAGAACAGAGTCCTTGTCACATAAAATGAGCACTTGGAGTGCTAGGTTAAGACAGAGTCTCAGGTATAGTTTTGGGTTGAATGATGTCTTAATTAGTTGAAGAGACAGTGGTAAATGGTTGCTTGCCAAAGGAACTTTCAAAGCATGTGCTGCTTTTGGCTGGAAATATAGCAGCATTTGTTGACAAGGCTAAAATAAACAACAGAATGTAACAAAGTAGCATACACAAAGCATCATAAAACAAAATTAAAAACATAACAGGGCACATAATGACAAAACAGTGAAAACAAAACACAACCCACCAACCTCCGAAAAATACAACAAAATCACATTTCAATAATGAAGCGAAAATAAAAAGTAGCACAAAAACAACAGAACACATCAGCAGCACAACAAACTGCACACAACAAGTATGAACAAACTTTTTTGTCACACATTACGACCTCCAGAATCCTATTTTTATAATATGATGGTAGAAGGTGTTTGAAGCAAGCACTGCGCTAACTTACCACCAAAGACATGAAATAGTCCCAGTCAAAAATATTTTTATGATCCGGCTTCTAAAGTAGCAGTATTTTACCATCTTAGACAGTGGTAAATGGTTGTTGGCCACTTCAATGTTAAAGGAATGTGTGCTTTAGGCTGGAAATGTAGCAACATTTGCTGACATGTCTGGACATGGCTGGAAATGTAACAGCATTTGTTGACGTATCTAAAGTAATTAGAAAGCACAACAGAACACAGTACAATACTGGAACGTAAAGCAAAATAACAACAGAACAAAAAACATAACAGTTCACAAGACAATAAAACAGTTGAAATAGAACGCAATTCAACAACCACAAAACAACACAAACAGTAACATAATGCAATAATGCAGCATAAAAACACAAAAGCACAGCAAACAACACAACACATCACTACCACAACAAAATGCATCACAACAAACGTACACGAATGTTCTTGCCAGGATAACGACCTTCACAAATATGCTTTCGTAAAGCTGTTGTGAAAGTTGTTTGCAGCAAGCACTATATCATAGCTTGTCACCACGGACATGTAGCAAGAACCAGCCAACACGGATTTGTGATCAGGCCCCGTTTTAAAATCAGCACTTGCAGGGCTGACTTTCTGTTATACAGCCTTAGAGCATCACTTGAAAATTCGTTGTTTGATTGTGTTTTATAACGATTATGGCAGTAAAAGTTTGCACCCTACCAACAGAGCCTTGGGCACTTCAAGGCATGCCCCAGAAGCCAGCTTGAGTTCAGGGGACTGAGGGATTTATTGACACCTTTAACCTTGACCATAAGGGATTGTTTGTTGAATGATGTATGTATGAGACGTAAACACGGATGTATCGAATTCAGGTTCAAGCTCGCAGCAGCTCACTGGACCACATCAGATCTAATCTTGCCGAGGCACACAAAGCTTCGGGGATGGCGGCATCCGCAGGAAGGAGGGTGTGTAATTTGGCGTGCCAGATTGTAGAAACCCGCTCTGTTACAACAAAACACAACTGAAACAAGCAACAGTTGGGGAATATTATTACCGGTCCCTACAGGGGTCTCGTTATAGAAAAATAATTCAGCAGTACAAGAAACAAGGAAACAAAACTGAACCCGGAAATAAATGTGAAATGGTGTTACAGACCTTGGAAAGTGTTTTCCTTCATTATTTCTACAAACATTTAGCAGAGTTTACCAGTGCACATCGTGCATCTCTGGTCAGCTGGCAGGTTTCTACTTTAAGATCCCAGGTTTTGAACCTAGGAAGGTTTCACATTGAGGCTGTCATATAGCAACTGCGGATAAATTCCTTTAAGGGTCACTTCTGCATGAATTCCACTGTTAGGATAAGATTATGTATAGAAAAGAACGATTTCTGTGGAAAGAGAGAAAGATGGTTTTGAGACAAAGGTGGTCATGTAGGGAATATAGAGCTGTAGTCTGCCCTACATCTGTGGGTCTTCTGCCCTGATAAACCTGCAGTTTCCCTACCAGGTTTCTGACTGCAGAGCTTCAGTTAGCTCCATCATTGCCAGCTGCCCTTCCACAACAGGGCTGCTGGCTAAAGAACATCGGGCAACTGACTAGGTTGAGTCTCAGATGCCTCGAGCAAGAAGAATCAGAAATGCTTCAATTATTTACCGGTAATTGCATTACTCGAGTACTTTTTCACCAAACTTAATTAACCCCTCCCTCCCTGTGATGACCAGGCCAACTATATTTGGGCGTGTTAGCTAAAACAGGAGGAGGTGAATGGTGGGATGGGTTTTTCTACATTTTGAATTTGGGTGTTTCTGTGAGGCCACGCCTAATTAAGTAACTAAGGGGCATATTATCAAGCACGGCGACGATAATGGGCTTGATAATATGCCCTTGAGAATTCCAATAGAAGCCCATGTTGACACCAGAACATGGGCTTCTATTGGAATTCTCAAGGGCATATTATCAAGCCCATTATCGCCGCTTTAGTGGCAGTTTTCTGCCGCTAAAGCGGCGATAATTTTAACGCCGTTTCTTGATAATATGCCCCTAAGTATGGGGGAAAACGTACCAGGTGGTAATGTGCCTTATATGCTAGAAGAAAAGTCCAGGTGTGTCATGTCTGTTCAATTTTTTGATTTACACAATCAACCCCATTTACATGTCTTTTCTGTGAAAAAGTTGCCAAATGAGTCACAGTAACATGGTGGCCCACCTGGCATTAGGTTTTTGCCGAAATTGCTTCTGCTGGGTTGGCAGAAGCACATTCTGCCAAACTGTTGGTGTGTAACTCACACAACAAGGCGAGTGGAGACCAGTAAACCAAGTCGGAGCCTCTGCCCCCAGCAAACTGGCGGCCTACGCGCTGTAGTTTAAATGAGCCCCAGAATCTCTCCCTCTCTTTCCTCTCTTGACCCCCAGCCCAAACCAAATATGTGGTATGCATCTCTACTACGTCTGAAGGCGCACACACATGCCATTGCAGTGCTATTAAAGTGTCTTGATAACGAGAAAATGTATGGTGTTTCTCTCCGGCAGCAGTAGAGATGGAAGGAGGTAGTCATTAACGTATATGGATTTTTAGGTCTGGCTTGACTGTGAATTCATAAGCCAGACCCATTGGCATCGCCAATGCGAGTTTTGAGCTTGTACCGATGGTTTTATTAATGGCAAAAATGCTTAAACAGAAAAATGCAGTCTTTCTTCCTCGCAAGGCACCACCAAGTCACTTTTGAAGCAATTTTTGCTGTAAGCACAGCAGGTGTTAACATTATAGCGAAAACGGTTTCTTTGGCAAATACTTGTATCATTAACAATTCTTTTATTTTGGAGGCAGAGGTGCATAATGTGGATAAGACTTTATTTCATCTTGACCAGGACAGAATGTTATTATATAACAAGATCCTATGATGAAAGTGTTTAAGACTAACTCTTTATATTCAGATCCCGTTAAGAATGATGTTTTTAACACATTTTTATCAACTTTTGGTAATAATTTTTGACTAGTATTGTTATATTCCATATAGGTACCCCAATATAGGCTCAGGTAACATCGTAACCTTTCACCTATATTGCCCCCTACATTACACACACAAGGGTTCTTGGGGACTGACCTTTTACCTAGTTACGACACTGCACACAGAACGCAGGATTTCCCATGGTAAAAGCCTCATTCATTATGCATGAGGATTCTTGGAAACTCAGCAGGACTACCATCTCCTGCATAATAACTATGTATAAAGTTCATTCCCGATGTCATCCTAAGTCCGACAAGTGGCACAGCAAGGTAGAACCCCCGGGGAGACCTTTGGGTATATAAACATCACATCTTGCTGAGACAAACAGAGGAGATCAGGATTTCCCTGCCGACACACTGACGCGAGACGCTGAGGTTCCTGCATGCAGATACTCCAGCTCGCAGTGGTCTAACATCCCTTGCGGGGTGTCCAACTCGAGACCAAGACGGGGTCCCACAGTCTCTCACTTCAGGTAATGGGGTTGACTTTATCCTAGAGGGATTCTTGGCTTAACACCTACAAACATGCTAGGTACACTTAGGTACAACTAGTTAGGGTAGCATCGTAGGAGTACGCATTTTATTGTCATGTATTTTATATACTTGCCTGTATTCATGGTCATGGCAAAATGGTAGAAATCTACCATCCTTTTACTTTCTTAGTGCTTCTGATCATTTATATCTGTTTCTGTCTAATGGCTGTTTCAGCGCACCTATTTTACACTAGAATAACGACTGTTCAATAAATGCTTATTGAAAAATGTCCATACGTTTATTCTGTGTATCTCTCTGAGACTAAGTGAGCATGAGTGACTGAGCGAAAAGTAGTACACTGTTTCCACGATCCTGGGGGATCAGGGTTGTCATGTTCGATAGTTGCCAGGAACTATTTTCTCCTTGGTAAGAGGAGTTTCTAGTGGCACTGTGAGCTAGCTGGTACACAGGCCAACATACCCAGTGGGGGTGTCTAGAATCAGTCTGACACCAATCCTACAGTGAGTGTTGTCTAAACGTGCAGATCCTATATAGGTTTAATAGGAACTACACGACATGGCGCCGCCAACGTTGGTTGGGTACTTATTTAACGGTCAAATCTGAGTAGTTCAGTTGTGCTATTCTCAGAGACCCCTACTCACATTTCCCCAGAGACATCTCGAGTGGGAGGGAACAAAAATCCGCCGCAGCTGAGTAGGCAAATCCTATGTATTGGCTGTTGGTTAATCAAGCTTGAAGGGCACATTGTTCCTATTGTGCATAACACCTTATCTCAGTTCCCTTGAAAAAAACTCTTCTTACTAAAAACAATGACTGAGCAACAGGATAATGCTGTGCATGACCTAAATCTCTCAGCCGAAGAAGAAAATGCAGATGCAATACAAATTACAGAAAATGTTAGAAATGCCATCACCCTGGGGGGCGGAGCTAACCACGCCAGGAGATGGCCGCAATGTAAGCGTGCTCCTCCGGCCGTAGCCTATCCTGCAAATATCCTGGTCTCTTGACCCATTAAATCCTCCCAATTTTGGTGGAATACTGCTGCGGACGACGGCGGTGACCTGTGGGCTCGTTCCTTGCCGGCTGCACCCAAGCCAAGCGGAGAGAGATCGAGACGTGTCCTGAACCGGGCTGCGGCCTGCGCTGCGGGGTGAGCGAGCCTCGGTGTAACAACCATGCAAGCGCCGAGGACGGAGTCGAAGTGCGCTGGGCCTGTTCGCGCCGCACCGAGACCAGCGCTGTTTGCACCTAGCGCCTGGGTCACCTACTCTTTGGCCGCCCGCTGCCTGCTGTACATCTGGGAGCGGGGCACCTTCCGGTGGAGCGCCCGGACCGCGGAGTTGGCGCCGCCGAGGTGAGCGAAGGGCCGAGCCTAGAGGCGGTGCCGGCGCTGCGAGCCCATCTGCTGCGGTGCCGGTGGGCTGCGCTGTGCTGCTACGAGAGGGGGGGAGGCGGCGGTGCTTCACCGGCGCCTCCATTATCCTCACCCTGTGACTCCCGTGTATGTGACTCCGCTTTTGGCTTGGAGGAGTGACAGGCAGCCATCGACCCTTCCCCTTGGGCAGCGTGGCCGGGGGGACGGTGTGACTCCGTTGCCCCCTTGTTGCTGCTCTACACGCTGCTGCGACCCCGCATACCGGCGCCCCGGAGGAGGCGTCTAACAACTCACAGCCTGATAATTGCGTCGCCTTGCACCCGGGGTCACAAGCCCATAGATACAGAGACGGGCTCCGCGTGATACTGGGATGTGTGGGGGCATCCATCTTGAGGCTCCCTGATCATAGACAACTTCTGGCTCCCCATCTGCAGCTATTGTGAGCGGGCGCCCCATAAGTGCCGTGCTGGGCAATCCTGTGGCAGTGTGGATCACCTTGAGGTGCTGCTACGCCTCTAGTTGCGAATTTTGGGCTAATCCATAGCCACACTCAGTGATTACTACTGCTCAGCGAAGTGGCTTTTTCATTGGCGGCGCGGCCCTGGAAGGGGGCATCGACACACACTTGGAACTGAAGCACAGCAGAACGCACGAGCCTTGACTGCCTTTTCGCTGTCACTAGCGGCCTACGGGGAGTGCTCATTGGAGCCTGTGTAGAGAGCTCTCTGCGCCATTCTTAGACTCTCCTTGCGGCTCTAAATATGGAGAAGCCGGACCGAAATCAACCTAAATTGCACTTTGAGCAGTCGAAAAAGGCAGCGGAGCACGCCTCGGATGACCCGCCAAGCGGCCAGGCGAACACCTCGGCGATGAACGCCGACACACCCGTGGACTTTCATACTATGTTCGCGACGATTCAATCGACACTGTCCAACATCGATGGGAAAATTGACTCCCTAACCTACCGGGTAGACCGCATGTCCGAGCGTCTCGACAGACACACAGAGCAAATAGACATGCCGGAGCGCCGTATATCCGACTCTGAGGACGCACAGCGCCAAATGGAAACGAAACAGGAGAGAATTGACAGGGCCATGATGGCAATAATGGCAAAGACAGAGGACTTGGAGGCGCGCTCACGCCGCAACAATCTACGCTTTATGGGGGTGGCGGAGTCAACCAATACGGGCAATATGGAGCGCTACATCGAGACCCTGCTGATTGCACTCCTTGGCAGAGACACCTTTTCGGAAGTGTTCATAGTGGAGAGAGCACACAGATCGCTTGCGCCTCGGCCCGCACCGGGAGCAAGACCACGCCCTATAATCGCGAAGCTCTTAAATTATAGAGACCGAGATGCGGCGCTCCGTAGGGCCCGGGAGGTGGGCCACCTTAATCACGAGGGGATGGACATATCCATTTATCCGGACTTCACCTCACAAGTGCAGGAGGCACGGAAGAAATTCCTGGAAGTAAAAATGAAGCTATGTGACTGTAACATCCCCTACGCG
The DNA here is from genome assembly GCA_963921515.1 of Calotriton arnoldi. Taxonomy (NCBI): domain Eukaryota; kingdom Metazoa; phylum Chordata; class Amphibia; order Caudata; family Salamandridae; genus Calotriton; species Calotriton arnoldi. Next base: position 245,982 of record CAWUFW010001850.1, on the reverse strand, counting down.
ATGCTCTATCCGGCAAGGCTGCGGGTAACGGATGGAGGCAAGAGTAGGATCTTCAGTGAGCCAAAAGACGTGTCGAAGTTACTCCAAACGAAAAATACTCAACCTCCACGTCGGAAATCTCCCAGAGGCACACAAGACGAACAGGGCAGCACCTCAGATGTTGAATGACATGGTCTCCCATCTGCGTCGCATGCTGCACGAGGGATGGTTCTGCGCGAAGACCCCAGTGACACTATACCTGGACTCAGATAAGTATCGTAAGTGGTAGATTGGGGTTCGACACTACTGTGAGAACGAGAGACAATGGTGCATGATCACGGTGCAAGGAACTCTGATTCATGGTTGGGACTTATATCCTACTGTCGGGCTATATGCCCCTTATTATCCGTTAAGATCATGTTAGACATGTTATTATATTTTGTAAACTGGGCAGGATGAGTTAGACGGCCACTCGAGTGACTAGGTCACCCGGGGAACTGCCTGGCAGCTTTCGCCTCCGTGTGTATACCACATTCTCTTGCTCTTAGTTATGGGATTGGGAAGGGGTGGGGGACACTGTTCTATGCTTTCTGGGTCTGTCTTCGCCATGTTTGGGATGGTGATGTGGGAGGGGGTGGTAAAAGGGGTAAGTTTAGTAAAACGGTCAGTTCAAATAAGCCAACTGCTGCATACCACATGACTCATACGTACATGTTATGCTGCCTTGTAAATTCTACCACACGCATTGAAAATGGTTGACGGCGCTAGAGACCTGAGGAAATTGACACTCCTGACTTGGAATGTACGAGGGTTGAACAATCCCCAGAAGATCAGGAAAGTCTTTTCATACTTGGACAGGCACACTGTAGATGTGGACTGCCTTCAGGAAACTCACCTCACCCGTGACACTGAATGCAGAATAGGCGGTAGATGGGCCACATACAGATTAGCATCCTCCTACTCAATTTATGCCAGGGGGGTAATGCTTCTAGTTAAGCGTTGTATACCGTTCACACTGCTCTACTCACATTCGGATGATCAGGGAAGGTATATTATTGTACAGGGAGATTTTGGAGGTACAATCATAACCATTGTTACAGCCTACGGACCGGACGTTGATGACCCCTCCTTTTTTACAGATATATGGAACAAGTTACGAACACTCTCCCCCTCCGCAATAATTTGGGGAGGCGATTTTAACACGTGCTTAGACCCGCTGGTAGATAGGTCCACTGGGAATGACAGGTATGGGAGGAATTCTGCCAAGTCACTTAAGGAGGGGATGGAGGACTATACCATGTTGGATATATGGAGACTAAGACACCCACACCACCGGGAGGGCACGTGCATATCTTCCACTCACAATACATGGTCCAGGATTGATTTTTGGATAGCCACTGCAGATGTAAGCGCCTGGACTACAGATATAACACACTTGCCTAAAACCCGTTCTGATCACGCACCAGTCCGACTGGAACTAACCATACCCTCACATACACCGTGGCAATACACTTGGCGCCTACAGCCAAGTGCATTACAGGACCAAGTATTTAACTCTGACCTGAGACACGCTATCACTGAATACTTTGAGCATAATGTGGGATCAGTGGACAGTGCTAAGGTGCTATGGGAGGCATTCAAGGTAACAATCCGTGGATTCTGTATCGGTAAACATGCGGGTGTCCTTAAAGAGATCCATAGACAGCTATCCATGGTTGAGGCGGACATTACCCGCTTAGAGACCATATACACTAACACCCTCGATCCCAAGATCCTGGCTGATATTAGGGGGAAAATAGACACATACCATGAATTCGCGGACAGCGAACTTAAATACATTTCAAGGAAATACATGGCGCGGGTTTATGGTGAGGGAGGCAGGCCCGGACGGATGCTTTCTAACAAGATACGTCCTACGCCTACAGCGTCATATATTACCCAGATTACGGACTCTCAGGCCATACCTCGATATGATACCCCCTAAATTTCACGGTGTTTCCTGGATTATTATGCCCGGCTGTATAAGGCAGGGACAACACCTGATCCCACTGAACTGAATCAGTATTTTGACGACATAGCCCTGGCGTGGCTGTCTGATGCACATCGCGAATACTTTAGTCATCATATAACGGAGGATGAGTTCCGTGAAGCCATCAACTCCCTCCCAAACAACAAGGCGCCGGGCATAGATGGACTGCCCGGCGAGTTTTATAAGGAATACAAAGATTTGTTGATACCACATCTAGCGGCCATGTACGAGGAGGCATATGAGGATGGCTTGTTGCCCCCGTTTGTACGTGAGGTGTTATTGATTACTCTCCTTAAACCTGATAAGGATCCGACCCATTGTGAATCATACCGCCCTCTATCGCTAATCACCATGGATGCTAAGATTCTAGCCAAAGTCATAGCCCTTAGATTAAAACCACTGATGCAGACGCTGGTCATGCCAGATCAGGCGGGATTTATTCTGTCCCGATCCACCATGCAAAACTTAAGGACCATATTCGCTATGTTCCATCACATAAATCCAGAATTGCCGGCTGCTGCGGCCTTATTGGACGCTGCGAAGGCGTTTGATTCTGTGGAGTGGCCTTATATGTTCTATGTCCTACGGCGAATGGGATTCCCGGAACCATTTCTGAAATGGATCACATTATTCTACACAGCACCTTGTGCTAGGCTAAGACTCAATGGCATCACATCTGACCCTTTTAGCATTTACAGAGGGACGAGACAGGGCTGCCCTCTGTCGCCTTTGCTTTTCACGCTGGCACTGGAACCACTGTCCTGCAAGATACACCAGAGACATGCTGATACGGCATTACAGTTCCAGCTACGCCCAGTTAGCATATCACTTTATGCGGACGACATGGTTTTGTATACTAGGTACCCAGATACCAATCTCAATGCGCTTATCCGAGAATATATTAGGTTCGCATATCTCTCGGGCCTTTGTATTAACTGGGACAAATCGGTGGTCATCCCGCTTACTCCCATGATGACCAAACCGTCCCTTGATTACCCATTGCAGTGGCAGACTGACCCAGTTAAATATCTGGGTATCTGGATACATCGTGACTCCGAAACAGTAATACGCGAAAACTATGGCAAAGCAATAGCTAAACTGGAAGACCAAGTGACTAGATGGATTCGCCTACCCCTGTCACTGGCTGATAGAATCGCGTTGCAGAAAATGGTAGTGCTACCAAGGTTTTTATATTTATTCATGAATATACCGATCTGGCTCCCATAGGCCCTGTTCACCCGACTACGCACTGCGCAGCTTCGTCTGACATGGGCAGGGAAACACGCAAAGGTAAGTTGGAAGGAACTGACAAGACCCTACATTCAAGGCGGCTTTAGTGCCCCCGACCTCCAACTATACTATTACTGCGCACAGGCGCAACATGCACACTATTGGCTACAGCCACATGGACACATGCCGCATATTGCGGTGGAACGCGAAAGTATGCACCCCACCCCCCTTCTCTCACTTATATCCTCTCCCAGACAATATGCCTCCAATTTCGAGATACACCCAGCGATTTGCACCCTGAGGGCCTGGCACACACTGTCGAAGCGGGCACACAAACTTCCGACATACGCACCAGCACTACCCCTTCGACATCATCCACAACTCACGGTGACGCAGGAGCAGAAAATGGCACAGGAACTACATGAGATGGGACTCCGAACCATGGGGGATGTTTTCCCGAACAAGGAATACATATCACGGGATGACGCAGCCTTGAGCGCATATCGCACTCCCTTAAAAGTTTTCGCATATCTGCGACTGCGTATGGCGGTCAGGGCCTTGTATCCCTCCTTCCCGGCTGAACCACCAACGCATAATGCGCTGCAGACACTCCTGACATCCACTACGTGGCAACGCCTAGTTACTAAACTGTATACCACGTCACAACGTGAACAGTTCCGCGCACTGGACATACCCCTAGCTAGATGGGAGGCAACATTGGGCACAAACATTCCTAAAGAAGACTGGGATTATGGGTGTATGCAATTACAGCTGCTCACATCTAACTGCAACCTGAAAATCATACATTTTAAGTTCATACACCAGGTATACTATACACCCAAGCAACTGCATACATACGGGCTAAGGGCTGACGACCGATGTCACAGATGCCAAGCCCCCAACGCACACTTCTTACACATGGCCTGGGCGTGCACAAAGCTCCAATCTTACTGGCAGGCTGTCACTGACATTCTCACACAAATGTTAGGGGAGCGTATTCCAAATGCACCCCTGATGTGCCTTTTGGGTATCTATAAGATCAAACTGGCACGTAGATGTGAATTCTTGGCGGTGGCACTACTGCTGGCTAAGAGAAGAATAGCAATGAAATGGGGCAGTAAACAGACACCGAAGCACACAGACTGGATCAGGGACATGTCATATTGTAAAACACAATTAGACACGCATGCAGAAGACATACCCCAACCCTCTCGGCCCCGTGATTTCTGGGACCCACTAGTGCAATATCTTCTCTCCACACAAACAGAGGACGGTTTATGATCACTGGCTAGCTCACAGTCACGGTATGATGCGGGAGGTGTATGTCCCATTAAGTCCTACGGGTGGGCGATAGTATGGACTACATGCGCATATATGTACAAGATGCCGGTCCAGTGCTCCCTAATTATCTGTTTCATGACGGTACGGGAGTGATATTCTTTTTAAATGTGAAAGCGGTTAGAACTGTAATTCAATGTCACTAAAGGCGGCAATGTGATACATATTTGTGTATAAAACTTAATGTATGCAAAGCCATTGTAATTATGTGTATATACAATGTGTACAATGTGAGCTATTTGACTGACCACGTAAAAAAAAAAAAAAAAAAAAAAGAAATGCCATCACCCTAAAACTAGCTTCATATGGTTTAACAGCTAGGGGTGGGCCAGTAACCTTCGTGATTGAGGCACACAAATCATTTAGAACAGAGGTATTCTAGTCATGGGTTACATTCCCACAGGCAAATGCGCGAACAAAGACATTTCATTACTACACAGAAGATGACATACCTAACGAATAATGTCCGTACGAGGACATTGAAGTTCCGCTCACTTACCAGGAGCATTTATACTGGTTTAATGGTGCCCTCCCCATACAAGAAATAAAGTAAGACTCTGTCCGCTCGGAAGAGATGGAGCAACATGGCCAGTACTAGCGGCCTACACACCACATCCTGACATTGAAACAATTCCAGTAGGAGACTTACGTACACCTCATAAAGAACTAATAAGACATTACAGAAACATGACACAGTTCGTGATGAGAACACTCACACTTCAGCCAGCAACGGCTATACCAACAGGTCCGATTAAAACCTCAACACTAACACAGGTGAAACAACACTTATCCTTACTTACAGAGGATGTGGACCTACGGGATTTTTTATTAGGTCCCAGAAAGCCACGTCAAAAATGTTTCTATTATGCTGTCTATAATGAAATTGGGAAAATCTCCCAACAAGAAGCAGCGGAGAGACTACGAGAAATAGATATGATTAACTTAGAAAAGGCGTTAGCCATAGTTGACAATGGCATGACTACGTTAACTTCCGGGATTTATTCACTGGGCAACATTGTATCTTCTGCTATTGATGTACTAGAACAAGATTTGTCCATACTACAGCACTGGCAATCACAATTGCGTTCTATTATGTTATTGAGCTGGACGCTGCAATCATTGCGCGCAGGTTATGTGCCTTGGCATTTTATCAACAGTACGTCACTGTTTTCTGCATACAATCTAACGGAAAAACAGATGAAAATGGCACAGAGGGGAGCAAAATATACAATGCTGCGTATTGAAAAACTGGACAGATCACCTTTCACTGTGGCAGAATCACCGTCCACAGAGTGGTTGACCATGGCCATTTAACATTACCGGTCACAACTCTTCAATTTCAGTACTGCCTAGAACAACAACAGGCAGGCAGATATGAAGAAATGGGTAGGGAATTCATCAAGGAATCTTGGGAATTACTGTACAGATTTCGATCCAGGAGTGGGGATCTAGAAGTGCTTCTAAGTGGTACAAACTGTGAGAACACTTTAAGTGGATCTCTCATATGCCAGGATATTATGCTGCACGGGGCCTGCAATGGTTCAGTTGCGAACCTATCCTGTCAATTGAGGGGTACCCCGGCAGCCGTGATTACTCCAGTATTCAGGCTACTTTCAAATGGGAGTTACTTGATGCTGAACGATCAAGGTTGTTGTGGGATGCTTCTGGGCATCGCATATCTCGCCACTGTGAGCTCCTGGGTTACTTGCTGTATGCAAGTATTGTTTCCACCGACACACACAGTCAGGGAGGCGCCGCTATGGCCTTCATTGAATGTTTCCTTTATACAGTTTGATACTCTGAGCAGAATGAAAGCCATGCTTCTACAAAAAACCGTGCCCTTAACCTCCGCCAGGGAGACTTTTGATCTCCAGATCGCAAGGTCCTCAGCTGAGAGACACGGACTCATACGTACGAACTGCCCATTCCATTTCACAGAAATGGTAAATCGTATCTTTAACATGTCTGATACAACGGGTATAGTCCACCTATTTAAGACCATAGGTTCGGGACTGTTAAGCACCTTTCAGACGGTCCTCAGAGTTATACCAAACTTTATACACTCCGTATTCAGAAGTATTTTTGAAGGACTTCCGCTGATCCTGTTTCTAATAACAGGTATCCTGATTGTAGTTTTTCTGCTACGCAATGGACGTTCCAGTCACCAAGGAGATGGAAAAAGCACTCCTAGAGCGTAAATTCCGTGATCGCATGGTACAACATCTGGGCACACCTCGCCTACGGGAACTAAGCGCCTCTTGGTCCCTGTCATTTAGACCAGTCTGGATGGACTGTGTCCTACCTGTTCTCCGATGCCTGTTCTGCGGAGAAGAATGCGTTTTGGATCTCTGTCTGACACGTCCATCAGTTGCGCAACCGGACTTTGATGCTTTGCGGGACCCGATAACGGCCCATGTTCTGCAGTGTCCCCAGCGTATTCCTATGTTGATGGCGGCATTCTTAGAGCCTCCACAGGACGTCTCTGCTCCTGTTGGAATGGATACCGGCTCCTCCACTGACACCCAGGCCTTGGATGGCGCACAGGCTGCCCCAGCATCGGCTGCAGGAAGTATGGAAGATAATCTGTGCTCAATTGACGTGATCTGCAAGGTGTTACAAGGGTCGTCGTCTGTGAAGGCAGGCAACAGCAATGTTGCGTCTACCAGGCAGGACACATAAACATTTGGCTCATCGTGTGCTGGGAAAAATTCAGCCTTTTTTAAACAAACTAAAATTGGAACTCCAAAACAATTGACACTTTTTATGACCTGCATGGCTATCCGATGCTTGTAGTAGTTCAAACTATATATACGGACACATTAAAGCTATTGCTTGAGTGACAATTTTTCCTTTAAATATATTTTAGAATTTTTAACATTTTTTAGCAAAACTATTGATTGACTGTAGTTGTTTGCGTATCAGTGCCTAGACAGCCTAGTAGTACGTTAGAATTTAATTATGTCATCCAGTCGGATGAGGAGTGGGTGTTATATTCCATATAGGCACCCCAATATAGGCTCAGGTAACATCGTAACCTTTCACCTATACTCTCCCCTACATTACACACATAACAGTTCTTGGGGACTGACCTTTTACCTAGATACAACACTGCACACAGAAGGCAGGATTTTCCCTGGTAAAAGCCTCATTCATTATGCATGAGGATTCTTGGAAACTCAGCAGGACTACCATCTCCTGCATAATAACTATGTATAAAGTTCATTCCCGACGTCATCCTAAGTCCGACAAGTGGCAAAGCAAGGTAGAACACCCGGGGAGACCTTTGGGTATATAAACATCACATCTTGCTGAGACAAACAGAGGAGATCAGGATTTTCCTGCAAAAACACTGACGCGAGACACTGAGGTTCCTGCTTGCAGATACTCCAGCTCGCAGTGGTCTAACATCCCTTGCGGGGTGTCCAACTCGAGACCAAGATGGGGTCCCACAGACTCTCACTTCAGGTAATGGGGTTGACTTTATCCTAGAGGGATTATTGGCTTAACACCTCCATAAATGCTAGGTACACTTAGGTACATCTAGTTAGTATAGCATCGTAGGAGTACTCATTTTATTGTCATGTATTTGATATACTTGCCTGTATTCATGGTCATAGCAAAATGGTAGAAATCTACCATCCTTTTACCTTCTCAGTGCTTCTGATCATTTATATCTGTTTCTGTCTAATGGCTGTTTCAGCACACCTATTTTACACTAGAATAACGACTGTTCAATAAATGCTTATTGAAAAACATCCACGCAGATTCCAGAACTTTCCACCACAGAATGTGAGGAAAATGTGGTTTTTTTGACAATCTTTTAGGTTTGGAAGGGATTCTGGGTAACAGAACCTGGCGAGAGCCAGTCAAGTCACCCCATCCTGGATTCCCCTGGGTGTCTAGTTTTCAAAAATGTATAGGTTTGCTAGGTTTCCCTAGGTGCCGGCAGAGCTAGGGTCCAAAAACTACAGCTAGGCACTTTGCAAAAAAAGGGTAATTTTTCATTGTGAAAATGTGGTGTGTTCACGTTGCGTTTTGAGCCGTTTCCTGTCGTGGGCACTATGCCTACCCACACAAGTGAGGTACCATTTTTATCGGGAGACTTAGGGTAATTCATATTTGTAAAGCAACTGTTATTACCTATTGACTTTCGATGCATTTCTGCCTTCCAAATGAAAGACAATGTGTAAAAAAGAAGTCATTTTGAAAAATGACCGATAATTCTCATGCTAGTATGAGAATTCCCAATTTCGGAAATGTGCAAATATCTACTGTTTCTAAACTCTATATTTTGTTCCAATTTCAGAAATACATAGGTGTCTTTCATACCGATTTTTCCATGTATACATTTTCCCAGAATAATTGCTATATACCCGGTACATAATAAAAAACCATTGCAAGACGCTGCTCAGTTTTTGGCTCTGGGTTCGTCGGGTTCTTAGTGAACCTACAAGTCCTATATATCCCCACAACCAGTAAGGTCCAGCGGATGTAACGGTATATTGCTTTCAAAGAGCTGTCATAATTAGAAGAAGTTACAGGTGAAAAAGTTGACACAAAAGGCTGTTTTTTTCAAATATTTTTCATTTTTTCCTATATTTAGCTGTTAGTTTCTATAGAGAAACCTTGATGGATTTACACAAATGACCCCTTGCTGAAATCAGAATTTTGTCTACTTTTCTAAAATGTATAGCTTTCCACGATCCATTATTGCTTTCATACCCATTTCTACCATTAACTGGAAGGAGGTTGAAAGCACAAAAAATAGCAAAAATAGGCTATGTCCCAGAAAAATGCCAAAACTGTGTAAAAGATTTTGGTTTTCTGAGAAAAGTCTGTCATTTCCTAAAATCTGGGAAAATGTTGATTTCTGCCCCACAAACCCTTTTTTGATACCATTTGCAGGGAAAAACCCAGACGCTTTCATTTGCAGCACTTTTTTCCCATTTTTCCCAAAACCCCCACAATGTAGCTGTATTTTGGCTAATTTCTGGGTCCCCTCCAGGGGAATCCACAAACCCTGGGTACTTTTAGAATCCCCATGATGTTGGAAGAAAAGGACGCAAATTTGGCGTGGATACCTTATGTGGTCAAAAAGTTACAGGGGCCTAAGCGCGAAATACCCCAAATAGCCAAGAAAAGGCTTAGCACAGGGGGGGAAAAGGCTTAGCAGCGAAGGGGTTAAAAGGTTTCCCTACACTTAGCAGTGATGGACCTGAGTTTGGCCTTTTATTGAGTTAATAGAACAAAACTCTGGTCCCTGCTTACTGAAATGCAGCCTAGGTATTGTAACATCTTATAGCATTTACATCATGATCTGATCGATAGGGTGCACTTTAGTGGTCATGGAGAATGCACCAAATCTTTCAAATTGGCGAGGGATTCTGCAGGACTATGTGCTGATCCCAATCTTGTTCATTGTATAAAGTGGGAAACTATATCCGAGAGAGGTTGTCTTAATGGCTCATAGGGATGACAGCTCAAAGACACTTATTTAAGAGATTTGTATCTTTATGGATGGACGTGATTTATGTACAAACCATCTATGCAAAATATTTTATTATTACCATGAGACCCAAGTACACCAAATCCAGTACTTTTTAACCAAAGTCTATGGCCCTGATTTATAACCTGGTGTGTGGCCCATTTTCCTGCCAGGGCAACAAAGTAAATTACTCTGTCGTCCTGGTTGAGGTACTGCCAACCAGATTATAAGTGACGCCAAGCTGGTGGTCATTTATAAAGTATTGGCAGAAACCGCCGTCATGGCGGTTCCTGTCAATACATTTTGCTGTTCGGTGCAGTGCTCATTCAACATGACTGATCATGCACCAAAGAACTTTTATGTTTATTTTCACAAAGAAAATCCCCAAACAGGATTTTCTTTGTGAAAATAAGAAAGTAAATGCTCTCCTTGCCATGGGAGTCTTCTAACATGGTGAAGGGAGCATTTAGCAGCTTTCACTGCCCCTTACCAACAGGGTTTTCCTGGCTGTGACGGGCAGTGAAAACTGACCTCTAATTCCGCCCATCTAAATCAGGTGGACGGAATTAGAGGTCTGCTTCCGAAAAGCTCTTAATCCGCAAGGCCGCCAGAGGGGCTTAATCACAGCACCGCTGCGATGGAGCATCTACACTGCCAAGATATAAATTGGCCCCTATGTTTTTAATAAGGTTCTGGCCTTCTCAAAGTTGTTTTTTTTTCTGATAATATTGCTCGTTGGTCACATCCCGGTATTTTCAAGGAGGAAATCTTTTGTTCAATTGCTGGATGTGTATTTAAGTTAGGATCCAAACTGGGTAGGAAGTTGAACTAGGATGCCCGCCTTGTTTAATAGCAAGCATGTTTCTTACACTTCCTATGGTATTGGGTTTTGAGGATAGCCAACTATCGACCATTACAGGTCACAGAGAACAGATTTTGTTGGTAGTTATTGATACTGCAACCGAGCTGTCTACATGTTCACAATGCAGAGTTATTCAGTCAAAATATTGACTTTGAAATGACGACTTACACTAATATCGAGTTTTAAATATCGTGACACAGAAATATCGACAGTAAGAATATCGTGGTCAAAAATATCGACTTTAAGGTAAGAAATATCGTTTTTATAAATATAGAAGACATTATTATTGTTTGCAAAAATATAGTTGTTTAAAATATCGATTTTTTATTTAGTGTTAGGTATTTTAGTATATATTTTAAATGTATGTGATGTATTTTTTTTGTTAGTATTGTTTATGTTTTTTAATATATGTGTTACATTTTTAGTAGTTATTCATTTTATTTTAATTAAATTTTGCGTTTTTTAGTTCCGTAGCGGGTTGTGGGTTTATAGGGGAATCGGGTGGGAAGTAATTTAATTATAATAAATTAATGAATATATTTATTTATTAATATTTTTTAACTGAGATTTTATAATGTTAATTGGGTTTCTAATTTGTTTTGGTAAATTTTAGGTGCGGGTTGTAGGGTTTATAGGGGTAAAGGGTCGGAAGTAATTTACTTTTAATTAATTAAAAATTAGATGTTAATTAATATTAATGAATTAATTGACATTTAATTATGGTAATTGTGTAATTAATTTTAGGTGCGGGTTGTGGGGTTTATAGCAGTAAAGGGTGGGAAGCAATTTATTTTTAATTATTAATAATTCGTTGTTAATTAATATTAATTAATTAATTGACATTTAATTATGGTAATTGTGTAATTAATTTTACATGGGGGTTGTGGGTTTTTTAGGGGTAAAGGGTGGGAAGCAATTTATTTTTAATAAATGAATGATTAGTTGATCATTATTATTAATTAATTAATAATTATTAGTGTAATTGTTGAATTATTTTTGTGTGTGTGGGTTTTGGGTTTATAGGGGTGAAGGGTGGGGAGTAAATTAATGTTACTTACTTTATAATTAGTTGTTAAATACTATTAGTTATTCAATTGAAAATGTTATTTAATTGTGTAATTAATTTTTTTGCATTTTAATTTTAGGTGTGGGTTATGGGGATTATAGGTGTAAAGGGTGGGAAGTTAATCAAATTTTATGTGTTTTAATTTGTTTTTTAATTAATACTATTTGTTTAATTGATAATTAATTATGTTAATTATGCAAATACATTTTTTTTCCGATGTGGGTTGTGAGTTGTGTGGTGTTATAGGGTAGGAAGTAAATAGACTAAATCTATGTAATAATTAATGTTTTTGTTAATAAATAATTTCTAAATAAAATATTTATTTGTTTGAAAATAGTTTTTTTATTTTGTTTATTATAATATTTGTAGGTATTTGTGATATGTATTTAACATTATAATATTATTTTTTTAATATCAAATATATTTTCATATTCATTTTTAACATATTTATATATTTTTATTTACTTAAAAAAATTATATTTGTATTTTGTTGATGATATTTTGTTTGTTTTTAATTTTGAACTGACTGGAGTGAGAATAGTAAATTTTACCCCTTCGCAATCCAACACTTTCCCTATTGATTCACTGACTGGAGTGGGAATAGTAAATTTTGTCCCTCTGCTATCCAACACTTTCCCTATTGATGCACTCACTGCAGTGGAAATAGTAAATTTTATCCCTCCGCTATCCAACACTTTCTCTACTGTTGTACTCACTGGAGTGGGAATAGTATTTTTTACCCCTCTGGTATCCAACACTTTCCCTACTGTTTCCCTCACTGGAGTGGGAAATTTAAGTTTAAAGATTTTTAAATAGTTTAAGTTTTAATTTATAATAGAATGTATATATATATATATATATATATATATATATATATATATATCCACTCGTAGTTTGGCTGCACCCAAGCCTCTTCGAACGGCGGGCACACGGCGGGGTAGCCACCCCTACAAATCCACCAAAATCCAGTGAACACAATCCTTAATGCAAGAAAACACCGGAGCCGTGGCCTCTATTCATGAACGTGTTTATTGCAACGCACAGTCCCGACGCGTTTCGGAGTTACATCACTCCTTTCTCACGGGCAAGGTTAAGTGCCTCTTTGCTTTCTTTTAAAGAAACAAGTGCTCTATTCGTGTGCTTACTTAGTGAACATAAAAAACATACTTCAGCTGGTCAGGTGTCCTGAAACAATAAAGTTGTAAAATACAAAACTAATATTGGGAAATGCAGATTATTAACCACATTACATATTGATCGTAATTATGAAAGCAATGTTATTATAATACATTATTTGTTCATATTCATTATGATACCATATAGCCACTTGGTGCTTTCTTTCATTAAATAGCCGATATCACTTGCTAACCAATTCATCCCAAGTGGGCCCTCAAAATGCCAGAAATACTCGACAATTTAGCCCAAGTGGGCATATTTAAAATAACGGCAATACACACAGTCCTGCTCCAGTGAGCCAAAGATTACCCCGCAACACAAGTGACAAATTTAATCAGCTGGTGTGTTGAAACTTAATAAAGCTCTGCTGCATTTCCCACTGTTATCTGCAATAGACCAGACAGAAATAAACATGTTAAAATGATTTCTAAAGGTGCACAAATGCCAAATTAAACAAAAAACAAAACCTTTTTTTTTTTAAAACCATCTAAAAATATCAAGATCGAGGGCAGTGGTTACCACCTTTGTATCATAGGTGAACAGACATTTCTTCGTCCAGATTTAAACCAATGGGAGATAACGTATTATATTTAATGATCATTTTTGACTCAAGTTTCCTCAATTCGACAGTTCTGTTGCCTCCTCTTTCTCTAAGGGGGATATCATCAAGGACAATGAATTTAAGTAAGTTAGCATTCTGATTATGACATGTACTGAAACGTCGGGCTACAGGATACTGTTTGTCATTTTTCTTTATAGCCCGAAGATGTTCCAGTACTCTTTTTTTAGCTTTGTGAATTGTGCTCCCTATGTAAAATCTATTTCAGGGGCAATTCAAAGCATAGACAACAAACTCAGAATTACAGTTCAAATGTTTCGTAATTCTATAGGGAGCTTTCTCATTACAGATTTTTACCTATTTGTAGTTGGAACTAAATTTACAAGCTTTACACTGATTACATGTGAAAAAGCCCCGAATACCTCTACGTTTCTTAATTTGATTCACTAAAGTTTTACTACGTGAATCACGTAAGGATTTAGCCTTTCTGAATGTAAGGGAAGGAAATTCACCTACATATTCATTAAGGTCATCATCGTTTCTCAACACGTTCCAGAATTTTTTCAGGCTTTTCCTTATCTCCCAAGCTTGATTGTTATTGTTTGTAATGAATCTAATGGGCTCTTTTACATGATTCATTTTCTTTTAGGGATAAGTAAATCCTTGCGGTTCAATTTATCAGCTTTAGAGGTGGCCTGATCAATAACAGATTTGCTATAACCTCTTGCTAAGAATCTATCTGTCATGATGTCTTTTTCTTTCTGGTAGCTCTCTTCAGTGCTGCAATTCCTTTTAGCCCTGAGTAGCTCGCCAAAAGGAATGCTACGTATTAACTTATTCGGATGGCAACTGCTAGCATGTAGCAAGCTGTTGCCAGCTGTGTTCTTCCTAAACAATTTGCTAGTTATTTTGTCATCTTGAATCTCTAACTTTAGATCGAGGAATTCAATGGTAGTAGCATTAGTCTCACTGGTAAACTGTAAATTAAGTGTGTTGTCATTAAGTAAGGTGACAAATTCCTGTGCCTGGATTTCGGTCCCTTTCCATATGCAGAAGATGTCATCAATGTACCTTACCCAGAGGACGACGTGGTCAATAAAGTGTCTGATGTTACTGACAACTTGCTTCTCCCACCAGCCGAGGTAGAGTCCTGCAAAGCTGGGGGCGAAGCAAGTTCCCATCGCCGTTCCCTGGGTTTGTTTGTATATCTTAGTGTCAAACAGGAAAAAATTGTTTTTGAGACATGAATGAATCATCTCAAGCAGCATTTCTGTATGGAGAAGATACGATATCGATCTTCCCCTCAGAAAATGTCTGCAAGCGTCAATGCCCTGATCTTGGGGGATACAAGTGTATAAACTACTTACGTCCATACTCATAAGTAAGTAGTCTTTATTCCAGGTGATTTCATTGATGATTCTAAGGAAATCACCGGTGTCTCTTATATATATATAGTTACATTTTTATATAATTTAAAATGATAAAATACAATAAAATTATTAGTTTAATAATTATTTTAAAGTAAATATATATATATTAATTATTATATATGTGTGTTTAACTATTTAAAATGAAGTTTATTTGTTATATTTGTTAAAATGTATATTAAATCTAATTTATTTTTAAAATTAATTTTATTCTTTAATTTATTCAATATGATGAATTTATTTTATATATATATATATATATATATATATATATATAACAATATTTTGTGCAACTATATTTATGACATCAATATTTTTTTTCTTGATATTTTTGTACTTACAATTATAAGTATAGGATGTAGATATTTTTGACATCGATATTTTGGTCACAATATTTTTGTATGGGGATATTTTGGGTGTCGATATTTTGTCAGTGTACCCAATACAGAGCATGGTCTTCCCTGCTTAGAAGATAGAATCCAGCTATCTGTGCCTTTGTTGTGCTAGTCCCTGTGCTAATCTAAAAATATAGATGATCAAGGATCGTTTAGCTTTGGATTCTCGTCTTAATGTCAAATGGTTGAGCTGTGTAAAACCCCTATGCACCTATTGGGTAGTTCAGATCTTTTGTACATCCTGACAAAATTACAAAAAGGGAAACATCTTGGCTATGAACACTTTTTAACAGCTCAAAAGACTAATAAGAGAGACTCTAGAATTATCAAAGTCGACAGTTAAATCGTTATATATCCTGAGGACAATGGAACTTATGGAACTGTACCTTTACAATGTTTATAATGCATGGGATCATTATTTCTTTACATATTTTAGTATGGGCATAGTTCACTATTCTCTGGAATTTTGTAAGGATTAGGTGGTAGTAGAGAATTTAACTTTTTGTCCTTGAGATGGCACCATGCTTCAGACTGCTCTGCACTATGTGTCTCTGTAGATTGTGTATGCTTCTGTTCTTAAAGGTCCTAATATTCTTCAATTAAAACCTGCTTTCTACCTGCAAATAATTAATCGTCCTTTAGTATGTTTGTCTGTAAACTGTTGCTGCCTGTTTCTATTAAGATAAGAACAAGATAGCTTTGTAACTATTTTACTGTGATATTTTAGCTTTCTTCAGTGTGCCTTGTTTTGTGATTTGTGTTACTTTTATGTTTTTTAACCCAATAAATAATTAATGATGATGATGGTATGGTAACTGCTAGCAAATTGAAGGTTGGATTCCAGCGAGTATTGATAGAATGTACCACCTACCTGGCGGATATCTCTAAACATGATGGTCGGTTTTCCACCAGGGGAGTGGAGGCCAAAGAATCAGCAGACCTGGCAGGCTGGAGGACCACCCACCATCACTAAATGAAGCCCTCAGCATTGGTTGGGTGACATAACAAGCAAACTAGACCTAAAAAAACATTTTAGAATATATGTCAGCTGTTCTTAAAATGTATTCCTAGCAAATATCAAAAATATAGTTTGAATAAAAGTCAAAGATATTACACTAAATGCTAGCAATATCAACATACAATTTGGCACCCAAAGTGACACATAACACATGTGGATAAAGGGTAACAAATAGTCCTAGAGCGTTTTTGACCTAATTGTAAAGTGCTAGTTGCCTCATGGTCTGTTCGGGGTGGGCATTCTCCAGTTGTCACACTCTAATTGGTTTGTGCCATAGTAATCAGAGAGTGAAAGGAGATAAGGGAATATTGTAAAACAGCACACATTAATCTTGTCTGTCTGTTCCTTATGTTTGGGAGACACTTTAAAATATCCTATCAACACCGTGTACGTCTTGGTCCCAATACTGAAAGCACAGAAGCAAACTTACTGCATCAAGGTGGTACGCCCACTGTGGTCCTACTGTGCCGCATGGAACAGATGACTGGTGCGACAAAGCCAAAGGGCCTTATGTTGCTATTTAAAGCCAAATATTGGGCATGTAGAAGCAATGAACTTAACCAGTTTCATCTGTGTTGCACGTCGGAGCACTGTAAAACCCGGTGCATGGGCCTTCGGATCTTTGCCCCACCCACCGGGCGTATCTATATCCATATGCTACTTGTTCCCATGTTAATCCTGTTTTGGTGCGGCTCCTGAATATGGGTGTGCAGTGCGGGTGCAGAAGAGGCGGAGCGCCGGCTTCCGCCCTCACTTCATGAAGGGGGACGTCACCTCGCCGGTTCACGGGTGGTATATTACTATGGTAATGTTGTACCCCACCTCCACTGTTTTTTCTGAACAATTTTATTGGCATTTTCACATGTCACATACATCATACATCATGTCATTTGTACCAACACCAGCTTATTTACATATCTCCTGTTCATCATATTTGGGGCAACCAGCCCCCTGCTAAAGACTGCCAACAAAGATTATCCCATAACATTATGTTAACGCCCTCCCCACTCCCTCCCCCAGCTTCTCCATGTCGTGTACTAGATCCAATAATGCTAAGAGGGCTCTATACTAATTCACATGGTCTTTTGATGTCGCGTAGTATTCCCCGTCAATTACATTTCATTTGTACTCAGGAGAGGCTACGCGGCTCAGCATCTGCATCACTGCTGTCTGAGATACCCGGCATGGCCAGGGGCTGTTCCTCCTTTATTTCTGCAATCATTCGAGACCATGCCTGCAGGTCATCTTCAACTTTTTCATCCCGTCTTACAAACTTCATACGAACCAATTCTGCCATGGCCCATTTGCGCATATCTTTCAACCAGCTTCCACTCTGTAGGGGTCTGGGGCTGAGCCATGATATAGCAATTCGTCTTTTTGCCAGGACGAGTCCCAGCATAAGGAACCGTCTGGTAAGCCTCTTGCCCTTAGGTGAGGGCATTAGACCCAACAACAATGAGCGGACCTCCCCGGGTATTAACCACCCCATAGCTCTTTGAAGGCATGACAGCACGTCGCCCCAGTAGGTGTGAAGCAACTGACAGGCCCAAACCATATGTAGAAAATGTGCTGCCCTCTCCCTGCATCTCGGGCATTCATCACCTCGGTCGGGATATATGTAAAATGCGAGGACTGAGGTACGTCTGGTGAACCATATTATATTGAAGGAGTTTAAAGCGTGCGTTGGAGCTCACTGTTCGCACCCCCTCGTGTATTTTTTCCCATTCCCTATCCGTCAAAGGTTTCCCCAGAAGCTAGGCCCATTTGTTTTGTATTGGCAGTTCCGCTCCCGGCAGATCCTCTCTTATGGCTTTATAGAGGTGCAATATAAGTCGCCTGCCCTGTGCCATATATAGCAACACATTCAACGTGTTAGTGGTGGGTGGTTCATCAGGGAATGTTGGCCAGATCTCTCTCGCCACTCTCGAAATTTTTTCGTGTTGAAGGAATTGCCCTGTCCCCAAGTTAAAAGCTGCTTCTGCTTTTTCCCAGACGCAGGCTCCACATGGGCATATCCTGTGCAAAGGGCGCCCGGCGGATCACCCGATGTACAACCGTGTCCCACACCATGGCCACATGTCTCACGACATACGGGGCTGAGGTAGGAACACCCCGCCCCAGCATTAATAGCTCTGGCAGTGGGCGGTTCCCACATGTACCGTCCAACAGGCGTTGTTCCCAATTTTCATCATTGTCCAGCCAGTGAATTGCATGTTGCAGCTGAGCGGCCATATAATAAAATTCCAGGCAGGGCACCTCTAGTCCCCCCTAGCCCATGTTCTTTGCAATGTTGTTAATTTCACTCATCTACATCGGTTACCCCATAACAAGTCCGAGACTATGGCATCTAATGTTTTAAAATAATGTCGTGGTACCATGTATATAGAGTGTTATAATGCGTAGAGGCAGCGGGGTAGGATGATCATTTTCACTAATGCAATTCGCCCCATCAGTGAGAGCGGCAGCTCACGCCAAAAGCGAACGGACCCCCTAATTCCCTCGATCACCCTCCCAATATTTAGATGTTATGTTATATGCATTTCTAAAGTGCAGCGGTTACCCAAAGGTGTCCTGGCGCAAGCTACAATCCTCTGAGCACGGAAAGATGTGGAGATGTTACACGTTAAAAAGCCAGGTTTTTAGTCCTTTCCTGAATGCCAAGAGATCAGTGGCATTTCTCAGATGGAAGGGAAGGTCATTCCAGGACTTTGCAGTGCAAACGATAAAGCTTCTTCCTCCCCAAGTTGCTTTTAAAGTGGGGGGTACTGTCACCAATTTAGCTCCTAAGGAGCGAAGGGTTCTTTTGGGAATGTACCATTGAAACCGCCGCTTCAGATAATTTGATCCTAGTCCTTGTAGGGCCTTGAAAACGGTGCATAAAGATTTAAAACGCACCCATTTTCTGATTGGTAGCCAGTGAAGTCTTTTGATTTCCTTGGAGAGTGAAGCAAATTTAGGTGTGCCGGTAAGCAGTCTAGCTGCCGCGTTTTGCAACAGTTGAAATTTATTCATAAATCGTTCTTGAATGTTTAGGTAAAGACCATTACAATAGTCCAACCTTGATAGGATAACTGATGTAACAACTGTCCGCTGACTGTCTGCCAGCAGAAAGGACATTATTTTCTTGATCATTCTGAGAGAGTGAGAGGCGGCTGACGCCACGGCATTAACCTGATCACCAAAGTTTAGTTTGTCATCAACTATGACTCCCAAATTTTTTACTTTCCTGGTGGGTTTAGGAAGAGTGCCCAGTTTTTCTGGCCACCAATTTGGGGTCCAAAAGTTGGGATTATTTCCAAACAAGATGATCTCAGTTTTGCCCGAGTTGAGCTTCAGGCAATTCTGTGTCATCCACCTCCTGACTGCTTCCATACAATCATGGAACGTTTTACTTTTTCCTGGTACCTGTCCTGGCAGCAGAGACACAACAATTTGCGTGCCATCTGCATAGGAGGTAAGGCAGAAGCCAAAGGAACTAATCAAGGCGGCCAAGGATGGTACATAAACATTAAAAAGTGTAGGGCTAAGGGATGACCCCTGCGGTACTCCACATGGTAGGGAAAAAGTTTTGAGTAAAATTTGCCCAATGACACAATTTGTGATCTGTCGGTTAGGAAGGACCCCGCATGCAGACAGACGATCCATCAAAAGATCATGATGAAACGTATCAAAGGCCGCAGAGAGATCCAACATAATTAGGGCGGCCTTGCCTCCCTGATTCAGTGCTTCCCTGATTTCATCTGTGGATTTTATGAGAGCAGACTCTGTGCTGTGCCCTTCTCTGAATCCATATTGAGTGGGATCCAGAGTATGATTTTCACGTAGAAAGGCACTGAGCTGCAAGTTCATTGTTTTCTCTACCAATTTTGCCGGCAGTGGGAGGCGCGAAATTGGTCAAAAATTATTTGTGATCCTTGGGGTCTAAATTGTGTTTCTTCAGCAATGGAAGTATCAAAGCTAACTTCCAAGATTTGGGAAAGGGCCCTGATTCAAACATTGCATTAAACAAGGAGATAAGTGATAGGGCAATAGGTCCCAGGGCAAGTCGGACCACTGAGACTGGACAGAGATCATAAGGGGAGCCTGATCTCGCTGATGTGAGAAGCATTTTTGTGTCATTTGTAGGTATCGGTGCAAATTTATCAAAAGTGTGGGGGGGGCAGTAACTGGCTTATTTCCCTCAATCAAAGCTTCTGTCCCTACTAATCTAGGGAGGTTGAAGGCCGAAAAGATGACCTCCACCTTATTCAGGAAAAAAGTGGCGATCTCCTCAAATAGTTCCTGGCTCGACTGAATTTTAGCTGGACAGGGAGAAACCAAGCTAGATACAGTTCTAAAAAGTTCTTTAAATGAGTTTTTTGCTAGGTTAATTCGGTTTGCAAAAAACTTTTTTCCTGCATTAAATAAAAGTTGTTTGTAGACACGAGGTTGTTTGTATATCTCTTTCTCAGCTTCCTTATATTCTTTCCTCCAATTCAGTTCATAACGCCTACAAATACGTATTTGATTCCTAAATTCCTCTGTGTACCAGGGAGCAGTTTGTTGTGATTTTTTAGGATACAGAATTGTTACTGGGGCTAAGTTTTTGCATGCTGTCTCCACCCAGTTTGTGTACAGGGTGGTGGTCTCCTCCACTTCTGTGGGCATCGGGCAGGCAGTTGCAATAAGCAAATCTTCTAGTTCTGCGCCCTTAATTTTGTTCCAGGCCCTTATCTCAATCTGACTCTTAGGGGCCTCCACGTTAATGAGATGATCGGGAAGTGCCAACTCAAATTGGACAGCTGCATGGTCTGTCCAGGTGAGAGGCAACGACCCAGTGCAGGTGAGTTGTGGATGGTTAGAAAAAATTCCATTCAGAGTATGCCCTGCAACATGGATCTAGGTAAGCTTGGGCTTTGTTCGCCAGCCTTATCCCCATATAGCGTGTTCCCTCTCCTGCCCAAGGCAGCTCCACCTGCAGTAACTCCGCCTGTGCCAAGTTGGCCAGCCGTCCTATGGGGATCAATTTAGATTTCCCAGGGTTGATATGGAGTATTTTGACGTCCAAATTGAGTAATGAGATTGGTCTGTATGAGTTAGGAGACAAAGGGTCCCTATCAGGTTTTTAAATCATGGTAACTAGTGCCTCCCGCATAGATGGGGCAAGGTCCGCAGTTGGATTGCCTCATTATATACCTCTAGTAGTCGGTCGACCAATAGAGGGGCAAAATTCTGATAGAATTCAGCTGGTAGCCTGTCGTTGCCCGGGCTCCTGGAAGGTTTAAGTTTTTGAATAGCCAGCAACAGCTCCTCTTTCGTTATCAGGGCATCCAGGTCATCAGCTGTCTCCAGGTCCAATTGGGGGAGTATAACTGAGTCCAAGAAGACTTGGACTGCTTTCTTTGTATTACGCCACTCTGCCATCTTATGAGGGGCTGTGGGGATCTCTCCTTCCAATCTGCCCAATTTTGCTTCTTGTGTAGCAACATCCTTTTCTAGTTGCTGGCGTACACCATACGATGTTTTAATATGGACCCCTCGAATAACCACCTTCATGGCTTCCCATTCCACCACTCACGACGAGTCAGTGCCCCAGTTCCCCCTAAAGTACCCCTGTATAGCCACAGTCACCTCAGCCGCGAACGGGGAGTCCGTCAATGCCTGGGCTCTCAGGCGCCACAGGGGGATCCGCGATCGAACCCTGGATCCCACAAGACTAAATAGTACCGGCGAATGATCAGAAAGGTATCTAGGTAAATATGTTATTTCCTTCACCTCAGGCCTAATTTCCACAGATATGGACCAATAGTCTAAGCAACTAAAGGTACCGGAGGCTAGAGAATGGCATGAGAACTGATGAGCGTGCAGGTGTCGCTCTCGCCAGATATCACGCAGTTGTATTCCCTCTAGTATGTCTTGTAATGCTCTTGTAATTTGGGGTTTGGTGTTCTGACGCGGGGGTTCCCGATCTAATAGGCCATTCAGCACACAGTTAACATCACCCGCCACTAACAGAGGAGCACCCAAGTACAGTGAGGCTGCTTCCATTAGAGCTGAGAAAAACTGGGGACAATCATCATTAGGGGCATATACATTAATGATATATATTTCCTTGCCATCTAATTTACCATGAAGGATAATGTATCTCCCTTCCGGGTCAATGTTATGGTGTATGTGTTGAAATGGGAACCCCGGAGCCACCCAGATGAGAACCCCCCTGGCATACCCGGAATAAGAAGTGGCAAAAAACTGACCTCTCCAGCGTTTTCGGAGAAACGGTAATGAGTCTCCCCACACATGTGTCTCTTGAGGGCATGCTACAGCAATATATTGTACCTCTTCAGATAAGCAAACTCTCTCCTTCATTTTTGAAAGGCGGCCATACCATGGACATTCCATGTAATCATTTTCATCATGGTGGCTGCTATGACATTCCCACTCTGTGCAGACCACCATTTCCTGGCCTCAGTTTCTCAAACATTGCAGCCTCTGCCACCCCCTTTAGCATAATTTCAGTCAATGAGTCACAGTGTACATACGGAGAACACCACCCTGCCCGTCCCCAAACCACATCCAGCGCCCCCCTCCCTCTGGGCACTGACGACCCTCCCTCCCCCCCCATCAAGGAGAGGAATTGCCTGTCTCGCCCCATTTCCCAATGAATCCCATAACTCAACAAAACAAAAACCCAAACACTCATAACTGAACATGCAACTGCTCAAGTGACCGGTCAGCTAGTGGGATGCGAGGACGTGCCTCCAGCCTCCCACCTGGGTTTCCGCCACTTGGGGCGCTACCCCCGTCAACTGAATAACTGGAGCTTAAAGAGGATCCTCCCCCCCTTTTGTTCTACCCTGTTCCCTGAATTTCAAGAGGGGAGCCCTGGTTTCAATCAATCCCAAGAATAATTGACACCACTTGATGTCAGTCCCAACTATGATCCTTATACTCATTCAAGTACCCTCGTACTTCATTCGGAGCACTGCTTGTTATGTGAGTCGTGAACGACTCTCCCAAGTCTGGGACGGCGTCTGAGAGCTGTAGTGTTCCAATTGGACATACTCTGACCGGGCCTGTACTGCAATCTCGGCTCTTGGCGTGCCGGAAGTCATGTTTTTTCCGTATTCTGGGTAGTCTGTGGGCTTGGATGAATCCGTCGGGGGCACCGACCATGCCTCGGGCGGTCCGCATGAGTCGAGCCAGACGCTTGCCACCTCTGTGGAAATGAAAAGCATCATTTTCCCATTGTTTTCTATTCTCAATTTGGCCGGAAACAGGAGGCTGTATTTGAAATTCAAGTCCCGTAGATGCCTCTTTACAGCCACAAAGGTTTTCCGCTGATCTTGTACGCGTTGCGTATAATCGGGGTAGATGGAGATCTGATCGCCCTCGAATAATAATGGATCCTTCACACGTGTGATTTGCAGGATTGCATCACGGTCACGGAAATTAAATAGCCTAGCTATTACGGCTCTCGGTTGTGCTCCAGAGTGCGGCGGAGAAACCAGAGCTCTGTGCGCCCTCTCAATGGTGAAGAACTTGGAAATTTTCTTAGGGGCAAGGGCTGTGACAAGAGAGTTTTCAAGGAACAGTTCGGCGGACTGCCCCTCTGCCTTTTCGGGAAAGCCCTGGAAGCGTAAGTTATTCCTCCGCGACCTCCCTTCGGAGTCCTCTGCCTTCTCATCCAGCACCACCACTCGTTTTTGAAGGGCAACAACCGTGTCTCTTAGTGCATGCACCTCCGTTTGTAGAGTCTTCGTCGTTTGCTCCGTTGCTGAGACTCTATCCGAGACCTTACGCAGGTCACAACGGAGCAGATTTAGGTCTATAGCTATAGAGTCAATTTTATTAATCATTTCATCCCGATTGGTGTGCATCGCCGCCAATACATCCACTATGGATGGGGCCTGATGTGTCTGCTGATGTGCCCCCTATTCATGCTCAATCACAGTACCTTCTCCTGGGTCTTGATGAACAGTTAGGGGTTGCACGTATTAAGTATTTTGTTGGCTTGTGCAGCACGAGTGCCTTTATCCTTCACCATTATTACTGTCTGCATTACCCCCAACAGTCCAGGGGGAGCGATGTGTGCCACCTAGGAGACTCGCCTCAGCAACCCCTCAGATTATATTGCTTACAGGGCTATGCTGGGTTCATTGGCCTACTCCAGGCCCCACATCCACTCGTGGGGCCGTCTGCCACATCAGTATCCCCACAAAACAGAGGAAAGAAACCCACTCCCAGGGCATCGCTTCTCCGTGTGCCAGGACTATGGCTGCACAACCCCCGGTCTGCAGGGCAGCTTGATTCAGACCCCCAGATGCGGCTCGTGCTCTAATCCCACACCGGGGACTCCTCGCGTGTACACCTTGTGACCGCTTGTTGTGTGACCTGGCCCAGTCATATGGTCCTTCACAGGCTGCCTCTGTCCTCGTGTCTCCCCTGCAGCGCCTGCCAGGAGATAATTCGGCCCGCTTTCACCACTTAGCTCTGCGCATCCCCGAGCCAGCGCAGCGTATTGGGCTCGTTCTCACCGCTGCGGCCCCGCTCACTCACCACACCATCAGCTGCTGGTCCAGATGTGGGAGGCCTCACCGTGTTCCGAACCGCAGCAAGGACCTCACGTGGTCTTGTGGAGCGGCACTCCGTCTCACTGGCCCAGGTCCGGAAGGGAGCCGGCAGAATCGTCTCGGCAGCTCACTCTATGCACGGAGGCCAGGCTGCATGCTGCAGCCTCGTCCGCCCCCAGGTGCTGTTCAGGCCTTGCAGCTCACACCTGGCCTCCGATTGCCTACTGGGGAGGGGGGGCTCCTCTAAAGAATCCCCTGCTTGTGTGCGTCTGTCCGCTCACTTGTACTCTGCCACTATGCTTTGGAACGGGACGTCTCAGAAGAAGATGGTGGACATCTCCCATGCAGGGCACCACCTCCAGGCAAGTTAGCTTGCCTATCCCGAGCTTTTCTCGCTGGGCCGTTGTCCGGGGATTACAGGTTAGTCACGTTTGCATGTTTATCAGGGACATCTCTTCCAGCATACATAGGATGATGCCGGATTATTTTATTTGATGGGAGCTTCGGCAAGATGCAACTACTGGGCCATTTTGTTAGGCCACCAATACTGCTCTATTGATATTGAAAGGCACATGCGTTTTGGCATATATCATAGACATTAGTCTGCAACATTTATTGTCATGCATTTTAGCCTCCAGTCATGTTTGTACTGTCACTGCAGTGGGTGGCATAATTGGTGCGTCAGTCCGCTAGTGACATTTATCTTATATGTCCTGGGTATCATCACTGGTTAGCAGGGGAAAGTACACAGAGTTCTATAGCCAGCAAAAATAGTCAAGCCAAATATCTGGGGGTGCACCATGCAAAACATGTTTTTTCCAACACATACCCTCACACTCACCATCACATGTCCACACAACTACTATAAAAACTCATATACATCATGTACATATCTTAAGCTAACAATCCTGCTATCAAATGGCCATTCACCCGCCTCATATATCTATGTGTCCACCATCATATGACCAAACAGCCACTGTCATACATGACTACACAACCAACAACCTACGCCTGTTAGGGACCAACATGAACCCACACAGCCAAATTCACACACTCACAAACTACACATCATATACTAACACATAAACACATCATCATAGGGCCACAAAGCCACCATTAAACAGCCACCACAATGAGATACATCTATAAACCCAACATCAGATGGCCACACAACCAACATCAAATGGTCAGACACCCACAGCACTTAGCTGTGCACTGTGGGGGTTGACCACAAGCCCTGGTCTTTTTGTCATTCCCAGTGGAGTTTACTCCCTGTTTGGTCTACAACAAACCTGACCTGCTATTCTAACACTAGGATTCATTTGATAACTATCTTCCAAATTTTATACTGGTTTGTCAAACAGCTTGAAATGTATGAGCGAACGAAAATTTAATTTCTCCCCCACCCCTATTGTAATGTTGCCCTCCTTTGATGGATCTACTTAAAACCTCCCATATCAACAGTATCAGATTTTAAGGATGAAAAAGGAAAGAGCACACATATCAGTTATAGGAAAACAAAACATGTGAAGGCAATAGATACAATAAACTCTATGAAAAAATTTGAATATCTGCAAAACTGGGCGAAGAAGTATATGGGATTACAAATGCCCTGCATGCAAAGCTTGCGAAATGCAGAAGAAAAGGAAACATATAAAAGACTACGACTACAAACAACCAAGGTGGAGAAAATTAGTAACATAATTACAGGTGAAAGTGATTGTACAATATGTTTATTAGAGTGGCTTTGTAATAATAGACATGTAAGAAGTAGAAGCTTTCCTTTGAAAAATAAAATTTTTGAACATCCCAGGGTGAAATCCCAAGATGTAAATTACCTGGTATCCAGATATGTTTTGATGAATTGTAGAAGCAATCAAAAGGTATTCAAATTATTTGCCCTATGAAGAGTACAACAATATAAAAGAGGTGGCAACAACATTTTAGAACTGAGAAAAAGAGAATCATACCACATATTGGATTTAGAAACATTAAGCCGACATGGCCTTTACAATGACTAAGAAATGTGTGTATATTTGTTAGAATAAAAGATTAAATGAATCAAAATATACCGCTAAATCAACTATATGTAAAATATTGTTTATCGGGGGCGTGGTCTCGCCGCGAATGGCGTGAGACGTGCACTGAGGGAGCTCCCGCAAGCCGCCACCTCTAGCAGCCTCTAAAGCAGAGCTGGGCACCCTTCGGCGCCGCAAATCTGGGCGCACGGGTGGCGGAACACGGGGAGCACCCCCTGGAGAGCGGGCGACGGCCTGGGTGGTACGGGTGCCGGAGTGCGGGCCTCTTGACCCTAACGGCTGGACTCGGCGGCGGCGGCCGCCATCTTGTCTCTGGCGACCCCGGGCCTTAGCGGACACCACACGCCGCCGCCTGCCCTCACGAGCCCCGCGGGCGGACCGGCTGACAGGAGGGGAGCGCCTGGACCTGCGTGGGGCCTCTTCGAGCTCGGGGTGCAATCAAGAACAGAGGGAGTCCCGGCATCCCTGCCTGCGGCGGCCTCCATCTTGGGCCTGTCTCTTCACCCCCCGGAGCTGACTCGGCGCGAAGAGCAGCCGCCGAGATCTCCCTGCATAGCGGCTTCTTCCTGAGTCGGGTGGTGAGGCTGAGCGACAGGCTGTGTTCCCGGGGGCACCGGGCGCATGCTGGCCCTTGGAGAGGCTGATTTTGCCCCGTGGAGACCCGGCCCCTGAGCAGCGGCCCTCCAGCCTGGCGGGCCTGCAACTGGGCACGAGCCTGCTCTCTTCTCTGCCACCGCTTCTGGCTGGACTTTTGACACGCTGACCTCCTGGGCAGGTGAGGTGCGGGGGTGGGAGTTCTCCTGCACGTTGTGGCCCTGATTTCCTGTCCTGCTTGGCCTGGGCCCTGCGTCCCCCTGACACCTGATCCTCTCTAGCTGCACGAATTACCAGCGCAGTGACAATACCTGTGGCCTACTCTAGCTGCGCCCCGGCCTCCCATGTGGGCTGCTCCTTGGGCTCCAGAGTGCTCAGCAGACCATGTGGGTGAGGGACTATTGGCGACTGCGCCTCCCACTGTTAGAGGGCCCCTCGCTTGCTCCGGGTCCCCGGAGCTGGACCCCTCCTGGACAGACGCGCGGACACCTGGTTGGCTGGGCAATAGCCCCGCAGGGCCCCCTGACTCAAGCGGATGAGGCCTGGGCTGAGGGATCTCTCCGCAGGCAACTGCCACGTGGGGGTCACCACTCCAAGCGCCCTCCCCTCTCCTCTACCTGGAATCAGCGTGCGCTGAGGGTGGACCACTCTTTAGCGCCCTATCACCTAGTGGCCCCGACACCGTCACTTGTTCAGCTGCCTTAACCACTGTGGTGCTGTGTTAATCCTGGACTTCTACACGACTTCTACACCACCCGCCTGCAGCGCGGCCCACAACAGCTTTGGCCTTCACGACCGGACCGTACTAAGGCTGACCTCCCCGGCAACAGGGTCTCTGAGGCACCATCGACCGCTGCCGCACCACTAGTCCCCTCCCCCCCTCTTTGGTAGCCTGCGGACTGCTGCGTGAGGTGCCTCTCGTGATAGCCTACGCCTTCTCACCCGGGGGCTGCAGACACCCTTGAGCGGCGCCCAACGCCCCCTTGTCTGCCCTGATCGCCCTATTAAGGATTGGAGGGCGTTCGGCCCCGGGGGGAGATGACGCGCACCAAACTAGGGAAGGACTCGGCGGCATCCCAGAAGGATAACCCGGTTGCTGCGCTATGGAATAAACCAGGGCCCGCTGCTCCTGGAGCGATGGCGTCGTCGACTGGAGAGGACTCGACGCTAGTAACGCAGCCTTTCATGGCCAATTTCATGACGGAGCTTAAGTCCGAAATTGGCTCCTTGCGTTCGGAGGTCCACTCCTGTGTCCGGGAGCTACGAAAGGAGGTCACTGACCTGGGAGAGAGAGTAGATGGCCTCGAAAAGACCGTGGACGCCCGGACGGAAGACCAAGAGCACCTCTGGCACCGACTAGCCACCCTAGAAGAACAGCATATTGACCTGCAGCTAAAGCAAGAAGATTTGGAAAATCAGAGCCGCCGCAACAATCTCCGCATTAGGGGGATTCCAATTGGGGCTGAGGGGTCAGACATCATGACATTTGTCGCGCAGCTGCTGCATGAAATCTGGGGTGACAATGACGCCTCCCCCCCGGCCCTCGACCGGGCGCACCGAGTGTCGGGCCCTTCCAGCCGAAAGGGCCTCATACCAGACATCCTGACCCGGGTGCACTTTTTTACCGAGAAAGAGGCAATCCTCAAAGCGGCGCGCTCCAAATCGGAACTCACCTACAAAGGCGCCACCATACAGATTTTCCAGGACCTGGCTCCCACCACGCTGCGCAGACACCGAGACTTTAAACCCATCACGGACAAACTGCAAAGTTTGAATATCCAGTATCAATGGGGCCACCCCTTCGCCCTTATCTTTCACTGGGAATCTAAGCGCCGGATGGTGCGGTCATTCCAAGAAGCGGCGCAACTATTACACCTCTCCATCACGCCGCCCTCTAGCCCAACGCGCCTACCCTCTCATGCCCGGGAACCTGCAAAGCCATCTTGGTCTAGGATACGCCGCTCCAGGAAAACCTCACACCCAGGGGAGCAGTCTGCCTCACAAGCTAAACAAGACTTCATTCAACAGATCCGCTCTATGGAGGAGAGTCGTTCTCCAACTAGTTCTCGACATTCCACGCCCTGACAGATTTGAAATGCTCTCATGCTTGTATCATCCTGACACACTGCCTATACCTGGTATCCTGAAATAATGGGTTGGTGCCCCACTCTGCGAGTGACGGCTCCCCAGCTCCATGCATTTGGGTTCGGCGGCGCGGGGCTGCCTTCCCTGCTGACACGCTCTACGTTTGAAGGACCCGCCCCCCCCTGCTCCTGGGAGAGTGACTTCTCCGGGATGACCTGTGCCTTTGGGCCGCGCTCACCCCTGGACTGGAACAGGACATCATGGCACAGTTGGCCAATGTTGTATTTTTTGTATTTTTTGATCTCTTATTCTCTTTTTTCTCTTTTCCCCCCTCTCTCTTCTCTATCCCTCTTCATGGCGGGTGGGGGTACCCCACACGATAGTCCCCCCTTTCCAGTAGGAGCGACACCCCTCTGCCCTTCCCACCTATTGCAACGCACCGCCCCCCGCGCTGGCGTAACGGCTTGCTTCAGACCCTGACATTAACATGACTACTGTCCCCTGCCTGAAGATACTGTCCCTTAATGTTAAGGGACTCAACTCCCCTAACAAGCGACGCCAGATTTGGCGCTACCTCCTGCAGCAAAATCCGGACGTCATCCTCCTGCAGGAGACCCACCTGCTGGAGGTTGATATCCACCGAATGGCTCACCCGCGCTACCCTCTCCAATTTTGGGCCACAGCCCCCACAAAAACGGCTGGAGTGGCAATACTCTGTAGACCTGGCATCAGAAAAGGGGAATCCAAGATAATTCGAGGCCACGATGGTCGCTTTACCAGGGTGGGGGTCAAGATCGGGCAGCGCTCTTTTACGGTATGCAATATCTATGCACCCAACCAGGTGCAGGACCTGTATCTGCGGACGCTCTTGCAGGAACATATACCACAGGCGGATCCTTCACTAATCATGGGGGGTGACTTTAACATGGTGTGGGACGCTGCATTGGACCGCAGCAACGCTTCGTTCCGTGGGACAGGGGCTATGTCTTCGTCCCTCAAGAGGCAGATAGCGGATCTTGGCTTATTAGACTCTTGGCGCTACCACTCTCCTGACATACGCGATTATTCTTACTACTCACATGTACACCACTCATATTCGCGTATCGACCACATTTTTATCTCCCATGCCTTGATCGGCGAGTCGCTTTCGGCCTCCATGTCCGACATATCTGTCTCAGATCATGCTCATCTTGAACTTCTCCTGCGAGACCCGGCTGCCTGCACTCCTCGGGCCCCGCGGTGGCGTCTACCTCCACATATCCTTCGGGATCCAGTAGATGTGGAGAGCCTGAGAACTGCCATTGACTCCTACTTTGCAAATAACGACATCCCCGAAACCTCTTTTTCCATAGTATGGGACGCATTTAAGGCCACGATCCGAGGCCACAACACATCTCTTGCTATTGCACGGACACGAGAAGCGCACCTCTTGGAGAACAACCTATCTAGGGACATTAAGGCCCTTGAAAGGCAGGATCAGGAGCGCCCCTCACTTGCACATAAAATGCGCCTGGCGAATCTTCGAGGCCAACTGCGCTCTCTTTGAACTAATAAAGCTGAACGGGCTCTCTTAACGCTAAAGCAGCGTTATTTTGAGGGGGGGACAAAGTGGGCAGGGTCTTAGCTAGGCGCCTGCGGGCTCGGGCTGCTAAAGCGCACATTGCCAATGTTCAGACAGGCGATGAAACGCGGGCTACCACGGAAGCGGCTAAACGCGACGCCTTCCATTCATATTATTCGGCTCTATATGCCAAGGACATGCTGCCTCCGGGCAGGGTGCAAGACGTTTTGGAAAATGCCCCTGGACGCCGATTAATCGATACCACGCTCAGCTGCTGGAGGAGCCCCTTACCCAAGAGGAACTTGTGAGCGCACTGAAGGATCTACCCCTTGGGAAAACGCTGGGTCCGGACGGCCTCCCCCTGTCTTTCTATCGACTCTTCTTACCGCAGCTCCAAATGCACTTATTGCGTCTTTTAATTCCATTACGGACACTGATGGACCGTCCCTCTCCATGGGGCTAGTAGAGATTGCCCTTATCCCCAAACCGGGCAAAGATCCCACACTCTGTTCATCGTTTCGTCCCATAGCCCTTCTTAATACGGACCTTAAACTGTACACTAAGATATTTGCTAAACAACTTGACCCACTTTTACCCGATCTCATCGAGCCTGACCAAGTTGGCTTCATCCGACACCGCCAGGGAGCGGACAACGTGCGCCGTGTTGCGCATCTTGTAGGTAAGGCCCGCCAATGGAACATACCTGCATGTTTACTATCTCTCGACGCGGAAAAAACGTTCGACCGCGTGGACTGGACCTTACTTTGAGCTGTGCTGCACAAAATCGGGCTGGGCCCGCTCATGATAGCTCGGATCATGGCTCCCTATCTTTCCCCGCGGGCTCGAGTGCGGGTTAATGGTCAACTTACAAACCCCATCTCCATACACAGGGGAACGCGACAGGGTTGCCCCCTCTCCCCCCTGTTGTTTGCCCTCGTGGTGGAACCCCTAGCCGTGATGATCCGGCAAGCCCCCGATGTTCATGGCATTCCCCTCGGGGCTCAACAACATGAAGTGGCTCTCTTTGCTGACGACCTGATTCTTACGCTGTCCCGTCCACACACCTCTCTCCCGGCACTACTCTCTTTGTTGCGGTCCTTTGAACAGGCATTTGGCCTTAAAATTAACCACGAGAAGTCTTGGGCTTTGAACCTTACGATCCCAAGGGAGGAGATACCCACGCTTCAATCCCTCGTCCCTTACAAGTGGGCCACCAACTCCATTCGCTACCTGGGACTCCAACTGACTCCCTCGCTAGACACGTGGTCCCAAGTCAACTGGGGGGAATGCAGGCGGGCGGTTCTGGAGGACATACGCACCTGAAAGCCCCTTACCCTCTCTTGGCTGGGCCGCCTGAACGCCATCAAAATGTCAGTACTTCCGAAAATCTTATACCTATTCCAATGTCTCCCCACCCCCATCCCGCAGCACCAGATTCAAAATCTTCAGCGCGACATCACTAACTTCATATGGGGCGGGCGTAGACCGCGATTGTCCAACAAAATTCTTATGCTCCCAAGGGACAGGGGCAGGCTTGCGTGCCCCTACTTATTAGAATACTACTGGGCTTCCCATCTTCGTTTCGTCTCTGAATGGGTGGCGAGGGAGAGCGAAAAGGTTTGGTTCCATATGGACAGGGCGGTAACTGGACGAACCATCTGGGACCTCCCCTAGCTCCCCCGGGCATCACGCTCCCGTAGTGCCTATATTGCCCTTCCCACCAAGACGGTATTGGACATCTGGGACAAAGTGGCTGTCTCCAAGGGACTCACTACCTTTCCATCCCCCCATACCCTCATCGCGGGAATTTGCTCTTCCAGCCGGCTGTTAACTCCCACGTATTCTCTGCCTGGCTGGAGGGTGGATGGAGAACTATCCGGGATCTGTTCATAGGTGATGCCTTCAAAACTTTTGCGCAATGTAAGGAAGAGTTCCGACTCACGGACGGAGCAAGACACCAATACATGCAACTTCGTCACTGGGTGCTCACGTCTACCTTAGCGCAGGCCGCCACTCGTGCGTTCACTCCTTTTGAACGCTTAGTACGCTCCTTTGATGATTCTAAGGGACTCATCTCTCGGACTTATCAGATTCTACAACACCCCCCACTCGTGAATATCCATCCTTACCAACGTCAATGGCAATCAACAGTTTCCACTGACATCACTCCCGCTCAATGGAACCGCCTGTGTCAGGATATCCCGAAGGTGTACCGCAGCGTCTCTCAACGGAAAACTGCATATATGATTATGACGCACTGGTACTACACTCCCCTTCGATTGCACAAGATGTTTCCCACCTCCTCTCCTTTGTGCTGGAGATGCTCGAGCTCCCCGGGAGACTTTATCCATATATGGTGGGCCTGCCCGCTCTTGACTCTATTCTGGAAAGAGGTCCTTAGTCATATTAAGGTGGTGCTTGGATTCCCCCTGCCTGACACTCCAGCTACAATTCTCCTAGGCCTCAAACCCGATAATCTGCGCACACTTACTCGTAGCGATTGGCATGTTGCCCTCCATATGTTAGGTGCCGCTAAACAGCTCATAGCCTTGTACTGGAAAAAAACTGAACCCCCTCCCATTGACCTTTGGTTCACGCGTCTGTGGCACATAGTAACTATGGAGTTACTTACCGCGCGCTTGTAGTCTCGTGACACTCACTTCACCAAAATATGGCAACCCCTGGTCACCTACCTTTGTAAAATGGAACACGCACGTCTTCTGCCCACTAAGCTCCGGGCTCTACATCTCTTTGAAGACGCTATGTACCCATCTGACTTTGGCAGAGCCTCTACAAAAACAGTCTGATCCTGTCCCTCGCCCACCGCGGTATTCCCTGGGGGGTAAGCCGAATGCCATGCCCTGCGCCTCTATCCATCCCCCTTCCCCCACCCTGCCGCCCTATCTTTCTTAGCTATTGTTTTGGACCACAACTCTTGGACATCATGCTCATTATGACCTACCTCCCCTGTCCCCCCTTCCATGTCTTGGACCCTCTTGTAATAGCTCTTATTCACTCTCTATTCTATATGCCCCCCTACATGCTCCCCTACCAACTACCTCTTTTCTCTCTTTCCTCCAGTCTATCCCTTTTCCTTCTTATCCACGTTGAATTTGGGTCTTCATGTCCTCTTCGCTTAGAGGCCTCTTTGCATTGAAATTCTACGCAGTGCCTCTTGTCATACGCGGCCGGCCCGCCATGGGTTGTAGGCGACTTGCTGTGTTATATCTGCCTTGATAACCAACACCTGCACTTCATATGCCTATCCTAAACTACGCGGCCGGCCCTGCAAAGGGTTGTAGGCGACAAGCTGTGTACGGATAGACCCTCCCCCCTGGTTTTTCCTTTAAAATAAAAACAGATTTAAATCAAAATATTGTTTATCATAAGAATAAGGCAATAATACAAAGAAATACATTTGTCAAATACATACATGAGATATTACATTGAAACAACTAATGCTGTGAAATGTGGGAAAGCCCTACTGAGAAGCAAGATTCAAATAGCCAAGGCCGCAATAACAGATAGAGAAACTAAAGTTCCAAATGAAGTTAAAATTACCTTTTCACTCTCAACACTATACATAAAGAAAAAAGATTTTGTATCAGATAAATTTGATGTGAAATACAAGATATATATTGGAGTATGTAGCACACAGCACTTTAAGTATGTCTTTGGTGTTTATTGGTGTTAACAAAAAGTGTAAATGAAGTGGTGAAATAATGCATTTTCTATCATGAGAAAGACCAGTCATGGTTGAAATGTGTATATGCTGAATAAATAAAAGGTGAACAATACCCCATCAATTGGATGTTTCCTTTTCACATTCTTGAACGCGATAGATAGATAGATAGATAGATAGAAAGATAGATAGATAGATAGATAGACTGACTCAAAAAAGGTTCATGTGATGTTATATTTAGGTTTATGATAAGATGTTATCATATGTTTAAAAAAACCTGAAATTCACTTTAAAAAAATGAAGGCTAAATGGAAGTTATAATTAGATGTGGAAATGACACTTCAACTTACATTTACCAAAAAAAATTAAATTCATCAGTGTTAATTTAGTGAACTAACTATAACTTGTGTCCCATCATATACTGCTTATGACCTAACATATTACATCCTCATGACATGCTAAATGACATCATTGAACATCATTTATGAACATTTAGTTTTTATGTTTTCTATGAACCGTTTTTTAGTTCCAATTCTTTGTTTTTTTAAAAACATTTTTTAGGCTCTTTCTTTATAAAGATAAAGTTGTGTGTAAGCTTTTTTTACTTTTTGATTTCATGTTTTTGGTGAAGCATGTTTTTATTTCTTAAGAGATTTGTACAAGTTCTTATTTTGTTCTTAGAGATGAGTGTCCATAGCTCTTGAACAAACACTCCTCTTCATCTCCCCAAAACAAACAACTTGCATAATATATTTTATGCAGTGGGTTGCAAAGTACTGCATCTTCATATCTTGCTGGTGCGCTTGCTGCAGTACCTCTGGTGTTCCAGTTTCTCGCTGTTCCTTGTCTCCTTGATGTTTCTTCTGCTCAGACAATATGGTTTGGTGGACTGCATGCAGATATTTCCACATTCCACTCATGGCCATCGAATACTGACAAGGTTGGCCCCTGTGAAGCACCTGATTACAGAAAGTGCAAGTCACATTTCAGGCATTTATTTTCTTCTATAAGCCACGGGTCCGGGTTAGGAGGAGGTTAGTGTGTAATGCAAGGGGGAGGAAAGGAAGATTCCCTTTTTAGGACGGTTCCCCTCACACACCAGAGGTGTCATGCTTCATCATGGGGGTACCTCCTCACACGGAAGACCTAGTCTTCGTGTGGGCTACAACCCCCTCTCTACGAGGGAGGAGCTCAGGGATGTTTTTATTTGGTCAGGCAGGGTATACTAAACCCCTATGTGAGCCGGTGTGTGTGTATGGAGCAAGAAAGTGCAGTGCTGTAAAGTGAAAAGTTAAAACTGGCTACAGGGTTAGCTATATTGTGACTTTATTCAGCTACCCGGTGTCAGGATTAAAAACAATGAGGAGCTGATGACACACGTGCCGACATTAAAAGCACATGTGTGGCTAGACCAACATGTTTCGGCCAGGAGGACCTAGGTAGTATCGCGGCCTTCTTCAGGGTCAATTTATTCAGCTACTGCAGTTATACAGTGTCTGTACGTGAAAAAATAATAATAATTTTTAAAAAACACGTGAATAAATCAAAAGTTAGATACTGGACCAGTAATCTGACTGTTCAGTATGGACTGCATACAACCTATATTGAAGACATAAAGGCATGTATGTAAACATTGTGTATATAACCAAAATCTCAAGTACATTGACTAACCTCCTACATTCTAATTTTTAGCATTTTTATAGCACATATACATTTGGTATCAGATGTGTCAAATACAAAAACGTGTGACTCACCGCAGTGGGTTGTACAGTTCACTACGTCTGTCCAGGCATATTAGCCATGTGGTGCGTACACCAGAGCCTGCAGAGAGAGGTAAATGGTGTTTCTTTAAAAACAAGAAGCCCCAAGGGAGGGATTAGAGATAGAGCTAAAAACGACTTAAGAATCTAACAGATGACTTTTCCCTGTCGTTGGGCGTCAAAGGTATGGCTGAAGGCACAAAAACGAAAAAGAGAGAGCCAACCAAACGAAAGACCAGGGATCTGTCAACACTGGACAACATGCATAGACCGGTGAAATGGATGCAGCAGAAAAAGGAGCACAGTTCAGGGAGCTCATTGAAATTATAGCAGAAGAAACAAGACAAAACACACTTTGGAATTTACCTCCTGTCCAAGGCCATCATCCCTGTGGGTCGTGTACAGTCTGTGCCCAAACTAGCATGACTAAAAGCATTGACATAGGCACATCGAGACCGTGGACTTTACAGAAACACACCAATTGTAATAGCGAGCGGCTGGTCTACCTTATCAATTGCCCCTGTGGCTTGAGGTATGTTGGTATGACCACCAGGAAGGTACGCACTAGGATTTTAGAGCACAAAAGCACGATTAGATGTGCGAAACAAATGACTAAGATGACCAAACACTTTTTTGATATGAAACATGGCCCAGACTCCTTGAGCTGGACAGTCCTAGACAAACCGAATTTGAATGCCAATACACCAGATCTCACAACCAAACTGCTTAGACTGGAACAAAGATGGGTGTACAGATTGGGAACCTCAGAAACAGGCCTCAATGATGAGATTCCGTGGTTGGCACTCTCTTGATTTGCAGATCACACCTCCAATACATTCACCCCCCTGGTTTCATGTCTCATTTTGACCATGACACCCTCGGAACGGACAGACCTCAAGGGCCCACCTTGTTATCACCTTGACTACCCCATGCCTTCAGAGTGGCCCACCTGTTTTGTCTGGTTTACCTTATCCCTCACTCTGCCCTGGCTAGGTTCACCAGTTTGAAGTGAGGTCCAGAGGCAGAAGACGTCCGTTTATTTAAGTAAATTGAACAACTTGTCACTACATCAACTAGCTGTCAGCATACCGTCCAACGCTGCTGTCATACTTCTTTTGCAGTTACCGTGTGGGAGCTCGTCTCCCACGGGCTGCACTGGTCGCCGCAAGCAATTGTTTTTGTATGTACATGAGCGTCTTTGCCAGTCTCCATTCCCCCTGACGATACATGCGCCCAGCTTGTCCATGATCAGGCCATGTGCAAGTGCCTCCAGCCATCGTGCTTGTTTTCCACTTTGTCTGTTTAGTAGACCGGATTTTTTCCCCTGACCACAATTCCTATGAGCTTGCCTCAGCTGGTCACGCGCCACACAGTGGTCCCGAGCCGGAATGCACGCGAGGCTTGTGGCTCCAAGACTACATCTCCCATGAGCCTCGGGCTTCCGGGTACGCGCAACTCAGCTGAACTGAGTTTGTTTGCACGCAACGTATATTTAAACGCGAGCCTTTCCGGTGAGCGTTTTCCTGCCCTGGACGTGCTCGACTGAATAGGACCCACATCCCTTGTGGTAAGTGCTTTGATCGCTGGGCTAATTTAGTACTCTTCTACTGAGGAGGATGCCACCTGGTTCTTAATTGTTCCGCTGGCTTTGGCATCTTAACACCGCGCTATCCACCACGGAGATATCGCACAATCCTCGGCACCCCCACCTCTTTGCATTTTCCTTATTGACAGCTGCCTCACTCTTCCATTGAGCAGGCATTTTCTCAATTTTTTTGTTTCCACGCCATCACGCCGCTATTTGCTATCTCAGGTGACACTCCGCCCTTTCTCCCGTAGTTTTCCCCGCCTGCCAGGCATCGCACCACTTTCTGCGGGCTGCCCCTATGCGTAAAGACTTTGCTGCATAAATGCCAAAAGGCTTGTCACTTTTCAAGCTCAGCGAAGATGGCACCATGTTTATCCTGTGCTGAAAAAATTCTGCTAGAAAAACAGAAGTGTGAGGGGTTGCTTTTGTTCATTCCATGTTGGCTTGAATGCCATTTTACCAATCCAAAGCTGTAATACTCTGCCAGGAATGGTAAAATGCTTTTGCCATTTTTTAGCTGGGCGCGGATGGCACTAGCTAGGCTTTGCTAAATAAATGGCAAAATGCTTTGTGACTTTTCCAGCTCAACATAGGTGGCACTGTGCTAATTCGATGCTTAAAAATTCTGCTAGAAAAACCAACATTTGAGGTAAGCAATTTGGCAAGGTGCAAAGTGGTGCACTTCTGCAGCTCTCATTCTCGACTAAGCAGGTGCATGGCAAAGTCATGTCTTCCTTCAGCCACCTTTTCAACCCATTTTTACCATTTGGGTTTCTTTGGTCTTATGCCTCTTTTGATTTCATGTTTTTAGACTATTGAGGAGTTTTTCAACCCTAATAGCACCTACATCTGGTTGAGTTGATATGGATGTCATACCATACTTTTAACATTTATGTAGGCATCTTAAGTATGAGTGATTGATTAAGTCTGGTATCATTCTGCAGCAAGATTAAGGAGCTTTGATGGACTTCTTTTGCTTGCTGGCCCCACCTATAGTATATATTGGTGAGTAGCACTCCACTTTGTTGATTATTATACAGGTAAGCCTGGTGGTAATCAATCACCTTACATATATTACTGTGCTTTTTCCTCAGGGCAACTTCCTAACCCCTGCAAGACAGCAACTTTCTTTGCCTTGCTTCCTCTATCATTCTGGAGGTGAGTAACATGAAAAGCCTATGAGATACTTAGGGGTCGATTCCGATTCGGGCCGGAAAACATACCGACCGACTCGGTACGGGAAAATAGTCTGACCGACACGGACCGGCGCTGCCCGACCTGGGTAGTACGATGAAATGCATGTGAATCACGACCGACTCGTACGGAACACAAGCCGAATGACCGAACCGGACGGAAACAAGCCATCCGGCCAGGAAACCACATGAATAGAACCGACCGACACGCACCAGGAATGAACCCGAACGAAACGTACCCGCGAACTCCGACCCGCGCA
The DNA here is from genome assembly GCA_963921515.1 of Calotriton arnoldi. Lineage (NCBI taxonomy): Eukaryota > Metazoa > Chordata > Amphibia > Caudata > Salamandridae > Calotriton > Calotriton arnoldi. The sequence goes on along the minus strand of CAWUFW010001850.1, from coordinate 206,107 downwards.
GTACGATGCAATGTGTGGAAAACCAGACCGAGTCGCACGGAGCTCAAGCCGTACGGCCGACACGCATACAAAAGCCAGCCGAAGGAAGCCAACACTCGGCGACCGACGCGTACGCCGCACAATAAACCTAGCAGAAACACAGCGTAAACGACTCGGAGAAGCTCGCACGAGACAACTGCAGCGTCCTACTCGGTCAGAAGAACGTCTCCTACATGCACAAAAAATACAAAGGAAAAAATACAAAAAAAAGGGCCAAACAAGCAATGACAAAGTCAATAAATACAGGGGAAAAAACATAAAACAAGGACACCCCCCCAAATCCACCTATATAAAGGCCACACATCCCTACCATGATCCTTTGCAAATTCAACTGACCTGCCAGCACAGAACACCATCAGACAGCAACCACAGACACACTCACAGCCCATCCATCACACAAGCCACACACCATTAGCACCTCTACAAATAGCACCCTCACATACACCAAGCAAAACCTACACTCACACACCCTCACTTGCACACACACACACATCAATCACCACCACCACCCATCACCATGCCCCCAAAGAAGAATCCAAAGTTCCTAGACAGTGAATTGGAAGTCCTGGTAGATGAGATCCTCAGGGTAGAGCCACAGTTGTTTGGTACATTGGTCCAACAGACCCCCATGTCGCAGAAAACCAAGATGTGGGAGAGGATCGTCGACAGGGTGAACGCACAATCACCATGTTTGCGCACAAAGGAAGACATCCAGAACAGGTGGTATGATGTGCGCAGGAGGGTCAGGGACCTACTAAAGAAGGATTACATCGTGAGTCAGCTCACCGGCAGTGGCCCTCCTGCCAAACCACTATACCTCAGGCCCTGGGAGGAGAAGGTGCGGGCCATCCTACCACCAGTGAGCGTATATGGATTATCAAACATCCCAGAGCCTGGTGAGTACACAACCAATATACACAATATTGTGTGACAATACACACACATCACTGTCAAGGGGATAGTCAAACCATGCACCCTTAGCAAATCCACAGCAACCAAAAGATAATCACCCCAAGATTTGTCTGTCAGTCAGATAAACACAATACATGCCATCTCATAGTGATATGTTACTGTGTCATGATTTGTACAAACCTAACTACAAATACAGCAAGGCAGTGGCACAAATACAACCAACAAACACAGTCAGACATTTTGCCACCACTAGAACACCACCTCACAGGGAAGCTCACTGAAAGGAAGGAATTCTGTGTATGCTGGTGAAGTCAGTGTAGCCAATAGCATGAGGGGAGTTGTAGTCACAGATATTGGTCACCATCACAATTGGCCCATCAACACCACCCTGAACCATGCTCACATCACAGGGAGTGGAAAAGAAATGACAAGATGGCTGACACTGGGTACTTCTGTGGGGAGCACAAGGCCCTGCTGGGAACTGGCCACCAACAAACAGCAGGACACCACTGTCAGCCATCTTGCCATTGCTGTCACACTCACACACAGTGAAGTCCACTCAAAAGGAAGGAAGTATGGACATGCTGGGAAGGGGGGTGTAGGCAATAGCATGATGGGAGTTGTAGTCACAGATATTGGTCACCCTCACAATTGGCCCATCAACACCACTCTGAACCATGCTCAAATCACAGGGAGTGGAAAACAACTGACAAGATGGCTGACACTGGGTACTGCTGTGGGGAGCACAAGCCCCTGCTGGGAACTGTGCACCAACCAACAGCAGGACACCACTGACTGACATCCTGAAAGCCAACTTGCACTCCCTGCAATGGAAGCACGTTCCATGGTGGGATATCTGGCTGGGTGGGAAGGAGGACTCACAGCTCTGACCATAGTTACAAGCAGCTTTTCTCACACACCCCCTTAACACAAACTCCACACAACTCACCTGGGAGAATGCAATGCCTCACACTCTAATTAAATATCCCACAAAGAACCACCACCCTGGGTTATGCTGTGTGAAGCACAGGGATACTCTTGGGACTTGTAGCCAAACAAACGCCAGGTCAACACTGTCAACCATCCTGTCAGCACAGGCACACTACCCCACAGGGAAGCAGAGTCAAAAGGAAGGAAGTATGGGCATGCTGGGAAGGGGGATGTAGGCAATAGCATGATGGGAGTGGTAGTCACAGCTCAACATCCCCCACCCACATGGCCCAGCAAGCTCACACTGAAGCATGCACACCTCACAGGCAGTGAAAAGCCACTTCAAATATGTCTGACACTGGCCTCAGCTGTGGTGAGCACAAGGCCCTGCTGGGAACTGGGCACCAACAAACAACAGGACCACACTGTCAGCCATCTTGCCATTGCTGTCACACTCACACACAGTGAAGTCCACTCAAAAGGAAGGAAGTATGGGCATGCTGGGAAGGGGGGTGTAGGCAATAGCAGGATGGGAGTTGTAGTCACAGATATTGGTCACCCTCACAATTGGCCCATCAACACCACTCTGAACCATGCTCACATCACAGGGAGGTGAAAACAACTGACAAGATGGCTGACACTGGGTACTGCTGTGGGGAGCACAAGGCCCTGCTGGGAACTGTGCACCAACCAACAGCAGGACACCACTGTCAGCCATCTTGCCATTGCTGTCACACTCACACACAGTGAAGTCCACTCAAAAGGAAGGAAGTATGGGCATGCTGGGAAGGGGGGTGTAGGCAATAGCATGATGGGAGTTGTCGGCACAGATATTGGTCACTCTCACAATTGGCCCATCAACACCACTCTGAACCATGCTCACATCACAGGGAGTGGAAAACAACTGACAAGATGGCTGACACTGGGTACTGCTGTGGGGAGCACAAGGCCCTGCTGGGAACTGTGCACCAACCAACAGCAGGACACCACTGTCAGCCATCTTGCCATTGCTGTCACACTCCCACACAGTGAAGTCCACTCAAAAGGAAGGAAGTATGGGTATGCTGGAAAGGGGGGTGTAGGCAATAGCATGATGGGAGTTGTCGGCACAGTTATTGGTCACCCTCACAATTGGCCCATCAACACCACTCTGAACCATGCTCACATCACAGGGAGTGGAAAACAACTGACAAGATGGCTGACACTGGGTACTGCTGTGGGGAGCACAAGGCCCTGCTGGGAACTGTGCACCAACCAACAGCAGGACACCACTGACTGACATCCTGAGAGTCAACCTGCACACACTGCAAGGATGGCATGCTTCATGGCGGGATAACTGGGCTGGGGGGAGAAGGAGGGCCGGATGTCCACCAAATACCACCAATGCTGGCCATGCACACACCTCAACATTCACATTGAAAAGCTTCAGGTTGGCAGGACAATGTGCTACACCAATATCAACCTCTGACTGTGACAACTTAGGACAATGCAATGTACAGGCCCGCATCCAGAGGTACAGTCACAACTGTCAGGTGTGTGAACCATTGATGCCTGTAGAAACATAACATACATTGTGTGTCTCTTCCAAAAACAGGTGATGATGGGGACACAGCAGCAGACGATGAGGAGTCCCTGTCCCAGGCTCCGGGGGACACTGAGCTCACTGGTGTGGAACAGCCTCTGCCCTCCTCGGATGGCGAAGACCTACCTGGCCCCTCCGGTGTGAGTCATCATGCAGCACCAGTAGGACCAACATCTGCACCCCCTGCACCCACCCCTCCAACAACTGCCAACACACAGACCACCCCTGCCAACACGGACAGACCAATGACCACCGATGACAACAGCACAGGGACCCCGGCCCAATGTGGAGCAACGGACAACGACCCCAGTAACAACCCCCAAGTGGGCCTACGGTCACCTGTGCGTACCACCGCAGGTCCCGCACGTGTCGCCAGGGGTAGTGGGAGGGGTGGTAGACATAGGTCGTTGTTTGCAGAGGGGTCTGGACTGCATGATGACCCACAACTGGCACGCATTGCTGATGCGTACCAGAATAGCACCGGAGAGGTCAGCCAGGTAGTGGGGATCTTCAAGGACATTCAACAGCAGCAGGCTGCCCATCATGCCCGCTTGGACTCACACATGTCCCGTGTGGAGACACACATGTCCCGTGTGGAGACACACATGTCTGGCATGGAGTCCAAGTGGGATACATTGGAAGAACTGACAGCGGTGCATAGGGACATATTGACATGCCTCCGCCAGATTAGCACCAACATGGCCACACCTCCCTGTGTGCCCACAACATCTGGTGCTGCAACAACTGCAACTGCCACAGGGAGGGAGGATGACTCTGGCGGAGAGTCCTCTGCACCGCAGCAGCCTGCACGTGAGGGTCCCCCGAAAGAAGAGGGGCCGTCCGAGGAAGGAAAACTGAGAGGCCGATGGCCATGTACATCCCCCAGGAACCCAACACCTGTTCTGGAAATTCTCCTTTGTGTGCAAACTGTTCGCCCTGTCGAATGCAACCCAACTCTCCCACATGACATGGGGAGCTTAAGTTGGCCCAATGTATCAGATGACTGTGGACTTTACTCAGGACATTTCTGCTACCAAGACTTCCAACTCATATGGGAACTTTGGATTCCAATCCCAATGTACAGCACCCACCATCCTGTGCACTATCCTCACACATGTATGGAAATAAACTCACTAATACACCATACTTGCCTCTGTTGTGATTCCAACGTTGTTTCTGTCATGGAGATGGTGATCTGCTAAATGACACTGTGCATGCTAACTGCTACAGCAAGTTCAACACCGTCATGTGAGTCATGGCGACGTGACACATATGAGGGAGACACACCACTAGGGCTACACAACACATACACAGCAGGGCCATCAGACTCATCGCCTACACTGATGTTGCCAGGAAATACAGTGGAATGCACAGACACCACACCTATTCACAGTCTGTGTTAACTAGCCCACAGGTGTAGTAAGCACATGTCAGTCAGATGTGTGACCACAAACAACGCACATCCCAAAGTGAAGCACAGGTTTATTACACATTTGCAACAGGTTGTTTCCACTACAGATGCAAGGTAATCCTATGTGGCAGGGGCCACACAGTCAACAAGTGTAGAAGAAATAAAGTCCAGGGGTGTGTGGCACATCACCTGTAGGGAAACGACTGCTTCCACCCTGGAAGTTGAATCATGGTGTCGGGGGATCACAGTTGACCAAACAACTCTGAAAGTACCCTGTGAAGGACAGACATGACACACAGTCAAAAACACTGAAGAACAGGACAGAACTGCAATACTCATGCCCAATACATGTCACAAGATACTTACAGAAAACCAAGTTAGCATGTCAACACTGTTGGGGAGTACAGACTACCTGTAAGGACACATCGCTGCACGCTTCCAGTCAAGTAGCACATGGCCACACTCAAACAGCACCAGAGCACCACCAACACATATCACGCAAACTCACATCATTGGCATGACAACTCTCTGGATACTCACATTCAGCTGAAGAAGTTGGTGATGAGCTGTGTGCGGACATCACCATCATCATCACTGGCATCGTGACCCAGGCCAGGATCCTCCACAGGTGGCGGATGTTGGTCATCGTCATCCAGGATGAGAGGCAACTCCTTCCGCACTGCCAGGTTGTGTAGCATGCAGCAGACGATGACAATCTTGCACACCTTTGCTGGGGCATATGGGAGGGCCCCTCCTGTCTTGTCCAGGCAGCGGAAGCGGCTCTTCAGGAGACCAAATGTCCGCTCGATCACCCTCCTGGTCCGACCATGTGCCTCATTGTAGCGCATCTGGGCTGGTGTCACAGGGTTCCTGAGGGGTGTCAGCAACAACGGCATGTTGGGGTATCCGGAGTCCCCTACAGACAGACAATTGCACATTAGCTGAGTTGGAAAAGAGGGCGGAATACAACATAGCAGAACACACACAATGGTACAAAGTCAGTACACACCGACAAGCCAGGCATGCTGGTTCTGCATCTGTGACATCATCCTCGGGATGCGACTACTCCTCATCACGTAGGCATCGTGTGCCGAACCAGGGAAACAGGCACACACATGTGAGATGCTCATATCTGCAAGACATACCACCAGAGCATTGATCGAATGATAATGTTTCCTGTTCCTGTATGCCTGCTCATGTGCCTGTGGTGGTACCAAAGCCACATGTGTCCCATCAATGGAGCCAATGACATGTGGCATCCACCCCAGGGCATAGAAGTCACTCTTGACGTCAGTGAGTTGTTGACGTTTAGGGAAATAGATGTACTGGTTCAGGCATCTCAACATTGCCTCCAAAACATCGCGTAGCACACGGCTGAACATAGTCTGTGACATCCCACCAGCAGACGCCACAGTGTGTTGAAAGGTACAGGTGGCAAAGAAGTGTAGGGCTGCCATCACCTTCACCTTGGGGGTCAGCGCTGTAGGGTACGGCCGGCCAGGTTGCAAATGTGGGGCCAAGCGCACTGCCAAATCCTCAATCAGCTGCCTGGTGAAGCGGTACCGTCGGATGCTGTCACGTTCCACCATCGTTGCAAGGTCAGGGAATGGTCTATGGACAGCTGGTGCCCTGCAGTACATAGGTGAAGAAAGAAAGATTGTCAGTCACCCCACATATGTGGCATTGACCATACTCAATATCACATGATACATCATTACGAGACACAAGTACTTGATGTGTGTGCCGTTCTGTATGGACATATATGGCACCTACATGGCCATCATCTAACATCTCAGTTCAACATGTGTTGACAACAGGTTCCAGGTTGTGCTATGGGAAACCATTAGGCTGTGTCACAGTACCCATTTACTGCTGTCACGTACCAAACACACACCACAGTGACATGTCTGGACAGATGCGCCACAGGCATCACAGCTCATTGACAGGTAGATTCCCAGGGACCCTGTATTGCCACATGGACACTGGCATGACATGGCGTTTCATGTACACGTCAGAAAAACAAACATGACTCCCACAGGTAGTAGCCCCTGTTGCCTCCGCAGGACAGACATGGACGTCTGTGACACACACACGCACAACATCAAAGTCCATGCACAAACAACATGGATGTGGAGACTGTCTCCCATTGTGCACATGGAATCAGAGACATCGGAAACACAACATGCACACAGACTGTGGAGGGCTATCACTATTGTGGCAATGGGTCACCCTGTGACATACATACCTTCCCACATGGGACTCTGGGGGTATGTGACATGACATACACATACACAACCTGGAAATGTGACCATGCCACATGCTCTGAAATGAACAGTTGCACATCACAGTGGTCATGTGCACAATACACAAAGGATCCTGTCCCCATGAACACGTGCACAGCCTGGGAGTGGCTGCCCCCAAGTGCCACCCCAAAAACCACATGTTGACCCCCATACACAGAAAAGGTAATGCAGCCTTACATGCCTTAGGATACAGTGTGGACAGGCTGTGGTGTTGTAGGTGTGCCCCTGAGTCCCTGGCAAGTATATGTGGCTGGCATATGTTCACCAGTGACAAGCATGCTGACATATGCGAGTGACCTGTACAGGGACGCGTTGTACAGCAATGGACTGATCGGTGTGCACGCACTGGCCATTGCATCTGTTGTGAGCGGGTACGCGTTGTATCCCGGAATACGCGTTGTACAGCAATGGACCGATTGGTGTGCCCGCACTGGCCATTGCATCTGTTGTGAGCGGGTACGCATTGTACAGCAATGGACCGATCGGTGTGCCCGCACTGCCCATTGCATCCGTTGTGAGCGGATACGCGTTGTACAGCAATGGACCGATCGGTGTGCCCGCACTGCCCATTGCATCTGTTGTGAGCGGGTACGCATTGTACAGCAATGGACCGATCGGTGTGCCCGCACTGCCCATTGCATCTGTTGTGAGCGGGTACGCGTTGTACAGCAATGGACCGATCGGTGTGCCCGCACTGCCCATTGCATCTGTTGTGAGTGGGTACGCATTGCACAGCAATGGACCGATCGGTGTGCCCGCACTGCCCATTGCATCTGTTGTGAGCAGGTACGCGTTGTACAGCAATGGACCGATCGGTGTGCCCGCACTGGCCATTGCATCTGTTGTGAGCGGATACGCGTTGTACAGCAATGGACCGATCGGTGTGCACGCACTGGCCATTGCATCTGTTGTGAGCGGGTACGCGTTGTACAGCAATGGACCGATCGGTGTGCACGCACTGGCCATTGCATCTGTTGTGAGCGGGTACGCGTTGTATCCCGGAATATGCGTTGTACAGCAATGGACCGATCGGTGTGCCCGCACTGGCCATTGCATCTGTTGTGAGCGGGTACGCGTTGTACAGCAATGGACCGATCGGTGTGCCCGCACTGCCCATTGCATCTGTTGTGAGCGGGTACGCGTTGTACAGCAATGGACCGATCGGTGTGCCCGCACTGCCCATTGCATCTGTTGTGAGCGGGTACGCGTTGTACAGCAATGGACCGATCTGTGTGCCCGCACTGGCCATTGCATCTGTTGTGAGCGGGTACGCGTTGTATCCCGGAATACGTGTTGTACAGCAATGGACCGATCGGTGCGCACGCATTGGCTAGGGCCTGGCATGGCAACGGACGCGTTTTCGAAGCTTCAACGAGTCTGATGCAGTGAATTCAGTTGGCCAGCCACAACAATGTTGCAAATTCATGGGTGTCATGAAGTTGAACTTTTGAAGGATGCTGTGGGCGTGTATTAGTGGTGCAATTCCATTGATTGGCCAGATTCAGAAGATGCAAACGACTTTGACCTATCACTTTGGACACATGGGACAGTATCTGCCTCTGCAGCACACATATAATGCTGGCTGTTCCCCTGAGAGCTCACTTGCCTGCACTACATGCTCCAGGACGACATCTGCCACCAACACTGCTGCTGTCTCTGCATCCTCTGGCTACTGCAATGGCACGTACTGTGGAGAGAGCCCCAGCCTTCAGCCTTGAGGAGAACCAGGCCCTGCTGGACAGCCTCCTTCCACAGTACAGCAAGCTGTATCGGAAACCAGGGGAGCAGGTGAGTGTGCTGTCCACTGCCTTACTAATTGTGCATGTTGTCTGACTAGCAAGACTTCCAGTGTGCACACCACTGGCTAGCATGCTCACTGAGTAGTTCTCACCCCCAAAAGTGTGTAGTTACATGCACTGAACAGGTACAGTCCAGTAACAGTGCATTCCAACAAGGTTTACTTCCCATGCAATGATACCATGTAGTAACTGCTGGCAAACTGTTCATAGCCATCGTTGCACTGCCTGTGTACATCATATGCCCCTGTGATTGAGACATGTATATCCAACTGTGTGATGCACGTATATGTTGCATGTGTAGTAATGGCCTTTTCACTTTGTCATCCTCACAGGTTGATACCCACCAGAAGCAGGAAATCTGGCTGACCATCGCCCGGGCAGTAAGATCCGTGGGGGTCTACAAGCGCCGGATCCGCAACTGCCAGAAGAGGTGGCAGGACCTTCGGGGCTGGACCCGGAGGATCGCAAGGGTCCAGCTGAAGCTGTCGCCTCCTCGCAGGATGGGCGGACACCGGACCCTGACCCCCACATGCTCCGGATCCTGGCGGTGGTCTTCCCTGACCTGGATGGGCAGCTGAAGGCCAGACAGCAGCAAGGAGGGGTGAGTCCATGACTGCACTGTGAACTTTGTCTGACATGCTATGTGCCCTCCTCTGGCCTGGTTAAACTTCCACAGTACATCAGTCTTGTGGTCCAGGACCCATGTCCCTCAATTGTGACATGACCACTCCTCATCTGATACGCAGGTGTGGCCCTTACAGTCAGGAAATTGTGTCACTTGGGTACTGTGTCCTTGCATTTTGCTTCGCTGAAGGTGGGGGACAGCATTCGTTCCCGTGACTTTGTGGTGGGCTTCATGGGTGGGTCAATTGCTTACACAATGCCTAAGTTCTGACATGTAATCTGGGTGTAACTTTGATATGTGGTCCACTTGCTGATCTGAATCACCACATGTCCCTGGGGTATTTGGCACACCCCCATGCTGCGGGTGGGAACAATGTTTGGGCCTCAGGAGTATGTATATCAAGTTTGTCACACATGCTTAGCCACCTGCCTACTGTCCAGGGCTCATCCCTCTTTCAGGTGGAGCAGGACAGTCATGCCTACTCCAGGGCATACAATACACTCTGTACTCCCACTCCCGTGTATCAGCTGACATGTTGTGATCAGTGAAATGTTCCCTCATGTGTCTGCCTCTGTGTCATTGTGCTGTGGCTTCGTTGTCAGGACTACTGGGATGTTTATCGTTTAGGGGTCAGCATGCCATCTGAGATGTGACCATGAGAGACGATACTTCTGTGACTGATAGGTGTTTGATCACTTGACTGTGCACACAGGTGTATGCGACTGTGAATTTCAGGCAGCTGTTTTTAATTCACAGCAGACTGTGAGGTGCTCAGGTTCATAGAGTTGTGTTTCATGTCTCCCATATGTCCAATTGATATGACGTGGACAAATAAGAGTTCAGATGATGTGGTTTGTGGGGGATGGACATGTGCACTTGTCAGCTACATAACTTGCATTCCCCATGACCTAGGATTGTGACACAGTGCAGACTGTTGTTGGCTGGCTGCCATGGCCATGTGACTGGAGACAGTGATGTATGACTTTGCAGGCATGCCTGTGCCATGGCATTAAACTTCCTAAGAGTGATCCTGCAGGGGAGTGACATGTGCAACATGCACCCCATTGTGGCATTGACTATCCGGACATGGGTGCATCATGGTGTCTGGTGCTGGTATGCATCACATGCATTTCTAATTAGACTCTGGCCATCCCTTTATCCGGACACCTGTACTGACTCAGTGGCAAGAGATGTGATGTGTGCATGTTCACATACTTCAACGTGTTCTCTGCAATGTCCAACAACTGTGTACGTGGTGCATGTGTCCACACTGGGGTATTACCATCCAACAGGCACCAGACAGATGGGTGCAAGGGCAGGAGGGGTGTGAGTGCCATGGTTGACCATCTGACTGACAATTGGCTTCTCCTAATCTGTGTGAGGACTTTTGGCAATGTTCAACTGAGGATGCCAGGACTTGCTCTGTAATGTGCTGTACTCACTGTGGTGTGTGCGGTCAGTGCAGGTGACTGATGTTTGTCTGTTTCCCTAATTGTTTGCAGATACATCCACGGCCACAGGAGGGGACAGCTCCATGGACCAGGATGAGCTGCAGAGCCAGACTGGGTCAGCAGCCGATGAGTGGTCGGAGGGACCCAGTGGCACGGAGGGCGAGGGGAGCCACACCGAGGAGTCCTCAGCACCATCCACCTCAGCTGAGGACCACAGAAGCTCGGAGGATGACTCCCTTGTGGAGGTGGGTGTCAGCAGCCACCACACCCCAGCTAGTATGTCTGGCCCCGCCACCACCACCACCACCACCACTGCCCTCCCATTGGCTCCCATTCCAGAGGTCCGTGGAGGCTCCCGTGTTCGGGAGCATGCCTCCTTTGTGCCAGGCAATGCACCCCCCTGCCCCTGTGTCCCCTGCTGCCCTGAGTGAGGAGTCTGTGTACCTACTTCACTAGCTCCATGTAGGGCAGACAGCAATGCTGAGTGTCCTCCATGCACACACCACTCTGTTGACACAGCTGGTGTCGTTCATGGAGGGCATCTCGACGGGCATGTCTGCCCTACAGAGGAGCAATAGGTCCATGGACTCCTCCCTGACGGCAGCAGTGTCCCTCCTCCAACAGTCCATCACCCCTCCTACCTCTGCCCCATCCACACTTCCTGGCACCCTACCTGTCCCAAGCACATGCACACCTGCACAATCACCCAAACACACAGACACGAGCAGCACAGAAACACCCAAAACAAAGGCAAGACGTGCACACAAGCATCCTCAGGGGACTGATACCACACCCACAGGGGATGGGGAACAGACACACACACAGGCATCCACAGTCACTCCGCAGTCCTCAAAATCCTCTCCCTCCAAGACCCCTTCCCTTGCCTCACCTGCAACCCCACCTACAAAGCAGTCTTCCTCTGTGACCTCGGCCTCTTCCCCTCCGATCCCGCTGATCCAGCATACAGGGGGAAGAGGAAGTCCACCCACACAGAGGGGAGTGCCCCTCGCCCCCGGACACCCTCCTCCAGGCGCAGACAGACTGAGGCCCCCACCCGCAAGTCCCCCTGCGCCCGGAAGAGCAAGACCCCGCCACCGCCCCGCAGGTCTACCACACAGTCTCCTTCCTCCATCCCTCAGGCCCCCACAACACAGGTTCCCCCACCACACCCTGCCCCAGGTTCCCCCACCCACAGATACACCATCCCCAAAATGATGCGGCCTTCTCCACCTACCACTTGCTCTTCCAGCCCCCCCGCTGCACATGTTTGTGCCACTGGTGTGGAGACCGTGTCCTCCCCCTCTGTCCTGCCCACCTTACCTGAACCCCATTCTACTCCCCTGGAGATGGGCACTGCAGTGGAGTCCACTACCACCCCGTCTGACTTGGGCACTGCAGTGGGGAACCTGTCCACTCCATCTGGCCAGCCCACTGGAGTTGTGCCGGCACCGACACCATCTGACTCATGCCCCCCAGTTGTGCCGGCACACACCATGTCAGACACCTCCACTGCAGTTGTCAGTGACTCTCCAGCACCAGCCACCCCTTCCCTGCCTCCTTCTGGTGAGCCCCGATCCTGTCCCTGCGGTGCCTGGCCTGCCCCCCGTATGCCCCTCCGAGGGGAATGTCCCTGGTCCATAGCAGTGCAGGCAAGCAAAGGGTGACATCTGCCACTGTCACCCTGTTTGGACTTTTGTCATGGACTGGCCATTGGCCTTTGGGTTTTGTCTGGACTTACTATTTTCAAATAACATATGCTGAATAAAGCTACTTTCAGTTCTCTAGTGGTTTTGCTTCAGATGTACATGATGTTGAGGATGCTAACCATGCCCTTGCTGCAGTGATGGTGATTTTTGATATCAGGTAAATGAAGTGTTACTGTGCAGGACCCCATGTGGTCCAGGGTGAATGTGTCCTATCCTGGTGTGTAGCCATGTCATCCTTTGCACCAATATGAGGGTGTCATGTTTTCCATATTTGCCAAAGGGATTCCCTACCTGTTTTTGCAATATCACATCTGTGGCTTACACCCCTGCACATCAGATGTGCTTGCCATTGTTCAATTTGTCTATTTCCCTGACCGTGTGACCATCTCCACTGGACATGCAAGTTTGGGCATCAATGGGGAAGGACTGATCTGTGGTATCAGTGCAACTTGCTATACATGTGTATTTGATCGGTGCAGATGATTTTGGTGACAATGCCATGACCAGGCTGATGTGACGAGAGCCTTCATTTTTTGCTAATTGTTGACTGCGTGACCAAGTGTTCTGCTGACATGATAGCGCCCTGCAGAGACAACGTATGGCACAGCTTTCCTTGCACAGGAGTGGAGTCCCCTCATGGTAGTGTGTAATTCCGTGACATTGCCTGAGCCCAAGGTGTGTGTTGTGTGAGCATGTCTGTGTGTGTTCACTTCCATTTTGCTACGCAGGCTGGGGGCCCTAGTGATGTTCCTGTTTGTGATGCTTGCTGAGTTGAGCAATGTTCCCCCCAAATCTTCGCCCTGGGTTCTCTGTGATGTGGGTGCATGGCACATTACTGGTCATCAGGGTGTCATCCATAGGTGTGTTTGCTGTCAGGGCTGAGTTTGTGGGCAAACGCAGATGAGACACAGTCAGGATTCCCCTTGGCACTTGTTGGTTACACAAGTCATGTAATTTACAGTTTGTGTTAGCTTTCAGTGATTGTGACAGGTTGGGCCCGATTCACAGAACTAACTTAAGACAAAATCCTAAACTTACTACCATTTTGGTATTCACAGAAGGCACTTACTCATTTCGGTATTCACAGAAGTTAGGAGTCCTAACTTTAGGACTCCTAAATGCCTTCTGTGAATACCGAAAGTCTTAAAGTTAGGATTTTTCTCAGTTTAGGAGTAGTAAAGTTAGGACTCCTAACTTTAGGACTCCTAAATGCCTTCTGTGAATACCGAAAGTCTTAAAGTTAGGTTTTTCTCAGTTTAGGAGTAGTAAAGTTTCTAACATTGGTTGGTGTGGATTTGACATCATGCCCATGTACAGCGTACTGTGCAGTGTGTGAGACATTCACAAGTCTTGTTGACTGGCCATGTGTGATGGGTATCTCCACCTTAGTTCCCCCCACCACCCCTGGGATTGTCATGGGTGCATGTGCAATGTCACCAGTCCATGTGAGCTTCACTGCTGCACATTGGTGGAGATCAAGGTGTGTGGTGTTGAGTGTGTGCAAATGAGAGTTGTTGCACGGCTAGACCCTACCTCCATGTTGGCCTTGGCTGACAGGCCGTGCTGTTTGATTTGTGCTTGTGTAGGTGTGATGGTAGTTAGTTGCTCAGGACACATGACTGTGGTTCACAGTGTGTACGACATCTACCTTTGTCATCACAGTGGGATTATCATGCAGGCCAGTGTCACCACAATGTGGGGTCCCTGTGGGTAGTGCTGTGGTGGGTCTGTCTCTTGCTGTGTTAGTTGCTGTTCCTACAAGCTTGTGTGACATTTGTAATTTGGGCTCCCTCTCATCTAACAATGCCTGATTGCCCACATAGGGGAATCCGATCCATGAGTTACTTTTGTGTGGCACTGTATTGACATCTGTGTAATAGGGATTCAGGCCTCCTCATGTGTTGTGTGTTTGCCTGGGGACACTGGCACACCACCCCCATCACCAGTTGTGTTTGATATGCAGTGTGAGTCTGCCTGTTTGTGTTTGTGCATTTGCACCACTGCATTGGCATTTCTTTAGTGTGCCATTGGCTGTATGTTATTTGGTGGCTTTCCCCTGCTGTCCCTGGGACTCCTAGCTCATCAGTCAGCACAATGATCATGGTTTGTATGTCCCATTGCTGCCATGGAATGGTATTTTTTCACCTCACATCTACAGTCTCCACAGGATATCTACATTTGTGTGTCCATTGGTGCAGATATGTGGATCTGCATTATGATGGTCACTTCTGTCATTGTGTTATTCGTGAATGGTGACAATGTGAGCCCCCATGGGTGATGTTTGTCTGCACATGGCCAAAGCGATGTTTCATTGGCACTGCACTGTTTGCCTCACACAATCTATGTTGCTATGGGACACAAGCACTACTATGCCACTGATGTGTTTGTTGTTGTGTGACCATGAATCATCCATGCAGTTTGGCATTTGCAGCTTTTCCCATGACAACACTTACATTTTGGTCACTGTGGTGATGGGTCTTTAGACCCCATTGCCACAATGTTCTAAATGTGCTTCAGCTATGGACCCCACACTTACCTTTTGGTCACTGTGGTGATGGGGCTTTAGACCCCATTGCCACAATGTTCAATGTGTGCTTCAGCTATGGACCCCACACTTACATTTTGGTCACTGTGGTGATGGGGCTTTAGGCCCCATTGCCACAATGTTCAAAATGTGCTTCAGCTATGGACCCCACACTTACCTTTTGGTCACTGTGGTGATGGGGCTTTAGACCCCTTTGCCACAATGTTCAAAATGTGCTTCAGCTATGGACCCCACACTTACATTTTGGTTACTGTGGTGATGGGGCTTTATGCCCCATTGCCACAATGTTCAAAATGTGCTTCAGCTATGGACCCCACACTTACATTTTGGTCACTGTGGTGATGGGGCTTTAGGCCCCATTGCCACAATGTTCAAAATGTGTTTCAGCTATGGACCCCACACTTACCTTTTGGTCACTGTGATGATGGGGTGTTAGACCCCATTGCCACAGTGGTCATGGTCTGCTTGCATTGTGGAGGCCACACACATTTATGTGTGACACATGTGATAGGGGGTCACATTCTATGTTCAATGTCATGTTCAGTGTTGTAGGCATTTGACACAGACTACACACGCTTGTCATGGTGTTGGGGGGATGTATTTTTCAGACATTCCTTATGTTGGAGTATGCTGGTTGTGTCATGCATTACCCGTCCTATGAGTAGGGGTTGTGTGGGTGGTAGGCATCCATCCCCCTATGAGTGGGGATGGTAGTAGTGACAGGCATCCATCCCCCTATGAGTGGGGAGGGTAGTAGTGACAGGCATCAAGGCCCACATGAGTAGGGGTGGGGGTAGTGACAGGCATCCATGCCCCCATGAGTAGGGGTGGTGGTAGTGGTAGGCATCCATCCCCCTATGAGTGGGGATGGTATTAGTGGCAGGCATCCATCCCCCTATGAGTGGGGAGGGTAGTGGTGACAGGCATCCAGGCCCACATGAGTAGGGGTGGGGGTAGTGACAGGCATCCAGGCCCCCATGAGTAGGGGTGGTGGTAGTGGTAGGCATCCATCCCCCTATGAGTGGGGATGGTAGTAGTGACAGGCATCCAGGCCCCCATGAGTAGGGGTGGTGGTAGTGGTAGGCATCCATCCCCCAATGAGTGGGGATGGTAGTAGTGACAGGCATCCATGCCCACATGAGTAGGGGTGGTGGTAGTGGTAGGCATCCAGGCCCCCATGAGTAGGGGTGGTGGTAGTGGTAGGCATCCATCCCCCTATGAGTGGGGAGGGTAGTAGTGGCAGGCATCCATCCCCCTATGAGTGGGGATGGTAGTAGTGGCAGGCATCCATCCCCCTAGGAGTGGGGAGGGTAGTAGTGGCAGGCATCCATCCCCCTATGAGTGGGGAGGGTAGTAGTGACAGGCATCCAGGCCCACATGAGTAGAGGTGGGGGTAGTGACAGGCATCCAGGCCCCCATGAGTAGGGGTGGTGGTAGTGGTAGGCATCCAGGCCCCGATGAGTAGGGGTGGTGGTAGTGGTAGGCATCCATCCCCCTATGAGTGGGGAGGGCAGTAGTGGCAGGCATCCATCACCCTATGAGTGGGGATGGTAGTAGTGGCAGGCATCCATCCCCCTATGAGTGGGGAGGGTAGTAGTGGCAGGCATCCATCCCCCTATGAGTGGGGAGGGTAGTAGTGACAGGCATCCAGGCCCACATGAGTAGGGGTGGGGTAGTGACAGGCATCCAGGCCCCCATGAGTAGGGGTGGTGGTAGTGGTAGGCATCCATCCCCCTATGAGTGGGGATGGTAGTAGTGACAGGCATCCAGGCCCCCATGAGTAGGGGTGGTGGTAGTGGTAGGCATCCATCCCCCTATGAGTGGGGATGGTAGTAGTGACAGGCATCCAGGCCCACATGAGTTGGGGTGGTGGTAGTGGTAGGCATCCAGGCCCCCATGAGTAGGGGTGGTGGTAGTGGTAGGCATCCATCCCCCTATGAGTGGGGATGGTATTAGTGGCAGGCATCCATCCCTCTATGAGTGGGGAGGGTAGTAGTGACAGGCATCCAGGCCCCCATGAGTAGGGGTGGTGGTAGTGGTAGGCATCCATCCCCCTATGAGTGGGGATGGTAGTAGTGACAGGCATCCAGGCCCCCCTGAGTAGGGGTGGGGCTAGTGACAGGCATCCAGGCCCCCATGAGTAGGGGTGGTGTTAGTGGTAGGCATCCATCCCCCTATGAGTGGGGATGGTAGTAGTGACAGGCATCCAGGCCCCCATGAGTAGGGGTGGTGGTAGTGGTAGGCATCCATCCCCCTATGAGTGGGGATGGTAGTAGTGGCAGGCATCCATCCCCCTATGAGTGGGGATGGTATTAGTGGTAGGCATCCATCCCCCTATGGGTGTGTATGGCATTGGTGATAGCCATCCCGCCCCTATGGTTCTGCTGTTGCTAGTGTACGTCATTTCTGCATCCCTATGTGTGTGTGACATATTTCGGGTACGTGTCGTTTGTTTGTGTTGTGGGTGTTTGACTTACCGTCTGCGCCGTACGCGTCCGTACCGGTCCCGGTAATAGATGTAGAGTATTGGTAGGACCTGCGCGATGGGATTCATGGTTGGCTCGTCTCGTTTGGGTTTCTCGTGGCTTCGACTCATAGTCGTCGCTGGCTTGTTCGTCTCGTCGCCGTGGATCGTCTTGTGGCGCGAATCGGAGCTTATGTGCAGCTCTCCCGGATGCTCTGACGTGCCGGACGTAGCGACGGGTTCGGCGCGTACGGAAGGCGCATCGTACTCATCCGGCCGGAAGGTGCTGTGTATTTGCTTCCATGCGACTCGAATCGGCGTTTGCGGATCCGGCTCGGGCGGGGAACAGGAGCTGGAATTGGTGAGTACGGCTCGCTCGGAATCTGGGCTGTTATGCGCATTGTACTTGTTCGTTCGGACGACTGTTCGAATCGGTCGGGAAACACGCGTTCGGCTTGTATTTTTTCCGGACAAATACTGTTAGGTGCACTTCCGGCCCGAATCGGAATCGGCCCCTTAGTGTACTTGCTTTTTCATATGCCTCACACCTAATTTTCTCTATTACACAGGGTGTCTCCAAAACGCTTTTGTCCTGATGAAGACCCGATTTCCAATCAATGCATATTTTACAAGTCAAAACGTCGACACATAATTGTATTCATGCCTAGATATACTGTCTGCAATTTGGCAAAACTGTGAAAAAAGTTTTTTGTTTGCCCAGTATACTACTGAAATTTCACTAGGCATTATTTTAATTCTCACTTATTGTTCACTAACCTTGCACTCCTCACGAGCACAGATTCATATCTTCTTACTGTTCACCATTTATGTAATACATTGTCCATTTGTCCATTTTCTAAAGATCATTTTTATGCATGTGGAGTATAATTTCTTTAAATGGATACAAAAAGTACCTTATGCTGGCCTTTTTCTACACTGCAAATCTCCCCATCTGATAGATTACATTTGTTTTTACAACTGTCATTTTAAGCAAGGAAGACCTACTGGCTTCGTAAATGGGCCACAAGTCAAAAATATAAAAGGCTGGTCTAGTGGCTTTATCAGGGGAACTGCACATCAACATATACAAAGCAGACCTATTGACTTTGTTAATAAATTACTACAATATTTTCGCAATAATTATAATCCACTGTATTCCCATGTACGTGGCAATTTTTAATAATAATTACTGTCATAAGAGAATTTAAATAAACATTTTTATTCAAAACAACTACAAACGGGTTGAATCTTTTTTTCACACTTTTCATCCTGAGTGCTGGCTAGAACCGGCAATCCTTTATCTTTTTTAATGGGTGCCACACGGGGAACCCTCAACACTTAGGGGTCGATTACAAGTCTGGCGTTACACGGACAGCCAGACTCGTGGAGGCGCATCAGTGGCAGTCTCCTGACCGCCCTATAATAATTAGGGCAGTCGACCCGCCATTGCCCCGCTGCAGCCGCCAGGGAACCGCAATTCTCTGGTGGTGCGACGGTCAGGAGGCCACAATATGCTTGGTGAGACAGCTGCGTCCTGCCAAACATATATGCCAGACTTATTAGTCCATGCCGTGCAGGAACTGTTTTGGCATTTGCATTGCGGTGCCCATTTTCAGGGCACCGCTGTAGGAACGTAAAAAAAATATCCCACCAGACACAAGAATAACTTGTAATCTGGCGGGCGGTGTGACCATGGGTTTGGCGGTACGGCACCACCAAACTCGTAATCAGGCCCTAAGAGACGGAGGTAGCAGTGGGAGGCACATGGCCCCTGCAACACCGTCTGCTTCCCTGCCAGCACCCATCCTGTATGTTGTCGTGAGCTGGCTACACTGGTTTGCTCCCGCCCGACGGAAGCAGCTTTTGTTTCTGCCTCCCGCCCGGCAGAAGCAAACCTATGTTTCCTCTCCAGGAGAGCGTGGCAGAGAATTACATTTGTGCTCCCTGCCTGGGCTCTCCCAGGGAAGGAACAGCAGTGTTGCAGGGAATAGGGTCCCTGGGACACTGCCTTGATTGAGGCCCTAGTGGATGGGGTCCCTGGGGCCATGTTATAGCTCAGGGAGTATAAGAACATCAGAGACTATTCTCAATCATAAGCAAGGAATTGTGTATTAGAGCTGACATACATATAAACATTAGTAAAAAAGTAATCAAATGGAAAAAACTTAATCAAATGGAAAGAAAAAAAATTCCCATGTACGTGGCAATTATTAATAATAATTACTGTCATAAGAGAATTTAAATAAACATTTTTATTCAAAACAACGACAAACGTGTTGAATCTTTTTTTCATACTCTTCATCCTGAGTGCTGACAAGAACCAGCAATCCTTTATCTTTTTTAATGGGTGTCCCGGTCCCACTAGGGGCAGCATTAACACTTAGGGGCCAATTATGAGTCTGGCAATACACGGACTGCCAGACTCGTGGCGGCGCAGCAGTGGCAGTCTCCTGACCGCCCTATAATAATTAGGGCAGTTGACCCGCCATTGCCCCGCTGCAGCCGCCAGGTAACCGTCATTTTCTGGTGGTGTTGCGGTGGTCAGGAAGCCGCAATATGCTTGGTGGGACCACTGCGTCCTGCCAAGCATATTACAAGTTTCCTCACCGCCACAGTTTTCATGGCGGTTCCTCCTCCATAAAAACTGTGGCAGAGAGGAAACAAAGGGGGCCTTACAGGGCCCCCTTGTGGCTCTGTGCCCTGGGATGCATGCAGAGGGGCACAACATGTGCCCCCCTGTATGCATGCACATCAGTTCCTGCACGGCATGGACTTATTAGTCCATGCCGTGCCGGAAATGTAAGTCCATGCCGTGCAGGAACTGTTTTGGCATTCCCACTGCGGTGCCCATTTTCAGGGCACCGCGGTGGGAACGTAAAAAAAAGCCCGCCAGACTCGAGAATAACTTGTAATCTGGCGGGCGGCTTGACCACGGGTTTGGCGGTGGGGCACCGCCAAAATCGTACTCAGACCCTAAGAGACGTTGGGGCCGCAGTGGGAGGCCCATGGCCCCTGTAGCCCCGTCTGCTTCCCTGCCTGCACCTATCCTGTATGTTGTTGTGAGCTAGCTACATTGGTTTGCTCCCGCCTGACGGGATGGGGTTCCTGGGGCCATTTTATAACTCAGGGAGTATAAGAACATCAGAGACTATTTTCAATCATAAGCAAGGAATTGTGTATTACAGCACTGACATACATATAAACAATATCAGTAAAAAAGTAATCAAATGAATATAACTTAATCAAATGGAAAGACACAAATTGCATCCTTACAGATCATTTCAGAAAACCAGTGACTATGCAATGATCATCCAGTATGAACACATAGTTCTTCTTGAATATTCACTCCATTTGGATGTTTTGTGCAACAGTTGTTTTTGACAGGCCTCAATTCTATTGATATCAAAGAACTGTAACTCATTGGTATCTTGTTTAGGCATTGCTTGCCAATGTCTAACCACTGGTTAAGACTGGTCACCATTCCTTATGGCTCTTAAATGCAATAATATCCTTTCGTTTCTAACTGGAAAAAGTGTGCCACCCACGTATTGCAGTTGAGATGGACATTCTAGTTCTTAACTCTTAAACACAATAATCTGTCAAACATCAATTTATTGGTCATCCTTTCTCCACCTACTGTGATTTTGTATGTTTTATGGTTAGTACTTTTTTTTTACAGGCCTTACATTTGCCGCACCAGTAAAAAGCTTTCTGTACTCTAAGCCGACAAGGGTTACTTTTTATTATAAGGAGACTATGTATCCAAGGTTTGCTTCCCAGAATTTGGGCATGAGGTGTCACCAATTTTCCATTGATGACATCTGACATAACTACATGCCAATGATGTGCTATGATGCAATTGATCTTATTGGATTCAACATTAAATGTGGCTATTAGTTTCACTTGTTTTGCTTTAACTTTTACTTTATATGGTCTAAATAATGAATGTTCCTTAGTACAGGCCTGTACTTTAATGTGTGCTTCTCTCAGGATCTAATGAAGGTACCCTCTGATTTCAAAATCATGCAATGATCTTAATCTCCTCTTCCTTAACGAGGGCATCAGTACTACAATGGTGCTTGGCCCCCAAGAGTTCCCCATAGAGGATACTCCATTCAGTTTGGCTGAATGTTGACTGCTAGCATGTAGTATTTCCAGTAGTGAATTTACGATGTGCCTAATATGAAGTTAATTGTTTTGGAACTCTGTTAATTCCAATGTAACTTATTTGATGCATGAATTTTAAATTCAAACTATTTAATTGAAGAATCTTCAAGAAATGTTTGGCTTCCCTGGTAGTTCCATCCCAAATAGCACAAGAATTGTCAATGTAGCATATCCAAACCACTATATGTTTAGTCATATGGTAATTTTCTGTTGTCCACACCACCTTCTTCTCCGCCAGCGCAGGAAGATGTTTTTATACCTGGAGGTGAAGCAGGTGCCAATTGCAGTTCCTGAGAGTTGCTTGTACCACTTATCATTATATATTGAAATGTAGGTTTCCAAGCAGAAACAAAGCAACCTTAACAGCACCCTAGTGCGGTTATACAAATTGTTAGAAATTGAGTTTCTGGTTACCAGAGGTATGCACCCTGTCCAAGCTGGAACCAGAATCCTAGTCAGGGTAAGTCAGGAACATACTATAAATTAACCTGTGCTCACCCTCTGGTAGCTTGGCACAGAGCAGTCAGGCTTAACTTAAGAGGCAATGTATAAAGTTTTTGTACACAATGCACACAGTAACACAGTGAAAACACCACAAAAGGACTCCACACCAGCTTAGAAAAATAGCCAATATTTTTATGAGTAAAACAAGACCAAAACAACAAAACTTCAATAAGCAGAAGTCAATATATGAATTTTCAAAGAATAAACAGTTCTGTAGCGCTTAGAAGCAGATAGTGCCAACTGGGGCTATCTGGTTGCATTTGACCAGGGCAAGTTCTGGCCGACCGCGATGGACCCCGGGCCGAAGACAGGAGTCATTCAGGCCTACTGAATAGTATCTTGGATGCGATAACCTCAAGGACGATGCACGGAGCAAAGGAGGTGATTCGTCACTGTTGATCGTAGAGATGTAGGCAATGTGTTGCTTTCGAGCTGTGCAGAGTAGAGGATGCGATGAGAGTCAAGATGCGATGGACATTGAGACAATGCGTCATCGTTGAACCACTAGGCTGTAGGCGATGTGAACAGCACAAAGCGATGCACTGGCTCCTAGCTGCGCAAAGTCGAATATGCGCCAAAACCAGGGAACGATGCATTACATAGTCGGCGATGCGGTGGCCGTGGTTCGGACAGAAGCGGTGATGCGTCGGTTGTTGAAGGAAATGCATCAATTCTGATCGGTACAGCATCGATGTGTGGATTTTCTTGGGTTGCAGCACAGATACTCACTTCCAAGGGCCCAGGACTGGATTGACACCAACCACTTGTCAGAGCAGGACTCACAGCAGACAGAGTCCAGGTGCTGATTGCAGGGGGAAGTCTTTGACATCCCGGAGACTTCAGAAACAGGAGGCAAGCCCTTGGAGATACTTAGGTTCTAGGGTGTACAGAGTCAGTTCCAGACCTTCTCACTCCCAGGCAAGAAGTAGCAGGCAACAGGCCAACACAGCAAAGCAGTACAGCAAAGTTGCAGTCCCTCCTGGCAGCACAGTAGTTTTTCTTCCTGGTAGAATGTCCTCAGTTACAGAAGTGCTCTGAGTTCATGGTGTCAGAGGTCCAGTACTTATACCCAGTTAGGCATTTGAAGTAGGGAGACTTCAAAGAGATGCTTTAAAGTGCACAAAACCCTGCCTTTCCTGCCATGGCTCCAGACTCACTACAGGGGGGTATGCAACACTTTGTGTGGAGACAGGACACAACCCTGTCAGGTATAAAGTGTCGGCTTCTCCCTCCCATCTTGCTCAGGATGACCCATCAACATGCAGAAGGTTACTCAGTCACACCTACCCTTCCTTTGTGTGGATCTCTAGAGGTTATGCAGGAAGCCAGTGGTTGCCCAACTCCAGATGTGTATTCCAGAGACAAGAAGAAGGCATCAAATTGTTTAAGTAAGAAAATGCCAACTTTCTAAAAGTATTCAACAACAACATTTTACTAACCGTCATTTTAAACTGCTGCTTACAACTTCAACAGACTAAGGCTATTTAATGAATTCTATGGTCTGAAGTATTTATTTACTATTCATTTAATCTTTTTAGGATATAACTCATTCAATTTTTGAGTCAGAACAAGGGAAAGACCTCAAACTTCCCGTCATTAAACATACATTGAAATTAAATTATTACAAAACAAACAGAAAACAACTCAGTTATGCACAAGAAATTAGAAGAACGTAAATTACATACATTATTGAACCAGTCTTCATTTTAAAACAAGCAGCAACCAATGAGCTGATTTTACAAACAATTTCTTTATCGAGATAACGAAGCTGCTTAACCACTGGGAACAAACTTGCTGGACCTGGTAGGTGATAGATATTTAATACTATTCCCTACACTGGACGAAATTAATTAAGTAAGTCTCCCTAGTGGTGGATGGTGGAGACGCGTTTCGAACCCCAATATTATTGTTGGGGTTCTCTTCAGGGCTTAGACTGGATGCAATCTAAAAAGAAGGTCAAGAAACATTCAATAATTAATTTCTAGCCTCTCCTAAGTTTGATTTACATATTTACAATTACTAGTTGTGCTTCTGGTACCTGTCGTGTTTTTTCTTTTCGTATGTAGGCAGTGTCTTTATTCAAGAGAGTTTTGAGTCTCTCCGTCTGTAATATAAGAATCATACAGTTATAAGTTTAAGCGCCACTATCAGTGCGTGAAGCAGAGTCCCTAATGTATAAACAAGTCGAACAACTTACATTGTGGTGCTTCGACCAACAATCTGATTAATGGTGGAGCCTCGTGGCAAACAGTTAAAGGGATTTGTAGCTCCCCTTTCACACAGGTCGTCTGTCCATTCAAGTTATGTTCTAGAAACAATAAAACGAATGGTCTGAGTGGGATAAAGTTGTTGAGCGGTCCCCACTTTCACGGGCGCTTATCCTGACTTGCTTCTTGTCTTTACTTCCAATGGTTGTTATGGTGATTTCTGGGTCCCGAGTAGTTTTGTACTTGATGCTGATGAAGTTGCATTCTGGGCTTTCGAGTCCATAACCTGTGGGGCTGCCTTTCAGTTAAGTTCTTTAGGAAGGCCAGCGCTAAGTTCTGCCTATTTCTGACATCTCGTTCAAGCCATTAACAATGCTGTTGAATCTTGCAATTAGATAAGCTTCTTTTCGTAACAATACTGCCTCAGTGTCTCCTCCTCTGGGACTCGGTTTAATTACACATAGGACAGTCCACTTGAGATCTTTTTCGCTATGGTTTTTTTCAATGAAATGACTCACCATTGCGGCAGTCAGTACTTTAGTTTTGATTCTAGAACGATGTTGCACAATCCGTTGTTTAATTTCTTGATTTGTCTTGCCAATATAAATTTTTTTGCACGTGCAAATGATGGCATATATCACGTTTTTTGTTTTGCAATTCGAGAACTGTTTGTGTGCCCATTTTAAGTTGTTGTGTGTGAACTCTGTTCCTTCTAATGTTGTACCACACACCGAACAGTTAATACATTTATGATGGCCTACTATGGATTTCAGATTCCATTGTGCTCTTTAGTCCTGTTTTTTTGTAGAGGAAGCAATCTCTGCCCGATATTCTTCTTCATGGCGAACAGAGGTGGTTGTAGTGGATGTTCCATGTTCCGCATGAGGTGCCAGTTCTTCAAGATAATTTGGCGAAATTTGTTTGTATGTGGTCCGTAGGTGGATATGCAAAACAATTTATCTGACTTTTGCTTTATTCTTTTTGTTACCAGGCATTCCCTTGGCGTGTACCATGCTCGCTTCATTGCGTGTTTGAATAACTTTTTGGGGTATCCTCGTTCTCTCAACTGGTCACAAAGGGCATTGGCGTGTACTTCAAAATCTTCTTTCCGTGAACAGTTCCTTCTGATCCTCAATAGTTGTCCATAAGGCAAGTTTTCTTTTAGATTCCTAGGGTGGAAGCTTCTGTAATGCAATATGGTATTTTTGTCTGTCAGTTTCTTATGCAGAGTAGTCATCAATTGATGAAGGTTCGGTTTTAGTTCCACATCGAGGAAGGTTAAACTTGTTTTACTTTTGGTAAGAGTAAATTGAATATCAGGATGTCTGCAATTTAGCCATTCGTGAAACCTTTCCAGATCTTTGTCGGAACCGTTCCAAAGACACCAGACATCATCAATATATCGGTACCATTGGGTAAGAAGTTCCAAATACGGGTTGTTGTTATAGACAAATTTGTCCTCGAATCTGGCCATGTACAGTATGGCCATTTCTGGAGCGAAGGGACATCCTATCGCGGTCCCCTTCATTTGCCAATAGAATGCATATTCAAACTTGAAATATTTCTTCTTCAGTGCTACTGCTGCTAGTTGCACTATAAATTCTGTAGGCACTCGATGAGGGCGTATTCTAGATTCCAAATAGAATTCTATTGCTTCCAATGCGTCATCCTGTGGAATTTGAGTATATAATGAGACCACATCAAAGGAGACCAACCATTGCTGGGATTGGTCAAACTTTGTACCTTCTATTTTGTTAATGAAATCCGTGGTGTCCCTCAGGTACGAAGGGACTTCATGGAGGAATGGTTTTAGGAACGTATCAACGTATTTTGAGATGGGTTCCATAAGTGAATCACATCCCGATACGATGAGTCTTCCAGGTGGCTCCATTAATTGCTTGTGGATTTTTGGTAAAAAATAGATTACAGGAATCCTTGGGTGTTTTTTAGTTAGAAATTCTGATTCCTTGAAAATGTGATATATGCCATCGTTTGCCCGTGCGAAAAAATTTATATTGGCAAGACAATTAAACAACGGATTGTGCAACATCGTTCTAGAATCAAAACTAAAGTACAGACTGCCCCAATGGTGAGTCATTTCATTGAAAAAAAAAACAAAGCGAAAAAGATCTCAAGTGGACTGTCCTATGTGTAATTAAACCGAGTCCCAGAGGAGGAGACACTGAGGCAGTATTGTTACGAAAAGAAACTTATCTAATTGCAAGATTCAACAGCACTGTTACTGGCTCGAACGAGATGTCAGAAATAGGCGGAACTTAGCGCTCGCCTTCCTAAAGAACTTAACTGAAAGGCAGCCCCACAGGTTATGGACTGGAAGGCCCAGAATGCAACTTCATCAGCATCAAGTACAAAACTACTCGGGACCCGGAAGTCACTGTAACAACCATTGGAAGTAAAGACAAGAAGCAAGTCAGGATAAGCGCCCATGAAAGTAAGTCTACAAGCGATAATGTTATACACTATTGGGGACCGCTCAATGACTTTACCCCACTCAGACCGTTCGTTTTATTGTTTCTAGAACGTAACTTGAAAGGACAGACGACCTGTGTGAAAGGGGAGCTACAAATCGCTTTAACTGTTTGCCACGAGGCTTCACCATTAATCAGATTGTTGGTCGAAGCACCACAATGTAAGTTGTTTGACTTGTTTATACATTAGGGGCTCTACTTCACACACTGATAGTGGCGCCTAAACTTATAACTGTACGATTCTTATATTACAGACGGAGAGACTCGAAACTCTCTTGAATAAAGACACTACCTACATACGAAAAGAAAAAACACGACAGGTACCAGAAGCACAACTAGTAATTGTAAATATGTAAATCAAACTTAGGAGAGGCTAGAAATTAATTATTGAATGTTTCTTGACCTTCTTTTTAGATTGCATCCAGTCTAAGCCCTGAAGAGAATACCAACAATAATATTGGGGTTCAAAACGCGTCGGCACCTTCCACCACTTTGGAGACTTACTTAATTAATTTCGTCCAGTGTAGGGAATAGTATTAAATATCTATCAACTACCAGGTCCAGCAAGATTGTTTCCAGTGGTCACTCAGCTTCGTTATCTTGATATAGAAATTGTTTGTAAAATCAGCTTATTGGTTGCTGCTTGTTTTAAAATGAAGACTGGTTCAATAATGTATGTAATTTATGTTGTTCTAATTTCTTGTACATAACTGAGTTGTTTTTTGTTTGTTTTGTAATAATTTAATTTCAATGTATGTTTAATGATGGGAAATATGAGGTCTTTCCCTTGTTCTGACTCAAAAATCGAATGAGTTATATCCTAAAAAGATGAAATGAATAGTAAATAAATACTTCAGACCATAGAATTCATTAAATGGCCTTAGTCTGTTGAAGTAAAAAGAAGCAGTCTGCATAGGTGCCAACCGGGAACTCGGGCACGCCGCAACTATGGCAGTTGTGCCGGTCCCATAACGCATTGTGGGGGCGGGGCTAGTGATGGCCGATGGCGTGGCCGGTGCCAGCCCCCAGAGGTCGACTCCCTGGTTGGTTGGTAGGGGGATGCCCCGGAAGCACTCAAGTGCTTCCGGGGCTTGGGAGGCAGGGCAGGTCCGGATCCTGCCGGCAACAGTTCAAGCAGGTTGGGGAGCACTACCTTCCTTTAAAAGGAGCCACGGAGCGGGAGGACGGTCTCTTTCCTCGCCACTCCGCACCCCGCAGCCAACTCCATCAACGCGATGGAGTTTTTCTCTAATCTGTCTGTTTTCCCACCCACCATCCCCTGAGGCAGCAGGTTCAATGAGTGTTTATTTGCAGGATTGCCTGATTGTTTCTCTTCCAGGTGGTGTCTGACTGTTTCCCTTCCAGGTGGTGCTATGTTTTGCCAAGTAATTTTAAAGTGGTTTATATAATGAATGTTCTCTTGCAGGGCGGTGTCACTTTGTCGTATTTTATATGTTGGTATCCTTGGTCGGCCGTAAGGTCATGATTGGTCGGGCATTTTACCATCTTTTAGTAGGCATCACCATTATTAATGGGGACGCCTGGGGGGGGGACAGTGGTCTGTCATCGAACTTCAGGGGGTGTTTACGGCCGGTAGGCTGGAGGGTGCGGGGGTAGGAAGTTCCACTTCCCGCAGGCCTTTGGGCCAATCCCCGCACATGCGCATGGGCGCCAAGTTGGCATAACAGTCAGTCCCTTGGAGGTAGTATTGGAGAGCGTAGGGGGTACCAGAGGGAGGTAATCTGATGGGCAACCGGGCCTCCTGCGCAAGGTCACTCCAGTAAGAGGGGGGGGACCTAGCACGTAGTTGGACCAGTCATGACCTTGGGCCCGATTCACAGAACTAACTTAAGACAAAATCCTAAACTTACTACCATTTTGGAATTCACAAAAGGCACTTACTCATTTTGGTATTCACAGAAGGCACTTACTAATTTCGGTATTCACAGAAGTTAGTAGTCCTAACTTTATGACTCCTAAATGCCTTCTGTGAATACCGAAAGTCTTAAAGTTAGGATTTTTCTCAGTTTAGGAGTAGTAAAGTTAGGACTCCTAACTTTAGGACTCCTAAATGCCTTCTGTGAATACCGAAAGTCTTAAAGTTAGGATTTTTCTCAGTTTAGGAGTAGTAAAGTTAGGACTCCTAACTTTAGGACTCCTAAATGCCTTCTGTGAATACCGAAAGTCTTCAAGTTAGGATTTTTCTCAGTTTAGGAGTAGTAAAGTTAGGACTCCTAACTTTAGGACTCCTAAATGCCTTCTGTGAATACCGAAAGTCTTCAAGTTAGGATTTTTCTCAGTTTAGGAGTAGTAAAGTTAGGACTCCTAGGTCCTGGTCTCGAGTTGGACACCCCGCAAGGGCTGTGTTAGACCGCTGTCAGCTGGAGCGACTGCATGCAGGAGCATCAGCGTATCTGGTCAGTGTGTCAGCATGGAAGTCTCGGTTCCCTCTGTCTTACTGTGGCAAGATGTGGTGTATTTATATCCTAAAGTGTCTTGTCCCTCAGTATGGTTTGTATTGGTCTTTGTTGGACATGAGGAAGACGTCAGGGGTGAACTTTGTACATACATATTATGCGGGAGATGTAGCTGGTGAATACTCATGCATAATTTATGAGTACATTATAGGCCTGTGTTCTGGAACGACCTTGCAGTGTTCTAACCACAGACTAGATAACGTTCAGCCCTCAGAGCTCGTTGTGTACTGTAAGGAGCTAATGTAGGTGAAAGATCATGCCTATATTAGGAGCCATGACTATAATAGGGCATATACGAGTATGACCATAATAGGGCATATACGAGTATGACCATAATAGGGCATATACGAGTATGACCATAATAGAGCATATACGAGTATTTCTACATTATGGCATATATGAACGGGTCTACATTAGGGCCTATATACGAAACATAACACCCACTCCACTTCCGAATTGGATGACAATGACCATACTTAAAATCTGGACAATTTAAAAATATTCACTTAAAACGATTAAAACATGGATTTTAAAAAGACTTTAAAAAAATGTTTTAAAAATGTTAAAAATTATTTCTTAGTTACCACCTGAAAAAGTCAAAAGATGTCCCATCTACAAAGTTGCATCACTATAAGCTGAAGAAGGCCATGCTTTTCCAAGTGAAAGTGTCAATTTAGGAAATGTTCCAAATTTTGTTCGTTTATTTATGAAACAAAGTGGAGAAGCCGCATTCTTTCCCAGGATGCGATGAGCCAATTCAAGATTAAGTGTCCTGGCTGGGAGATACAGCATCGGTGTTAGCTACTGCAGACGACAAATCCAACGCTTCACTGAGAACGTCAATCGCACATAGATGGAATTCGGCACTGCCAACAGTCGTTGCTGCGGCAGCTTGTGCGGCAGTTGTTACCTCGGTGCCTGTGGAGGAGCCACCTAACCCAGCAGGAGCAAACGGCACCTGTGGATTCTCAAGGAATGCATTCATCAGAATTGGAAGACGCTGGGGACAACGCAGAGCATGGGCCTTTAGGGGGTCCAGCATAGCATCTAGGTCCAGTGGCGTATCCGATGGAAACGTTAGACAGAGATCCAACGTGCATTCTTATCCGCAGAATAGGCATCGAAGAACAGGTAAGATGCAGTCTACCCAGACTGGTCTAAATGATAGAAACCAAGAGGCGTTCAGTTCTCTTAGGCAAGAAATGCCCAGAAGTTGCACCATGCGTTCACGATATTTCCGTTCCATGAGTGTGTTCGCCATTTCCTCGGAAATGGGGCCGTCCATTGCATAGCAGTAATATTACAATCAGGACTCCTGCAATTAGGAACAGGATAAGCTTCCCAATACGGAGTGTATAAAATTTGGGATTACTCCGAGGACTGTCTGAAAGGTGCTTAATAGTCCTGACCCTATGGTCTTAAATAAGTGTACAATACCGCTCGTATCAGACATGTTAAAGATACGACCCACTATTTCTGCGAAATGAAAGGGGCAGTTTGTACGTATAAGCGCTTGTATCTCAGTCGAGGTCCTTGCAACTTGAAGTTCAAAGATTTCTCGAGCGGAGGTTAAGGGCACGGGTTGCTGTAAAAGCATGGCTTTCAGTCTGCTCAAAGTATCAAATTGTATAAAGGAAACATTCAATGAAGGCCATAATGGCGCCTCCCTGACTGTGTTCAGTGGTGGAAACAATACTTGCATACAGCAAGTAAGCCTGGAGTTAACAGTGACCAGATAGGCGACGCCCGGAAGCATCCCACAGCAACCTTGATCATTTAGCATTAAGTAACTCCCATTCGAGAGCAGCTGGAAAACCCGCGTGATCATGGCCGCTGGGGTCCCTGACATGTGACATGATAAGTTCGCTACCGAACCACTACATTCTCCGTGCAGAGAAATATCCTGACACATGAGAGAACCGCTCAAAGCGTTCTTGCAGTTCGTACCACTCAGATACACTTCTCGATCCCCATTCCGGCATCGATATCTATATGGTAACTCCCAAGTTTCCTTGATGTATCCCTTACCCATTTTTTCATATTTGCCTGCCTGCCTTTGCTCAAGGCAATATTGAAACTGAAACGTAGTGACCGGCAGAGTGATCTGGCCATGAATTAGCCATTCGGTTGATGGTGATTCGGCTACAGTGAATGGTAACCTTTCCAGTTTCTCAATACGCAGCATTGTATATTTGGCTCCCCTCTGTGCCATTTCTGTCTGTTTATCTGTTAGATTGTATTCTGAAAACAGAGACATGGTGTTTATAAAACGCCAGGGCACGTAGCCTGCACGCAAAGATTGCAGCGTCCAGCTTAACATCATAATAGAACGTAGCTGAGATTGCCCGTGTTGTTGTAACAAGGCCAGATCTTGTTCTAATATGTCGATTGCCGAAGACACAATGTTGCCTAAGGAGTAAATCCTGGAGGTCAAAGTTGTTAACCCATTATCCACTACAGCTAATGCCTTCTCTGAGTTAATACGGTCTATTTCCCGTATTCTTTCTGCGACCTCCTGTTGGGATATTTTCCAGTTTTTATTATAGTAGGCATAAATGCCAGCATATATGTAACGTTTCTGACGTGGTTTCCTTGGGCCTAGTAAAAAATCCCTAAGGTCTACATCAGGTGTGAGTAAGGTCAAATGATGTTTCACTTCTGTGAGTGTTGAGGTTTCTAGCCAATCAAGGCACAACTTCCCAACACTATAGGATGTCACTACCCCTGGGTGTTGTCTTTGTACATAGAGTGGATCTGGCCTATGGATACTAAATCCCTCTGGTATACCTAGGAATCTCTGTTTACATGTGTCAATGGGCCAAATTAGCCATCCTGTCCAATTGGGATCTGACCTGTTGTACTGGAGAATGCCATCTAATCTTACCCCATCTGTAGTTGAATTCTGCCCCCCACCCATCTGTGATGGTGTCGGAAACCCCGGTGTGTTCATTTCCTTGTTCTTGGCTAGTCCAAGACAGGATGTCTGTTGCACAGTTTCATTTAGAAATAATATCTGCTGTGGAATGAGGCACGCTCTAAAAAGCGCTTCTGTTCCCTGGACTTGCCAGTCCATAGAACCCCAGATTGATTTTGAATCTATAGTGTCCTTCCATAGGTTGAAACCCTGTGTAGACAACTGGGCCATAAAGGTAGCAGAGTTAATCTGTTTGGTGTTAGTCAACATAATTTTCTGTGCTGATGTTGTTGCCACTTTGTAATAAAATGACTTTGGGTCAGATGTGTTGAACCCTGAAAAGTATGTGAATTTCTGTGCAAAAGTTTGCGAACTACCTTTTGGAGGAGTTGGGCAGTGTTCCCACTGGTGGTATTCAAATACATTTCTAGGTGTTATAGATTTGTGCAAGAAATGATGACCATAATGTTGGTAACAGTACAATGTATCATAGTCTGAAGTACCTTCTAACATTTCATTGTTCGGAAATGCTGCAGTTTTTTCTAAATCAGACATTAAATTATTTACAGTTTCAGTGTCCCAATCATCAGAAAATGTACTGGAGGTAATGATATCACTTAAAGAAATTTTAAATACATGTTTAAGCTTTAAAAGTTCAGTTGGACCGAATATATCATAATCAATCTTGCCCCATACTATACCGTCTGGTATAGGAACTGCTGAGATGTTCACTGAAGACAAGTCTCTTGGTTCACGATGTGAAGACTGGTGTGGTTTTAAAATCAAATTGACTCTTTGGGCTGTAGAGCTTTGCTGGAGATATCGTCCATTAATAAGCATACTAAAAGTTATTATTAAACCTAGCCAGAAAATAAAAAATAAAATCCCAGTGATATACCATAGTTCAATCCCAGGTGACACCAGGTAAGTCTTTCTAAAAAAGTTCAAAAAGTCATTGAGTTTCTGTTTGTGTGATTTTTTGGCTGGCGTAGTTTCCGGCTCACTTGGGTACAGTGAAAACGTATCAAAGTTCATGAAATAGCCAGAAGCAGTTCGATCAATTGTTGGAATTGCATCGGGATTTGTTGAAATCGGATTTTGCTCTTGACGAGGCATGTTGACATAGATGTCTGTAGTTGATCTGATTGCAACTTGGTTGTTAAGTTTATTTTCTTCTTGTTGAAGTGGAACGAGTTCCATAGCATTGTTGCTTAGTCCTTCATTCCGTACAGGTGGCTCTTCAAACGTGATGAGTCTTTCTGTTTGGAATTCTTGGATTGTTGCGAGAGGAGGGCATCTGCTACTTTGGAGACCACGAGGCCTACTGTTTAGAATCGGCCACATAGTGTGGTTTGATTAAGTCAATTGAGACAAATCTTTTCTCCTTTTTCCCGGCAAGAGGCGGCAGCAGTACAGTTCTTGTGCCTTGGATTGCTAGGACCGGTACAGGCTTTCTGTAGGATGGCCCAAATTCTTTCTTGTCAGCAATCTTCTCTCTGACCAGATCCCCGACTTTTGGGATCCAGACAGGTCTTGCCGTTACTGCCTTGCCTTACTCAGGGGCGGCCTGTTTCTGGAGCACGTTACTTTGTTGTGTCCTGGAATCATTTAGATCCTGTAAAACAGCCAAACGATCATGGATATCAAATGGTTTTTCATCCGCCACTGTGCCTTCACAATCAAGATCAGGTACCCACATTATTGTCCCAAATAGGACCTCGTAAGGAGTGACACCCCCTAGAGAGCTTCTTGGCTGATTGTTAATCGCTCGTTGGACCCCATAAAGCTGATCGACCCATCACCGCCCTTGCCTAATACCCTAGCTGTTAAAGATTGCTTTAAGTCCCGGTTTTTCCTCTCCACAACAGAATTTCCCTCGGGATGGTACGGAGAGGAGTACCGCAATGCTACGCCCATTCCTTCCATGGCCTCTTTGT
The DNA here is from genome assembly GCA_963921515.1 of Calotriton arnoldi. NCBI lineage: Eukaryota > Metazoa > Chordata > Amphibia > Caudata > Salamandridae > Calotriton > Calotriton arnoldi. Next base: position 171,645 of record CAWUFW010001850.1, on the reverse strand, counting down.
AAGCCCAAGAGCTAAACGCCGGACCATGGTCAGAATGTAACGTGCCAACTGCGTATGTGCCGATAAAGACTTGCAAATCTTTTATAACAGTTCGAGCGTCAGCCGAGCGCTGAGGCCAAACCCATAGGAATCTAGAGCAGGAATCCACTGCAACCATGATATATTTCTTGGCCCCACTCGATTGTAGGGGTCCGCGGTGGTCCAAATATACACATGCGAGAGGTTTGTCTGATTTTAGTAATGGTGTCTGCGCTGGGCGTGTTACGGTGGAGCCTTTCATCTGCTGGCAGATGTCGAATTTCAAGACATAGTCTTTGGTCTGCTTTGTTAACCCTGGCCACCAATAGCGCTGTTTCAGAAAAGAAATAGTCGCTGTAACACCTGTATGTGCAGAACCTAAACCCTCGTGTGCTGCTAGAATTAAGCCTTGCCTACGATCCATATTTGGTATTACTCTATCCCCCACTCCAGGAATCTGAGCATATGGAATGTTTTGTGCATCTAACTTTGAGGAGTACTTGAGTGGAAAATGTTTTAGGTACTGCTTTGCTGCCTTTGCGTGAAGCATTGACAGCTACCAAAATCTCACCGTCTATTCTCGTTTTTGAACGAGTGATTGCAGCTACGGACGCTGTGTGTACAGCCCCCTTTGCGGCTTCATCAGCCAATGAATTCCCTTCAACGTGAACGCCATTACGCTGATGACTCAGTATATGTATCACGTGAGCCCTCGGTAGTTCGTTTCTCAACTCCACTACCTGTTCCCATAGCATTTTATGCTTAATTGTGCCACCTTTTGCGTCTTTGAACCCGTTTTGTTCCCAATGATGTAAATATTCATTGTACGACTGTACACAGTAAAAGGAATCACACACAATTAGTGTGGGGAATTCGTGTTCCGTATTTACAAGTGCCAGTATCAGTGCTTTTAATTCTGCTAACTGAGCCGTGCAGTCTCCTAGAGATTGCGTTTTAGTGCTACTGGGATGGAACTTTCCATCGCGCATGCGACCTTTAACGATTGCACACGCCACACTGTAAGCTTGCTTACTCCCTATGGCCGGTTGAGCAGATCCGTCAGTGTAAATAATGTATTCGTACTGATCTAGAGGCAAAATCTCATTTGGTAGAGGGTATTCTTGTTCGTATTGCAGAAATGCTTGTGTTTTTAACCTTGGATCAAATCTGCATTCAACATCCGTTGCAGTAAGAGAATTAGCCCATTGTATCCATCTGGGATGTAAGGCTTTCGCATTTGGAATGCTAGCTTTTGTAACAGCTTCTAAAGCTGGTACTGGGGTCATGACAATTATGCGTTTACCATGAGCCAGAGCTCTTTCTCTTGCTACAGCGGTCTGCACTGCTGTCAGGATTTTTTCTGTTGAAGTGAAACGCATCTCTGCGTTTGTGTACAGGTGTGATTTGTATGCGATTGGTACCGTTTCGCCTTCATTGAAAGTCAAATAAGTGTACCCGCATTGACCCGCTATTACTCGGATCACTAAGTTGCGTACGTTTACGCGTGTCTGTAAATGTTTTGAAACTATCATGTCTTCCTGTAGTGAACACAGGATATTTGTATGCTCCTTTATCCATTGTCTGACTGAAAAATCAGGTTTTATTAAGTCGTAGAAAGGTTTTACTCTTTCCGCGTAATCCAAAATGTATGTTCGACCAAAATTTAGGAATCCCAGAATTGTTTGTAAATTCTTTAATGATTTTGGAGGTTGGAGCAGCGCACACTTTTCTAAAAAGTTAGCTGCCAGGCTTTTTCCCTCACTTGACAGCTCGTATCCTAAAAACAGGACACTGAGGTGGGCAATCTTTGATTTTTTTAAATTAAATTTATAGCCCTCAGAGGCAAATCCCATAATAATGGTGCTCACCCTGGTCAAGTGCCTCGGTAAGTCATCGTCCGTCAGATAAATATCATCCACATAGGACAATGCTTCTTCATCCAAATTTTGGAGTAACTCTGTTACCCTTGCTGAAAACAACCCCGGGCTATTCTTATACCCTTGGGGGAGTCGGAAAAATTGCCGTTGAGACCCTAGCGCTGAGAATGCGGTCAGATACCTGCTTTCAGGCACTATATTTTGGCAGAAAAATCCATTTGAGATATCAAGTGTTGTTTTGTATTTTTGTCGCACAATGTTATTCATTAATGCGGCACTATGTGCATTTTGAACTGCAAATGTCTTTGTGCAAGTGTTTAAATGTCTGTAATCTAAAACTAGACGATATGTGTTGTCAGGTTTTGATACGGGAAACAAAGGATTGTTCAAAGGTGAAGTGCAATTTTCTATCACCCCCTGGTATTCAAGTTGATTTAGGATCTCCCTGAATTGTTTTTTAGCTTCCTGCTTTATAGGGTATTGCCTTTGAGCATTTGGTGAAACTTTTAACGGGATCACGTGGTGTGTTGAAGCCTCATCCCAACCAGCATGATTTTTGTACAATGCTGGAGCTAGGGCAACCGCCCACTCCTGTGCATATGCATGTTTAAGATGTATGGGAACGAGGTCGGAAAATGCTGGAAAAATTACCTTTTCTCCCTTTGGGCACTCCATGACGAATGCTGGTGGCCAGTCTTGCTCTGCTAATAGGATGTCATATCCAGATGACAAATTTTTCCAAAATAGACCTTTAACTTTTCTGGGCTTGTCCCCCTCCATCCGGAGTGTTATCTCATGTAACTTATGTGGGACACTTACCCGAGTATCAGGTGTCTCCACCGTGATATACTCACTCAACTCTGCTGTCACCAGAAATTCCTTCAGTTTCTGGCGAGCTATCGTTACTTCTGCCGCGCTGTCTAGCATTGTCAGAGCCCATTCCCCGTTCAGAAGGTGTATCCTCAGAATTCTGGGCATGTCTGATCTTGAGACCTGCTACCTTTTTCTTTTTGAACTGAGGTTTTTGTTTTTGTTTATCTTCTTTTTTAGGTGCGTAGTCCGCAGCGCGTTGCGTGTCTCTGGACTTTGTACGCTCCTCTTGTCTGTGTTCTGACCGTCCTTCCCTCTCGGAGTTTCTTGACGAACCCTGAAAGGAACGAGAGGAATGTGTATCAGTATCCTGATACCTCTCAGGTTTTTTAATATTATCCCTAATCCTGAGGTTATACCTCCTTTCAAAGGGCTCCTGTTGAGGAGACCTGCCTCGGGATTGAGATCTACTGTCTTTAGACTTTTGTTGTTTTTTATTTTCCCACTTCTTTTTAGAAGAAGTAGGTGTCTGCTTTGTAGTGTCCTTTTCAGGACTGCCCACCAGTTGTGGTTTTAATGCCTTCCCACCTAGACTGTCTCTGCCTAATTCTGCATATGCAGTTTCAATTATTTTGGGTAGTTCGTGTTGTTGATCTATTGGACCGAACTCCCGTAGGCGTTGGCGGATCACCACGGAAGCTGCTTCCCCCTTAATGTTAGCTAGTATTATGGCTGATACCTGATCAAAGTTGTTTAGTAAGTTCATCCCTAAGTTTAGGGCAGGCTCTGCTCCGTACTCATTTTGTATCTGTCGCAATACGTCTGGCACTACTGCTAAGGACGGGATACCATGTGTTCTGGTATATATGGCAGCAAAGACTGAACCCCAAGAGGTGCAGTCCTCTACTTGTGGTGTGATCCCCATGGGCAAGCAGATTGTTAGAATTCTGTGTTTATCATAGGTGGTAGTATTCGGGAATACTGCCTCAAGCTGAGTTATTTTCTGAGCTATCCAGAATGGGATTTGTTCGCGTTTTGCGGGCATTTTGCCCATTACCGCGTGTAATGTTTGTGGAGTAATTTTATTTCCTGTACCCTGGACTGGAGTACATTGGTGGCGCCATGTCGTGTAGTTCCTATAGTACCCCTGCAGGACCTGCGCGTTTGGATAACATAAACCGTGGGCTTGGTGTTAGACTGATTCTGTGCACCCCCACCGCATATGTTAGCCGGATTTGGATTAGCTAGCTCACAGTGCCACTAGAATCTCCTCTTATCGGGGAGAGATTAGTTCCTGGCAACCTTAGATCATGACAACCCAAATTCCTCAGAATCGTGGAAACAATGTACTACCTTTCGCTCAGTCACTAGTGCTTACTTATTCGGTTTGTCTCAGAGAGTTACACAGAATAAACAGTCTGGGCGTTTCAATAAGTTTTTATTGAACAGTTGTTATTCTAGTGTAAAATATATGTGCTGCAGCAACCAGCAGACAATAGCAGAGATATATTATCAGCAGTACGATAAAGTGAAAAGATAGAACAGTTCTACCATATTGCAATAATCATGAATACATACATGAATATGAAAGGCACTATGAAAGTGTGCGTACTCCTACGATGCCTAACTAGATGTACCTGAGTGTACCTAGCATATGTGTAGGTCTAAAAGCCTAAGAGCCAAGAATCCCTCTAGGATTTAGTCGAACCCCCATACCTGAATAGAGAGAGTGTGGGACCCCGTCCTGGTCTCGAGTTGGAATCCCGCAAGGGATGTGTTAGACCGCTGTCAGCTGGAGCGACTGCATGCACGAGCCTCAGCGTCTCTGGTCAGTGTGTCAGCATGGAAGTCTCGGTTCCCTCTGTCTTACCGTGGCAAGATGTGGTGTATTTATACCCTAAAGTGTCTTGTCCCTCAGTATGGTTTGTATTGGTCTTTGTTGGACATGAGGAAGACGTCAGGGGTGAACTTTGTACATACATATTATGCGGGAGATGTAGCTGGTGAATACTCATGCATAATTTATGAGTACATTATAGGCCTGTGTTCTGGAACGACCTTGCAGTGTTCTAACCACAGACTAGATAACGTTCAGCCCTCAGAGCTTGTTGTGTACTGTAAGGAGCTAATGTAGGTGAAAGATCATGCCTATATTAGGAGCCATGACTATAATAGGGCATATACGAGTATGACCATAATAGGGCATATACGAGTATGACCATAATAGGGCATATAAGAGTATGACCATAATAGGGCATATATGAGTATGACCATAATAGGGCATATACGAGTATTTCTACATTATGGCATATATGAACGGGTCTACATTAGGGCCTATATACGAAACATAACAATTGTACATATTTCAGTTGTAGGTTAGGTATGGCTATGTATTAGATACATGTTAAGGTTAGCCATAAATAAGTGTAAATACATTTGTACAAGGAAAATTGTTTAATGTATGAATATGTGTGGGTTTTCTGCGTATTGAAAATATTTGAATTTTTAAATATGATTTTGCAATTCTTTTAATTAAATACGGCCGGGGTTATACGACCCCTATTCCAAGACATGTGTGTTGTAACTTTATCCACGCCTCGGGGGAAAGAGGGGAGATGGGTTGGATACCTGGGGGCCCTTGACTGGGAGGGGATGTCAACCTGAAGGAGGGGGGTTCGGCAGTACCTGGCCATATAAAATGACGGTTAGTTAAATTTTGTTGTTGAATATTGTTATGCCCTTTTCTAGCCGTCTTGGGCCAAATCCCTTGAGCAGTCAAACTTTCTAAAAGTGGCATTTTCAGAACTGCAATCTAAAAACCAACTTCACTATAAGTTGTGTTTTTAAATTATGAGTCAAAGTTGGATTTCCTATCTTTTCCCAGTTGGAAACAACACTTTTAAAATGTCATAAAGCAGTCCCAATGTTATCCTATGGGAGAGATAAGCCTTGCAGTAGTGAAAAACAAAGGCAAAAGTATTTCACTACCAGGACATGGAAAGCTTAAAAGTACATGTCGTACTTTTAAAATACATTGCACCCTGCCCATGGGCTGCCCAGGGCCTACCTTACGGGTGACCTATACGTAATAAAAAGGAAGGTTTTGGCCTGGCAAGTATATTAACTTGTTCAACAAAATGGGGCCGCTCCCAGAGTAGTGACCAAGGTGCTCAAGAATAAATTGTGAGTGTGGACATCTCACAAAAAGTGAAGGACTGGCCTCACACACCGCCTGGTGTCATGCTTCATCATCGGCAGTCCTCGCCCTCTAAAAACTCGGTTTGATAGAGGGCGGGCATTCACCTGACGACAGGGATGCACTTCTAAACTAAATGGGGGCCCATGGGAAGTGAGTGAAATTTTAAAACCATTACAGTTGCCAAATTAAATTTTTAATAGGGTAGGCAGCTGTATGGTATTAAAAAAGGTGGACGGTGGAGTGGGGAAAATTGTTATCCCCTCACCGTAGTGAATAGGGTCAACATGTTTCTGCCTGGTGTCCCTAAGGGGTACGTGGCATTCATCAGGACCTGTATCAAAAGGGCTCCGTTCTTACCAACGTTCGTGGTGAAAAAATACCACTAGGTGTGGTGACCTTTGCCACTCTCCACTTCAGGGTGGTCTCTGTAAACCCTAGAACCTCAATCTACGTGCTCCTTGGGAGGAGGAATGGAGGGAAAATCCCTGTAGTCAGACTTGCATCAAAGTGCGCTTTCCGCGGTGTCACCTAGCCGTGTTCTTCTCGCCTCCCCGGTATTAACTTGCCAGGTCGACATGGCAGCTTAAAACTGCACACACAGGCTCTGCAGCGGCAGGCCTGAGACATGTTTAAAGAGCTACTTAAGTGGGAGGCACAATCAGTGCTGCAGGCCCACTAGTAGCATTTAATTTACAGGCTCTGGGCACATGTAGTGCACTTTACTAGGGACTTATAAGTAAATTAAATAAGCCAATTGTGGATAAGCCAATGTTACCACATTTTAAGGAGAGAGCGCACAAGCACTTTAGCACTGGTTAGCAGTGGTGAAGTGCCCAGAGTCCTAAAGCCAACAAAAACACGAGGTCAGTAAAAGAGGAGGAAGGCAAAATGTTTGGGGTAACCCTGCAGAAAGTGCCATTTTCAACACAAATGTATAGGTTTACCTCTGAAGAAATGACTACAGGCATGTAAGCCTCACTCATTTAGGATGCATGAATATAATGACACTACGTCGACACTACGTCGATGGTGATAAGAAGGAAGTGAGGTTCCCAGTGTATACCTTGGATTCTGACAAGGGAGTTTGTACTATCACTGCAATAAGATGGTAAACACAGAACATATGGTAAAAGGAAATGGTTCAAATAAATCCAACTGTTCTCTAGTGCACTGAGGGAGCCCTTATGTGTTTTGGGGAGGACATTAAAACAGGTTACCCTGAGTTTATCTGTGTTCAAGAAACCGAGTGATCATTTCTCTACAAACCCTGTTCTTTCCAGTCCCAGGACAAGTCAAAATAGGTTGACATTGTTTATCTATTTACTGTGACACTGCTTCATAGCAACTGTACTTCTCTAATTGACTATATTTATTTTTCAGTTCAGATTGTTTGAATCTGGTCGTGCTAGATTGAGTCAAAGTCAAAAGTTAAGGTTGACCGTGATGGAGCGCGAGTCGGATAGAGGGACCATGTTTGGTCTGTTAGAAAGTTCTTCCATCTTTGGAATGTAAGTTGAAGATACTCAGTGGGACATGGTAGCAGACTGTGTCTGAGATGGGTTCCATGAGGCAGGATAGCGGTCAGACAAAGTCCTAGTGAAGCCATTGACTATTTTGACGAGAAAGCTCCAAGCGGGAGAAATTCAAATTTCGCACCCAGGGAAGTTCCCTTGCCAGCCAGATACTTTGGATGCCTTCACCCTGTGAGGATTTCTACCTTCTGACTTAAAATCTTTTTGTGAAATTAGGATTCTTTCAGCTGGACAGACCAGCAGGTTGAGTTCACCGGCAGTGCAACATTGGTGGCTACGTCTCGGCAGCGGTACGATGGTAGCCTCTGGGTCTTTTGGCAAAAATCCTTCAAAACGTTTCTTAGTCCCAATTTTAGGGTTAGGCAGAAGGAGTACACTCTGACCCTTATCCAAGGACCCCACAACCTTAGGGACAGCACTTGGGGGTCAGGACTCACTCGAGGGAAAGCTACCAGCAAAGTTCAGGGCAAGTCTAGTTGGTATTGGTCAGAGGGGCTCTTCAGAAGGTAGTCTTCTTGCAGCTTTTGTGTCCCCATTGATTAACAGGAGGCTAGCCAACTAGCCCTTGAAGTTGATGCTACTGTCCTGCGTTCAAGTGGGAAGTCCAGCCCATGGAGTTTCTCTCCACAGGTTTCAGTAGGTGCTGTCCTATTTCTGAAGTCCAAAGGGTTCAGCAGGTGCAGTCCTTCTTCTGTTTTCCTCCGGTCCAGCAGTTTTCTGAAGGAAGCCTCTATGGGTGCCACTTTTACACCCTGTACTAGCTTGTGGGTGAGGAAAAACTCCTTGCCCATTAGGAAAAAAGGTCACAGGGGCAGCGCTACCCAATTTGACATTAGCTCCTGGGGAGTTGGCCCCAAATAATCACAGAGGGCCCTGCTCTGCCAAGATCCAACATGTCAGAATCTTTCTTCCCTTGATCAGAGAGCTCTGGCACAGCCCTGAGTTGTGGCTAGGGAAATGAGTCCACCAGCAAACCAGTTGTGGAACAGGTTTTCCACCCACTGGGATTGCTGCTCCTATGGCAAGTTGGAAAATGGTAGGGCAGGCTTATCTGTGAGTTACATCTATCTGTGGCAGGGAATGCACCTTTGAAGCTTGTGCAGTTGGTGGTCACATTCCCAGGTCCTTCTGTGAGGAGGAGGTCACACCTCCGCTCAGCCAAGGCCCTTTACTCTCTTTCCTGGGAGCCAGTCACATCTCCCAGCAGGTTGCCAGATGACAGATGGGGATTACCTCTGAAAAGACTACTAGAGGCTTTAGGCAGGAAAACACCAACTTTCTAAAAGTGCCATTTTCAAAATGATAATTTACAATTCCAGCGAGACCATCACTTTGGATTTGAAATTCCTATTAATTTGATTCCTTGAACCATGGCTCTAGCTAGTCCCAAACTAAAGTCATGCATTATAAGGTGTTATAATGTAACCCAGGGCTTTTCTAAGGGAGTCTTGCCACAGTGAAAAAAAAACTTTGGGGATTTTTCACTGCCATGACTTAAGAAAACATGTCCTACTTTTTAAATACCATGCATCATTCTCTAGAGACATTTAGGGATTTAGGGTGTACCTTAAGGGTGACTTACCAGTATTGAAAAGGAAAGTTTACACCTGACAAAGGGTTTGTTTTGCTAGATTGAATTTGCAATTTTAAAACTGAACACTCAAGAGATGCTTTACTTTGTCACCTTAGTAGTGGAACAATAGGTGCTGCAGTCCAGTAGTGACATTTAACTTACAGACCCTGATTACATGTGGTACCATACCCTAGGGACTTACAAGTAAGTTAAATATGCCCATCAGGGAATAGCCAGTTGTAACATATTGTAAGGGTCAGATGGCACTGGGGCCTGGTTAGCAGGCTCCCACTGCAACAGAGTTGAAAACCAGCTTCATCAATACAAAAATTGGAGTGCTATGGGTGGGGTGTGATCACACAAAAAAATAGGCCTTTCCTTACAAAAGGTATCTTTTGCATGTATTTATCATGCTCTCTGCTCAAAAGTATCCACACTATGACCATTTGTGTACACTAACACTAAGGGCCCGATTACGACTTTGGCGATGCGCTGCCGGGCCGCCCTGCCAAAGCCATGGTCGGGCCCCCTGCCAAATTAGGAGTTTCCTCCTGTCTGGTGATTTTTTTGGGGCGTTTCCACAGCTGTGCCTCTTAAAATGGGCACCGCAATGGGAACACCAAAAACAGTTCCTGCGGGGCATGGACTGAAAAGTCCATGCTGTGCAGGAACTGGGGTGAATGCACACCGGGGGCACATGTTGTGATCCCCTGCATGCACCCCAGGGTGCAGGAGCACAAGGGGGCCTTGTAGAGCCCATTCTGTTTCCTCTCCGCCTGAGTTTTCATGGAGGAGGAACCGCCATGAAAACCATGGGAGAGAGGAAACTCCTAACATGCTTGGTGGGACCACGGTGGTCCCGCCAAGCATATTGATGCCTCCAGACCGCCGCAACACCGCCAGGAAACAGTGGTTCTCTGGCGGCTGCAGCGGGGCAATGGTAGTCCAACCGCCCTAATCGTAATATGGCGGTCGGGAAACCACCGCACCCCCACGAGTTTGGCAGTCCATGGGTCACCAGACTCGGAATTAAGCTCTTACTGTTTTCCATTCTTCTTAGAACTCAAACTCCCTTTTCCCTGAAGAAATGCACCACACTGGGGGTTGCCATTCGTGGCACAAGTGAACAACATGAGTTGACCTTCCTTCTATTAGAGTATTCCACCCCTCTTTCTTCTAAAATCAGAGCAAACCAGGTCCTTGCACTGAGGAGACATAAAAACCTCTAGACTCGAAATACGTCAACACAATTTTTGCATGGCCCAGGCACTATGACGAGGCCACTGGGCAGAACAGCACATAGAAAGAACCTATTTCCCTCCTCCTGAGGATTATTTTCTGTTACGCTCCTTCCCTATGTACATTGGAACACTTACACTTTATCTCAATAAACCTATTTTATTTCTGTTTTAAACCTTGGTTAACCTGTGTTACACTAGAGGGTTTAATCCTGTGACAATTAATTTCTTCTATACATGTTAATGTTGTTAAATATCACAGCGAGCACTCACAAACTAGACATCCTTGAGGGTCTGTCTCTTCTTTTTGTTTAATTAAATGTCATTATTACTTGAAAATGTACATGTTAGATAAACACTTTTGGTAACTTTCACAGATATAAATAATGATAAAAGCATGTGAATATATGAAAATGTAGCTCTGTACTTATTTTTGAACATTTAGATTAGTGTGAATATTCTGATTACATTTGTTCCAAGATTCAACTAGGGAGATTCTATATTGTTTATATATGGTATATATGATCATAGGTTCTGGAAGTAGTGGTGTGTGGGAGCCCCAGCAAACCCCAGCCTCGAGTTCAGATGGTGAATGAGCAAAAAAAAATCCTTTTGTCAAATTTGCTGTGGTTCAAAGACAGAGGCCAAATATCAGGCTATGTCTTCTGGCAAATAGCTGCTTATTCTTTAACATGGAGAATGGGATTTACTTTTTATTCTGTGACTGAAAAGTTGGAGGATTTTGTAAAGCAAACGATGTGACAATCTAGCTGCCACAAAATCCAAAATGGATTGTACAAATATTTCAAAATTTATCAGCAGTTAAGAAAGCACAAATAAGGTACTTTTTTGTAATTATGATGTGTGATGGAAACAAACATGGATCAAAACAAATCAAGACACTTTACTTAGTGATGTGCAAATGATTATTCACTGAAGCCCGATTTCCACACATTGTTGTTTGTGCTCTCTATTGGTTTAGCAGTAAAACGGCATGTCGTTGCAAATTTAGAGGCCATTCCAATGAAAATGTTGTTGTCTGTAAATGATAGGGCGCTACAACACCATGCTTTAGTAATATTTGTGACAGCAGTGTTCTTCAAAATGCACACCGGCTGGCTATTTTTCACACACCCTTACCACTCTTCTGCTAAATGGACGGGGTTCGTTTGCTACACTTGTTTTTAGTCCGACGCTTGGTTTTTTTCACAATCCCTATAACTTGGGTGATGTAGCATACCCTCACTCTGGAAACTGTTGCAGTGCCACTATATATGGTATATGACAGCCCGACCTAACTGACTTACAACTCGAGTTGAGAAAAATCGAGGCAATTCATCTACCTGAAGATATCGAACCATCCCTCCCTAGGTGGCTCTTTGCACCACACGAGGGCAATTTACTCAGGTGATTAAAGGGCGCGCAGTGTGACTGAAACTTGTTTAAAGGCCTGACCCTCCATTCACACTCCCCCTTGAGGGCCCCAGGCGATGATGGAGGCAGCAACAAAGTGAGTTCGTGTTTCAGGTAATGGAGTAAACAATGTAGGTGAGCGCGCGCCGCCCTGTGAGAAGGAAGTGTTGAGCCCGCTACTAATCACACGAGGACAGCTGCAATCTAGCACCAAATGCGTGATTTACTGTCATGTGAGAGATTTTACACACCTCTCGCCGGTCTCCCACCAACTTCCAGCAGGTAATTTCATATCTTTGCCTCTGTGTGAACTCCTCGGCTTGCCGCAAGCATAAACATCATGCACGTCTGAAGTACATCCTCGTATGAACGTTATACGTCATTTATCACGCAGGCCGAGAGGCCCGCGCTCTTGCGATTCATTGTGTCAACAGTCTATCTCGTGACAGGTAGCCATTTCACGCCCCTGCTTCCTTCGGAGACAAGCATCCTTACAGTAATCCCCAGCCCAGGAACTTTCAACAACGATTAGAGATAACTGCTCGGATCTGTTTCACTGCTGATGGTGCTCAAAGGCCTGTTATGTGCGTGGCACAGTGAGATTCTTCACACTCTGCAGCTATAAGTAATTGGTGTTCTCTAGAGAAATGGAACAACAAGTTTTAAATATATTTTAAAAAAACTATGTTCCAGACTTACTCGTCTGAGTAACATTTGGACATAATATGTGTATACCTTATGTACAGCTTCTTTTAAGGGGCTGCACAAAGATGTTTTAATTACTGGGCAGATAGAGGGTTTAAAGGCTGATCATATTGATGGTTTTATCAATATGTATGGTGATCAATAATGAAATGTAATGTTTTTAACAGGTTATAAATGAAATATTGTTTTATGATATTATAGGCAATTTTAATGGTTATTAAGGTATGTTATTATGATGGAGCAGGGTTTCGAAAAATGAAACCTGCTCGGACCAAGCCCCCCCCATAATACATACTAATAGTAAGTAGATGTGATTAAAAATCTAATATGCACCCACATAAACATATGGGAATTGCTTTGCGCATGCCTGAATTAATACGTAAATAAATAATTGGTATCATTCTTGTTTTGTGAAAAATAAACAAAGAAGTTGCACGAGTAGGCCGCATGTACATCAGTGTTTGCACGTTGCATATTGCTTCAAAGGGTTAATTACTAATGCCACTTTTTCATTAGGCTTATGCTAGGTAATCATAATGGGGAAGTAGTGCAAGATGGGTGGGGAACAGTGAAGGTTTCATTATCATATAATTAATATTTGTTCGTTTTCATTTACTTCAGCCTGCTAAATGAAGCTTCCATCTTGGAAAAAATGACGTGACAGGGAGGGGGAAGTTTCCTCAGAGCGAGTCTACTCTGACATGAGGCCCGCAAGTTGTGCTGAGCATTACGAAATGACATGAAGGAGTGAAGGCCAGAGCATCAGTTGACTGCCAAATTCCCGTTCCCAAGCGTGTGACCGGGGACGTGCTCTGCGGAAATATGAACTGTGTTAGAAATGGGGGTCTCTAGTTGGCAGAGGTAGGTACCTTTGACCAAGTAGGGGCCCTTGCTTCTAGTCAGGGTAAGGGGGCTACACTCCTAAAATAACCCCTGCTCACCCCTTGGTAGCTTGGCACGAGCAGGCAGGCTTATCTCAGAGGCAGTGTGTAAAGCATTTGTGAACACATACAGTAACACAGTGAAAACACTACAAATGGACACCACACCAGTTTAGAAAAATAAGTAATCTTTATCTAGACTTAACACAAGACTAAACGACAAAAATCCACAATACAGTATTCAAAAATATGACTTCCAAATGGTAGAAATAGCTTAGTTCAATATAGATGGTAAATGCAACACTTTACTCTCAAAGTACCTTGGATGCGTAACGCAACATAAACAAAAGGGTTGCAGGGAAGGCGATGCGTCAGTTCCTTGCTTTGGGGGAGGCGGCGCACCTATTCCTTACTGCAGCGCAGGGGAGGCGATGCGTCTGTTCCTTACCGGAGAGGAGGCGAAGCGTCTGTTTCTTACTGTGATCCGGTGTGATGCAACAAGATGGCGCCTCGATGCGATGCGACGATCCGGTGCGATGCAACAAAATGGCGTCTTTGATGCGATGTGACAACTTGGATGCGATGCGTGCACGCCCGGCGGCCGTGCGGCGAACTCGATGGTTTCTTGAGTCGCGACAGGCCCTGCGACACGCTTCTCCGGTGATGCGACGGCAACCTCTGTGGCGGCAGCACGCTTCTCCGGTGATGCAACGCGATTCTTCGGTGATGCGACAGCAAACAGCTGCGGTGGCGACACGCTTCTTCGGTGATGCGCCGGCAACAGCTGCGGCGGCGACACGCTTCTTCCTCATTGCGTCGCGCTTCCAGCTCCCAGCGCCACGCAGTCTCTAGAGGGCCCAAACCAACAGCAGGCACCTCTCTGCAGGTAGAATTCCCAGCAAGGAAATTCAGGGGGAGCTGGGGGTGAAGTCTTTGTATCCCTGAGACTTCAGAACAGGAGGCAAGCTCAGCTTCAAGCCCTTGGAAATCTTTCTCAAGATGATTAAAGTACACACAAAGTTCCTTTTCTCCTTTCCTTGGCAATAAGTAACCACTGCAGGCCAACCCCAAACAGTCACTTTCGCAGGGGCAGTCTCCTCCTTCAGCTTCCTTGGTTTCTCTCCTTGGCAAAGGTTCGTCTTGATTCCCAGAAGTGATCTAAAGTTTTGGGGTCTGGGCCCCAATATTTATACTACTAAATCCTTTGTTCTCTGAAGGCAGAAAGTGTCTGTACCTAGTCAAAACCAGTTCTCTCCTCCCTGGTGCAGCTTCCTGGCAGGAGGTGGAGACAGCATTGTTGAAAGCAAACTTGGCCCAGGTAGCTGAAAAGAAAACTCCTCCCCCTACTCTCTATTCTATGAAGGCTCAGGCAAGTGAAAGGAAATCTCCTCCCCCTACTCTCTATTCAATGTAGGCTCTATTCAGCCCAGCCCTGACTCATCAGACTGCTGGAGCCAAGGCCCTCTCCAGCCCCCTGTCACTCACAAACCAGACATGGAACACACAAACCTAGCAGAGGCATACTGGATGGGTAGGCAAGAAAATACCTACTTTCTAAAAGTGGTATTTTCAAACACAGAATATAAAAATCACCCACACTAAAATATGTATTTTAACATTCTGAGTTCAGGCATACTAAACTTTATTTTCCTATCTTGTTCCCTGGGTCAGTTATAATTATAAGATGTTATAATCAAACTGCCCATTCTGGCCTATGGGAACAGATAGCCTTGCAATAGTGAAAAACAAAATTGGCTGTAATTCACTATCAGGACATGCCACACACACCAGGGCATGTCCTACCTTTCACATACAATGCACCCTGCCCATAGGGTTACCTTGGGCCTACCTTAGGGGTGACTAACATGCAGAAAAGGGAAGGTTTAGGGACTGGCAAGTGCACCCAGTCGACATGGCAGTCCCAGACTGCACACAGGCTCTGCAATGGCAGGCCTGAGCCATATTTTACAAGCTGCTTCTGTGGGTGGCACAATCAGTGCTGCAAGCCCACTAGCAGCATTTGATTTACAGGCCCTGGGCACTCATGGTGCACTGTACTAGGGTCTGACAAGTAAATCAAATATGCCAATCATGGAATCACTAATCCATAACATAAATTTATAAAGAGAGCATATGCACTTTAGCACTGATCAGCAGTGGTAAAGTGCCCAGAGCCATAAAACAATAAAAACAGGTCAGAAAAATACAGGAGGAAGGCAAAAAAGTTCAGGGATTGTGAGAAGTTGGCCTGGTATATGCTGTCCACTAGTTCTAGTGGGCACCTTGCACCAGTCCAAATAACCCCTTATGGAGATAGGTTAAAGACAACCTTTATTGAAAGCTATCCTAGTGGTAGCTATGGAGAGCAGCCTTCAGGCTAAGTCTTGAAGGAATGTAAAGCAGCTTGTTTTACCAGTCTATAATCTCTTGAGTGACCAAATGAAAGAGGACCACACCAGGTATATATATAAAATATATGTATTTAGTCTTAAACACACCCCTCTAGTCTCTTTATGAGGCTAGAGTTCAAAGTACATAAGTTACAAGTCAAATATCAGCAGTATTTAGCACAATACACGTTTGAGCCCAAGGGGCGTACCAAACCACAAACTAAAATAGGGGTATAAGAACCACGACTGAACTAGACACAAGGCCTAGAGCCTGTAGAAGTGCTTGGACCCCAAGGAACCACCCAAGGTAGTGACACAGGGGACCCACGGGGGACGCGTGCAGTGTGAGAACACAGCCGCGAGCCACCGTTGACTTCTATGGGGAAAGTCGCGGTTGGATTTTTAAAAGGAACGGACACTTAGAGGAGGACTTGGAGCAAACCCCTTTAGAACTAGGCAGTTCTAGAGTCAATACCCACGGGAGCACCGGAGTACTCGAGTTACCTCACCCAGGGAAGCCGGGTGCATAGGTGTCTTTTGGCGTCGGGTTTCGTCGTCGTTTTCAATGGCGATCTGCTGCAGCAGGCTGCTGGCGACCAAGTCGAAAGTGTCCGGGTGGATCCAAGAGTGGATCAAAGATCTGAAGGACCTGAAAGCAGAGGGGACAGAGTCTGGGTCACTAGCCAGAGACCAGGAAGGCGATGAGCAGATGCTCACCGATGTCGGGTGCTTCAGGTAGGTTGATGGTCATCTTGACTCTTCAGCCACGAGGTCCAGGAGGCGTCGACGACAACCAGGAGCTGGATTCGAGCTGTCCCACAATGTCTGTCGATTGCTGCGGTGTCAGCGACCGGATTGGACCCAACAAGCCTTGGCAACGGCAAGTCACGTGGAAACAAAGAAAGGACGTTGATGCAGACCAGTAAGGTCTGGGGGACTCACCCAGCAAAGGTAAGTCAGGGCACGTCTGGAGCAACCAGGAAAGCCCAACCAGAAGAAGAGTTGCCTTCGGGAGGGCCCACTAGCCAACGGACTAGCGACCGCAAAGGAGCCTCAAGTGGACGCACTTGGAGCTGGCTCACAGAACACTCCTGGAGTGGAGGCCAGTGATCTTCGATGCAGTTGGTGCTGGAGGCGGGGGCTACTCGGAGCCCAAAGCACAACTTCGTGGAAGACCAAGAAGAGGATGCACTTACAAAAGTTCTCGGTGTCCAGGGGTCACGGTTCCACATTACCCACGACAGCTACGTGCCTCAGCTTCGCTGGGGTCTCAGGGCAGCGTCGGGGAAGTCTAGAAATCTACCTCTGGTGTTGCAAAGACTTCAGCGTCCGGCGGGAGCTTCAGCGATGCAGACCGGACAATTGCTTCTTAGGTGCCTGCCAAGCAGGGGAGTCACTCCTTGACCCCAAGGGAGATTCTTCAGTCCTCTAATCTTGAAGTAGAGCGTCGAAGGTCCAGGATTCGGCTTCAGAGTTTCGTCCAGCGTAATCTAAAGTCCTAAGGACTGGGGTCCCATACTTATACCAAGTTAGGGGTTGGACATACTCTGGGGACCCACCTATGGGAGGGTCAGGGAAGAGGGGTGGTTACACCCATTCCCTTTGTCCAGTTTCGCACCAGAGCAGGGGCAGGTAGCCCCTGCAACCGGTTTGAACTGGACTATGCACAGGGACACCAAATGTGCCCCCAGTGCAGGATTTCAAAGCACCAGAGAGTGCTCCCGCCCAGCCCCAATACACACTATCCTGTCTGGGGAGGAGGTTATACCTCCCTTCGACAGGAAACCTATTGTCCAGGCCTCCCCTGCCGGAGTTTTGGTCAGCAGCAGGAGGCCAGACCCGTGTCTCTGGCAGCGGCATCCATTTTGTGATGCCAGGGCTCTGTAAAGTTAATACTGGGTAGGTCGGTGTGTACATGTCTCTCCCTCTAGAAGGGTGGAATGCTACCCCCGCCACCAGAACTGGCGGGGGGGTAGTATTCCAAGATGTTTGACACCAAACATGACATGTTTCCGTGCAGCCATCCCAAAGTTAGCATTTACCGTTTAGATATAATGCACTTAAGAGTATATGGTCAGGCTGCACCACAAACAGCACCAGAGGATTGACTCCGAACGCTGCAGAGGGGTCTGCTCATGCAGGGGCACCCTCTCACATAAAAACCAAGCACTCTGCCTTCAGGATTGTTAAGGCCTGCCATAGGAGTGACTTATAGGTTTATATGTGTGTGCAATGGTAGTGATATAGGTAGCCTATACCACAGTAAGGGGTGCATGCACCACCTTACCCAGGCTGCAGTAGCAGACCTGTGGTGTCATTTTGGAGGGCCTTCCAAGGGTGGCACAATACATGCTTCAGCCCCTGGTAGGCCTCTGGGGTGTCTATGCCCTTGGTACATAGTATACCATATACTAGGGACTTATAAGGGCACCCCAGAATCCAATCTGGGATGTACCTAAAGTACATGGAATCAATTTAGAGAGGAAGCAGCTAGGCTGGGGTCCTGAATAGCAGGGCCCCAGCCAGACTAAAGTCGAAAAACAGTGATACACCAGCAAAAACGTGGGGGTAACCATAAGAGGCAGATCCTACTCTCCTACACAACCCCCCCCAAACGCAGGGACATTAAACTAACCTTGACCAGTTAAGTCTTCATGTTCTAAGTCGAAATATCTGGAGAGTCCATCTGCATTGGCATGGTTACTCCCAGGTCTATGTTCCACTGTATAGTCCATCCCCTGTAGGGAAATGGACCACCTCAAAAGTTTGGGGTTTTCACCCTTCATCTGTTTTAGCCATATGAGGGGCTTGTGGTCTGTTTGAACAAGGAAGTGAGTGCCAAACAAGTATGGCCTCAGCTTCTTCAGAGCCCAAACCACAGCAAAGGCCTCCCTCTCTATGGCTGACCAACGTTTCTCTCTGGGGGTCAGCCTTCTGCTAATAAAAGCTACTGGCTGATCCTGACCTTCATCATTCAACTGTGACAGTACAGCCCCTACCCCCAACTCAGATGCATCTGTTTGCACAATGAACTTTTGGAGTAATCAGGACTTTGCAGAATGGGAGCAGTGCACATGGCCTGCTTCAGGTCATCAAATGCCTTTTGACAGCTAACTGTCCACTGAACCTTTTTGGGCATTTTGTTAGAGGTTAAGTCATTCAGGGGTGTCACTATTGATCCATACCCCTTGACAAATCTTCTGTAGTACCCAGTCAGACCTAAAAAGGCTCTCACCTGAGTCTGGGTAGTTGGAGCAGCCCAGTCCATGATGGTCTGGATCTTGCTCTGCAATGGTTGAACCTGGCCTCCACCCACAAGGTGGCCCAGGTACACAACCTGACTCTGCCCTATCTGGCACTTTGTGGCCTTGATAGTTAGGCCTGCCTTCTGCAGGGCCTCCAAAACATTTCTGAGGTGGACCAGGTGATCCTCCCAGGTGGAGCTAAAGACAGCAATATCATCTAGATATGCTGCACTATAGGCTTCCAGACCTGTAAGGACTGTGTTCACCAACCTCTGAAAAGTGGCAGGTGCATTTTACAAACCAAAGGGCATCACCACAAATTGGTAAAGCCCACCAGGGGTAGAAAATGCAGTTTTTGGCTTTGCATCATCAGCTAGTCTGATCTGCCAGTAGCCAGCTGTTAGGTCAAATGTGCTTAGATACTTGGCTGAGGCCAAAGTGTCTATTAGCTCATCTGCCCTTGGGATTGGATGGGCATCAGTCCTAGTGACTGCATTGAGGCCTCTGTAGTCCACACAAAACCTCATCTCTCTCTTTCCATCTTTTGTGTGAGGTTTTGGCACCAGGACCACTGGACTAGCCCAAGGGCTATCTGAAGGCTCAATGACACCCAGTTCCAACATTTTCTGGACTTCTGTCCTGATACAGTCCCTGACCTGGTCAGGTTGCCTGTAAATCTTACTTTTAACAGGCAGACTGTCCCCAGTGTCCACTTCATGAGTGCACCAGGTGGTCTGACTTGGAGTCAGAGAAAACATGTGTCTGAACTGATTGAGCACCTGTCTACAATCAGTTTGCTGCTGGGCAGTGAGGCTGCCTGCCAAGGCTACACCATCCACTGACCCATCATCAGGGTTCTGAGAGAGCAGGTCAGGGAGAGGGTCACTCTCCTCCTCCTGGCCCTCATCAGTTGCCATGAGCAAGCCCATGTCAGCCCTGTCCACATATGGCTTCAGCCTGTTGACATGGAGCACCCTGTGGGGGCTCCTGGGAGTTCCTAGGTCTACCAGATAGGTAACCCCTCCCTTCTGTTCAACAATTGTATGGGGGCCACTCCACTTGTCTTGGAGGGCTGATGGGGCCACTGGCTCCAGCACCCACACTTTCTGCCCTGGCTGGTAAACAGTCAGCACAGCCTTTCGGTCATGCCAGGCTTTCTGTAATTCCTGGCTAGCCTCAAGGTTTTTGGTTGCCTTTTTCATATACTCAGCCATCCGGGAGCGGAGACCAAGTACATAGTCCACTATGTCCTGTTTAGGGGGTTTGAGAGGTAACTCCCAACCTTCCTTCACCAGACGCAATGGACCCCTAACAGGATGGCCAAACAAAAGTTCAAAAGGGCTGTAGCCAACCCCCTTCTGAGGCACCCCCCTGTATGCAAATAAAAGGCAGGGCAAGAGTATGTCCCATCTTCGCCTAAGCTTTTCTGGGAGCCCTTTAATCATGCCCTTCAAGGTTTTGTTGAATCTCTCAACTAAACCATTGCATTGTGGGTGATAGGGTGTGGTGAACTTGTAGGACACTCCACACTCCTTCCACATTGCAGTCAAGTAACTGGACATAAAGTTTGTATCTCTGTCAGATACTACCTCCTTAGGAAAGCCCACTCTTGAGAAAATTTCCAGGCGGGCCCTTGCCACCACAGGAGCTGTAGTGGTCCTAAGGGGAATGGCTTCTGGGTACCTGGTGGCATGGTCCACCACCACCAGGATAAACCTGTGCCCAGATGCTGTTTGGGGATCCATGGGACCAACTATGTCAATCCCCACCCTCTCAAAGGGAACCCCCACCACAGGTAGTGGTATCAGGGGGGCCTTTGTGGTGCCACCTGCCTTCCCACTGGCTTGGCAAGTTACACAGGAGCGACAAAACTCCTTGGTGTCTTCAGACATGTGGGGCCAGTGAAAGTGAGGGACAATTCTGTCCCAAGTGTTGTTCTGGCCCAGGTGACCTGCTAAGGGAATATCATGGGCTAGTGTCAATAGGAAGTCCCTGAACTTCAGAGGTATAACCAACCTCCTGGCTGCTCCAGGCTTGGGGTCTCTACTCTCTGAGTACAGGAGTCCATCATCCCAATATATCTTATGGGTGCCACTAGCATTCCCAGCAGCCTCAGCAGCAGCCTGCTGTCTGAGGGGTTCAAGAGAGGGGCAGTTCAGCTGCTCCTGGCTCAGATCTGCCCTGGAAGGGCCCCTGTCCCCAAGAACTCAACCTGGTCAGGTTCAAACTCCTCTGGGACAGTTCCTTCTTCAGGCCTGAGATCAGCTTCCTCAAAAGTCTGATCTTCCTCCTGAGCCAAGGGGAAGGCACTGCCTTAACCCTACTGCTCCTTTTCTTGGGAGGCACCTGGTCCATTATTCCAGAATCCAGGGCCTGTTCAGCTTTTGACATTTTTGCCTGTGACCTAGTCACAGCAAAGACATGTGCAGGGATCCCTAGCATTTCTGCATGTTTCCTGAGCTCCACCTCTGCCAAAGCTGAGGTTTCAAGATCATTGCCAAGCAAGCATTCAACTGGTAGGTCTGCACTCACCACCACCTTCTTAAGGCCAGTTACCCCTCCCCAGGAGAAGTTAACAACTGCCAGAGAATGGTCTGTTCTGACATTGCTAGCATTGGTCACTTGGTACATTTCACCAAGTATAATCTGCCCAGGATCCACAAGATCTTGTGTCACCATGGTGACACTTGCTCCTGTGTCCCTGAATGCCAAAGCCTCCCTTCCATTAATTAAAGGCTGCTGTCTGTATTTGCCCAAATTAGTGGGACTCACAAAGGGGGACATATCCATGCCCCCATCACAGACTAGGACAGCCTGAGTTGGCACTCTGACTAGGCCAGAGTCCATCTCAGTACCCAGGGTCAACCCTACTAAACCCTTATTCTGAGTGTTTCCACCACCACTTGTAGCTGGACTAGGGGGAACAGTTGCCTTAGGGGCAATGGTGGCTGGATTGGAGTCTTTGGACTTGGTGCAATCACTGGTCTAGTGAGTCTTTTGCTTACAGACTTTGCACCATGGTTTCTTTTGGCCTTTTCCTTTATTAGATTGGGAGTCCCCACCTGAAGAAGATTTGTGGGGGCCTTGTGAAGACTTCTGGTCTTTACCCTTCTCCCCACCCTTATCAGAGTTTTTGGAATCTTGCTTCTTCTGGTCACCACCTTGGTTCGGTACTTTCTGCTTCACCCTGGTTCTGACCCATTTGTCTGCCTTCTTTCCCAATTCTTGGGGAGAGGTCAGATCAGAGTCAACCAGGTACTGATGTAGCAACTGATTCTGACAGTTATTAAGAATCTGCTCCCTCATGATTAAATTATAAAATCCTTTGAAGTCACACACCTTACTGCCTAGTAACCAACCTTCCAGAGCCTTGGTAGCACAATCTACAAAGTCCACCCAGTCCTGTGTCTGTGCCTTTTGGGTATCTCTGAACTTTAACCTGTATTGCTCAGTGGTTAGGCCAAACCCATCTATTAGGGCACTCTTCAGGACTTGATAATCATCAGCATCCTCTTCTCTTACAGTGAGGAGCTTGTCTCTACCTTTGTCTCCAAAGGAGAGCCACAAGATTGCTGCTCACTGCTCCTGAGGAACCCTCTGTACTTTACAGGCCCTCTCCTGTGCAGTAATCCATTTGTGGATGTCATCCCCACTCTGGTAGGGAGGGACAATCTTGCTCAGGTTTCTATGGTCATAAGACCTTTCCCTACCACTAGGGAAGTTGCTGCCACCATGGGACTCTAGTCCCAACTTTCTTCTTTGTCTATGAAGCTCTAGGGACTCCCTATCTATAGCCAACTGCTGTTTTCTGATTCTCAACTGAGCTTCCTCATACTTGAGCAGTCTGTCCTTCCTTTCATGAGAGGTTTCCCTCCTATGAGAGGAAACAGAGGTCCCTACTGAGGTGTCAGAATGGTTAGACTCCTGAGAAGGAGATCTGGGCCTTCTGGGCACACTCACAACTCTTCCTGGTGGGACAAAGGGGAGGTCATTCTGATCCTCCTCCTCATCCACAGGAGGAGCTGCATTTTCCAGGGCAAGGTCATTGTCACCTTCCTGGCCAGTTTCAGAGGTCAGGTCCTGGGGATTTTCACCCCTGGCCCCTTCCTCATCTTCTGCCCCACCCTCTCTGCCTACCCTTGCAGACCCTAGGGGTCTTCTGAGATCATCTAGCAGAAGCATCTCCATGAGACGTTGGGTGTTGGCACTTTTGCCTGTCTTCAGCTTCCTAATCTTGCACAACTCTCTCAATTCCAAGAATGGGAGGTTGTCATATTTGGATGGCAGGAGCCCACTGGTTCCTGGCAGTGAAGACATTACTAGTGAGGTGTGGTGTATGCACTACCTACTCTAGTGTGGCCTACTAAACTCTCTTGAGTTGTAGAAAGGGTGTGCTAGGCCCTTGACACACAACTCTAAGTTCAGTAGAACTTACTGTATTTCTAAGCTTGAATTTATATGTACCTTAGGTACCCTTAGTGGTTTTCAGTTGATCAATTCAATTGAGATTATCTGGTAAAACAATAGCAAGCTGGAATCCCACACGCTGCACACCAATGTGAGAAGTTGGCCTGGTATATGCTGTCCACTAGTTCTAGTGGGCACCTTGCACCAGTCCAAACAACCCCTTATGGAGATAGGTTAAAGACAACCTTTATTGAAAGCTATCCTAGTGGTAGCTATGGAGAGCAGCCTTCAGGCTAAGTCTTGAAGGAATGTAAAGCAGCTTGTTTTACCAGTCTATAATCTCTTGAGTGACCAAATGAAAGAGGACCACACCAGGTATATATATAAAATATATGTATTTAGTCTTAAACACACCCCTCTAGTCTCTTTATGAGGCTAGAGTTCGAAGTACATAAGTTACAAGTCAAATATCAGCAGTATTTAGCACAATACACGTTTGAGCCCTAGGGGCGTACCAAACCATATACTAAAATAGTGGTATAAGAACCACGACTGAACCAGACACAGGGCCTAGAGCCTGTAGAAGTGCTTGGACCCCAAGGAACCACCCAAGGTAGTGACACAGGGGACCCATGGGGGACGCGTGCAGTGTGAGAACACAGCCGCGAGCCACCGTTGACTTCTATGGGGAAAGTCGCGGTTGGATTTTTAAAAGGAAAGGACACTTAGAGGAGGACTTGGAGCAAACCCCTTTAGAACTAGGCAGTTCTAGAGTCAATACCCATGGGAACACCGGCGTACTCGAGTTACCTCACCTAGGGAAGCCGGGTGCATAGGTGTCTTTTGGCGTTGGGTTTCGTCGTCGCTTTCAATGGCGATCTGCTGCAGCAGGCTGCTGGCGACCAAGTCGAAAGTGTCCGGGTGGATCCAAGAGCGGATCGAAGATCTGAAGGACCTGAAAGCAGAGGGGACAGAGTCTGGGTCACTAGCCAGTGACCAGTAAGGCGATGAGCAGATGCTCACCGATGTCAGGTGCTTCAGGTAGGTTGACAGTCGTCTTGACTCTTCAGCCACGAGGTCCAGGAGGTGTCGACGACAACCAGGAGCTGGATTCGAGCTGTTCCACAACGTCTGTCGATTGCTGCGGTGTTGGCGACCGGATTGGACCCAACAAGCCTTGGCAACGGCAAGTCACGTGGAAACAAAGAAAGGACGTTGATGCAGACCAGCAAGGTCTGGGGGACTCACACAGCGAGGGTAAGTCAGGGCACGTCTGGAGCAACCAGGAAAGCCCAAGCAGAAGAAGAGTTGCATTCGGGAGGGCCCACTAGCCAACGGACTAGCAACCGCAAAGGAGCCTCGAGTGGACGCACTTGGAGCTGGCTCATAGGAGACTCGTGGAGTGGAGGCCAGTGATCTTCGGTGCAGTCGGTGCTGGAGGCGGAGGCTACTCGGAGCCCAAAGCACAACTTCGTGGAAGACCAGAAAGAGGATGCACTTACAAAAGTTCTCGGTGTCCAGGGGTCACGGTTTCACATTACCCACAACAGCTACGTGCCTCAGCTTCACTGGGGTCTCAGGGCAGCCTCGGGGAAGTCTGGAAATTTACCTCTGGTGTTGCAAAGACTTCGGCGTCCGGTGGGAGCTTCAGCGATGCAGACCGGACAATTGCTTCTTAGGTGCCTGCCAAGCAGGGGAGTCACTCCTTGACCCCAAGGGAGATTCTTCAGACCTCTAATCTTGAAGTAGAGCGTCGAAGGTCCAGGATTCGGCTTCAGAGATTCGTCCAGGGTAATCTAAAGTCCTAAGGACTGGGGTCCCATACTTATACCAAGTTAGGGGGTTGGACATACTCTGGGGACCCACCTATGGGAGGGTCAGGGAAGAGGGGTGGTTACACCCATTCCCTTTGTCCAGTTTCGTGCCAGAGCAGGGGCAGGTAGCCCCTGCAACCGGTTTGAACTGGACTATGCACAGGGACACCAAATGTGCCCCCAGTGCAGGATTTCAAAGCACCAGAGAGTGCTCCCGCCCAGCCCCAATACACACTATCCTGTCTGGGGAGGAGGTTACACCTCCCTTCGACAGGAAACCTATTGTCCAGGCCTCCCCTGCCGGAGTTTTGGTCAGCAGCAGGAGGCCAGACCCGTGTCTGTGGCAGCGGCATCCATTTTGTGATGCCAGGGCTCTGTAAAGTTAATACCGGGTAGGCCGGTGTGTACATGTCTCTCCCTCTAGAAGGATGGAATTCTACCCCCACCACCAGAACTGGCGGGGGGGTAGTATTCCAAGATGTTTGACACCAAACACAACATGTTTCCGTGCAGCCATCCCAAAGTTAGCATTTAACGCAAGGTTATAATGCACTTAAGAGTATATGGTCAGGCTCCACCACAAACAGCACCAGAGGATTGACTCCGAACGCTGCAGAGGGGCTCTGCTCATGCAGGGGCACCCTCTCACATAAAAACCAAGCACTCTGCCTTCAGGATTGTTAAGGCCTGCCATAGGAGTGACTTATAGGTTTATATGTGTGTGCAATGGTAGTGATATAGGTAGCATATACCACAGTAAGGGGTGCATGCACCACCTTACCCAGGCTGCAGTAGAGGCCTGTGGTGTCATTTTGGAGGGCCTTCCAGGGGTGGCACAATACATGCTTCAGCCCCTGGTAGGCCTCTGGGGTGTCTATGCCCTTGGTACATAGTATACCATATACTAGGGACTTATAAGGGCACCCCAGAATCCAATCTGGGATGTACCTAAAGTACATGGAATCAATTTAGAGAGGAAGCAGCTAGGCTGGGGTCCTGAATAGCAGGGCCCCAGCCAGACTAAAGTAAAAAAACAGTGATACACCAGCAAAAAAGTGGGGGTAACCATAAGAGGCAGATCCTACTCTCCTACAGGGATGACCCTGCAAAAAGGGCCAAGTCCAACACAACCCCCTTCAAGCCTAAACGCAGGGTAGACCAATCACTACCTTGATGGGCTTCCCTGCTTTGGGCGATAGAACATGGACCCTGGCCCGCAACTGAAGGGGCATACTCCAATTCTACGCCAATCTGAACCCATTTGGATCCCTCTGTCCATACTCTCAGGGCCCACTAAGTTAACCCATGGGGAACCCTTCTCCTCACCTGTGGACACCATCTGTGCAGAACCTAATCTTCGCTTGTTCACAGGTGTGTCCCAACAGACAGACAGTACCCACATGGCCAACACAGAGGTGTGGCCCAGTCCACCCCCGGGGTGTGACTCCTGTCTCCCCCCCAGGGGACACTCAGTCCACCAGGACAGCAAGCCACAGTGGCCACTGACAGTTGTCAGTGATGAGACCCAGGCCTTATGCCTCTCCTGGCTCTCAAACCTCTGTGGCGTCAGAGAGCGGGGGGCAGTAGCCCCAGGTGCCTGGCACCCTTTGTGCACTCTCCCTCCTGTCAGGTCAGGTATGACATCCTGACACTGATCCACCAGCCCCGGGCCTGTACCCGGTGGCTGGACAGGAGACTGGGGTGGGCTTTCCCACACCCGGTCCTCCTCCTTGGGGCTCTGCACCCTCCCACCTGGAGCGGTACCCCCTTCCAGAATTGTCAGGGCACCTGTGGCAGGTGTCCTGCACAATTCGCCCACCAGTTCAGGCGTTCTATCCTGCAACTGGGACCCCAGCTTAGGGTCTGTACCCTTAGACTGGGCAGAGGTCAGGGGTGAGGCTGCCCTCTCCCTGCCCCCCTTACTGGGGTCCTGCACCCTCCCACCTGGAGTGGTGCCCCCAGAAGACAAACCGGTAGGGACACTGATTACAGTTGTCCTTCCCTCCAGGTCAGGCAACACCTGCACCCGGCTTCCCAACCCAGGGACTACCCCCTGCAGCTGAGCACCTGCCTGGTGCACCAGGACTTCCTGGGGAGCACTCATGCCCCCGAGGGTAACACATAACTCATGTGTTGTGTGACAGTCTGCCTGGCGCAGATCTCCTGACCCCTGTCCATCTGACAGTGCGTGAAGATCCCCCAGGACAAAGTGGTGTCACCATGGTCACTCCTAGGAGACTCAGCCCCTCTGGCTGGCCCCTGACCCACTGGTTCTTCCACTGGGGACTCTCTCCCCCTCTCACCCCTCAATCTGGACTTCTGCATCCTCCACTTAGGAGTGGTACTGCCAGACATCAGAACTGATGGAGGTCTGCTTACAGACACTCCACATTCTCAGGACACTAGGAGATCCCCCTCAAATGGACCACTAGTACAGCTTAGGCTCCCTACCTGGTGTTCCCTTAAGGAACCATCCAGGCCCTGAGACTGAGGTTGGGCACTTTCGGGACACATCCCAGTCTCACTCCTTCTCCTAGGAGACAGGACGTGAGGCCCTACAACCTTCCCACTGCAACGGGACCTATCTGGGCAACTCTGAACCTCTCCCACCACTCTGGGCTGGAAGATACCTGAGCCACTCCTCTTAGGGTCACTCCCCAATGCCTCTTTAGACCCTTTGGAATCCACCAAAAGGTCTGCCTCCCGGGTGAGCTCCCTGGGGTCAGAGAACTCACACTCCAACAGGTGTTGGCATAGCTCTGGAAAACAGGGACTTACAATATGCTCTCCCATAATTGAATCACACAGCTCCACACAGGTGTTAACCAAACTATCCTTCACCTCACCATCCAGTGCCTCGCACCACTCTCCTGAGATTGGCAAGACAGTATCTGACCATCTCTGTCACTCAACCCACACTCTTCTGGGCGGTCTTCACACTCACACACCAGGACTTCAACCCTGGGGGAACCCCTCTCCCTGCACCTCTCATCTAGAGTCAGTAGAGTGTCCCTCCCACCACTAGGACTATGAACCCCTGTGCCAGTTCCCCAATCCACCCCAGGGACACTGCGCACCACTGGAGCTACCTCATATCCTTGAACCCCCTGGTGTATGTTAACCCCCTCCTTCAAGTCAGGTGCCACATCTCTGGGTGTGTGTACTGCTCCCTCAGCACTAGGTAACTCAATTTTGCTGCCACCATCTGAGCTGGACTCCACCTTCAACCCAGCCAAGCTCACTTCCTGAGCTACACATATTTCTTTTTCAGCTAAGGCTCACTCCATCTCCTCACACTCCCGGTCTAGCTGCCTCAGCCTCCGGTCACGAGCACGAATCCGATTCCTCTCTTCACGAGCCAATCTTTCCCAAAATGTTTCCTCCTCAGGGCCACTGCCCTCTTGGTATTCTGGCTGGGGATCCTCCCCCTCAGATTCCTCCTCAGAGTCATCTACTAGTGTTGCTTCCCAGTGTAGCACCTCATAGGTAGCTAAGGGCTGCCTCAAGATCCTGCCTTGTGGATCTCCTATTCACAGGTAGCCCCCTCTCCTTGCAAAATACTTTTAGTTCCCCTATTTTGTAGATATTCAGGTGCCAAAAGTTAACTTCCATTTTGACAAGGCCCAACAGGTGCAACAACTAACCAGAGTTCCAATAACCAAATTCCAAAGGGAAACAGGGAAAAATAGTATGTGGTTGCGTTATGGTCTGCACTCACTAGTAGTGTACACCAATCACTGTATATGAGTCACAAATGTAAGTCCAGAATCCTCACCGCTGACCACCAATGTTAGAAATGGGGGTCTCTAGTTGGCAGATGTAGGTACCTTTGACAAAGTAGGGGCACTTGCTTCTAGTCAGGGTAAGGGGGCTACACTCCTAAAATAACCCCTGCTCACCCCCTTGGTAGCTTGGCACGAGCAGGCAGGCTTATCTCAGAGGCAGTGTGTAAAGCATTTGTGAACACATACAGTAACACAGTGAAAACACTACAAATGGACACCACACCAGTTTAGAAAAATAAGTAATCTTTATCTAGACTTAACACAAGACCAAACGACAAAAATCCACAATACAGTATTCAAAAATATGACTTCCAAATGGTAGAAATAGCTTAGTTCAATGTAGATGGTAAATGCGACACTTTACTCTCAAAGTACCTTGGATGCGTAACGCAACATAAACAAAAGCGTCGCAGGGAAGGTGATGCGTCAGTTCCTTGCTTCGGGGGAGGCGCCGCACCTGTTCCTTACTGCAGCGCAGGGGAGGAGATGCGTCTGTTCCTTACCGGAGAGGAGGCGAAGTGTCTGTTTCTTACTGTGATCCGGTGCGTTGCGACAAGATGGCGCCTCGATGCGATGCGACGATCCGGTGTGATGCAACAAAATGACGTCTTTGATGTGATGCGACAACTTGGATGCGATGCGTGCACGCCCGGCGGCAGTACGGCGAACTCGATGGTTTCTTGACAGGGCCTGCGACACGCTTCTCCGGTGATGCGACGGCAACCTCTGTGGCGGCGGCACGCTTCTCCGGTGATGCGTCGCGCTTCTTCGGTGATGCGACAGCAAACAGCTGCGGCGGTGACACGCTTCTTTGGCGATGCGACGGCAACAGCTGCGGCGGTGACACGCTTCTTCCTCATTGCGTCGCGCTTCCAGCTCCCAGCGACACACAGTCTCTAGAGGGCCCAAACCAACAGCAGGCACCTCTCTGCAGGTAGAATTCCCAGCAAGGAAATTCAGGGGGAGCTGGGGGTGAAGTCTTTGTATCCCTGAGACTTCAGAACAGGAGGCAAGCTCAGCTTCAAGCCCTTGGAGATCTTCCTCAAGATGATTAAAGTACACACTAAGTTCCTTTTCTCCTTTCCTTGGCAATATGTAACCACTGCAGGCCAACCGCAAACAGTCACTTTCGCAGGGGCAGTCTCCTCCTTCAGCTTCCTTGGTTTCTCTCCTTGGCAAAGGTTCGTCTTGATTCCCAGAAGTGATCTAAAGTTCTGGGCCCCAATATTTATACTACTAAATCCTTTGTTCTCTGAAGGCAGAGAGTGTCTGTACCTAGTCAAAACCAGTTCTGTCCTCCCTGGTGCAGCTTCCTGGCAGGAGGTGGAGACAGCATTGTTGAAAGCAGACCTGGCCCAGGTAGCTGAAAGGAAAACTCCTCCCCCTACTCTCTATTCTATGAAGGCTCAGGCAAGTGAAAGGAAATCTCCTCCCCCTACTCTCTATTCAATGTAGGCTCTATTCAGCCCAGTCCTGACTCATCAGACTGCTGGAGCCAAGGCCCTCTCCAGCTCCCTGTCACTCACAAACCAGACATGGAATACACAAACCTAGCAGAGGCATACTGGATGGGTAGGCAAGAAAATACCTACTTTCTAAAAGTGGTATTTTCAAACACAGAATGTAAAAATCACCCACACTAAAAGATGTATTTTAACATTCTGAGTTCAGGCATACTAAACTTTATTTTCCTATCTTGTTCCCTGGGTCAGTTATAATTATAATATGTTATAATCAAACTGCCCATTCTGGCCTATGGGAACAGATAGCCTTGCAATAGTGAAAAACAAAATTGGCTGTAATTCACTATCAGGACATGCCACACACACCAGGGCAAGTCCTACCTTTCACATACAATGCACCCTGCCCATAGGGTCACCTTGGGCCTACCTTAGGGGTGACTAACATGCAGAAAAGGGAAGGTTTAGGGACTGGCAAGTGGGTGCACTTGCCAAGTCGACATGGCAGTCCCAGACTGCACACAGGCTCTGCAATGGCAGGCCTGAGCCATATTTTACAAGCTGCTTCTGTGGGTGGCACAATCAGTGCTGCAAGCCCACTATCAGCATTTGATTTACAGGCCCTGGGCACTCATGGTGCACTGTACTAGGGTCTGACAAGTAAATCAAATTTGCCAATCATGGAATCACTAATCCATAACATAAATTTATAAAGAGGGCATATGCACTTTAGCACTGATCAGCAGTGGTAAAGTGTCCAGAGTCATAAAACCAATAAAAACAGGTCAGAAAAAATACAGGAGGAAGGCAAAAAAGTTCAGGG
Organism: Calotriton arnoldi; assembly: GCA_963921515.1. Taxonomy (NCBI): domain Eukaryota; kingdom Metazoa; phylum Chordata; class Amphibia; order Caudata; family Salamandridae; genus Calotriton; species Calotriton arnoldi. The sequence goes on along the minus strand of CAWUFW010001850.1, from coordinate 140,475 downwards.
ATGACCATGCAAAAAGGGCCAAGTCCAACACACTGAATAAAGAAGAATGTAATAAATGTATCGATATATGGGAAACGAATGAATAAATTAAAGTTTGAATCCTGGGAACCTTTTGCACAATACAGTTGTTGAATAAAGTGCGAAGTCATAGTGGCATGATCATGACACCCCCCAAAACCCACCAATCCCTGTTCGAATTGAATGTGAAATGCAACATTAAGTGGGATGGTCCAGTCACTCTTAGGGTATATCTGGGGTACCTTTAGGGGCGTTTTTAGAGAGGAGTCTTGGGCAGGCAGGAGAGAGAGGGAGATGCGTCGCTGATCGTCGGTTTTGCGAAGAGGCCTAGCTGTATTCTATCCTGTCCCATTACCAGACTGAAATCTCTGGTATTTTCCTGAATTCCCTTTAGGGAACCTCCATCATCTCCTGGGCTCAGGGGGTGGTATTCCCTACAGACCAATAGGTTTGTATCTAGTCTATGTTGTTCCCAGCATTAATGTATTTGTCTCTGAATCTTTTGTCTCTCCACCTATCCACTCCGTCAACAAAATATTGATATGCATTATTTTTAGATGAACCTGTTGTCTCTTCATCTATCTTTCCATTAGGTATTATATTGTTTGGCATAAACATTCTGCTGAACTCTTTTGTCTCTTACCCTATCCACTCCTTCATTGCACAATGTCATTGTAGAATGAGTCTATGTATATTGCATCATTTCTCTGACCATGTGGTTCGGTGTTTGTTATTGTGACCTGATGCAGATGAACATTTATTTTGAAATTTGAGATAAAACTCACTTATTAATTTTACCGAGAGTCTATCATTAATTGATAATGCTGAATGAGTTAGTGTTCTATCATTACCATCAACTACTCAACTAATTGGTCCATCGACCAAGTAGAGGAAGAGTTGATATTTATAAATGTTATTTCAACAGATGAATAGGAATTTTAAGAAATAAGAGATGAACGAAAATAATTGACCCCAGCGCATCAGGGATACTGGGTGAAAGTGTATGGGCCACTGAAGTGAATTCGTGAAGTATCAATCCTTGATCAATTATTGGTATTGGCGTGTGGATCAGTTACTTTGGTAGCAGAGGACGGTTATTATTAATTCGTTTGGTAATGATTATTGGTTTTTGATTATATGTTTTAACATGTAAAGATAGTGTCAGGTTCTATGTTGTCTAGAACTCCAGGTACGGAAATACCTGAGGAATCCCGGGAAGGAATCTGCTGGAAGTAGGCAGAAGAAGAGTGTGGTAAAGAAGCCACACTGCAGAAGTACTTTGTCTGTTGTAATAATACCTAAAAGCTACGGAGGGCTGTAGGTGTTATATTTAGGGAATTTCGTATGTGAGTAGAGTGTTTGAATAGTGAAGGATCCACTTCCAAAACTCTGGCCTTGTTTCCAGGAGAATAGTAGGACTCCTTTTTACGCCAAAAAGTCCTCTTACGAAATTCTGGTTTCATCCCTAGGGGAATATTAGGTCCACCTGGTGCTTGTCTGAAGGGTAAAATAGCGCTGGTCGTTATTAGGACCTGTAGTGAGAAAATCTTTTGAAGAAGTTAAAACTATCTCTTTACTTAGTGAAACAGACAAAGTTGCATTGTTTAATGTTGTCACTGACAGAATTTGATTGAGAAAAGCTCAGAGAAATATTGGTGTAAAAATTTTGTAAAGGGAGGGTCAGTAGAAGAAGTAATACTGACGTCAGAAAAAGCCGCGCTGACATTGGCCAGGCAGCGGACGTTCACTGGACTGTGATTGGTTGGTTGGTGTGAGCCGTGCTAGCATTGGTTGAGACTTTGCTTACGTAGCAGGACTGTGATTGGTTGGTTGGTGTGAGCCGTGCTAGCATTGGTTAAGACTTTGCTTACGCAGCAGGACTGTGATTGGTTGGTTGGTGTGAGCCGTGCTAGCAATGGTTAAGACTTTGCTTACGTAGCAGGACTGTGATTGGTTGGTTGGTGTGAGCCGCGCTGGAATAGGACGAAAGTTAACCAATAGAGTGAGTAGAATTACGGGAAAAATTGTTTTTGTTGTACACGATCAGACCCATTAGTGGAGGAAGTCAGAAAATGAAGTTAATACAGAAAATAAAGAATTTTTTCAAGAAGGATAAACCAATTGTGACTAGAGAGGGAATTCCGATTCCGCCTCCAAAGACACCTGCTTCCTTTATGATGTTAGAACGAGGATATCATACATGTATGTGGATGGAAAATTGGATTGAGTATACGAAAGGCGATGGTGTTTTAGCTTTCCCACAACATGGTACTTTTAATGTGAGGATATTGCAAAATTTGAGAAACCGAATGAATTCATGAGTCCCAAATCCTAGATTGACTCAATACGAAGCATTGGAAGAATGGGAAGTGGAAGCATTTGAGAGAGAAAAGTATAGAGTTGGTAACATAGGTTACAGGAGTATGATGTTTAGATACCCTTTTGAAAGCAGGGATGAAAATTTGAAGAGATGGAGAAGAGCCGTAGAAACAGAAGGGTTGTATCCAGTTTTAACGGTTGATGAGCAGACGGGGAGTAAATGTAAGGAGAAAAGAAATCATTTAGAGACTCCAAGTGTAGGGGGGTGATATGAATGAGTCGGATGATGATGAATTGATAGAAGTTATCATGAACAAAAGACCTCCACCGTATGAAGAAAATTTAGGAGTCGTGACTCCAAGTGCCCCACAATTGGGAACCCCGTTGAATAAGGCCAGATTAGAACAAGTTCAGAAAATAAATCAGTTAAATTTGAATACAGAAGCCTTGACGGTACCGGTAACGATTGGTCCTGTAGTACCATTGTATGAAGATAGACAGAATGTACCTAAGGTACATGCATTAGTGGTTCCCGGTAGTAGCATCAGGAGCAGTGTAAGTGGGGAGGGTCAGGCAAATGTGAACAATACATTGCTACAAGGATCAGCCCTATCCCCGTCACTATTTAACCTATACATCGAACCATTAACGGAAGTACTATATAAAGCTAACATTTCCTTTCACATGTATGCTGATGACACCCAACTGTAAATTAAGATATCATCCCCGGAAGAGATCAACACTATGAACCAAGCTCTCAAGAAAACCGTTGAATGGTTAGCTGACAATCATCTTAAGCTAAACTCACAGAAAACCGAATTCCTTCTGATCTCCCCTCCTAAAAGTTCAGCCAAGATTAAAGAATGGACCAAGATGATCACAGCGTTAAACGGTACCCCAACGCTAGTTGAGTCAACCAAATCACTGGGTATCACTCTGGATAAAGAGCTAAACATGCGAGCACACATCAACACAATGGCTAAAAACGCTTGTTTTCACCTGAATTACCTCGGAAAAATGAAGCCTCTCATCAATCCTGTGGATCTGAAAATGGCAGTACAGGCACTGGTCATATCAAGAATTGAATATGGATGCGCAACTCTATCAGGACTCCTTAAGATATCAACAGCTCCCCTAAAAGCCTGCCTCAATGCAGCAACTAGACTTATAACGGGAACCAAAAAATACGACCACATCTCTCCACATCTGAAAGCGCTCAACTGGCTACCATACGAAGCAAGAATAGAGCTAAAAATTGCATGTATTACACACAAGGCAATACATCACAAAACTCCTCACTACCTAGCCCATAAAGTTACGCTGTCCGGAGGCAATAGACCCTCGAGGGGAGCGGAGGATTTTCTACTGAAACCAGCATTCTTCCATAAGAAAAAGACTTACGATAGAGCGTTCACGGGAGCTGCACCAAGGATCTGGAATTCACTCCCACCGAACATCAGAAGAATCACCTATGCTCCACGATTCAAAAAGGAGACCAAGTCCTTTCTGATGGGTAAATTTCTACCATAACGAACAATGTGGTGAACATAAAAATTCCATAACCAGCTTGGAGATAGAAGAACTCAGAATTGGCCCTATCTTAAATATAATATACGACTCGACAATCTGGACTGTAATCTATTGACTTTTTTGTATCCTCATTACGTTTGTTTTGTGTATGGATAAATATATGCCAATGTTAATGGAATACATAGACATGATCTTGACATGAAAGAATTGATATCTGCCGATTTTGAAGGCAGGGGAAATGTAAAGCGCTCTGACACCCAAACCCTGGGTCTGGTTCGCGCTATAAAAAACACTGAATAAATAAAAAAGAAAAAGAAATTGCTAGATCTCCCGATTAATGAGCTGATAACTGAGACCCCACATAGAAATGTTCAATGTGAGCCTAGAAGAATAGGACTAAATGATACGCCAGTAGCAGGGAGTTCCGCAGGTCCCTCACCAGAAGAGTTAAATAATTGGATAAAAGAAATGACAAAGCCTAAACAACAATCTCAGAGTATAAATGTAAGCCAATTGAAGGTTGACTTGGAAGAGATGATTATTTGAACATTAAGCCCTGACAGATTGGGAACTTATCATGATGAAGAATTGTTGTTTTTATGTAAAAGTATTACCTGGAGGGCAAAGAACTTGCATGAAAAAATATCTGAAGCTGCTAGTGAGTATGGAGTAGACATAGAAAAGTCAAAGGTGTTACAAAAATCATATAGATTGGCTTTTACTGACAAGGACTTGGAAAGTTTGAATGCTTCGGGAAAAAGGTTGCAGATAAAAGAGATAATGAATATTCTGAAGAAATGGGGAGATGTAGATCATTGGAAAGTTAGATGGCCTAAAAGGAAGGAAGATGCAGCAAATAAAGGAGCGACTATGTTTCCTATGAAGGAGACGGAACAGGTTGATAGGGCGTGTCCAATGAGAGAAGTACCAGGTGGTGGATATGTACACGTTCCATGGTCGAGACAGGATATATTGTCTTTTACAAATGATTTTCCTAGATTGAGAAAAAAAAACGTTGAATGGTACAGACAGGTAGTAGATAGGTTTGTAAAGGTGTCAAAAGTTTTGCTAGAAGATTTGGATGGTTTATTTGACATTGTTGTTCCCGCTGACTTATGGACAGAGTGTAAGATTACTGATCATTGGCCAAAAGAAGAATACCCTAGAGATCCTAAAACAGGTGCACCATCAGAAGAAGTAATGATAAAGTATAATCAGGTAATCACTTTCTTAAAGGGAAAGATTTCACCAAAAGAAACCGATTGGGTTAAGATTGACAGAACTACTCAGGAACCAAAAGAGTCAGTACACGCCTATTATGAGCGTTTACTACAGGTATTTAAACAATATAGTGGTTTTGAAAATATTGGAGACAAAGACATGGTACATTTTGTGTATCGTTTTGTGTTCGGACTGAGGCCTGAAATTAGCAACATGATTCAACAGCATTACATTTGCTGGCAAAGCAAGACAGTGGATGAAATACTCCGGTATGCAAAGTATTGTAGTGATGAAATTGACAGTAAGCATAAAAAGTTAAAGGAGAAAATGATGTGGGCACAAGTAAAAGTAGCAGAACAACAAGAAAACAACAATAATCAAACAAGTGGACAGAATCAGAATGGGGAGAATTATAATGGAAGTAAAGGAAGGGGAAAAATGAGTAAGGAAGAAGCTATGAAGAAATTTCCTTGTCATGCACGCGGAAAGTTTGGACATTGGAGGAATGAGTGTAGAACTGTTAAGAAGAATAATGGGGGAAATCAAAATTTAATTTCACAGATGCAGAATGAGGAGGGTGTAAGTCTACAACAGCAGCCGCAGATAGTTACGCAGCAGTTACAGGTGCCACAAGCTCCCATTTCGAGTAATGTGAATGCTCAGGTGCAAAGGTACAATGTGAACACTGGATATCACGGAGGAGACCCGCTTGGTAAGCAGTATTAGATGCAATGTAATGGAATTGATTTGGACTCATCTCAGTGACGGCGCCTGAGGGGGGAGGAAGAGTCCGTACTTGGCGCATCTTTAGCGGTAGATCAGTCAGGTCCATTTGTTGACGGTAAGGTGGAAGGAAATGATATTACATTCCTAGTGGACACTGGTGCTACCCGTTCTACTGTGAGAGCAGCAGAAATTCCAAACCTACCCCTCTCGGGAGAAACTATCCAAGTTGTAGGAGTCTCAAATAAGCATATTCGAACGCCAGTCACAAACCCTATAGAAGTTCATTTTGGAAACTTCAAAGACATGCATCAGTTTGTGGTATGTGATTCAAGCCCAGTAAATCTCTTGGGAAGAGATTTGCTGTGCAAGATGAACTGCACCATCTATTGTACCCCAGATGGAATTGCATGTCAGACCGCAGATGAGGCTGTGGAGTTTAAGATGATGTTAGCGAAGCAAAGAACAGAAGTGAATGAGTTGTTTTCGCTTCTCACTGAAATTGATCTGCCTGAAGAATTGAAAAGTACAGTGAAACAGGATGTGTGGGATTTTACAGGAAAAGAGATTGGTTTCATGACAAGAGTAGATCCGATTCAAGTAACCGTGAAGAATGGTGCTGTATACCCAAACACACCACAGTACAAAATGAGCCCAGAAGTGATTGCAGGTGTAGCTCCAGTTATTGATCAAATGATTGAACAGGGAATCCTAAAGAAAATAATGAGCAGTCCTTGCAACTCACCAATCATAGGTATCAGAAAGCCGAGTGGGAAGTACCGGATAGTGCAAGATTTGCGTAAAATAAATAAAATTGTAGTGCCCTATTGCCCAGTAGTACCGAATCCAGCAGTGATTCTTTACCAAATTCCTTGTGATGCAGAATGGTACACAGTGATTTATTTGTGCCAAGCCTTCTTTTTGATTCCTTTGCATCCGGAAAGTCAATATTTATTTGCTTTTCGGTTCGGAAACCATGTCTTGGCATGGTGCCGAGTCCCTCAAGGTTACACCGAGAGTCCCTCAATCTTTAATCAAATCTTGAAAAAATGTCTAGAGACTTTAGTCATGCCAGGAAATTCGGTCTTGGTTCAGTACATTGATGACCTACTGGTGGCATCAAAGACACGAGAGGCATGTGTTACAGACACAATTGCTCTACTGAACCATCTGGCAGATGGAGGACACAAGGTGTCCCCAGCAAAATTGCAGTTTTGCAAACAGGAAGTACAGTACCTGGGACACAAAATAGAAAAGGGAGTTAGAAAAGTAACCCCAGAAAGAATCCGTGTGATCAAACAGATGGAACCACCCAAAACTCAGAAAAAGGTGCGAATGTTTTTAGGAATGGTTGGATATTGTCGCCAGTGGATATGTAGTTTCTCATTGATTGCAAAACCTCTACAGAAATTGACACGAAAGGATGTGAGAGATCCGATTGTTTTGGATGATGAAGCTATGGATGCTTTCATAAAATTGAGAGGTAGTTTCTGTAGAGCCAAGACAGCCCAGCACACTTTCAAATATTAAATGTATTAAATATACAGAAATATAAATTTACAACAAACTGTCGTTTTCCCAAGAAAAAAGAGACGATATGATCTTGTAATATTGAAGTTCATTCTTTATTCATGTTCTTTTTCGTAAAATTTGCAACCGCCAACGCGTTTCGTCCTCAATCGGACTTCTTCAGGGCTTAAATATAAACCGTGCTCATTCGTATAGCTTTTGTCAATATATCAGGCCAATCGGTTTGAAAATACGTTTGTCCCCACAGATATATTATGTCAACTCAAGGGCTCATCGATAAAGGTGTATCGGTGAATATCACACCCGTCTCCATGCGGTCATCTGGTTCAACAAAGAATCTCCGACACAAAATAGAAAAGGGAGTTAGAAAAGTAACCCCAGAAAGAATCCGTGTGATCAAACAGATGGAACCACCCAAAACTCAGAAAAAGGTGCGAATGTTTTTAGGAATGGTTGGATATTGTCGCCAGTGGATATGTAGTTTCTCATTGATTGCAAAACCTCTACAGAAATTGACACGAAAGGATGTGAGAGATCCGATTGTTTTGGATGATGAAGCTATGGATGCTTTCATAAAATTGAGAGGTAGTTTCTGTAGAGCACCTGCCTTGGGAATGCCAGACTATACGAAATAATTTGCATTGTACTGTTGTGAGAGAGATGGATGTGCACTCTCAGTCCTAACTCAGAAACATGGAATGGCACGACATTTGGTAGCATATTTTTCTGCTACCCTGGATACAGTGGCTAAAGCATTGCCAGGATGTCTGAAAGCAGTAGCAGCTACTTGCATGAGTCTGGAACAGAGTGAACCGATTGTGATGGGATATCCTGTCAAGGTATATGTGCCACATTCTGTCGAGATTCTTTTGACCCGCACTAGAACCCAGTATCTCACTTCTAGTCGGCTGACTAAGTATGAAAGAGTAATTCTGGGAGCTGCAAATGTGACCGTAGTCAGGTGCACGACTGTGAACCCAGCAACTCTATTGCCAAATTCTTGCAGTGAGGAAGTGAAAGAGGAAGCAGATCATGATTGTCTGGATGTGACAGAATTGTGTACAAAGCCCCGGCCAGATATAGAGGATAGTCCTTTGGAAGATTCAGATTGTGAATTGTGTGTTGATGGGTCGTGTTTAAGAAATGAAAGAGGTGAATTACGCACTGCTTATGCTGTTTGCACCCTAGAAGGAGTTATTGAAGCATCCTGTCTGAAAGGAGTAAACTCCGCCCAGATAGCTGAGCTGACAGCTCTGATTAGAGCATGTAAAGTTGCCAAAAGTTTGAAAGTAACCATATTCACAGACAGCCAATATGGATTTGGGATTGTGCATGATTTCGGCCAGCTATGGATGCAAAGGGGATTTCTGACATCTTCAGGTTCCCCCATTCGAAATGGTAAAATTGTAAAAGAATTATTGGATGCTTTACAATTGCCCAAAAGAATTGCAGTAGTTAAATGTGCTGCACATTAATCGGGAGACGATTATGAGACAAAAGGCAATAGATATGCAGATCAAATTGCACGATATTGTGCCCAAAATACAATGGCTTTAAACAGATCAATTGAAAAAGGAAATACCGAATGCCATCTTATGTTTATAACTTCAACAACGTTAGAAACTTGGGATGAGGTGAGGCAAATGCAGGAAGAGGCAAGTGATGAGGAAAAAGAAAGTTGGAAATTTGCAGGTTGTAAACAGAGAGCAGATCATGAGTTGTAGGTATATCAGGATGAGAGACCAGTTTTACCAGACTCTTTGCTTTCTCACATGGCCAGGGTGTACCATGGACATGCACACATTGGAAGAGACACAATGATCAGACTCTTCAAGCAGACATGGTATAATCCGAAGTTCAGGGTCATTGCAGAGAGCCTATGCCAGAGGTGCATCATATGTCAGCAGCGAAATCCAGGGAGAAAGACAGTTGTAAGTTGGGGACGAATTGGGAGAGCAGTCAGGAGGTCCATTTACCCGACTACAGCTCGATTTCATTGAGCTTCCCCCTTGCAACGGGCTGAAATATGTCCTAGTCATTGTATGCTTGTTCTCTCGTTGGGTGGGAGCCTATCCTACGAGAAGAAATGACAGCCTCACAGTTGCAAAACTATTGTTGAGAGAACTGATCCCTAGGTTTGGAATTCCAGTCACTTTGGAGACAGATAGAGGAACACATTTTAATAATGAAGTAATTCGGTTGATATGTGCAGCATTTAAAATTAAACAGAAGCTGCATTGTGCCTATAGACCAGAAGCCTCTGGAGTGGTCGAGCAACTTAATGGCACTATAAAATCCAGGTTAGGGAAAGTGTGTGAATCCACTTCACTGAAATGGCCTGACGCTTTACCCCTTGTACTAATGAGTCTGAGAAGCATCCCTGACAAAAAGACTGGATTGAGTCCTCATGAAATCCTCATGGGAAGAGCAATGAGACAGGCATATGTACCCGCGAACAAATTGATAAATATATCTGATGATCTGGTGCTTGACTATTGCAGAGGATTGGCTGAACTGGTACGTTCTGTGTCCCACCAGGTTGGAGAAGACGCCACAACAATACATCGAAATCAAGCTCATGATCTGAGTCCTGGTGAGTGGGTCTACATCAAGAAACATGTAAGAAAATCGTGTTTAGACCCCAGGTGGCATGGACCTCATCAAATCATCCTGGTGACGACAACGGCAGTGAAGTGTGCTGGCTTGCCAATTTGGATTCATGCGAGACACACCAAGCGAACTCTAGACCCACCTGAAAGACTGAAAGAGCCACAACCGGTAAATCAAAGACAAAGGTCAGTGGCTGAAGTGTGTGAAGCTGATGAATCTAGAGTGACAGATTCAAATGAACCTACGGATGGTGAACAGCCAAGCACAAGTCGAGTAAAGGGGACGGAAGATTCTAGGGTTCCAAAGACTGTTGTTGGACCAGAGGAAAGTAAGTTCACTGAAGATCCAGAAGAAAGTGAACTTCCGACTGAACCTGATACAGGCGAAACTGTCGTTGAACAAGAAAAAAGTAAGCTCACTGATGACGCAGAAGAAAGTGAATTTCAAGTTGAACCAGAACTAGGTGAAACTACACTTGAGCTAGAAGACAGTGAATTCACAGTTGAAAGGGAGGTTATTATAGAATCAGAAGAACAAGAAGAAACTGAAAATCAAAAGGAGAAGCAGCCAGTGGAAAGGGTAAATAAGAGAACATGTGAGCAAGATGAAGAAGGTGAAAACGTAGTCAAAGTAAAGAAACCAAGAAGAGGTTATAATTAGCCAAAGGGGGTGAAAAGACTGAAGTACACTCTAGTAAAAAGAAGATTAAGAAAAAGACCAGAGCAGAGTAATGAAATATCCAGTCAAACAGATAGGGAAGAGTTGGGAAAAGAAACAGTACGAAAGACTCGAAGAGTGAAAATCCCAAGTAGAAAATACAGAGCACCTGAGTGGACGTACGTGATTTTGGAAGAACTTGAAAGTCCAGATCCAAGAGAAGAAAAAGAAAGTTCTGATACTGAGCAAGTTGATGAACGCAAACTAAGACCTCCTTAAAAGAATTATGACAAAGTAAGGTGCAAACCTGGTGATTCAAATAAAATAAAGACTCCAAAACTGACTAAAGAAAAAGAATATATTGGATTTGAAGAAGAAAGCCTTGAAGTGAAGGATTTACACTATTATTTTTCTTTTTTTAAGGCATAGATAGATTAGTTTTATATATATAAAGAAAATGACTGAAGTAGAGGTGACTGAAGTTCCAAAAGCTAATCTTAAACGTAGGTGTATTAAAGCTTGCTTATGTAGTGTCTTATTAGTAACATTTATGTGGATAATATTAACTGTCCTTATACCCATACTAATGATAACAGACAAAAGAAACAATACTAATGATGTAACAAAAGAAAGGATGAATGATGTCACTAATGAAACCCCAAATACTAAATTAGTACATTTCGATGGAAGCGTTTTCCATCGTGATAAATCAATTAGTGATTTTTCATTAAATGTCTTTACCAAGTTACTCTACGAATATGTAGAAACTATGAATGTGAGTAACTGTTATGTGTGCATGCAACTGCCTTCGTCTGTTTCTGAAGGAGTGACTTATCACCACCTTCCACTAACCTATGGTGTGTCTTGTAGTATACTTACTAGCCTATTCTATGTGACGGGGAAGCTGGAATATCATTATTCTAATATAGACTTAGTATTTTCTGAGATACCTGTTATTAAAGAATTGAATAAGGTGTCTAGTGCCAAAAATGCACGATACATGGGTGAATGTATTCATATTACTAAAACTTTAGATATAGAATATGCTTATAAGAACAAGGGGGGAGAGGAGTGGCCTACGGCTAGGGCGGTCGACCTCTAATCTGGGGAACCAGGTTCGAGTCTGGGCAAGGACGCGCCACATCCAATCTGTGATTCTGGGCAAATCACTTAATCTCCCCGTGCCTAACAAAAATGAGTGTGTTGTCATGTAATGCAACGGGTGCTCATGTAAAGCGCTCTGATACCCGATACCTTCAGGTCAAGTTTGCGCTATATAAAACTCCTAAAAAAAAAATTAACATGCAATTTAAGGGATGAAGAAAACTTGTTTGTAGAATTGGTGGAAAATAGAAGAGAAAGTTTCCAAAAGAAAGCTGCTGAATAAAAGTCCCAAATACCACCATGGGATTTTAGGGAAGGGTAATATGAAAAGGGCGAAGGATACGCTGCAATGTCTCTGGACTGGTCACAAAAAGGGAAGATTTGTCTGTTTAGAAATAAGACTAATTATAATAATTATTTTATTGGTTCAAGTGAATGTGAGCATACTTTTCAAATCACTGGAGGTTGGGGATTGAAAGGTGGGACAGATCCTGTCTATCCTGGAGTATACTATGTGTGTGGCAAGAAAGCATATTATAGGTTACCTGCACATTGGTATGGAAGTTGCTATTTTTCTATTGTCTTTCCAAAGGTGTACCACATGGACCAAAGCACACACAAACTGAATGAAATAAAACAAGGACTAACACGTAACAAAAGAGCAAGTCTTTCAGAAATAGTAGGTGATATTTTTGGTGCACTGATACCCTCAGTTGGAGTCGTTCTGAATTCACACAAAATTCGAAATTTGTCCACAGTGGTTGATCGATTATCTACAAATACTGCTGGTGGATTTTTAGTGATTGACACAGATACGGTTGCAATCAGATCAATGGTTTTACAAAATCGACTTGCCCTTGATATCTTATTGGCAAAAGAGGGTGGAGTCTGTGGAATGTTGAAAGTTCAACACTGCTGCACTTATATCCCTGATAAAAGTAAAGGAATTGAGGGATATATAAGGAATATTACAAAATTACATACAGATTTGACCCAACTGGAGGTTGATGGTGTTTGGGAAAGACTTGGTAAGAGTTTTTCCTCAATAGGTAATTGGTTTTCTACATTTGGAAGTAGCCTATTAGGAAAAATAGTAATGCCAATAGTTTCAATAGTAATAATAGCTTTAGTGATAATAACGGCATATAAATGTTGTAAGTGGGGGAGAGAAAGAAAAGAAATAGAAATAAAGAATAGAAGAAGAACAAGAAAGAGAAAAAGAGAAGAAATAGAGTTAGAAGAGATGAAAGGAGAACATTATGATTTAATGAAAGGTTTAAATGAGGGTACCATAAAAGGAGAAGAGAATACAGAAATATAATTGATTAAAGATGGTACTCGGTATGGTAGGTATTTATGATGGCTCCTAAAAGCCATCAGAGGGGGGAATTGATGGAGCAGGGTTTCGCAAAAATGAAACCTGCTCGGACCAAACCCCCCCATAATACATACTAACAGTAAGTAGATGTGATTAAAAATCTAATATGCACCCACATAAACATATGGGAATTGCTTTCCGCATGCCTGAATTAATAAATAATTAGTATTAATCTTGTTTTGTGAAAAATAAACAAAGAAGTTGCACGAGTAGGCCGCATGTACATCAGTGTTTGCACGTTGCATATTGTTTCAAAGGGTTAATTACTAATGCCACTTTTTCATTAGGCTTATGCTAGGTAATCATAATGGGGAAGTAGTGCAAGATGGGTGGGGAACAGTGAAGGTTTCATTATCATATAATTAATATTTGTTCGTTTTCATTTACTTCAGCATGCTAAATGAAGCTTCCATCTTGGAAAAAATGACGTGACAGGGAGGGGGAAGTTTCCTCGGAGTGAGTCTACTCTGACATGAGGCCCGCAAGTTGTGCTGAGCATTACGAAATGACATGAAGGAGTGAAGGCCAGAGCATCAGTTGACTGCCAAATTCCCGTTCCCAAGCATGTGACCGGGGACGTGCTCTGCGGAAAAATGAACTGAATAAAGAAGAATGTAATAAATGTATCGATATATGGGAAACAAATGCATAAATTAAAGTTTGGATCATGGGAACCTTTTTGCACAATACAGTTGTTGAATAAAGTGCGAAGTCATAGTGGCATGATCATGACACCCCCCAAAACCCGCCAATCCCTGTTCGAATTGAATGTGAAATGCAACATTAAGTGGGATGGTCCAGTCACTCTTAGGGTATATCTGGGGTACCTTTAGGGGTGTGTTTAGAGAGGAGTCTTGGCAGGCAGGAGAGAGAGGGAGATGCGTCGCTGATCGTCGGTTTTGCGAAGAGGCCTAGCTGTATTCTATCCTGTCCCATTACCAGACTGAAATCTCTGGTATTTTCCTGAATTCTATTTAGGGAACCTCCATCATCTCCTGGGCTCAGGGGGTGGTATTCCCTACAGACCAATAGGTTTGTATCTAGTCTATGTTGTTCCCAGCAATAATGTATTTGTCTCTGAATCTTTTGTCTCTCCACCTATCCACTCCGTCAACAAAATATTGATATGCATTATTTTTAGATGAACCTGTTGTCTCTTCATCTATCTTTCCGTTAGGTATTATATTGTTTGGCATAAACATTCTGCTGAACTCTTTTGTCTCTTACCCTATCCACTCCTTCATTGCACGATGTCATTGTAGAATGAGTCTATGTAAATTGCATCATTTGTCTGACCATGTGGTTCGGTGTTTGTTATTGTGACCTGATGCAGATGAGCATTTATTTTAAGAAATTTGAGATAAAACTCACTTATTAATTTTACAGAGAGTCTGTCATTAATTGATAATGCTGAATGAGTTAGTGTCCTATCATTTCCATCAACTACTCAACTAATTGGTCCATCGACCAAGTAGAGGAAGAGTTGATATTAATAAATGTTACTTCAACAGATGAATAGGAATTTTAAGAAATAAGAGATGAACGAAAATAATTGACCCCAGCGCATCAGGGATACTGGGTGAAAGTGTATGGGCCACTGAAGTGAATTCGTGAAGTATCAATCCCTGATCAATTATTGGGATTGGCGCTGGATCATTACTTCCCCAACATTTGTAATAAAGGTATGAAATAGCTCTGTTTTATGAAATGTGTTGTTTCTATAATAATGATTTTAATTAATTGGACAATAAAGAATAATTAATTAATCGTCTGAGTGCGCTTCATTTTACATTGCACTGCATTCTTGAACTGAATGATCTTAAAATGGTTTCATATGATTGTTAGAACCTTAACGCAAAAAAATAATAAAACAAGTCTATCACAATATACAGTAAAGTCGTCCCATCACAGACACATTTAAAAAAAAAAAACATCCTATAATATGAAACTATTTTTTTGCCTATTTCTCGATTATCAAGATATAGACACAACCAAACGTTAGTCTTAATTGTTCGGACCCGTTGAATATGTAAAATGCGACAGATCAAGGCAGATGAACAGCAAGTGACAACTTATTTCAATAGATGCTACGTAAAGTCTACACAGCATGTGCTTATATGGATTCTGGAATATCACACCAAATACCTTCGACTGCACCTACAGACGGAGCATTTTAACTGAAAGCATTAAACTCCTGATTAAATCAAAATCCAAAGATTCCACCAAATACTGCAGTGGACCCTACAATGTTAAAATCAGCGTGTATCTTCCTTTTATAATTGTGTGTCATACCAAGCCTAAATCATATATAATTTCATTATTTCATGTTTCATATTTTCCTAGACCCTTGTAAGAGCTTCTTGTGACCAGTCATCACTTGCTAAAATGCTAGTCTACACTCCTATGCACTACAAATGTATTGGACCCTCTTCTAGAAGGGCTGATCCTTCTAGAAGGTGAAGTGAGACAGCAGCCTTAGAGCACCACTGTCAGGCATTGAATGCCATTTTTACTAGGGGTTAGGAAGCATTCAAACAACAAAATGTTATTTTGTCTGGTGCACCAAACATTCCTGTAATGTGGGACTGTGCTTTTTAAGCGGCAATAGCCCGCAAACAGTGAATGTAAAGTCCATCAACAGTTTTATCCACTTAACAGCCCAATCCCTGTGACACTTTGGTATCACAGATCATTTTGGCTTGATATGCTTGCAAGACAATCAAAAAGTTACCGCCATATTTTTAATTTAAACTTAAATACGTCTGTTCTTGCAATAATTTTGTGTAAATCTTTTGAAAATTAAGGTAATATATAATAAAACATATATGAAAACACCTAAATTAGATGTATTAATTAACCTATTCAATATGAGTTCCCTTTACCCTCCAAAAAATTAACATTTAGCCCATCCAACGGCTACCACCTTTGATATTTCCAGGTTCATTTCTAAAATATGTATCATTATACTTCTGTAGTACCTCTACTACAGTCAATGAGTGATTTAAATGTATGATTTGCATGAGGCTGATGCTAATGTATCAAACCCATGTTAGGTGGTTTTTGGTCACTGAAGCACTTTAATTTTAACCAACTTTAGCACTGTACAACCATGAACGAGCTACTAATGAATTCTAGGAACATGCACTGTTAACATATAAATAGGGCAGACAAATCAACCTTGTCTGTCATATGGTATGTTGGCACTGCAAGCCTTAAAAGGGTGTTAAAAAGTGAATTGAGGTACTATGGTATTGCGTACATCTTTTTTATATATTTGTATTTTTTGGAAATATTTATTTGAAAGATTTTAGCAATGATTATTGTAGGGTCACTCCCATTTTATAAGTTTTGCAATGGTTTTTATTAATCAAGCAAATAAATGATTTACTTACTGCTCTGTAGTACCTCTAGCTGATAATGGAACCCACAAAAATGTTACTTCATAAAAAAGTCGAATTTCAGTATAGTCATTAACAAAAATATCGTCTGACAGAATTATTGTGCCATACATATCGTTTATAAAAGTATTAGTCGGTGGGTATTATTAACACCATTAGGGTGATATTTTTGAAAATAATATTAAGGACACAATATTTCTGTCATGATATTTTGATTATGATATTTTGGTGTCAACCCCATTAAAATCTCTTTGTAAATCAAGAATTAGAAAGGTTGAATTGTAACGATGCCAGAACACAACCTTTCATCAACACCATTGTGTTTAGCAATCCTATTGAACAATTTACTTGCAGTTCTGCTGTTATTCATTTAGCGACTCACAAAAACATACAATTTGCAACAATTTACAGAAGGAATTGGGAACAAAAATTTAAAGGAGTAAGTATGCAAAAAGCAAAACAAAGCAGATAATTCTTCAGCGAGTGGCAAACATTCTCACTCTGCAAAACAAGGTTACCAAATCACAAAACAGAAGTTAATTGTGTAAAGTCTTATGGAAGACATTGATGATATCACCACCCTCAGATACACATAAGAACGCTTCAGAGTGATGACAGGTTTATAGCAATGCATAGAAAGCAGTATTTGAAAGCACATACCAGAGCCCAAAGAAAACAGAAGACAAGTGAGGTGATTTCCCCGAAGAATGAAAGCAAGCAATGGCAAAGCTAATAGGTCTAGCTTTATTATGGAAAAACATCTAAAGTCAGGCATTTACAGATGCCGTTTTCATGTAATAGCATTTTAAAGACCTTTTGGTTTTGCCAATGCTAAGTGTCCCAACAGTAAGCTGCAGTACCACAAGTTTAAACATGAGAATATGTATTTTATTATTTCAAAAATATGTCATCATTTAAACCATTGGTATATAAGCGAGACTGAATTATTTTTTTCTTTGTTAATACCAGCTTTAAGAAGGTCTATAATCGCACATAAATTTAGTGACACAGAAAAAGGACTACAGAAGCCCAGCCGCGGTCCGTGCAGGTAACAGCGGTGGGGCCGGGAAAGGGGGGATTTAGAGGGACGATGTCGAGGGAAAATTAATTATTTATTTAATTTTTCCTTGGCATCGTCCCTCGAAATCCCCCCTTACCCGCCCCCACCACCCCACCGCTGTTACCTGCACGGACAGCGGCTGCAGAAGCACACACAACCAGCAACAAAGAAGGACAGCAACACCACATATAACTAGCAACATAGACGGAGGACCATAGCAGCACACATAACTAAAAACATTACAGAAGGACCACAATAACAAATATATAATCAGGAACATAGAATAAAATTTGGCATAGGATAAACTCATTCTTAGGTCTCGCATTAGACAGCACGTGAACTGTCAGTTGTGAGACATATTGTTATCATACCCTGAGCTAAGAGCCCGCCAATTGCTTACAATTGGTTGGCTTCATTGCCACATTTGCTCGCTTCTTCTTTAGCTTTGTGGGCTTTCCTTCCTCTTCTTGTCCTGCCTTTGGAGCATGGATGCCTTACTATGTCCTTCCACTGCTCGCTTTTTCGAGTGCTACTTTTTAGGTTGAGCCGGGCAGCGTGCATGCGCTATATGCAAGACATGCTGTATTTGCTAAAAGGACTTTGATCCTGCCTGCTGCTCACAATAGGTTGATTCCAGTGTCGCTTATCTTTGCTGCCTCCTGATTGGTTCCCTCACCCGATACATCACTTCAGTTTCTAGCTGAGGAGCACCGCTCAACCACAGATTAATTCCTCTTGATTAGTGACCATCCGCTTTGATGCAGGTACTAATTCTTCTAACTTCTTCCCATTCCCCCTGCCATAATTGCTTTCTGACCAGCCAGTAGAAACATTTGCATAAAACTCCAGCTGGTTCTCCAGTCCTTGCATGTGCTCATAAAGCTTTCCGATCAGCCAGGCTGCGGCTACCTCCTACCCCCCCTGCTTCTCAGGCTCTTTCCTCCCCTGCTGTCTGCGCAGCGCTGATGACCACCTCCCCCTGCTGCAGCAGGCGCTGCCAGAGCTCTCTCGTGTTCCCAAACGTTGGCATCTTTGAGCTTGTTCTCCTTTGTTTTACATTAAATTAATATATTGAGGCTGTCTGTTCAAATAGAGGTTGCAGCAGGATAAACAAACGGAACATTTAAGAACTTTATTGAGACCCTTTCTGAGTGTCCCCGTACTCAGAGCGATGTGCGCATTCCTAGGAGCGGCACGGTGCACTGCTGCTTCTGCCTAATAAAAGCGAGGTTCAACTCTCCTGAAGTGGGCGGGGTTGCTGTGCAGCCGTATCCCACAACACCAGACCCGAGCTTTATGTAAATGTGCAAGAATCTGAAGTTGCTTGATTTTATTTGTGCGTGGCTCATGTTTTCAAAAACTCTGCATGATCTGTCGTTGGTTGGCTATGAATTGGCATACATCCAATATTTTGTGTCACTTTATTCAGGTATGCTCTAGCTCTGTATTCTTTTTTGGCTTGGCCTCAAAGCAAACCTAAAAAGAGCAGCTGTTGCCACACCAGCCATAAGAAACAGTAAATTACTGGCTACCGTTTCTGGCTCCGTCTGTCTGCTTGAGCTGCTGTGCAGCATGTCTTTAAAGTTTAAAAAAAGCACTATGATGCACCCAGCGTTGATCGCGTCATAGCGCTTTCAAAAAACTATTTTACTTTAAGACTCTCCATCCCTTCCGACCCTCCCAGCCAGTTCCTAACACCCCCTCTCCCCCGGGGCCTCGTCCTTGCTTCAACAGTCTCGCCCACCCCTCCCTTGTTCTTCTTCTCTCCACAGACAGAGGAGGCTGCCTCACTCTAAAGGTGTTTGTGTAGAGGATACAAATTTGTTAACAAATTGCTTTATCTCCTAAAATGCGTGTTATTTCAGGAAAGTAGCCTCCTACACCCATAAGAGCAGCCCCAATCCACAAGCCCCTTTGATCACCTCATATGTACCTAATATAAGGGCAACTCCCATCTGCACTGTGCAGGCAAAGGCCGCCCAACTAACTCATGCCAGATGTTTATGCCTGATGCTTTTTAGTTCTTGATGGACCTCTTGTGGGCAGCAGAGCATAGAGCAGTAGCTAATATTCTCATGCTTTAACTTACAGTTTACTATGCAGCAAGTCTACACATCATTTCGCAAGACGTGTCATTTTAGCTACAACACCAATGGTTGTGGTGTGTGTTTTTAACCTGTTCACACAGCACAGACATGCTTCAGGATTAATAAGGGAAATTATGTTTTTAAAGAAAGGAGATATATATTTTGTTTAACGGGACTCTGGTGTGCGACATATTATGTGTTATTAAGGAATTATTTTGTACACTTTTGAAACTTGTGGGGTGTGGGCAACAGTGTAAACTAGTTTGCCTTTGCATTCTATAGTACTGTTTAATCCCCTTCTAAAGGCAGATTGCAAGTGCCAGAACTAAAGAAAACAAACCTGGTCTAGAAAAGATACTTACGCATGGATGGTTGAAACTTAAGAGCTCTGCTACCTGTTGCCCTGCATTTATTATTACATTTTAGTTATTATAATAAAGCAAATTACAAGTCCCAGTTTCCAGAGTGGCTGAAGAAAGGGGACCATCATGCTACAGAGCCAGTAGAAAACTGACATGACTTGTCTGACCGGACGTTGAATGGCAATTTTCATATGTTTTTCATTGTAAAATTGTTAATAACTTAATTGGCCATAAAAAATGAAAAATATGTGTTTCTCCGTGACCTTTGGAATGCCGTGGTTTAAAAGCAATCATCCACCACTTAGAAGACCCTCGTTATCACGTAGGCTTTCTACCAAAAGGCCCCATTTTGCATGCTCATGTGTGGGCCCAGGGGGTTGGGAACATGTTTTATCCCCACCGGATTGGAATGGCGGTCAGGTGGGGTGTGGCCCATGTGAAGTGTCGCTCTGGGGGGTCCAGAAACTCCTCAACACTGCACGTTGGGTTTGAGGTGTTGTTCCGAGCAGACCGACAAAAACGAAGCGACATAACCATACCTCACATATTGCATTCTGGAAATTGTAGTCTCCCTGGTTTTAGTATCCTGAGACAATTGGGCAATAACGCCTGAAAGCAACGTTTTTTGCATTGGAAAATCCCAGAACTGTATACACTGTGCGCCGTGACACAGGGCCAGGAGAGCAGCTGCAGACAGCGGTCACCGAGATTTTTATTCCAATGCAATGGATTTTAATGCACCATTGTTTGCATAGCTATGTATTTCTTCATGTGGTTTTATGTATGAATGGATGTTAGTTGTACAGTGCCCTGATGCCCTAAAAAGAGTGCTCTGGTGCTAGACATATACAGCCGTATATTTCGTTTAGTGTTAACTGCCAGAGCTTTCTTTACTGTTTATCTAAGTGGTGAAATGTTGGCTGGCGCTCTGGTAATCCATCTCGCGCCATGTAATGCCCATTTCGCGGAGTTTGCTGCAGCAGACCCTCACCATGCTGAGCTACCCTTGCAGCGACTTGTGTAACTGAGCTTGGGTGCTCTCAGCGGCTTATCAGTTGAAGTATATGTGTTACTGTGCATTATAAAACATGTTTTATTTTCTAAATAAAACACTGATCATTTGGGTTCGTATAAACTCTTCAAACGTCCCAAGTGAAGTGAACTCCCCGATTTTTATTTTTTCTCCAGATATGTCTGAAGGACGTCATGTTTGCTTGTGTCTGTCTATTACTTGGACTAATAGCGCATTGAAACAGGATGTGCTACTTATGGCATGGGTAATACATACCAATAATCATCACTCACCCCAGAGTTCTGATGCGTGTGCAAACTGAAGTTTGACATGGACCAACATTCTGCTCAACACTTGGAACCTGGGCCACAGAATGTTATCTATAGATGCAACACGCTTTGTCGCACCAAAGGCACAAATGCAATGCACTAAATGTGTACTTCTGTAGTTATATGTGCACATGAGGGCCTGTTAAAAGCAGGGAGAATCATGTCTGGGTTCCGGAATAGCATACAACTCGCTGTACAGCATTTCAACGCCTCGTCAGGGGTGGTAAGCGCTATATAAATCCAATTACAATTACAATATCTTTTTAGTAGGGGCGAGATGGAAATGGTGGGGCGCTTAGGAACGAACATGTCCATTGCTGTGTAACCCATGTGCTGGTTCTTCTGTACACGTAACCCTTTCCAGGTGTGTGTATAGTAACAAGTGGGGTATAAGGTCCTCTTAAAGAAGCATATTAAGTGTTTTCTTGTTTTTTTTCTTATTTTTTACTCCACTCCAAACCAAAGCACATAGGTAAAAGACATTGTCATTTACAATGCCAATCGCTCTTACTTTCCCAAATGCGCAACCAATTGCATTGCAAATGCTTGTTTATTTTTGTTTGCGCACTTTAGGAGAGTGTATGTCTTTTCCTGCAGCCTCCCTCGTATGCTCCTCCCACTCTGTCGCACTCTGTGTTCCTCTCTCTCATCTGGGTGCTTCACCTCCACTTCACTGTGTTGACTCTCCACCTGTGTGCTTTCTCCCCATCAGCCTTACGTTGTTGCTCTCTTTAGCCCGTTTGACCCCCAACCTGCACGCCCTTGTTGCTTACCCTGCCCATGCCCGGTGTTGGTTCCAAATCAGATTGTTAACTAAAAAGAAAAAAAGCTGTGGTGTCATTTTGTAGGAGAGCTCATGTGTGGTGTGCGCACCTACAAAATGACGTGGCAGGATGGGTCAAAAGGTTTTATTTTTTTATTTTTTAGCCATGAGGCACAGCATCAGGAAGGCTGTGCTGCATGGCTAAAACCATTGACAAAGCCAATTGGTCCCGAAGGCGAGAACTATTGGCTTTGTCATTGCTTGTTCTATGTAGCGTTTTTTCACACCAGTTTTTTTTGCCCCAGATAACATAGTACATTATATGGAACACTTACATGCTTATTTTTTTAGATCATACTTCGAGTAGGCATTGGTCGAATGAGGGGCAAGCTGACTTTTAAGAAATAAGCAGTGGAGTAAAACTGGAAGCTGTCACCAGAAATGGCCTCTGTGCAGTTAGATATCTCTGTCGAGCAATCCCACAGCATCCTCAGACTTCAAAACAAAAATCGCAAAGGGAAAATTACTAAAATGAAACCCGCAGAGATCATGTCCTTTTCAGACAAGTATAGAATTGTTTATAGGTCTCCCAGAGATACATTTCTTTCGAAGTCCCAATGTTTAAAACGTTCTACTACTTAATTTCTATATAGAAAAAGTCTCCAAAAGTTAACGTCTGGTTCCTCTCATCCCACTCCACTGGTTCAAGATGCAGCAGGGCTGCTCATGACTAGACCTCAGGTCTATAGCCCAATGTCCATTGCCATCTGGTTCCTTGGAATTCTCCACAGCAGCATCAGCTTTGTTAATCCACAGGCCTGTCTGCACTCCCCAGACACAGTACCAGCTCCAGAGGAGCAGACAGGCGACATGTACAATTAAAACCAGTAAACTGCTATTCTTTCAGGCATACCTCTTTGTCTAGGATTTTCTTCACTCTCCATCTACAAGGAAAAGGTTTGTTAGGGACAGGCAGGCTTCTTCAGCTAGGCCTGGGCACCTACATTCATAGGGGTCAGCAAGTGACTGGACAAAATAACATAGAGATTTAAGTCAAGAGTTGGAGGCCCATGTCTTCAATACTCAGATAGAATTTCTTCAGTGCAGCATGCTTAAAAAGTCTTTGTATCTTCATTTGTTCCAAGCAATTCTCTCCTGAAAGTTATCAAGCAGACATTTTAAAGAATAAAACCGGCCAGCATTTGGTGATGAACACCCCCCCCCCCCACCAGCCCAAGTGATTCAAACTAAAATTCTCTCCCTTTTTATGCAGCAGTATGATTTATTTCTGATTCTGGGGATATTCTCTCAAGCAAAAGTTACCCACAATCCCCTTCGCCACATAAATCCAAAATGGTGGAATCTTTATTCTTCTTGGATCTTCCCTCTACTTTTCTAAAGCAGTCTGAAGGCCAGCACACTCACTACCAAGGAAGCTAAATGAAAATCCACATCTCCAAGCCCACATCTTGATAGCCCAAAGTCTGGTCATCCAGCTCAATAGAAAATTTATATTAAGGGGCTATTCACAAACAGGTGTGGCCTGGAAGACAAGAGGCACATTTTTTCTCCTTTCCATCCTGAGCTTACTGTGTGGGCTCACTTCGAATTGACAACGTATAGCCCCCCTCAGCTAAAAGGGAATGATTGTGAATGACAGGAAGTCAGCCAGGAATGTGGATGGCCTATTACGAAAACTGGACCAGAGCTTCATGTAGATTATATTCAATAACCCACAGAAGTATTATTTCAATATTAAAAACTTGAGCCCGAGCCATATAGTTTTTCTCTTCATAGATGAAATTTAGGCATGGAAAAAAGTCAGAAATTCAGCATGCACTACATAAGCGTGACTCACAGAGCATAAACGTCTAATACAATGCAAATGCGTGAGAGTGTCATAGTAGCAACTTTGTCAGTAATCGTGTACTTTTGTAATGCATTTCCCTCATTCATTTGTGAACGGCTCATTTGTAGGAGGTGTAAAAGGTTCACAAAGGTGTCCAATATTCTCATTTCAGAGAGGGTAGGAAAACTATGCATGTGGAAAATGACATGAAAATTTAAAAGCAAATAAAAAAGAAATGTTGAAGTTTGTCACTAATTTTCTAAACCTATCCATGCATAATCCTCGCCGTTTGCAAACCTTGACATATGCAGGGTTTGTGAAAACAGTCAGTCACCAGGGTTGTATGTTAATACCATACATTTCTGTGCATGAGGTAGGGAGTTTATAAGAAATCATACATATGTCTGAGAATATTGTGGATCTGATAACAATTCTAATTATCTGCAATGTGTAGGTATTAACCACACATTCTGAGATTTACATCTTGCATTGTCGATCAGACATAACGTATTTATACATGGGATAAAGTACCCCCGCTCTACTTTTCGGGAATATTAGAAGTCACAGATGAGTTTGGTGACTCTATGAGGTGTGAAGATGAAGGCTACCTTCCTTTACACAGTCTCAGAACGCTGATGTGACTCAAAATGGCCTTATATCATTCGGTAGATGGGCTTTTATTTCTTGTAATACAGAGTCATACCACCACGCTCCGTCCCTCTCTTGCTCCTTGTAATCAGAGACCTCTTTTTTGCAGTTAATGTACAACAAATGTCGAATTTATACCTGAAAGTAAACGCACCAATACGCAGCAAACATTTTAAGACAGCCACCGATTGCGAATTTCCTTGTCTGAAAGTTTAAAAGAAAGGAGTGAGAAAAGTAAATAGCAATTAAATGTTCTGCTGTGTATGGTGTTTTTAGTGATGCACAACCACATTGTAATATGAAAATAAACGACACGTTTATATACCGGCATACATGTGTAATAGTGGATTTACTCCTACAAGCAAAGGAAGAGACATGAGCCTGGGAGCACGGAAATGTGAAGGAAGTTTCAACCTCGTGTGTGTGCGGGTCACAGACTCTTACACCGGGGTTCGTGCACTGGTTAAGTTTGTGAAAGCAAAACTTAGGAGCAGACAGATGCTGGCGACTTAACAAAGTGGTTAGCTTTGCTCTAGAGAAAAGGCAGAGCTGCATGTACCTTTTTGACAGCTAATCTGTCAACACGCCCTGAACAACCTCGCCTAGAGAATAAATTCCTGTTCCCCTAGCTAATGGTTCTCAGGGGGATGCACGAAATGCTGGCCACAGCCAACGACACCACTGACCTTCCATTAGTTACAGCCTCTTCTCAATAAGAGGGAACAGGGCGCAATGGGCCTTTATAAACCCTTCTGCAAGCCTATGTGGACTCTTTCAATGGAGCAGGCAAGCCCCCCCACCCCCCACCCCACAACCACCAACTCTTCACGAGATGTGAAGTACAATGACAGCTAGAGTCTGAGCACCGGTTTAAGACTATTCAGGCATAGACAATGTGTGCGGCGCCTAGTGGTGGTCTTTGTACAGTGACTAGTTAACGCATACTTAGATAGACGGAACAGAAGACCACCACCACCGCAACACACTGCTGAGGCGTTAATGAATTTCTAACCTACGATTGTTCAATTATTGATCATGGCAGATAGACTTTGAAATAATGATTATATCAGGTAGAGACGGCAGCAATGATCTTTTTGGTATGATAAATAATAATAACCCAACTAGGCACAAGGGAAATGGTAGGAACCCTGCGGCCTCAGCCACACGTGCCCGAACAACGCAAGCGCAACCACGCTTGCCTTAACCACGCATATGCCTTAACCAATCATATGCTTGGTTAAGGCATATGCGCTGTCTAGATGTCCAGAATGGGTGGGCCCAGGAAGAGGAAGGATCGGGAGAGAAAGCAGTGAGGTAAGTGGGGCTGGGTTTGGGGAAGTGGGGGGTAGTTTTAAAATAACCCCTTTTAAAATAATGACTGAATCCAATGGAATTATAATAAAGGGGTATATCAGAATGAATAGTACTAATATCCTTATATTAATGATAGTTTGCAACAATGACAGCGTCGGGCAGGGTTAGATATTATGATGGCCATATACAACAGGATTAGAAATAAGGACCCTACCAGTCAAGATCAGCCGCAGTGACCACCAGACTAGATTAATAATAAAAACCACCACAAACATTTCAGCAGTACACTGGTACACAAACTCACATGAACCGGTACAAGCTCATGCACAGAGAACCCCGACAAAGACTGCTTCGCACTCAGACTTCCACATATGTTCAGCAAACACCCACAAATTAGCAAATCTCGAATGACCTTTACAAACTCTAAAAGATACAAAACCTTAGACCCACCACACACATTTACACAATGAACCACATCCAAACGCGGAAACACCACACACAATCACATACCAGCAAATTAAACCCACAGAAGACCCAAAGGCCTAGTACACAGCTTACCCTAAGACATTTTCACAAAGCCTGAGAGTGCTGAACTGAAACAGTGGCAGCACAGAAGGATAAATCTACTGTAATTTAAAGGATTTAAATTACAACGTATAATGTCATTCAATCCATTTAAAGTTTATTTTTATCCATTACTTTTCAGCAAAAAGGTAAAAAAAATACACCAATGTTGGTATAAGTTAGCGCAGCAGACATATGTCTCATTAATATGATTTTTATCAAGGCTCCTTGAAGTCTAAGGGTCATGCATCCAAAGTAAGGTCTATGGGGGAAAATCAAATGTGTGGCAGTATTGGTATCGCCCGGCAACACCAACAAGTTACCAATATGTATTGAAAGGGCCGAGTTCCTCCTACCAAATTACCATGGAACTCATGGCTGATGGACCTTTGTTACCTGCTGAGAAGTGTAGAGGGGAGAAATAACTCATTCAATCCTGACCACAATTTACAATAACCATGACTCTGAAGAATCACAGACTCCTAATTCCAAGTTAGTGGGTTTATTACAAAGCCAAAAACAACTGGATGTACAAGCACCTCATTATGAGGTTGTAGAAATACATGGGAACTAATACAAAGCCAAATCTAGGAGCCAATCTTATGCGATGGATCATAAAAAGAATGACAGTTTCCAGAAGCAGAACGCAGGCAATTATTGCCCCCATGTCAAGATCCTTCTTCATCTGTGAATGAATAAAGAGCATTAGTCTGTCCCTACACTAACACTATCGTGACAACCCGACTTAGCATTTCCAAGGCAAGATTAGGAAAAGGTGTCAGTTTGTGAAGACTTTCTAAGAAGTACACTCACGTTGTATGGGTCAAGTAGCCAAAGGCTATGGAGCTCGCTCTAAGATGCTCCTTCTCTCTCCTCCGAACTCCTCTCCTCATCTCCTCACTCCCCCTCCGGGCACTGTCCCTAATACAAAACACAAAAAGGCAAAACACGACCACAGATCACCTCATTCTGCTGGACACTTCTCATAAGTGATTTTCCATGGGGTGTCGGTGCTCCCAGCTCCTGGCTCGATGACCTTGATTCCCAGGCCTCCCTCAATGAGAAAGAACACCGTCTCCCAATTATCAGCTCTCCTTGCTCATTTGTATCGCATCCTCCAGAGCCTAACTCTCCTAAACAAAAGACGCTATTCTAACTAACAAAGGCGACTTTCTCCACCTGCAACAGAAACGTGAGAACAGAACAATTTAAACACGCACATGAATTTCACTAACAGACCTTACTCGTGAGCCCCCAGGGAAAATACATTTCAGGCCTACAGAAATCGGCCAACATAAGAGTGAAACACATAGGCCTTTCAATACACACATAAGTGAACATTTCATTTAGGCCTTCTTTATCATAACATTACAGAAGTACATCAAATTCATATTTCATTGCATACGACTTATGAAATCCTACACGTTAAACACAATTAATTACATCTATGTGCAACTTTAATATGGTGCACGTTTAATTCAAATGTGTTACATCACATGTGAGCAATTTCATTAGGCAAACGACATCAAATACTATGGATCACGATATTATAACATGAATGCTACGTTATTTCTATGCATGACGCGACACCTTTCCTACCATTTACACTTTCACGTGTTCTTACTGTACACTTTCTAATGGTCAAATGTTAACACGACAAAGGAATATATGTGGGTGCGGACTATCCGTGATTATGATGCACCCCTACAATTAACAGAGTACCATCGCGCTCTATCATTATGGAAAACGAATCTTGGCATGTTTGTCGTTTCGACCTAATAGTCGGTAATGAGAGTGCTTTGATCTGTGCCAAAGGGTGAGGTATTCTTATTTGGATCAAAACCACTATAAAATGTTTAGATTTTTTTAAAAATTGGGATATATAGTATCCCTTACCCAACTTAATTTTCTCAAAGTGGTGACTTCTGGCTAACAATGGCCAAGTTTCCTATTTTGAGCCCATGCCATGTGCTGCAGTGCAAGCACCTCCCACACAATTAGTGGTCAACACGTGCACAGATGCATAACCTGTGTTCATGAAAACATTAGTCCTGTTTGCCTCAAAATAATTTTCCTCTGCTGCAGAGATTTTTTTGACATTTTATGTCATTTGCATCACTCAGCCATAATAGGAAAGTTGTATTTGTATATATATTTAGGTCATTCGGGAAACATCACACAATTTCTCTTCTTAATAATGTTACCGAAAAAGACCAGTAATTATATAATGACAGCAGAAATCACATTTTAGGTAGACGAAGAGTAAAATGATTTTTTTTACGTCTATCTAATTTATATGTAATTACCAATGATAAAAGAGCCTTCCTGGTATGTATAATAAGCCCCCTTTGTCCTTGCATAGAAAGTCGAGGCTATTTCCATTCAAGGTTTCGTTCTTTTCAGCTCATGTCTAGCTGGTTGGTGAGACAGAAGCAGCTGTTTCATGACATGGATGTCTATTCCTTCTTCCCAGCAGCCTCCCCGAATATTGAACACGTTGTTTTGAAAGCCAGATGGTTATATTTTCAATATGCCAAACTCAACCCTCGCAGACCAGAGTTCTAGACAGTCCAGTGGCGCCCCTGCTATTAAAAATATAAAAAATATAAGGTCCTTGTTCTTGAAATATGGTCTTTTCATCTCAGAGTATCAACCAATTACCTATGCTCTGTGTGGTAAACAAAATAGTACATTAGTCTAATTTTCTTGTTATTTATAATAAATATTTTATTCATTCAGTTATAGGAATGCATGTATGTATGCCATAGCATTGACTCAGCATTCTATGTTTTAAGGTGTTCTTGTTTGATAGAACCAATTTAAAGCCCATGTTTCTGAAAAATATTTTCTGGTGGAGGACTCAGGTCGTCGTACATTTATTGTCTGTCTGTTAAAAGATTAGAGTGACTGCTGAGTTGAAAATGTTTCTTCTTACCTTCCTCTCCACTGAGTAAACACGCAATACGTAAACCTCATTATTGCAAGTACATTCCTCTTTCCTCATGTTAATCTGTCCCCCAGTTAGTGATTCGGAGCATGAATATGGTTACTCTTGCATTCATTTAAAGTGCTGGTTTTGATGATGTTGTTGGACAGCAGTCTAATGATGTAAGGTGGCATTTATTTTAGACATCAAAACATGTTGCACTTGTGACCCTGAGAATCCGCAAAGCTGTATCTAACATACCTTATACCTTGAAAACATGAGCACACTTCACCGAGCAATTAAAGCAAGAGTTATCCAAGGTAGACTAAGATTTTTATTTTTGATGGAGATTTTTTTTGCTAATTCCAATTTTATCCAAATAATGATTAAAGCAATGACCTTTCTTAGGGAATTTATAAATTACTGTGGACGTCAGGATAGTAATGCATCTAAGTGCTGGTCGTCCTTAGTTCAGGTATGAATAGTAATTACTTTGCGCCCTGGTCATGTCCTACTAAAGTCGTGTAGGTCCCCATCTGTATGTAACTTATGAATGCCTTAAAAAAGCTCATTGGCATGATTGGCTAGAGCGAAACACGTATCGTCTGAACCTACCTGCACTCACATTTTGTGAGTCAGGAAACAAATCAGTTGGATTATACCTAGGAGGTCCCAGCTTCCTGTTTTTACAGATTTGTACAGATAAATACAGACAGAAAACAATGTGTATTTAAGTGGAAAAATACAGAAAAAAACGAAAGGCCTAATTATACCACAAATAATAGAAATATAATATTCAACAAAAGCAAAGGTCTTAGTCTATCTTGGCTAATTCTCTTCTACTTACACACTGGAGAGAGCTACAGTCTCGTTTCTTACAAGTATATTTATGAAACCGGGTAGGAGGCTCACTCCCAGCAAGGCATACGCTTTTTCCAAGAAAATATAATCTGACTAGCTAGCAGCTAGAGTCTAGTTGCTGGTCACAGGGTCATGCCTTTGCTGAGATAGCACCCTCTGGGAAACCGAATTTCTGGCCTCCCTTGATACTAAACCCCCCACCAATTCTTCCTTTTCTAAGCACTATACACTAGAGGGATTGCTACTATGCAGCCTCATAGTACTGTTGCTGTGCAGTACTTTTTCTTTGTGAAGGAGAAATGGTTGGCTTTTACCTGACACTGTTGTGTCCATTATATCTCCAAGAGGAAAAAAGATCCTGCTGCCAACAGAGCTGTAGCCACTAACTTTAGAACTTGCTTGAAAAGATACACAAAGAACAACCTGGCAGCTTAGAAAACACATGTTCTTGTTGTGCTCTGGTACTTTTATTTTTACAGTGAAAATAGGCTAGACAAAAACGCAAGTACCAGAATCCAAAGATAAATCACAGAGCCTAATAAAATATCTACACTGAACATAAAACGTTAGAGCTCTGACCTACGATATCCTCCTCCCATGCCCTTCTATCATACAAGCTAACATTAGGGAATAGCCAAGAGAGAGGTTTAGAAAAAAAAATGCTTCTTTAATTTTATTACCATTCAATGAATGCAATTTTAAGAGGGATAAAGTCAAAGAAAACTACATTTTAACCTGGAAATCAGGAGTGCTTGCCTACATCAGGAGTGTGGCTTTCATATGTGCCTCACAGCTGTGACTGAGTGTAACTAGCTGCTCCAGTTCAGATTTTTTCTCTGTTTTCCTGGACTTGTATACTAGGTAAACAAAATTACAATTCCCAGACTGGAAAAAAGTCATGGATGAAAGTAGCTAGTCATACAAGGACCAGTGAAATCTGTCAGCTAAGGTGCTTATTAACTTGCTGCGAAGATACCTAACAGTTGATGTTGTGGAGCAAGCCAGGGTGGACGAAGGGGAAATGTTGGTTAGGGCCGCCTTTAGCACTGGTGGCACCCAGTGCAACAATTCTTTTTTGGCGCCCCCCCCCCCCATGATCTCCTTCTCCATGGATTCCCTCACTACCACCTCCAATAGTGCCCCTCATCTCTCCATTGACCCTCTCTCACATTCATTTAATTTGTTTCATAATGCTACTCCTACTAGTGTAGGGTGTCAGAGCACTTTATATCACACACATTACACAGAGAGAATGAATCATATCTGTGTAATTCAGTCAATAGGAAATGTTACGTAAGTCTATGAGGATTATGAGGTGTAGGAATCACGTCTTCCATACTAGTAGGCAGTATATTTTAAGAGTGATTTGTCTGGAGAAACACAAACATAGGATTTAAAATGTAACACAGTGTTGGGGGTTGGCTTTACTAATAAAAATGTATTTCTACCCAAACAAATCCTTTTTAGCAACATTATAGTAATGAAAGACTAGGAAAAAACATGACGTTGTAACCTATACCATGCAGTTTGCATGAGGCTCTTTGATGACAGGTCACTGTGCTATATTAGGATTGTAACTTATGAACTTTACGTACCAAAGGATCTCTGTCACAAAAGCAGTAATCTACTGAGCTCATATTAACCCTCTGCACTACTTTTTGATGAGTCAAAAGTGCCACTAAACAAAACTCAGATCTCTCTCCAGCAGGAACATTAATCACCAGAGCTATCTTGAAATCTTTCTTGCTGCCTGAAAACTGCTAAACACAAAAGGAACTCAGCAGCAGACACATTTAAACCCTCACATTATTTCTAAACACAGCGACCCCACCCTTGCGCTAATAGCCAGGTGCAGCTGCATTGGTAGCACTGCCTTAAGTTAGGCCCTGATGTTGGAAGCAGGTGACAAGAGCTATGGAAGGTCTGCTCCCTGCCACTGTCACTGCCACTGACCATATCTTACTCCTTACCTTTCTCCTTGTTGCTGCTGGGGTTCTTAGTGGGTGCCCTTTTTTGTTTACATGTCGAGTCCTGCCTGATTAGCTTATATAGGGCGACCACCTTTGGACACACCTTTCCTCCTCCTCCCCTTAAACTGAATCACATATGCAATACCTGAACTCCTTTGCACTGGTGCAAAATTGGAGGTGAGCAGCCAGGAAAAGGACGGGAATGTGAGGGAGAAGGAAGGGGGATGGAGAGAAAGGTAAACAGAGTAAGACTAAGGAAAGGGAACAAGGCGGTTTATGGAGAGCTTAAGAGAATGAACAGCAGAGAATGAAACACAGTTTATTAGTTTGTTTCCATGTGCCCTTCTGAATCTTCGCTTCAAACATTAAATAGCAAGGCACCAGTAGCAGTTTCTACCCTGCCTTGCACATTGTCTCTAACATGTGAGATTTTTCTTGCACTTATCACATCTCCAGCCCCTCAACTCCCCTAAAAACACTAGCATAACAATATTTCTTTACTGCTGGTCAGTCTGGTTTTAGGGTAGTCCATTGGCCTCGGTTTGTCCTGATCATCATGGCAGATGAACTTCTATGCAGTGATAGATCAGTTTTTGGCCTCTTGCATTATTGACTCCAGGGCAGTGTTTCATTTGTGAAAGAAAGGGTGCTGGTGCCCGAAACTCTGCTCAGAAGCTGGCGGCTGGTGCAATTAAATGTTGGCGTATCAAATACCGAGGCCAATAGTCTTTAATCACCTACCAGAAACTCCCTGCCTCTTTTTCTCGCTCTTGCAGGTTCGTGCTTTCTGTTAGTGACCGTTTTGCCATATTTGTTTCCCTCTGTCTTTCCGATCTGTGTGTTTTTCTCTCTCTTGCACTCTCTAAATATCTGAGATGGAAAATAAGTGCTGGCCCGCCAAAAACAAGGGCTAGTGCCCCCCATCGCAACCAAAGGCTCAAATTTAGCACTGCTCCAGGGTACTCCTAACACAATAGCAATATATTATTTAAAAATTATTTAAGTGTTCAGTCTGTAACATTCTCACTGTTTGCTTCACCCCCCACCCCAAAATCAAACTGATTTAATCTGTGTTATAAGGCTTTTCCTCTGTGACCGGAAAATGGTTGATGAAATCTACAACATTAGAATTTGGTTATAACCCTTCCAAATGTTTCTGTGAATCAAATTGTTTGGCACCACCGGATGCTCATATTGTGATCTCCTTTTCTCACTTCATTGCACAGCAGAAAAAAACAACATTGGCCAAGATTCCTGAGGCAGTGTTGCGCCGAGGGCACACAGAAACAGGCACCAATCTGTAGGCAGACCAGCTCAGTCCACTCCATAAGTTTCCCCTTCAATTTGTAGCACTTCCTATTTTTCTGCTGCTGTAAGCCCTAAGTATGGGATGATAGAAGGGGCAAAATTAGCACCTAAACTCCCCTGATTGGTGTGTGGGCAACTTATCACAGGGAAAAAGGTCCGACCATCTTGCACTCTCTAGGTCCCCGTTAACTCCTCCCACTGAGGTCCTCCACCATTGCATTGCACCAGCCAGCGCCACTCCCTGAAAGGCCCTGGTTGAGAGCTTCTATACTCACCTCTCCCTAATCGCCATTGGGAGGAGATGGCACAAGCCAATAACCACCACATAATAAGAGTGAAAAAGGTTGCTTTACTGAGGTGTGCAGTCACATTAACGGCACGGCTAACATTTTACAGAATACATATATAGCCTCTTTTAACATTCACAAAATCTAACTAATCCCCCCCACCCCTAAACATGTTTAGCCTGGAATAGAGTGAAGGGGAACAAACTAAAAGATTTGCTTAATACCACCTTATGTCCACCGCCTGCAGGAGTGGAAGATGCCACCAGATGGTACACTCACTGGATAGAAACAGCCTGAAAAAAGGTAGCCTCTGTAAAACTCCTGCTCCCTAAACGATCTCAACCAACTGCACCTTGGTACACGGAGGAACTTATTTGCAAACAGCTAGAACGTAACTGGAGGAAAAAATACACAAAAGCTGAGAAATAAACTTATAAACAAAGCCTTACTGTCTACAAACACTCAGTTTTTAATGCAAAAAAGCTTTTCTTTATAAATCAAATTAACTTAGCCAAAAATTCCTCAAAAGAACTCTTTAAAACAGTATCTAGGCTGGTCTCCCCAAGTCCACCCAAAATCGAGTCAAGCCAAGAATTAATAGAAGAAATTGCCACGTTTTTTCTGAACAAGGTGGAAGCTATTTTTTCAGCCTTTAACCAACCTCTACGGGGAGAGATAGAAATCCCTATGATGGGGGCCAAGCAAGCAACCAGCGCCTCTCCCACCGTCAACAAATTTGCCCCTCTCCCTTTAAAGGAAACAGAAATGCTGCTTGCCTTAACCAGATCAGGCTACCCCTATGATCCCCGCCCGGTTTCAGTGGTTAAACTAGCCCCGGAACCCATTGTGACTTCACTCACATGCGTGTTCAATGCTATGTTTGAATTAGGAGACTTCCCCAAAACTTGGAAGATAGCCTCAATTCTCCCACTACTAAAAAAACATAACCTGGATCCTAGGCACCCATATAATCTTTGGCCAATTTCTCGCCTACCGCTGCCGGCAAAGTTGGTAGAGAAGGCAATGAATTCCCAGCTGACTGCCTTTCTTTATGAGAATCAGGTGTTGGATCCCACTCAATATGGGTTCAGAAAAGGGCACAGTACAGAGTCAGCCCTTATAAAATCAACTGAAGAAATCAGGGAAGCCCTGGATCATGGAGGTGAGGCCGCATTAATCATGTTGGATCTCTCCGCGGCCTTCGACACGGTCCATCATGATCTCCTGATGGATCATCTGTCGGAGTGTGGGGTCCAGGGCAAGGCATGGAAGTTATTAAGATCCTTTCTAACTGATAGAACACAAATAGTGTCCCTAGGCAAATTTTACTCCAAACCATTTTCTCTGCCTTGTGGAGTGCCTCAGGGGTCATCCCTCAGCCCTACCCTTTTTTATGTGTACGTAGCACCCCTGGCTCCCCTGATTAGATCATTTGGGTTCAGTCTTACCTCATACGCGGACGACACAGAAATTGTTGTGTCTCTGCTGCTGGGACAAGAATCAGGTAAGAGCAAGAAGTTCCATGACTGCATGGAAGCAGTCAAAACCTGGATGACTCAGAATTGCCTGAAACTTAATTCCGGCAATACTGAGATCCTTGTGTTTGGAAATAAGGCCAACTTCTGGACACCGGGCTGGTGGCCGGCAGAACTGGGCACCTTCCCTAAACCCACGCGGAAGGCTAAAAACCTGGGAGTTATAGTGGATGACAGACTGAACTTCGGGGATCAGATAAACGTTACGGCCTCAGCCACTTTTCACTCTATCAAACTGATAAAGAAGATAAAACCGTTCCTGCTGGAAGACAGTCAACGTACTGTCGTTACATCTCTCATTTTATCATGACTAGATTACTGCAACGGGCTCTATTTGAATATTCAAGAGCGTTATTTAAATAAACTGCAGATCCTGCAAAACGCGGCAGTAAGACTTTTGACAAGTACATCCAAATTTGTATCGGTTTCCAAGGAAATTAAAAGACTACACTGGTTGCCAATCAGGAAACAGGTGCTTTTTAAATCTTTGTGCACAGCTTTCAAGGCCTTACATGGCCTGGGTCCAGACTACCTGCAACGACGGTTCCAATGATACACTCCTAAAAGAACTTTGCACTCATCAGAAGCCAAACTAGTGATCGTACCCCCATTAGGAAAGCCACGTGGGGGGAAGAAGTTTCATCACGTGCGCGGCCAAGGCATGGAATGACCTCCCTTGGACTCCTAGAAATGCCACTGACCTCCTCGTATTCAGAAGGGAATTGAAAACGTGACTCTTCAAAGGATAGAATCCTCCACTGATAATCTCCTGATAGGTTCTTGAACTCAGAAAGGTAGCCATCAGCACCAGGACACCCCCGAGTAACCGTTGCACTTTAGAAATTCTCATAACATAACATAACATGTCAACCCCCAATTTTACTTACCTCTTCCCTAACAACAACAGGCCTACCACACAAACCTCCCTGACCAACAACTGATCGCAAAGTACTGTTTACTTCTGCCTCAACAACCTCAGACTCACTATGTCACATCGAGCTCATCTGGTGACCAGTTGAGTGACCAACCATAGCATCATTGTGGTGAAAAACCAACAAACACTTGTCCTCCAGAAAAACCTTATCGTCTGAGTTTTTCTGCCTCAATCTCTCGCCTAACAACATTGCCAACTTATCTCCCAGCCCCATCAAGTACAAATAATTCTGTCCATGTTAATGTTCTTCCGGCCACAAACGTTTCAGCTCCCTAATGTCCCTCTTCATGTTCTTCAATAATGCTAAGCCCTAGGGTTGTACTAAACCGTTCTCCCTCAAATGGAGGACTGCCACATATTGGCAATCCCTCACTTCAAACAACTGTGTTAGTGTAGGCAACAACTGCCCCCTGCAACTTATCCCATCATTTTAACTATAATCTGTCATCATGAAAACCAAGCTGTTTGCTGAAAGGTCTCTGTTTTGCCTGCCTAGATGCTCACAATGAAACAATGGCCACAAATGCATATAGTGATTTCTCCGCTTTCTGGGCCAGAAAACACAACATAGAACAAACCAGAAACAAAAATATATAAACATTTGCAATTTACAAACCCATTCTGGACTGACATATCTCCTAAACCAATCTAACCTCCATGTGCCCAGCTCTCGAA
This sequence comes from Calotriton arnoldi, assembly GCA_963921515.1. Classification (NCBI taxonomy): domain Eukaryota; kingdom Metazoa; phylum Chordata; class Amphibia; order Caudata; family Salamandridae; genus Calotriton; species Calotriton arnoldi. The sequence goes on along the minus strand of CAWUFW010001850.1, from coordinate 103,503 downwards.
TCCACCTCATTGAACAACTGCTTTCGCTTCTGTGGTGGTCCTATCTTCAAAGAATGAGTCTCAGACTCCCCGGCAGACAGACCAAACCCATCCAAAACACTGCATAGTACATTCAGTGTTTGAAAACATGTTTCAGCCACATGCAAGAAAATTACTGTCCAATATCATAAACCTACTGCTACAAAGGTGCGGTAATAAGCCACAGGAAATATCTCATCCATAAGGTATCTCTTCAAATAGACTGCTGTACCCCTACTACTTTGATCAGTTTTTAAGTTCTTAGCTAGACCGTTAACCCCTCCAACCATCTGTGCTACATCCCGCAAGCAAGTCCACCTTCTCTTCAATTCCCTAACAACTCAGAGACCCTAAGCACCCCAAAAAATAACCATGACATTGCCACTGCAAATAATGCCTCTTCTCTGCCATCAAAACAATTGCCAATCAATAGTGACACTTTATTCCTCAACAACCTTATTAAAATCGGCCTCCTCAATGTCCCGTCAAAAGCTATATCTGCCAGCATACCTGCGAAAGTTATCGGTTACAAACTTTTCTCAATCATGGGCATTATAAATGTCACCACATCTTCTCTCTGGTTTTCAAAAGACCAGTCAACCCCAAGCATTCCTGCACTCTGGATCCCACGAATTGAAAACATGACTGCCTGTATACCCCTATTCAAAGCTAGCAAAGACCAATCACATGAATCATGGATAGGTGGGGTGTGGCCATGAGCACGATGACCAACTTTTGAGACTTTCCTGACCTACTAATCTATTGTGTAGCCCAAACTAAGATTGTGGTAATTTTCTTTCATAGAAATTCAGGGGAAATAAAGAGACGAGCCCAAAGAAACTGCTGGGGAATAACAGACAAAATTTGTCTCCTATTGCAGCCCAAATCTGGTGAGATTTAGAGCCAGTGGGGGGAATACGCTGAGACTATACATCACAGGAGCGTGAAGGCATGAAGCACAGTGTTGCTCGCCGCAGAGACACCATGAGACTGAACATATGCCTATGTCCCTTCATTGGGAAGTGCTGATGCTGCCAGAACACTATTGCCGGCACGCCGCTTCATGCAGGCCGAAGATCACTTCTCTGGAGTGCAGCACCGCTCATGCTGAGTCTCAATACTTGATATCTCCCCTATCGGAGAAGTGGCAGTGCTGCCAGATTGTCAATCCCAGTAAGACCGCAAGGAAGAACACAACCCAGCGAATGAGGAGGCAGAACGGGAGCCACATGCAAGATACTGGTACCCATAATCAATGTGAGAGTACTGCCACATACCTGAAGATGTCACAATTGCTCGAGGACCAAGGTAACACGGTGGGACAAGAGGATTCGATACAGGGGATGGATTTGATCTGCACAGGCACCGCAATTTTTGTTTTTCTTATGGGCATCTTAGCATTATGTTAATTAAGTTACAGTGCTACCTGGCATCCTGGGGAATATATGAAAGTTAAAAATAGATAAATCATCACAGTAAAGTAAGCTACTATTTCTTGATGAGGAGGTCTCTTAATAGTGAGGTAGCTTAGCACTAGAATCGTGCATAATGTGATACCAACATGAAACTTTGCACAGGACTTAATAATAAGGTAAAAAATGAGTGATGATATAGACCCCAAAAATCGTATAGCTACTTTCCCATATAACGCCATAAAAGAAAATTGCCGCCTCTATTATTTGTATGAATCTAACGTTAGGCATCCGTCACATCATTTCATAAGTTTTTCTGGTCAGGAATGCCAAAAGTGGTACAAATTCGGCATTTTAGTTGACCCCTGATGAAGTATGAGAAATGTTTATGGATTCAGTAAGTACCTTATGTTGTAAATAAAAATGTATGTTGTACTGCCCTTGCAAACTAACAAATATTTTTTTGTTGTTGCAAGTTTCTAAAATTGTGAAAAGATTATCTGCTGTCAAGGAGTAAAAATGTCTATCAAAAAAATGTGAATTTGTAAATATCAATGAAGAGTTTATATCTAGTACACAAAATATTGGAACTGAGATTGATAGGGATCTATGTGTATTGTGTCAACAAGTTTTACCAGGGGTTTTAGTGCCCAGCCAATAGTAAACGTTCTGGTAAAGGAATTGGATACAAAAGTTTGCTTGACGATCTGCTAACTTTTGACGAAATAAAAGAACTTCCATCAACCATCAAGACAAAATTGTTAAAAAATCATGATGTAGTTGAACAACTGTTAAATGAAAACTGTGGAAAATTCCATAAAACGTGTAGAAACAAATTTGACAAACACAAACTTGCAAGGTTATCAAAAAAACTAAACTAGTTCAAGACAGTTTTCAGAGAGTACTTCAAGGTGTACATGTGCTTCATTTATAGTTGGTGAACTGAAAGATACGTGTTTCTTCTGTGACAAAGAGTCAGGGGCAGAGCTTGTAAATGTGCATACACTTGAATTGAGTAATTGAGTTTGAGATGCTGCAGTTGCATTAAGTGACTCAAAAGTACTTGCCAATTTAAGTGGTGGTGATATGGTTGCGACCGAAGCGAAGTACCACAAAAAGTGTCTTGTTAGCTTTTATAACTGGCTTCGGCAAATACACAACAAAGAAAAAAGCGAAGACAACAAATTGACATTAATCTATGGCATGGTATCAGGTGAAATTGTAAACTATCTCGAAGATACACTTCAAAATTCTAAAGTATTGCCAGTTTTTACTTTATCTAGCATCAAATCACTCGTAGTTTATCGTATGACAGAATTTGGTGTAGAAAATGCAGTCAAATATGTACACAGCACACGATTAAAAGAAAAGATTCTTGCATTCATAACAGAACTTACAGCTGAACCAAAAGGTAGAAATATTCTTCTAATACACAAAGACGATATAGGACAAAATATATTCAGTATCTGTAAACAAAATGCTCTTCAGGATTGTGTCTGCCTGGCCAATGCAGCTGCTATTATTCAAAAAAGAAATATTTCAACTTGAAGTAGATGGATTTAGTGGACAGTTTGAGCAAAATTTCCAAGAAAAGTCAGTAGGAACTGCTATGTTAAATCTAATACGAATGATTAAGGAAGGTTGTAACATTTCAAATGACAGCACAGTAAATAAGAGGAGTGCAGCTTTGTCAGTCTCACAGCTTGCTTGGTTTCATACCAGTAAGTGTAAGAAGGCAAATCCTAAAGGAAACATCCGTCACAAAAAAGATAATGAAACTCCACTACCTCTTTATATTGGATTAATGGAACAAGCTAAAACTCGAAAATGGGAAGTAGTTAACAAACTGCACAAATTGGGCATATGCGTGTCATATGAGCCTGTTCAAGAAGCGTTAGCAACAATAACTAACAAATAATGTAAGCAATTCTGCAATGACAAGGTTGTGTGTCAAACAGGCCTTCAGCTCTCCACTTTCACTTGTGCGGCAATAGACAATATTATTACAATCCCTCGTCATTTTCATCCACTCAGCCATTCCAACGAACAACCATATCTCTGATAAAGAGAAAATCTGATGCACAGGGTATATCATCCTTATAAAAATTGAAGAAAATGAGTGGACCAAGAAATGTATGTCATCCCTACCAGAGTGTTATTTGCTGTTACCATGTACAATGACAAAAGACAGCCAAATGTACCTGTAAGTAATATAATCTACACAATATAAGCCACACCAGTTGGGCTGCTTTCCACTCCAATAGAAGTGGTTCTGTCACAAAAAGCCATAGTCTACTGCTGCCTGTATTAAATGAGTCAATAAATTCTCCTTCTATGGTACGCCACTGCTTTGATATACTAAAGCGTACACTGGCCACAATTAATCCTAATCAAACTCCTGTGGTGACATGTGATCAACCAGTCTATGCAACAGCTGAACAATTGCAGTGGTCACTTCCAGAATTGTATGGGGAAGACAAAATGGTAGTCACGATGGAAGCATTACACATTGAAATGTCATTCTTTGCAGTTTTAGGAGATTGGCTTGAAAGTAGTGGCTGGGCCGATAGTTTTGTTGAAACCAATGTTACCAGTGAGGGTAAAGTTGGACAATGTCTAAAAAGGTCTCATGTTAAACAATACCGCTACATACACGAAGTTAGTGTTGCATCACTGTATATACTTTTGAAGAAGGCTAATGATGTATCTTATGATGGGCAACTATCCATGAAAGAATGGATTACACGAAGAGTTGCAGTCTGTTCATTTCAAATATTGGTATATTACACTTCAACTCGAATTACTGCTGTTCCAATTTCTTGATACCATTCGATCAGCAAATTTTGAGAAGTTTATTGTAACCCTGCAAATGATCTGTCCTTGGATGTTTGGTGTGGACCACACCCACTATGCCAGGTGGATGCCAGTGTTCATTAAAACACTTATCGAGCTGGAAACTAGAATTCCAGATGTTTTTGAAGAATTTTCAAATGGAAATTGTGTTGCTTGTAAAAGTGGTAGACCTTATTCCTGCATATTTCATGATCAGATGCATGAGCAGTGTAACAAGGATTTAAAATCAGACGGCGGGGCAGTTGGTATTCTCAATAATCCTAGTGCACTGATGAAATGGATGGTGTCTGGATCTATAATTGCCAACTTAGTGGGACAATTCGATGAAGAAATGGGATTCAGTTAAAACTAAAATAACTGTGTTCACTATGAAGACAATATCTCTGGCAACACTTGATTTGTAAATGATGTTAAGGAACTTACACAAGTGTTTTCGCATGATAACAGAAATCCTTATGCCTGTGGTATTGGTGAAAATAGTATGAATAGTTCATCTAACTTAATCATGAGTGATAATGCAAATAAATCTGTGTGCATTGCGGATGACATTGAGAGAACTCAATATGGAACATTTGTTCAGGAATGCCTGGTTCACTGTGAAAAATCTATTTTTGAACCTATTCCTAGAAACAAGCTATGTTTATTTCGGATCACTGACAAAATATCGAAGGTCAAAAAATCGACCTACAAAAATATCGGAGCAACAATATCGATATCCTATCTACAACATGGTAAATACAAAAATATCGAAAAAAAATATCAATGTCAAAAATATCGTTATCAAAAATATTGGTTTTTTTTGTTAAAAGAAATATGTAAAATAAACTAAATAATACTTATAAATAAAATAAACATAGTTAAAAATATTTTATAATGTTTAAAATTAATAAGTAATATATATAATTTAATAAAACATTAAACATATACATATAATATATAATATATATACTTACTTAATAATCAGTTTTAATAATTATTTTAATAAATTATAAATTAATAAAAAATATTATAAATTACAAATACATCTATACACATAAAACAATAACATAAATAAAAATTAAATAATTATGTATAACAAATTAAAAAATTAAATTTACTTTTAATATTTTTAAAATTAATTATATACTACATTAACTAAAATAATACAAAAAATATTAAATAGCGGAGGGAATAAAACTACTATTTCAACTCCCAAAAAACAACAGTAAGAAAAATATTGGATAGCATAGAGGTTAAAATTACTATTCCCACTCTAGAGAGTGCAACAGTAGAGAAAGTATTGGATAGCGTAGGGGTAAAAATTACTATTCCCACTCCAGGTAGCGCAACAGTAGGGAAAACGTTGGATAGCGAGAGGGTAAAAATTAATATTCCCACTCCAGTGAGTGCAACCGTAGGGAAAGCGTTGGATAGCGTAAGGGTAAAAATTACTATTCCCACTCCAGTGAGTGCAACAGTAGGGAAAGTGTTGGATAGCGTAGGGGTAAAAATTAAAATTCCCACTCCAGGGAGTGCAACAGTAGGGAAAGCGTTGGATAGCGGGAGGGTAAACATGAATATTCCCACAACAGTGAGTGCAACAGTAGGGAAAGTGTTGGATAGCGTAGGGGTAAAAATTACTATTCCAACTCCAGAGAGTGCAACAGTAGGGAAAGTGTTGGATAGCGTAGGGGTAAAAATTACTATTCCCACTCCAGGTAGCGCAACAGTAGGGAAAACGTTGGATAGCGAGAGGGTAAAAATTAATATTCCCACTCCAGTGAGTGCAACCGTAGGGAAAGCGTTGGATAGCGTAAGGGTAAAATTACTATTCCCACTCCAGTGAGTGCAACAGTAGGGAAAGTGTTGGATAGCGTAGGGGTAAAAATTAATATTCCCACTCCAGGGAGTGCAACAGTAGGGAAAGCGTTGGATAGCGGGAGGGTAAAAATTAATATTCCCACAACAGTGAGTGCAACAGTAGGGAAAGTGTTGGATAGCGTAGGGGTAAAAATTACTATTCCAACTCCAGAGAGTGCAACAGTAGGGAAAGTGTTGGATAGCGTAGGGGTAGAAATTACTATTCCCACTCCAGGGAGTGCAACAGTAGGGAAAGCATTGGATAGCGTGAGGGTAAAATTACTATTCCCACTCCAGTGAGTGCAACAGTAGGGAAAGTGTTGGATAGCGTAGGGGTAAAAATTACTATTCCAACTCCAGAGAGTGCAACAGTAGGGAAAGTGTTGGATAGCGTAGGGGTAAAAATTACTAGTCCAACTCCAGAGAGTGCAACAGTAGGGAAAGTGTTGGATAGCGTAGAAGTTACAAATAACATACTTATAAATAAAATAATTTTTTAAAATAATTAATGAATTATTAAATAACTGTAAACTATTTACCAATACCAATAAATAATTATGAAAAACATAATTACCAATAGAAAATGTATTAACAATAAATTAATAATAAATACCAATAAATAATAATTAATAAATATTAATTACTAAATAATAAATATTGAACCATAAAATATTTTTAATAACAAAAAACATATAAATTATTAAAACTTAATTACCAATTAACTAATATTGAACAATTAAATGCTTTTTATACCAAAAATAATAATAATTAAACATTAATAATCAATTAATAATTGCTTATTTATCAATAAATAATATTTAATAATATTTAATTACCAATTGATGATAAAACAACAATAAATTAATTTTTAGAACCAAAAAATTCTAATTAATTTTTTTAACAATTAATAATTAATGTCCAATAAATTAATTATCAATACCCAAAAATAAATTTAATAATTACTTAATTAGATTTCAATTACTTCCAAAAGTATTCCCCTATAAACGCACAACACACTCCAATAATAAAATAATACACTTAACATAATGATCAATTAATCAATTAATAAAAATTAATAACCAAATAAAAAATTAATTACCAATTATTAATTAATTAACAATAATAGAATTATCAATACCAATTAATTAAAATAAATTATAACTTAATTACAATTAAATTACATAATGATCAATTAATCAATTAAGTAAAAATTAATAACTAATTAATAAAAATTAATTACCAATTATTAATTAATTAACAATAATATAATTATCAATACCAATTAATTAAAATAAATTATAACTTAATTACAATTAAATTACTTCCCACCCTATTCCCCTATAAACCCACAACCCGCTACAGAACTTAAACGCAAAAATAATTAAAATTAATTTATAATTCCTAAAAATTAATAATTAATTTAGTATAATTAAATTACTTCCCACCCTATTCCCCTATAAACCCACAACCCGCTACGGTACAAAAAAAAACCCAATAACTTTAAAAAAACATTATTAACATATAAAAATTGTATACATATATTTTTAGACAAGTAGAACACTTAACAAAAACATATAACACATACATATTAAAAACATAACAAAATACATAACAATAATACAAATATCGATATTAGTAACATCGATATTAGTAACATCGATATATTTGATTTCGATATTACTAACTTCGATATTACTTACATCGATATAAAAAATTCGATATTACTTACCTTAGGGTCGATATTCTGTCCATCGATATTCTTAACATCGATATTCTGTCCCTTCGATATTGTGACTTCGATATTAGTGTATGTCGATATTTTATTTTCGATATTTTGACTGCTCACCGTTTATTTCATAAGGTAGTCCCAAAATCAGTGAACCACAAAGTATTCATCTTAAAAAGCTACTGCTCACTTTTTGCTAGACTGCATATTGCTTGCCAGGATAGAGAAGGAGATTTAAAGGAATTCTTTGCCCAGGAGAATCTTGATTATCCCCCTCATTTTCGGAGGGAGGAGTGCTAAGAAATGGGACAAAGTCTGACATCATCTCTTGTTTGGAAAAGCTTCATGGTGCCGTAGATAACATGAATACCATTCCAGACACTGCAAGTTGTGTTATTATGGATGGATCAGCAATAATCCATTTCTTAAAACCCGACAACGTACACAATTTTCAAGACTACAGCAACTATATATTCCAGCCTTATGTAATGAACATACTTAACAAATCGAAACGAGTAGACATAGTATTTGACCATTACATAGAGGGGTCTGTCAAAAAGGAAGAAAGAAATAGGCAAGGTTTTGGACCACGCTTTTGTGTAAAAGGTTCAACAAATATACCAAAAAACTGGGCGACTTTTCTACAAAATGAAGATAACAAAAATGATTTGGTCCAAATCTTTGCTTCTAATTTTTTGCGTCTTGAGATACCAGAGGTTAAAATTGTAGTACTGACAAAGGATGATAATGTGATGAATATTTGCAAAAATCTAAATGTATCTTAACTCAGACCATGTTATCAAGGAGAAGCTGATACCAGAATACTATTACATGCAAAACATGCTACTGAAAGTGGCCAGAAGTCTATATCACTATACGTACTGTTGATTCCGATGTAGCAGTTATTGCTCTTCATGCATTTAGCAGCTTAAATCTTTCAAATTTGTGGATTGATTTTTGTTTTGGGAAACATTAAAGGCTACTGCCTATCCATGAGTATGCAAATAAACTTGGCAAAAATGCTTGTTATGATATTTGATTTTTCCATGCATTTACAGGTTGCAACACTGTGGGGTCGATTCCGATTCGGGCCGGAAATTTCTCCGACCGAGCCGGACCCGGAGAGATTTCCGACCGAATCGGACCCGTGCAGTCCGACCGAACGAGTACGATGCGGCCGTATGTTATCGGACACGAGTCGGTCGGACTCCCATTGAACTCAATGGGAGCCGGTCGTACAACGTGTACGCGGGCTCCCATTGCCTCAATGGGTGCGAGGCGGACGAGGGCGCCCCTACAGCGAGTACGCCGCGAGCGCCTCGCGGCGTACACGCACAGGTAGGGGGACCCTTGGGTCCCCCTGTGTGCGCCTCGCACGGGTACGCGTACAGGGGGTCCGACACGGACCCCCAAAGTACGGCTCCGACAGCTCTTACGAGCCGGAGTGCGCGGCTCGGTCGGACTGCTCGCGGCGCGCATCGTACTTACCCGGCCGGGAAACGTCTCCATTGCGCGGTGCGAATCGGGTCCGAGCGAGTCGGTCGGAGCGGTTCGAGTCCGAGCGAGTCGGTCGGAGCTGTCGGGACGCCCGGACGAGTCGGTCGGCGACTCGCATCGTACTCGCTCGGACGGACCCGCGTACGGTTCGGTCGGGAAACAGGCTTTCGCATGGCTTTTTTCCCGACCGAATGGTATTGGGTGCGCCTCCGACCGAGATCGGAATCGGCCCCTGTATCTACATTTTTAGGTTGTGGCAAGAAAACAGGTTAGGAAACATGGCAACATTTTCAGGCTGCCACGGAAACATTTATTGAACTCTCTCATTGCCCACCAGATATTTCAAATAACAGTTTCAGTCAGCTTCAGCGATTTGTAATTAGACTATACAATAAGAACATTAAAACAGATTCTGTTAATGAGAGTCGAAGAATGATGGTGACCAAACTTAATCGCTCTCTAGAAAATGTGCCACCAAGTGAGACTGCTCTTTTACAGCATAGCAAGAGAGCTATTTTTCAAGCGATTATGTGTGGTCTCAGTGTTGGAATGTGTATCCTGATATACCTGATCCAGCTCAGTGGAGATGGTAGAGGGAAGATTCTAGATATGAACCTCTGTGGTCACTTTTTCCTGATGCTTCAAAATACTGCAAGGAACTTGTTAAGTGTGGATGCAAAATATTGTGTCTTGATGCTTGTAAATGTAAACAGTTGTCTCTTCCATGTACTATCATTGTGTTTGTGATGGGCAGTGCAATCAGGAGGGCATGTTTTAGATGACTGAACAAATTGTAATATTTTAATAAAAACTGTTGACTAAAATAACAATAAACATTAATAACAATATCATTTGTATCTTCATACTTTTTCAATAAAAAAAGTTATAATGTTTAAATGTTACAAAATCCGTTTTTGTATTATAACAAAAAATATAGGAAAAATATGCAGGGTGTCATTTAAAATTTTGTAATAGACTTTTGGTACACCCTGTATATGGGGCCTAAGTGCCCCTAAAATTGGAACAACTTAAACCAGACATTGGTTGATGACCCATGATTTTTGTTTGAAATTTCTATCTTTAGCCGTTTAAAAGTTAAGGGCGGGTGAGCAAGTTATGTGGAACACCCTGTATATCTACAATATATCTACATACTAATCATAGTGTACTATGAGTCAATTAAATTGCAAAATGTTTGAAATCCTTGGCTTAAAACCCATTACAATTATGTGCTGGAAGACTAATATTACATTTATGATAATTCACTGACCCTTGCGGCAGCCATTATGTATTATGACATCACATGCCTAAAATGGGGGTCAGATTTTCGGGGTCTATGTCAAAAACCAATGTTCATCTGACTACCTAACACTGTGCCAAGTGCCATATTAGTATCACATTTTGTATGATTCAGGTGGTTTTTGACTCTAAGCTACCTCACTATAACCTCTGTTGCAGAACTAGAAATGGAAAAGCTCGACCAGATCTATGCATTTGTTGATAGTTCTCTTCTAATAATGCAGTAATACGCTACATATGGAACCTATCACTGGAAGCTGCTATTTAGATATCTGTCCAAATTTCTAAAAATAAAGGGTCACGCCAACTCCTATTCTTGGATGCACTCGCTGGAGGGGCTAAAACATCCACCCAGTTACACACTACAGGAATGGAGCCAGTGACCCTGAAATCTATTATGGCTGAACTAGAGTATCAAAGTATCTCTAGTAGCAGTGGAAGAGGACACTCCAAATACCAATAGAGATTTAAAATTAGTACGTGATGATCGCTCAAGCATTGAAGCCCAGTTCAAGGTCTTGGCAAATGATTAGACGATATTGATGCAAGAGTGTCTGCAACTCCAGATCGGAGACAAGATGTCAGGCAGTAGAAGAGGTAAGTGGTGGACTTGGAGGACAGAAGTAGGAGGAACAGCCTGCGTATTGATGGCCTTCCCAACCTTGAAAAGGGAATAGATCATGGATCCATTACCTAAGTTAACAGGTTTGTCCTTCAACCTGCCACAGGAGATTCAAAGAGACCATTTTATCAGGAGGGGGACAACCCCTTCTAACAAGTCAACATGAACATATAATTGTACACTTCCTGAGATTTCAACATTTCTAAACATTCCTGAATGCATAAAAGACAAATGGCCCATTTATCTATGAAGACTGAAGACAATGTGATTTCCTTTGCAACAGATTACTCACTTTGAACAAATAGTGCCAGAAGTAAGTTTCTAGCCTTGAACCACAATTGAGGAAATTGAATGTCAGATGTAGGCTGCTTGAACCGGTGACCATGATAGTGACATATAACGCTAAAACTCGAGAATATCAAGACCCAGAACAGTTAGAACAATTTCTTAGGAATGTTGTGGGCAATGAAATGACCACATCATTATTACACCGTTCTAATGTGGGAAACTTACCCACAGACAGGACTCCCTCATTTATACAGGTAGGATACCCCCAGAGAGCAGAACGATCCTATCCCCAGACATTGCCACGCCTCGAGAATACCTACAAAGAAAAGATGGATGAATACAACCCCTCCCCAAACTGAGGGATAATTCAAAATCCCCACTCAAAGCACACACCCGATTTTAAGTTCCTAATGCAACAGGCTATGGGCCTTAAAAGTATAGCCCTCCATTTAAAAGGTAGTAGCGACTTACTTATCTTGACGACGATTCTAGACTGTAACAGAACCTTTGACTTGCTTACCTAAGCCATCATCTGTTGAGTTCCCTCCCCAGGGGGGATATCCTCTGAAGAGGCCATCCACAAAGCAGATCAGTCTTGGCAACTGGTACCTACGAGATAGCCTTGAGATGGTACTAGACATCATTGTCAGAATAATGCAGGCCTCATCCACAACATTCTTCATCCTTTGGTAACATGGTTCATGAATGTTACTATCCTGACATTATTCATCAAAGAAAGAAAACTCTTACCTAAATAGTGCATGAGAAACCAGACATAGCACTCCTTCAGGAGACTTATCTTACCTCTGAAGATTCAGATGAGCTCAAAAGAGATTGGGTGAGAAGTGTTATATACTCAGACTCAGCAGGATCATGCAAACCAGATCAGGTCTCACAAGCATTACAAGCCTTCTACAAGAAGAGAGGTGTATCCATACTGAAGCATATGTGACTACAAGGATGAGGGCATGATCTAGACATATCCTGATGAAAGATATGTATTTGCAAAACTCTACATTTAGAACCACAATCTCTAAGGAGGATCAGTCTACACACTGAACACTAATAAAACTGGGTTTTTTGCCATGCTCAACTGACTCATTATAGAATTGGTTATGCTCCACATTTTGGGCCCGATTCTGATGCGGGTTGGCAAAGCTTCCCGACCGAATCGGTTGGGAAATGGTTTCCGGCCCACTCAGATCGGGAGAGTCCGACCGGCGGAGTACGATGGATCTGGATGCTTCCAGATACGATTTGGTTGGACTCCCATTGACTTCAATGGGAGCATATGTTCCTAACCGCATCATAATTGGGCCCTCGGTCGGGAAGACACGTTCCCGATCCGATTTGGAAGGAGCAAATGCCGTTAGGAGGCCTTCCTAACTGCATCAGAATCAGGACCTTAGTGGGTGGAGACTGGAAGATTACGATTGACCCAGTATTGGATAGGTCTGGATAACCGGACTTGACCAGATTCTATGATAGTTATATGTTGAAAGACTGTATGCACCTAAGCCGGGCAGAACCCACCAATCTAGTCAGGGTAAGGGAGTTATACATCCAAGATAACCCCTGCTCACCCCCTTGGTATCTTGGCATGAGAAGTCAGGCTTATCCTAGAGGCAATGTGTAAAGGACTTGTGCAACACACACACACCAGTGACACAACAAATACACCACAAAAGAGACTCCGCACCATAGTATATAAAAATATCTCATATATTGTATATAACACATGGACCACAATCACATAAATCATAAAGCACTTTGCCCACAAGACAATTGTCATAACATCACAGGTAGTGCAATAAAGTAAACACTTAGATGTTGCACATGTCATAAAACACTGTACATATTCTGCAGGCCCTAAAAGGATATTTGCTATCCTATCATTGCAAGGTAAAACAATATAAATCATAATAACAGGGCATGAAATGCAGCAATTAGGTCTAACATAAATCACCATATGGGGGCAGGTATGTCATCACAGGTCATCACAAGCACATAATCACGAATACTCAGCATAAACCCCAATCAGTAACAGTAAGCACATGTAGGCAAATGACTCCATGCAAAACCCTGGAGCCTGGTGCACCGGTGCTCCTGTGAGGTGGTCTACTTTGAGCTCACTGGGTTTTCCCAGCCCGTGGCCAATTTTCCACCGGGGGCCTTCGTTGAGGACTTAACTAGAATGCCACAATTACAGAGTAACCACCCTGGAGTGTGTGGGAACACACCCACCTGCCTGCTCACCGGTGGCGGCACGACCCACAACTCCTGGGGCCTCCTTCCACCGCGGTACACTGGAGCCACGAGGATTTCTTCCTCTCGTCTGCTCCCCTCTCTCTGCTGGGATCCACCGGTTCAGTGTCTTGGTCTGTGCAACATGGTCAGAGGTGTGACTCTGGCCTCCCGGAGCAGGACAGCAGACTCACTCACCCCACACCTGTGTCTTCACTAAGGAGCTGCTGGTGCAAGGGTCACCCCACCATTGTCCCTCAACTGCGGGGGGGGCAGCCGATGACGTCGTGGGCCTCAGAGATAGCTCGGCAGTGTTGATCCTCCAGCATAGGCTTCCCCCAGCATCACTCCACCAGCATGCTTGTGGAGAGGGAAGGGCCGCGCTGAAGGGTTCTTGACAGCCAGCAAACAGGTTCCCCAGACAGGGGGAGGGTGCCACAGGATGGCACTTCTTCCTTCAGGCTGCGCACATCATGGCTTCCTTTCCAAAGGGCGTGGGCTGAAGTGAAGAATGCTTATGTTGCCACTACAGGTGCACGGGGAGCTTGCTCATCGTGCTAACTTCCCACCAGGCTCTCCCGCAAGATGCTCCACGTGCTGAGGAGTGACAGCGCTCCACACTGCTGTTCAAGGGCACTCCTCAGGCGCTGAGTTGGTGGTGCAGAGGCCAGTAAAAGGAATGCGCTCACCCAGGAGTAAAATCACAAAGCCCTTGCCATGCCCTTTCTTCTTTCTTAAAAGTAGAAGAACAGTCCAATCCTTCTCCTGCTCCAGACAGGAGCAGCAACTGCAGGCCTCCCGTCCCACACAAATCAGGGGCAGCGCTCCGCACACAGCTCTCCTAGCTCTCCTTCCAGGCAGGTTCATTTTTGATCTAGAAAGGATCTTTTGAAGTCTTTGCTTTCCTTGTGATTTACAGCAGGAGGCAAGCACACACAAGCCCTTGGAGATCTTCTCAAGCAGGATTCCACAGCAGGGCAAAAAGAGTCAGTCCTTTTCCTCTGCCCACAGAAAGAAGCAGCAACTGCAGGCCAACCCATCCCTTACACCACAGAAAGGGTAGCTCTCCTTATACAGCTCTTCCACTCTTCTTCTTGGCAGGGTCCTCTTGCTTCCAGAAGTGATCTAAAGTCCTGGGGTTTAAGGTCTCACAGTTATACCCCATTTTCTCATTGTAATCTTTGTTTCAGAGTCCCTGAGCTTAGTACAAACCAGTTCTGTTCTCCCTGGTCCAGCTTGACTACAGGGGTGGAGACAGCATTGTGCAAAGAAGACACAGCCTATTCAGGTGCTAGTGAAAACACCTCCCACCACTCTAAATGCAGAAAGGTCTATTCAACCTGGCTCTGAGTCACCCAGGAAAGGCAGGACACATCTCAACCCCCTTGTGACTGTCTAGAGCATGGGTACTCACAAACTTTCTCTTGGGGGCCACATTTACAGTGTGGTTTGTGGCCGAGGGCCGCACCTGTGGGGGTGGGGTCATTGGGGGAGGGGGCGGGGCTAGAGCAAAACAAAACTGTGACCATGAGGTGGAACACAGGCCCCTGCAGCGGACGCCTTCGTCCACTGAGCCACCGGACCCGGCATACACATCTCTCTCTCTCTCTCTGTCTCCCTCCCTCCCTCCCTCCCTCTCTCTGTCTCCCTCTCTCTGTCTCCCTCCCTCTCTCTCTCTGTCTCCCTCTCGCTCTGTCTCCCTCCTTCCCTCCCTCTCTCTATCTCTCTCTCCCTCTCTCTCTGTCTCCCTCCCTCCCCCTCCCTCCCTCTCTCTCTCTGTCTCCCTCTCTCTCGGTCTCCCTCCCTCTGTCTCCCTCCCTCTGTCTCCCTCTGTCTGTCTCCCTCTGTCTGTCGCCCTCCTCCCTCTGTCTGTCTCCCTCTGTCTCTCTCTGTCTGTCTCCCTCCCTCTGTCTCCCTCCCTCTGTCTCCCTCCCTCTGTCTCCCTCCCTCTGTCTCCCTCCCTCTGTCTGTCTCTCTGTCTCCCTCTGTCTCCCTCTGTCTGTCTCCCTCTCTCTGTCTCCCTCCCTCTGTCTCCCCCTCTCTCCCTCTGTCTCCCTCCCTGTCTCCCTCCCTCTGTCTCCCTCTGCCTGTCGCCCTCCTCCCGCTGCCTGTCGCCCTCCTCCCTCTGTCTGTCTCCCTCCCTCTGTCTCTCTCTGTCTCTCTCCCTCCCTCTGTCTCTCCCTCTGTCTCCCTCTGTCTCCCTCTCTGTCTCCCTCTCTCTCTGTCTCTCTCCCTCCCTCCCTCTGTCTCTCCCTCTGTCTCTCCCTCTGTATCCCGCTCTCTCTGTCTCCCTCTGTCTCCCTCCCTCTCTGTCTCCCTCTCTCTCTGTCTCCCTCTCTCTCTGTCTCCCTCTCTCTCTGTCTCCCTCTGTCTGTCTCCCTCTCTGTCTCCCTCCCTCTCTCTCTGTCTCCCTCCCTCTCTCTCCCTCCCTCTCTCTGTCTCCCTCCCTCTCTCTCTGTCTCCCTCCCTCTCTCTCGGTCTCCCTCCCTGTCTCCGTCTGTCTCCCTCCCTGTCTCTCTCCCTGTGTCTCCCTCCCTGTGTCTCCCTCCCTGTGTCTCCCTCCCTCTGTCTCCCTCCCTCTGTCTCCCTCTATCTGTCGCCCTCCTCCCTCTGTCTGTCTCTCTCTGTCTGTCTCCCTCTCTCTCTGTCTCTGTCTCCGTCCCTCCCTCTGTCTCTCCCTCTGTCTCTCCCTCTGTCTCTCCCTCCCTCTCTGTCTCCCTCCCTCTCTGTCTCCCTCCCACTCTGTCTCCCTCCCTCTGTCTCCCTCCCTCTGTCTCCCTCCCTCTCTCTCCCTCTCTCTGTCTCCTCTCTCTGTCTCCCTCTCTCTGTCTCCCTCTCTCTCTGTCTCCCTCTCTCTGTCTCCCTCTCTCTCTGTCTCCCTCTCTGTCTCCCTCCCAGGCCTGAGCTCCCTGGCCTTGGCTCAACTCTCTGACTACAGGCTGGCGGGAAGCATCACATCACAGGCTCTTAACGCACACCTCACCCGGCTCTCACTCCCTGCTGCCCTCTGTCACCCTCTGCCACCTCACCCGGCTCTCACTCCCTGCTGCCCTCTGTCACCCTCTGTCACCTTACCCGGCTCTCACTCCCTGCTGCCCTCCGTCATCTCACCCGGCTCTCACTCCCTGCTGCCCTCTGCCACCTCACCCGGCTCTCACTACCTGCTGCCCTCTGTCTCCCTCTGTCACCCTCTGCCATCTCACCCGGCTCTCACTCCCTGCTGCCCTCCGTCACCTCACCCGGCTCTCACTCCCTGCTGCCCTCCGTCACCTCACCCGGCTCTCACTCCCTGCTGCCCTCTGTAACCCTCTGCCATCTTACCCGGCTCTCACTCCCTGCTACCCTCCAACACCTCACCCGGCTCTCACTCCCTGCTGCCCTCCGTCACCTCACCCGGCTCTCACACCCTGCTGTCCTCTATCATTCTCTGTCACCTCACCCCGCGTTTGTGGCAGGCCGGGCTGAGACAGCTTCCCGGGCGCACACACAGCCGCACCCGAGTACTCACAGGTCTTTAAAAGACCATTTGCATGATAACGAGGCTTTGTTGTATTTCACCTCTTAGCGCCCCTGCAGCTCCACTCGGACTATCGGAATCGCCCGGCCCCCATAGAGCAGAGTCTGTGTTTGCTGACACACTGTAAAAATTTAAAAAAAACACAGGTACTATGTCTGCAAGGTCCGCGGGCCGCCAAGGAAGGCTTGCCGGGCCGCTGGCGGCCCGCGGGCCGTACTATGAGTACCCGTGGTCTAGAGTGAATGCACATCCCCAGCTCCTGCCACTCCAAAATCAGATGGTGAATACACAAACAGGCAGAGGCACAAAGGATGGTAGAGCAAGAACACACCCACTGTCTAAAAGTGGCATTTTCCAACACACACTTTAAAAAACACCTTTACTAAAAGGTGTGTTATTAAATTCTGAGTTCAGAGAACCTAAACTCCAGTTCTCTATCTTGTCCCAATGGGAAGTTACACTTGTAAGATGTTACAAGGCATGTCCCATGTTTACCTATGGGACAGACAGCCTTGCAATAGTGAAAAATGAAATGCACAGTATTTCCCTATCAGGACATGTAGAACACACCAGTACATGTACTACCTTTCACACACACTGCACCCTGCCCATGGGGTTCCTTGCGCCTACCTAAGGTGTGCTTTACATGTCAGAAAAGGGAAGGTTAGGGCCTGGCAAGTGGGTGCACTTCAAGAACACAAAATGTACCATGGGTAGCAGTAAGGAGTGGCAGCGAGCCGTTAAGGACGAGAACCCTCACTCACCCAAAGGTGACATGCTTCATCATTGGGCTCCCTCCTCACACAAGGACCACAAGATAACTTGTGTGGGCTACAACTCCCATAAAAATTGGGAGGAGCTGAGGTGTTTTCGATGAGCAAGATGGTAATAATTGTGGGTGAGGGGCAGAGTGCAAAAAGAAAAAGAGTAGTGAATATAACTACCTCCCGGTGGGCAAAAACTATTTTGTTCTGGTGCCCCCTTCGGGTATGATTAAAAACAGTGAAGACAGGGGGTAACAACTACCCTATCTCTAAAGGTTCAACATGTTTCTTCCCCTAGCTGACTAAATAAGTTCATGGGCATTCATCAGGACCAGAGATAGACTGTCACTCTGCTTCAACAGTAAAGAAAAAATGATTAAAATAGACCACACATTAGGCCTGGTGATTGCCTGGATGTATTCATCTCATCCTCAGGTTTCACTCCTGGTGCTGTAAGAGAAAGAAGAAGAAAAAAAGAAGAGAGCAGCAATTGTTGCAATCATCATTTCACTCCATTATATTTCCGAAAGTGTATTGCACACATAAATTAACCATCACCATAAAACACATCTGTGCTAGGATAGTGTAGTGAATTGTGATGGATCTAAATACTAAAAAAGCCAGAAGTGGGGGAAGGAAAGGTTGTGTCCTTACCCAAATGTAATGCATCTTGTTCCGTAATTGTCTTAAATGATCCTATAGAGATATACAGAGCTTCAAAAAACGATATTAATTAAGACACAAAGAAGAAATAATTTAATATATATCCAGATCAGTACTTCTGCTGTACACAATTCTATTTCACAAAATTAAATCATATTTTCATCCCTATCACTTGTGTATATTACTTATTCCTTAAATCATGTATCTAACTTCACTAACCAATCTGCCTAGACTCGGAAAGTGAGTGTTATACAATTATCCACGTGGGAGATCTACATAGTGCAACAAAAGGGGAGTCCATCCTACATAATACTAGTTTGAACAATCTAGCCGAGTACTGCGGTTCCCTACACTGTGGAAGTATTAAGACTCGACACAAGGGAAGAGAAAGTAGAACTAGATACAAAAAAGTTATGCACATGCAACATGAAAATCTCAACATGCAGAGAACTTTGAGCACGGGAAATTTATAGCCCATCTGTCACGAGTCTCCATACATGCAATTCGACTTTAAGAATCTGAAAATACCTGCTCGTCGTTGCAGTTAGTTTCTGTATCCCGGGTCAGAGAACTCCGACGTCCTCTGCTGAATTTGTTGGATCACGCCCATACAGCCCGGAAATGAATCACGGGCTAAACTGGAAGGGCAAGAAGTAATAATGAAATGCTGTTTATGTAAAGCGAATGGACCTTAAAACTGCATTCTTGTAATCTTATATGACTGAGAAGGTCTGTACTTTGTGTCAAATTCAAAGTCTTAGAAAAATGGGATTTATTTTAAACTCCGTCAGACCCGAAAGTATGACCTGGTCTATGTTAGCGCCAAAGGAGTTCAGAATGTCAGAATGTCAGGAAAGCTAGTTCTCAAGATAACAACGTGGGCTGCATCTAAACTAAGGAGTGGACTCCGATAATCTATGACGAAATCATGAATAATAATAATATATAAGCGAAAATTATGATTTGTAAAATCTACTCTTTGTAAATCCATTAAATACTCATGCTCATAATTATATGTATTACACTATTAGGGCAGGAATAAAAATAGGCGACTGGAAACCTCGTGTCACCAGATGTACATGAATGATGTAATCATCGCTCGTGGGAGTCACAGTGCCTTTATGAAAAAGGTAAAGAAAAAAGGCGGAGGCTAGAGTCGTTCAAATTATGGTGTCTGGGGACAGTGTGTCCTTTATTTGGTGTCAACAACAAAGAGAGACCAAAAGGGCAATAAAGGTCCAGCATACGGGCCCTAGCATCAATAGCAATAAAGAGGGTATGCAGTTCCTGAAGTGAAAGGCGGGAAAATAGCGATGGAAGTATCAATAACTGGCTAACAAAAAGGAAGGATGGGGAATCCTTCCTTTCGGAAATAGTGCCCTCACACACCCAGCCCGCTGGGTGTCATGCTTCATCATTGGGCATGCTCCTCGTCGGGTCGGCGCTGCAATACCCGACGGGCACCCTCAGTGGGGGCTCTTTGGCGGAGATCTTTTATTCCTGCCGTTTGGTGAGGTGCGTGTGAGGGGCCCTATAGTGTAGAAGTGCAGTGAAGTGTATAGTGCTCAATGGAGACAAAGTGAATTAAAACAGGTCTGGGAGAAACCAGGGCAACTAATTTAATATTCCTGACTCCCCACCTGATTAAAACTAGAAATGTGGCAACTGTCTCAAGTAATGTGAAAGGCAGTTGCACTTTAAATCATACGGTCAACATGTTTCTTGCCCTAGTAGTCCCTAATGGATCAAGCGGCAATTCATCAGGACCTAAATCTGGGTTGGAAATCTACACTAAACCATTGGTAATGGGGTATGTTAACCTAGATATTACCAGTCTTGTCACATCGGTGACGTGCAATGTTCATGGGTGCTGTAGCCAGTCGAAAATTAGTTAAAAGCCAGCCCCATCAGATACCGGCAAGGAATGGACACGTTGATTCAACATGTGTCAACAGCTCGCGCCCACTCAGCGGAGGACCTAACCTGCAATGCCGGTTCCGGTAACCGATGTGACAAGACTGGTAATATCTAGGTTAACATACCCCATTACCAATGGTTTAGTGTAGATTTCCAACCCAGATTTAGGTCCTGATGAATTGCCGCTTGATCCATTAGGGACTACTAGGGCAAGAAACATGTTGACCGTATGATTTAAAGTGCAACTGCCTTTCACATTACTTGAGACAGTTGCCACATTTCTAGTTTTAATCAGGTGGAGAGTCAGGAATATTAAATTAGTTGCCCTGGTTTCTCCCAGACCTGTTTTAATTCACTTTGTCTCCATTGAGCACTATACACTTCACTGCACTTCTACACTATAGGGCCCCTCACACGCACCTCACCAAACGGCAGGAATAAAAGATCTCCGCCAAAGAGCCCCACTGAGGGTGCCCGTCGGGTATTGCAGCGCCGACCCGACGAGGAGCATGCCCAATGATGAAGCATGACACCAGCGGGCTGGGTGTGTGAGGGCACTGCTCGAAAGGAAGGATTCCCCATCCTTCCTTTTTGTTAGCCAGTTATTGATACTTCCATCGCTATTTTCCCGCCTTTCACTTCAGGAACTGCATACCCTCCTTTATTTGGTGCCCTCACACACCCTGAAGAATGTCATGCTTCATCATTGGGCAATGTTCCTCGTCTGGCCGGCTCTGCAATTCCCTACGGGTCCCCCGAAGGGTCACTTTATCGGAGATCTTTTTAAGTGATAATGCCGTAAGGGTGTGTGCGGGTATGAGTGGCAGTGGTGTCAACAAGGTCAAGCAGAACCAACAGCACCTCCAGCAACGGTAGTTGGAGAAGCAACCAAGGAGGACAGGGACTCCTACCCACACCACCTATTTACAATTATCAACCACCTGGATACCCAACAGCGCCACCACCATGGTACCCCGGCTTTCATGGACCACCACCTCCATTCCAATTCTACCATCACCAACAACCCCCTCCTTTTTTAAACAGAGGCAGGGCCAGAGGAAGAGGAAGAAGGAGAAACGACCAAAAACAGGTGCAATGGATGGACCCCGGGAACCAACGCCAAACGAAAAGCCAGACGACGAAGAAAAACTAGTTGTCAACCTCTCACGTAGACAACTAACGAACAACAAAGTGGCAGTTCTACAGAGGGGACTCGGTTTCGTCCCTACTCCCAAAGAAGATCGCTTCAAGCTCTCCGAAGAGCTACATACCTTTTTCAGAAAACTGAGACTATGCTCATTCTTCAATAACCAAGACAACGACCGGGACAACACCACCACAGCTGACTCGAGCCTCAGGAACCCATCCAGATTCACACCAACTACGGCTGTTACCCCGAGCGAAATTTTAACTTTTGAGAAGGCTGTCCTCAAGGACATCAACGAAATTCTACCCAGGACCCCTTTTGACAACCTACCTGCAAGAGAAAGAAGGGCAATAATGGACCTCAACGACGACCAAGATATAGTTATAAAACCATAAGAGTTAATGGGGTGACCCTGTGTCCCTCAGAACCTGGGTATTATTGATATAGCAAACAATTGGTTCTGTTGGGTGGTTCTATAACTATGTTAATGTATATTTAATATAAAAACACACAGATTTAGTCAAAATATTATCAATTAATGCAGAGAATATCTTTAGAAAACACAAATGGTAAGAACACACCAAGAAAGAAAGTTTTTACTCATTTGCTATTCACAAAAAGGAAAAGGCTGTCAGAGAGCATAAATGAATTACGGCGGAGCAAGGGTGACTTATGTGGAGTAAAGTGAAAAGAAGTGACAAGTGAAGTCAATGGTGAAATATATACAGGACATACGTAAGTGACACAAATTTACAAGGTACAAGAATCCTGTCCTATCTATGTAATTGTTCACATGAATCCTGGCAAAAAGAACAATTGATGGACAGAATGCAGAACAATGTCATACATTCACCCCAGTACAGAGATCTGGGCCTAAATCCATTTTTTTTGCTCCCCATGCCATTCCAGTTTGAACCCAGCCATATGCAAATCAGTCTTGACCCTGTGCCTCATGGGCACAGTCCAGCCGGAACTGCCAGGCCAGGTCCTCCCTGGACTGGAAACAAGCATCCTAGGACCGGTTTCTGGGTTTCACCCCTCATCAGCCAGGATAGCTTGACTCCGGTGGCATGGAGAGCATGAGACCCACGTCTGGGCATACCCGTCCTACTTGGGGTGACAAATGCAAAAAGAACAATTGATGGACAGAATGCAGAACAATGTCATACATTCACCCCAGTACAGAGATCTGGGCCTAAATCCATCGTTTTTTTGTTCCCCATGCCATTCCAGTTTGAACCCAGCCATATGCAAATCAGTCTTGACCCTGTGCCTCATGGGCACAGTCCAGCCTAACTGCCAGGCCAGGTCCTCCCTGGACCGGAAACAAGCATCCTAGGACCGGTTTCAGAGTTTCACCCCTCATCAGCCAGGATAGCTTGACTCCAGTGGCATGGAGAGCACGGGACCCACGTCTGGGCATACCCGTCCCACTTGGGGTGACAAATGCAAAAAGAAAAATTGATGGACAGAATGCAGAACAATGTCATACATTCACCCCAGTACAGAGATCTGGGCCTAAATCCATCGTTTTTTTGCTCCCCATGCCATTCCAGTTTGAACCCAGTCATATGCAAATCAGTCTTGACCCTGTGCCTCATGGGCAAAGTCCAGCCCGAACTGCCATGAACACATGAATCCTGGACCAAATAATAGTTTTAATAGTCAAGGTCAAGGAGACTGTATGGACATGGATAACGTTAACGTTTCGACCCTTAAGGTAGCACAAGATGTTTAGCGTCACTGCGGGTCTTCATTAGGACTGAGAGAGAAGAGGTGGACAGCCACATGGACGAATAATTAGAATTCCACGATACGTTGGAAATCAAACATACTTGCTTAGG
This sequence comes from Calotriton arnoldi, assembly GCA_963921515.1. Taxonomy (NCBI): domain Eukaryota; kingdom Metazoa; phylum Chordata; class Amphibia; order Caudata; family Salamandridae; genus Calotriton; species Calotriton arnoldi. The sequence goes on along the minus strand of CAWUFW010001850.1, from coordinate 79,853 downwards.
AGTCAAGGATTATGAGATAAACTGCCAAGTAGTGAAGACGTCCACCATCCGGTAGGAGTCTTGTATTAATCACTTGTTCATTTATGGATGACCTCCACCAGCAGGTTGGAGTCTTTAAACTTGACTTGATAGTTTCCGCCGGCTGGTTGGAAACGCAAATGGTTGAGTGATTTAATTCCCGCCACGAAAGGTCGGGTGCTTGTTAACTAGACGAGCGACTGTGAATTCCTGGAAACTTCGACGTTAACGTTATCCATGTTCATACAGTCTCCTTGACCTTGACTATTAAAATTATCATTCGGTCCATGATTCATGTGAACAATTACGTAGATAGGACAGGATTCTTGTACCTTGTAAATTTGTGTCACTTACGTATGTCCTGTATATATTTCACCATTGACTTCACTTGTCACTTCTTTTCACTTTACTCCACATAAGTCACCCTTGCTCCACCGTAATTCATTTATGCTCTCTGACAGCCTTTTCCTATTTGTGAAAAGCAAATGAGTAAAAAATCTGTTATTTCCAAATCTTTCTTTCTTAGTGTATTCTTACCATTTATTGTTATAAAACCAGCAGACAAAAGCGGTGCTATTGTCATCCTCAACACTGATGACTACGACATCAAATGCCAGAAGCAACTAACTAACACCAAATATTACAAAACAATGGACCCAGATCTGACAGAAAGCTTGACCAAACGAATAGGAATCATGGTAAACGAAGCATTTACCAATGGATGGATCTTGAGAAACGAAGCTGATTTCTTGGTAAAAACCACACCTATCACTCCGTACTTCTACATCTTGCCAAAGATCCACAAAAACATATTACCACCACCCGGCAGACCCATCATGTCCGGCATCAATTCCCTACTGGAACTCCTCAGCCAGTACTGCGACCACTTCTTACAACCCCTGGTACAAAAGACACCATAATTTCTGAAGGACACAAAAGATACCCTTTGCCTCATTGACAGTATCCCTAATCCACAGGACATCACCCTACTCATCACGTTGGATGTACACCAACATCCCCCAAGAAGCCACCATCAGGGTCATTGAGGAAACACTGAGATCATCTACTACCACAGAACCAATACCTGTCGACCTCATTATGAATTGTGCTGAGATAGCCCTCAAGAACAATTTCTTCAAATACAAAAATCAACTCTACCACCAAATCCACGGAACATCCATGGGCAGTACTTTTGCGCCGAGCCTGGCTTGCCTATATATAGCCCATTTTGAATCATAGTTCTTTGATTTATTCTTGCGCGCCATAGGGGCAAGGCACGCACCGAGTCAGCACGCACTAGTTGAACACTAGCACTGAAGTTATTGTGTATAAAGGAGAGGAATAATGAAATCTAAGAAGGTGTGCATTCTATCACTGACCTGACATGAAACTGATATTTGCCCCCCGATCGTTTGCACCCAAAAGAATAAATATGGATTAAACAGGACTGCGAGCCACTTGTAAGAAGCAACATCGAGTGCATCAAAGGGAGTCATCATCGTTTAATGTGAATCATTTAGAGCGTGTTTAAAAATGACTAGTTTTTATTGTTAACATCCCTTTTTTCGACTTGTGATTAATAATGTGTCAACCACCGTATACGTGAAATTTTGAAATGCGGTAAATGAATCAACAATCGGGGACTCGGACACCACAGCGTATAGATGAGAAGGACACAGAGTTTTATGGGAATTGCAGTTTGTAAAACATGTAGGAGTCGACACGGGGGTGGTTTCAGTTAACTCACTAATTGGTACACACCTGGGAGGGTGCGGTCACGCTCGCTGAGTTAAAAAACCAGAGGCACGGGGGAAATGGCAACGGAGCACTTTCATGGTAATATTTTGTAAAGCGGTTGATGCCGGTGTACTGTTGAGCGTAGGACTAAATTTTGGCAGGTAAACAATTATTATTATTATTGCTGCTTGGGTTGATACATGCAGAGATATTGTTTGGTTAGTTTTTGTGTTTTAACATGGTGTGAGCGTCGCAAGGGCTACAAGGCACGTAGAGGATAATGGGTGGGGGAGAATTTTAGAGCATCTGAGCTATTGCGGGTTTAAGTTATCACGTAAAAATACTGGAATATGAGGGAAAGTCCTTTGAAATGCATACTTGAGAGAACCAAGATCACGCTATGGGGAATGGCAGTTTATTTCACATGTTAATAGTGACAACAATAAGTAACGTTGTTTTTTTCACATTGTAGTTACCCCTGAAGAAGGCCTATGTTCAGCCCGAAATGCATTGGGTGCATGCTGACTGTCTTGGATAAACCATGCATAACCATACATGCTTGAGAAAAAGGCCTGAATTGGCATATCTCCAGCATTTGAAGCAATGGGAAAGCATGTAAACTTACAAGTGGCTGATGAAATAATATTCACAAAATTTGGATGAATTGGAATAAAATTCTAAAAACATGGATTACAAGATTGGCATTGAGTATTTCTACAGATTCACGAATTTTGCTGTGCGACTGGGATTGGGGCGATAACAGCACCCCATAGTTCTTCCATTTTGAATCATCCCATATATTGACAGAGACCAACCCATACCTAAATGAGATCAAACAATGGAAGCGCTATATCGACGACATCCTTGTCTTCTGGACAGGAACGGAAGAAAGATGTATTGAATTCCACAACTGGATCAACATTCAGGATCCCTTTCTCAAGTTTACACTATCAATATCTACCGAGGAACTCCCCTTCCTGGATCTACTCATAATACTGGACAACAGGAACCTCATAACCAAGACATACAAAAAACCTACTGACTGCAACAGCCTCCTCCCCTTTAACAGTCATCACCCCAAAGCACTCAGGGAAAATCTTCCCTACGGACAATTCCTAAGACTGAGAAGGAACTGCAATAACATCTGTGACTATGAGGTACAAGCAGAAACCCTGAGCCAAAACCTCCAGAAAAAGAACTACCCAAGACAAGTCATCAGAAACGCAAGGAAGAGAGCACGCAATAACCACCGGGATGCGCTGCTGGAAACCAACAACAAGACACAAGACGATATCATGATCTGTGTAACCACATTCACCCCCACCTCTAACAAAGTGAAAAACATCATTCTCAAACACTGGCACATTATAAACACTGGGGACTTGCACTTGGAATGCCCCAGTTTTGCATTCAAGAGGACGCAGAACCTAAGAGATTTGCTAGTCCATACCAGACCTCAAACGAAACAATCCACCAATCAGACTACCCTATGGGATCTCCAATCTATGAAAGGACATTATGCATGTGGGAACTGCAATGTATGTACCTCCACCAGCCACACTAAGGAACTCAAGCTGGGCGACCTTACATGGACCCAACGCAAACACACCAACTGTAACACAAAAAATTGCGTGTACTTAATCGGGTGCCCATGCAGCCTTCTCTACGTGGGCATGACTACCAGACAAGTCAGAACTCGAATAAATGAACATAAAAGCAACATCCACTGCGGTCGCAGCACAACTAACATGAGCACCCATTTCATAGAACACAAGCATACCATAGACCAACTTCAATGGACTATCATAGAAGCAAATATGGCTTGGAGCACCGGTACCCTGTTCCGTAAAGAACAACAATGGGTGTTCATACTACGCTCTAATGTTAATGGACTGAATGATGAGATCCCATGGATTGAACTACAGACTTGAACAATGTATCGCCAACCACACCTTGCCCATGATTAGAACACATGCCACAGTAGCGATACTGATACCCTAAGCAGACCCACATTATTGTTCTGCTCTTCCTGACTCCCTACCCACAGTTTTCTGCTACCAAGTATTCACATACCCACACTATAGCAATTAGGCCATACATCTTGTGACTACACACACTGGCCTCTGTGTATACAGCCCTATATCTCCTATGTCCACTTTTGTGACATCATGTATCTGCCACCTAGCACACTCAGCGCACCATATCAACCTTTTGTTCATACATTCCTTAACCACTAAGGTAACATTAATTTCTAACAATTCACTCTCTGACTGAAGGGAGCTGCTGTGCAACTCAACGTCCTGAGTTACGATAACTTTTTGCCTTATGAGACTAGGCCTTTTTAACTCCATCCCCCCACAACCATCCTGTGTACACATGTGGCCCCCTGCAGCCGTTACCACCTAGGGTCATGTCACTTATACCACACACGACCTGGCCGGGCACCCATTATCCTTCCAATGTACCTCCCTTCCTTCTATCACCTGTAGTACAACCTACTCCAAGATGGCGATGATCTCTCAGATCTGTGAAATGTACACATGACAAAACATACAGGAACCTCTTCCTTGGATTACAATTAGCACAACCAACTCCAAGATGGCGCTGATTCCTCATCCTTTAGAATTGCACTTGTGATCATGCATTTAGGAACCCACCCCAAGATGGCATTTCCATTTTTCACTTTGACGCACTCACTTGACCCCCACGTCACGCGCCGTGTGCGCACGGACACCCCCCCGCGACCACCAGCATGACAGAGCACAAATACAGCGGGAGCTGCAATGCACTTCCTACCAAGGCGGCGAGAGGTCGGGTAGGTTAACAGACCTGCAGATACTATGATAACTTTAAGTACAGTCCTTTCCCTATTCTATGGCCTTTGCGGACAGCCGCACCCTTCTCTATAGGCGTTGAAGTACCTAACTCTATGACTTATTGCACAGATATCGAGGATTCCCTCAAGCTGCACCTCATGGGACACTAATCCCGCTCTATATAGGTAAGCGTACGCCATGCTAACTTACGCATTTTAGCACAGTGACTTGAGGTCTTACCATCAATGGTTTACCTTGAATAAATTTTAACGTTTATGCTTACTATACCGCATTACTCTACCACTATACCAACCGATTTACTCATTGGCTGAGATACCAGTGCGCCTGGTCCTTGACCAGTTTTTTGGCCTAACGTAATGGATGTGTTTGTTTGTCAATGTCAGTATAATCAACATCCCGCCATGATCTCTACTGAGACTATGTTTAAATGTTTGTTTGTCCTCCTGAGCGTCACCAGTACACCATATATTGATAGCTCACCACCTATAAACTTGCTGGAAATTATAGTAGTTGATATATAACTCACTAGCACACGGTCAACCAATAGGGGACCTTGGCTCCTCTCTCTAACTACACCGTTCTGCAAGGGTTTATACATGCTTTTATTTATTCTTTGCATTTTGTCTCTTTTGTCGTTCCAGATTCTTCTTCTTTAACTAGTGGCACTACGTCTAACTGAGAGGCCACTACACCACACTAGCACTCACTGCACTTTTCTATCTGTCCTGAAGAAGCGCAAAGGATCTCCTCCTGAAACCACGAGCTGCGCGAAACATGTTGACCTACAACATGCCCACTATAGGTATGACACTCGTCTAGCTACCGAGAGCCATTGCCACCCTCAAGCAGCACAACCTTCGGGTTTTTACTGATGACAGAGGGGCTATTCCCTATTAAATTCACTAGTTACCCCTCCAGCCATCTTTTAACTTCACACTAGGACACCACTGCCACTCATACCCGCACACACCCTTACGGCATTATCACTTAAAAAGATCTCCGATAAAGTGACCCTTCGGGGGACCCATAGGGCATTGCAGCGCCGGCCCGACGAGGAGCATTGCCCAATGCTGAAGCATGACATCCTTCAGGGTGTCGTAGGGCACCAAGACAAGGACACACTGTCCCTAGACACCATAATTTGAACGACTCTAGCCTCCGCCTTTTTTCTATACCTTTTTCATAAAGGAACTGTGACTCCCACGAGCGACGATTCTAGTTTTCAGGAGCACGATCCAGCTCCTTGTCCCCCCCCTTCCTTTATCTCATGAATGATGTAAACCATGGCTCTCATGTATCATCTTGTTCCTCTATAAATTTGTCTAATACCCATCCACAACATAAAGATTATGATAGCTGGATCGATAACCTAGACAAATATAGGCATATTGTATCAAGTATCGCTATCTCATGAAATGTGCCAAAATTGCTCAATCTTAAACTCTGGGGTGGTTACAATGTCACAGGCTGTTTAAAAAAGGAGTATAGGTGGTTTGATAACCAAGATGATTGTACCAGGGAACGTTATCTCGTGAAACATACTAAAACTGCTCAATCTTTAGAGTAGTGTGATGTCAGAAGGTGTTTAGTACAAGAATATGTCAAAAGATATAAGCCTCATCCAGAAAAATATTCAATTCAAAGAGACGACCAAGGGATATCATCATTTAGTCCTTTTTGGTGGCTCTTAAGTCTGAATATCCATTGTTGGTCTGTACGAAAAAGTAAGGTATACAGTTCACCCATCTGTGTGGTGTAGTATGGTTTATCGAGCACCAACCATTTGATGTAATTTTCAGAGTGATTCTGCTCCCAAAAATGTTTTGTCAATTTAGTGTTGTTTTTGTACACCTAATGGTGCTCTTGTGTTCCACTATTCTTGTTCTCACTTTACGTGTAGTCATTCCTACATACTGCATGAGGCATGAGCACGTGATCAAGTAAATAACTCCTGATGAACTACAATTCGTATGTTTGTACAAATACCATGGAGTTGTACTTCCTATTTTTACCTGTGTCGTGGGATATGTTAGGACACAAACTTAATCTCAAAAATTGTCCTATGGGCAGGTTGTCTCACAATGCTCTTGGATGGAAGCTTTTGTAGCATAGCAACGAGTTCTGCGCCATCGGTTTTTGATATAATTCTGTGAAAACCCATCCTTTCTTTGGATACAGAAGTAGATCAAGAAATGGTAGTTGAGTTCTACTGAATTCACAAGTGAACTTCAAATTGGCATTCAGGGAACTGAGCCAGGCCGAGAAAGCATCTATTGATATTTGATCACCCTCCCAGATGTCCTGGAAAGTGAAAACATTCTCTTTCATAACCATTGAGGCACATTCCATTACAAATGCAGTGGGAGTCAGATAATATCTCTAGTCTGGTCATCCAATAATCGTTCCACTGTTGTTAGTGTGTCGTCCTGCGGTATATTAGTATAAAACGCTTCCACATCATAAGACACCAGAATATGTGACTCTGGGTCAAAAGAGAGTGTAGACTGGAAAGAGAGAATATGTTTCGTGTCCTGTAAATACAATGGCATATTGCTGACAATCGGTCTGAAGAACCAATCTACAAACTGTGAGAGGGGTTCCAAAAGGGACCCAATGCTGAAGCAATGGGTCTGCCAGGTGGTGGTCTCTGTTGTTTGTGGATTTTAGGGAGGATGTAAAATGCCGGAATCCTAGAGTGTGTATTAACAAGAAAATCTGCTTCACTCCTCGTAATCCAACCTGCTTCTCTACCCTGATCAACCAAGGCTATAATCCTTTTCAAAAGTCTGGGTATAAGATCCTTAGTCAGGGGTTTATAGTATTTGGCGTTATTAAGTTGACGTTGGCATTCTTCTTGATACATCTGATTGTCCAGGATTACGGTTGCTCCCCCTTTATCCGCGGGTTTAATAATTATCTCCTTATCTGAACCCAATTCCTTCAAGCACTGCTTCTCTTCCTGTGAGAGATTCATAAAGGGATGTTTCACATTCTTCCTCATATTATCAAAGTCCTTAAGCACAGCTTTTTCAAAAGTGGCCACCTCTGGCGGCACCAGGTGGGGTGGAGGATTAAACGAGGATTTCTTTTTCAGACCTGTATTCATATTTTCGTTCTAAGTGATGTTATCAGTTCTCTCGAAGAAAAATGACAGACGTATTTTTCTAAAGAAATCTGCCATTTCTTTGTTAATCATAAAATCATCTCCCCCAATTTGTTGGCACCGAACCCAAACCCTTATTCAAGACCCGGGTTTGTGATGGTGTAAGGATTTTCTTTACTCAGATTAACAATTAAGTCAGGTTGCTTGTTGACGGACTCGGATCTCTTGTCATACTCCAGATGATGCGCTGTTCCAGGGAAGGGTCCCACTGTATCCTTTTGTTCCATTGGTCTCCTTGACCCTGTTGACCTTGGCCTCCTCTTCTTTGACCTCTCCTGCCCTGATCCTGTCCAAAAAAAGGTTGATATCCTGGGCCTCCATAAGGCCCGTGTTGGAAAGGATTCATTGGGAAACCCCAAGGTTGTGGTGGCCACCACGGCGATGGAGTTGGTGGATGGAAAGGTCTCCCACGTCCTCTCATTGGGTGCACTTGCCAGGCCGACATGGCAGTTTAAAATTGCACGTGCAGACACTTCAGTGGCAGGTCTGAGACACCTTTGAAAGGCTACTGGTGTGGGTGGCACAACCAGTGCTGCAAGCCCACTAGTAGCGTTTGATTTACAGGACCTGGAACACTCAGTGCACTTTACTAGGGACTTACCTGTAAATCAAATATACCAATCATGCATAACCATTCATAATCACAATTTACACAGAGAGCATATGCACTTTAGCACTGATCAGCAGTGGTAAAGTGCCCAGAGCCCTATAGCCAACAAAACCAGGGTCAGAAAAATAGGAGGCAAAAAGGCAAAAGGTTTGGGGATAAACCTGCAAAAAGTGCCAGGTCTAACAAAGATCTAATGGAAAATTATGGCATTAGAGATCTTTGGAGCCTCCCCCACCCTTCTAGAAGGAAATACATCTATTTCTCTTGCCCCACAAAACCGAAACCATAATAGACTTCTTCTTGGTGAACACAGTTTTACTTCCCAAATTACCATGTTTAATATCCAAGCAATTGACCTGTTAGATCATGCACCAATAATTATATCCCTGAGCCTTCAAACTGCAGCTTCAAAGTTAGAGATGTGGTGAATGAATACACTTATCTATAAAAATCCTGAAGAAAAAAAGACTTAGAATGAACAGGCCAAAGACTTCCTAACCTTTAATGAACATTCCATAGATTTGCCACAAAGTTTACGGGCCTCTGAAAAGCTTACTTGAGGGCCATAATGATTGATAAAGCAGTGCACCATAGTGTGGAAACCGTCTTTTCTTAGTTGATACCAAATGTCTAAATTTTCAGGCCCTCGCAAAATTGACATAAAATCACCAGACCAATGCTTGTACTTTTCCATGGCTCAAAGTAAAGCTGCTCTCGTAATGCAGGCTTGCTCAAGAATTACATTACAACAGCCCAGGATGCTAGCTTAGCTGCAAGTGTTTCAGCACATCATATTTAGAAATAACCCTGTTATGTGCTTGAAAGTGCAATCACTTCAATGGAAAATAACTAAGGCAAATACATTTCATTAGAATGAAAAGTCCCAGAATTTGTCACGTACTCAGGACACGTGGGTAGCAACAAGTCATACCACCTCAGACCATGCAGGTATCACGCAGGGATGGCCTCTCATGATTGGCCTAGTAGTCTATACTTGTGTAACTTGCTGTGGCTACTGATGGGCAGAAGCTGCCCCTTTCTTGTATTTCTTAAGAAAGTGTCATAACCCTGTACTCTTACTGAATATATTGCATCAATAGTGACGATTTTCTGTGGTTTGTACCAATAAAAGCTGTCAGAAACGTCACCTCTTCGGACACTCAGCGGCTATGCTGACTGTCTCCGTGCTGCACGTATTTGTATTATCTTGTCTTCACTAATAAATTTACTCTATCATATGTGCTGATTGCTATTATTTCAATTAGGCTTCTACATCAGGAAATACATCTATTTCTCTTGCCCCACAAAACCGAAACAAGAATAGACTTCTACTTGGTGAACACAGTTTTACTTCCCAAATTACCATGTGTAATATCCAAGCAATTGACCTCTCAGATCATGCACCAATAATTATATACCTGAGCCTTCAAATTGCAGCTTCAAAGTTAAAGATGTGGTGAATGAATACACTTATCTAAAAATATCATGAAGAAAAAAAGACTTAGAATGAACAGGCCAAAGAATTCCTCACCTTTAAAGAACATTCCAAAGATTTGTCACAAAGTTTACGGGCCTCTGAAAAGCTTACTTGAGGGCCATAATGATTGATAAAGCAGTGCACCATAGGAAAAAACTTAAGGAACAAAAAGATATGGTGGAAAAAGGAGTTACAGACCTAAAACACAGAAATACAGGCGTCTCAGTTCAGAAGAGACCCTCTGATTACTGACTAAGACTAAGTAAGAATTAAATACTCATTAATCCCTTGAAGCAGAAAAAGTCTTACAACTCCTTCGTTATAAACATTACAAAAAAGGAGAGAAGGCAAGGAAGGCTGCTAGCAATGCAGTTGAAACAGGAGTTGGCATCAACAACCATACCAGTAATAGTGCGTAAAGAGACTAAAATTTACTTTCCATTACCAGTTCAACCTGTGACTTACAAGAATGGGTTCCAACTCTATGCTAAATCTTCTTCTGTTAGGTCACAGATCTTTGCCACCAATTTTGAATGGAAGCTAAATCAAATTAAGTCGATCAACATCATAATTAACAGTTTAAGTTCAGTCAATAATAAGAGTTTTAAATTGGTTTTAAACCCTTTATTTTCTTTAAGAGATTAGTAAATTATTTTTCTATTTTTATTCAATTAGTATGTCAGATAAATCAGTTTACCGAAATTGTCAAATAAAATATGGTTGAAGTCATCAATAATGCAATTTGACAAGTGTGTTCCATAAAGGAATTAGTCCCTACTCTAAATGGAATCAAAAGCTAATAGAACCCATAAAGAGTTCAAGAAAAGAGTGAGATCAAAGGAGCATCAAGTTCGAAATCAAATTAAGTAGTTGAACTCCCTATAAAGAAAAGTTTGTGAAACTCAGCCAAGTCTCAATCTCCAAAAAGCATCAGCATAAAGTTGCAGTAGCAATCCCTTCCAGCCGAGTGCTTAGTGGCGGAGGGCGCAACACCACCTCCCACCACTGTTAATGTAGCCAAAAACCTAGGAGTGCAATTCGACACCGCTCTCTCCTTCCGACCACATGCAGTGACAGTAACAGGGACCTGCTTTAATCTCATCGTCATTAAAAAAATTCTTTGACTTCATCCCCCTCTCTGCAAGGAAGACAGTGGCTGTGGCACTGATCCTCTTGCGCCTGGACTACTGTAACAGCCTTCTGGTGGGAGTGAATAAACAAACACTAAAAAGACTTCAAGTGGTACAACACGCTGAGGCCCGCTTAGTCCTGAACCTACCACGTAGGTCCTCTGCATCCGCAGCACTTAAAACCCTTCATTGGCTTCCACTGCATAAGAGAATCTTATTCAAGATACTCTTAATCACTTTCAGAGCATCACTAAACCAGAGCCCAACGTACCTATCAGCCAGATTCACCCCATATACCCCGATCAGGACTCTGAGGTCCTCAGCAGCAAACCTCCTCAAACCCCCCTGCTTCAGGTACAAAACCAAGGGAGGAAAAACAGTAGCCGCAATAGGAACCAAAGCCTGGAACCTTTTGTCAATATACCTGAGGATGTTGAAAACAGAGACACAGTTTAGAAAGGCACTGAAAACTTGGATCTTTGGATCTTCAGACGAACTCTGCCTACCCCTCATATAGGATCCCTGCGGCTCCAGTTCAATCTTCCTCCGACCAGCGCCAGGATGCTCCTTTCGGGGTGACAGCTCGCACTTTTTAAATGCAACAATCAAATCAAATCAAATCAAAGTGTACAAAATAAGCGTCCACAGATAATTAGGAGAAACAGATGCAGCAGTAGCTACGCCTGTCAAGATGGGAAAATATAAGGTAACGTCACCTCCAAAGTAGCAGGCAACAGTAATAGCCGTCGGCAGTAGCTTACAGCAAATCGCAGATCCTAGAAAGGAGCGCTCTAGAGTTCTGAACTAACTAGAAACACACACTAATATAAAAGACAAGAAAATGTGAGGTTAGATCACTCAACTCCAATGAAAAGACATCTTTCGATGGTGAGCAGCTTCGTTCTTCCTTTCCCACGGAAAACACATGGAGTCCACAGTCAACTATCAAATATTTAACAGAAATCACTAAACATTTGTATATCTGGAAATGTCTGACCTTGGCTCCCAGTGAAGTTTATTGCAGAGTCCAGTCTATCATTTTTTCAATGTTTCACTGAGTAACAATGAACTAGACTAAAGACAGAAACATTTTCTTGCAGAATTCTAGTTAAGTATTGCTTTCCGTATTTCTTATAAGTGAATGCTATTGTTAAAATGTGTGATTCTCTATTCAACATTATATTAACATGAGATAGATAGGAATTTCAAGCTTGGTACATCAAGAATATGTAGCTTAAAGAAAGGAATACATTTGATAAAACTCGGAACATTCTGCAGCTATGACAAAATGTAAGTAAGTCACGTTACGGTAAAGCTATCAAATACATTTGTGCATGGTTCAGCAATTTCTAAAGCTTCTGTTTGTTAAAAGGAAAATCTAACAGGGGCCTACCAGTGAATATGGATGCCTGGTGGGTTTTTCACATTTCGACTACGTGTAATTTAAAAGTGTGTTTTTATGTTAATACTTCAGGTAAATTATCAATTTTGTTAATTAATTTTTGTGTAAATTTTCCAAGTGTATCACCAGCAATACATAACTCTGATGGCATGCTATTGACAGATCCCATGCACATGACAAAAATATTTGCCTCTTATTACATGTAATTGTATTTATCAGAAGCACCAAATGATATGACCCACGAAGAAGAATTCTTCTAAAAGCTTCGACTACCAAGACTCTCGACAGATTTACGACTGGACATGGACAAGCCTGTCACAGAGGAAGAAGTCATCAAGGCCAGAAAAGACGTGTTTAGGAAAAGCCCCAAGTGAGGACAGCTCACTGCTTGACTTTTAGAAGATCACAGCAGCCACGAAAAGACTCTTACCGACCCTTGTCTACAAAGAGGCCATAGAGACTGGGGAACTGAAAATGGAATTTATTCAAGCATATATCTCTCTTATTCCGAAGCATGGGAGAGACCCGCTCAAATATGAAAACTATAGACCAATATCGCTCATAAATTGCGATATCAAAATATTTGTGAAATCTGTCCAACAGGCTAAAGAGGGTAATACACCACATTATACATTAAAAAAAAAGTGGGGTTCGTCCCAGGCAGTTCCACAGAACACTGTTACACTTCATATGGCAAACCAGATACAACAAGGAGGAAACAGTGGCCCTCTCCCTCGATGCAGAGAAAACCTTTGATCGAGTGGAGTGGGACTACCACTTCAGAGTGATGATCAGAATGTGACTTGGAGACCCATTTATAAACATGGTGCGAACAAGACACCAAGGCAGTGCTTAATTTGAGCCGGTGATTTCTGGTGCTCAGCACCGGCACTTAATCATTAACACCGGAGCTTGAGCACCAGTTAAGGACACATTCATTTTTGGTGGACACAGGGAGATTAAGTGATTCACCCAGAATCACAGGATGTTGAGCTAACGCTGAGACTAAAACCTGGTTTCCCAGCTCTGAAGTAGGCAGCTCTGGCCATTAAACCACATCCCCATCCCACTTGTAGGGTTTGTTGGATCTGTGTTAGGCAGAGCTAACAGCAGAAATGGGCTGGTCGAAGCTGCCTCCTGAGGAAAGCTCTGACTCTTCTTTTTTTAACAAATTAACCAAAGCACCAATGCACATGTCAACAATAATGGCTTTCTCTTTACAAATATTCAGATAAATTAGAGGAACATGACAGGGGTTCCCCCTTTGGCCACTTATGTTCTTAGTTGCCTTATAGTCACTAGCCATAGTCATTTGAGTAGCACCCTAAATTGAAGGAATACGATCAGCTGCTGGGGAAGTGAAACTCATGCTCTAGGCAAACAACATCTTGATGACTTCGACTTCCCCAGACTCATTAGTCCCGGAACATATGTCCATAATAGCATAATTTTCCACTTACTCAGGTTATAAATAAAATAAACTAGATAAAATGTGAGGCCATGCCACTGTCTAGTACTCTTCAAATGGGTCCCATTTAAATTGAAATACCTTGGTATACTCGTTAGTAGTGACATAAAACATATGATACAAGATATTATGTCAATAGTAGTGGACAAAATGCAATGGGATTAAGCAAAATGGAAACATAGAGAGGTGTGGCGCAGCGGTCAGAGCATCTGACTCCAGAGCACAGGGCTCCCGGTTCGATTACCGGCGGCAGCTCAGCTCAGCATCATGTGACACTGGGCAATAGCTCACTTAATCTCCCCAATGGCCCCCAGCGCCTTGAGACCCTTAGGGGCGATTAGTTTGTGCTTTACAAATACCAGATTATTATCATTGTGAGGCAGGGCCTAAACGTTGAAGATGATTGCCCACAGTTTAATTTTCTCTATGGGAGGTAGCCTCTAGTCATTCCACACACTTAGCTAGGATCCATAGATATACGGGTAAAAAGCTTAATATGGGATGGAGACAGACACCCACTTGCAAATGTCAATGCTCTAAGCAGAGAGGAGCTCAGGAGAACTGCGGCTTCCTAAGATAGAGGACTACTATGCAGCACATCAGTTATTGCAACTCCAATATTATTTACTAATAGAGATTTATCTTCTAAATGATGCAAAGGATGTTAGCATTCTGTATAGGAAGCTTACTGACACCAGAGGCCTGCACAATCTGATGCTGCTGTGTACATTACATGCTTGGAATTCACTTTATCGCTCTCTTAAACTACACCAACATGAATTCCACCAAATGGATATCCCCCAATGTCACAATGCTGAATTATGTATTGACAATTCACCCTTTTTCTGGATGGGCTGGTACTGGAAAGGTATCAAGACTATATGTAACTTGACATCTGAAGGCAAATAGAAAATGTTTGCGTACCTGCAAGAGGAATATGGGCTTGAAGAAAAGCACCAATGGACGTTTACCAAGTTGAAGAGGCCAAACACCAGAAGAGCTTGGAACCTCTGAAACAGTAACACAAAAAGATGATGGATGGAATGCTGAACATTGTCAAACATTCACCCCCAGTCACAGATCTGGGTTAAATCCATAATTTGTTGCTCAACAGGCCACCCCAGTTTGGACCACCATATGCAAATCAGTCTTGACTCTGCTCCCCATGGGAACAGTCCAGCCCAAACTGCCAAGCAGGTCCTCCCAGGGCCAGAAAACAAGCATCCTGAGACCGGTTTCGGGGTATCACCTCTCATCAGCCAGGCCGACCTGAATCCAGTGGCATAGCGAGCGTGGGACCCAAATCTGGGTATACAATTCCCACTAAGGGCAACTTATTGCAACACAAAAAGATGATGGACGGAATGCTGAATATTTGCATACGGCTGGGTCCAAACTGGAATTGGGGGGCAAGCAAAAAAACGATGGATTTAGGCCCAGATCTGTGACTGGGGTGAATGTTTGACAATGTTCAACATTTGCCTGCACTTGCAATGCTCCCTGTTACAAAAAACCTTTGTTCAAGGCCCAACAGGCTCCCCATTGTGTTCCCTGTCCTTTTAGTGCTGTCCACCCTGAAAGGGGTGATGAAGGACTGGCAAGCAACTCACTGTATAAGTTGCCGGTGTCCGCCTAACAGATGTCATCCACTGCAACCAAAGATCTGCGTTTAGGTTCCCCATCACCATCAGCATCTTCTGCTAGTCATGCCTGAACCTCCTAATCATATTGTACTCATGCCATCCCCCAAACGCTAATTACACTTTTTTATGACATCAATGTACTTAAAAAGTGCCACATTCCTCTCTGGGTATTTTTCACTATTAACATTTACATAGGTTAGGAAGGCAAATGTACAGTTTTAAATTGATACCATTCCTGTCCTTGTCTCTATTATCCCAAATTCCTCTTCCCCTAACCCTTCTTTTGCTGTCATTTCTTTGTAAAAGTTTGAATACTTCAACATATTCCCCTTTCAAATCTTTTCTTTTGTAGCCGGCATCAAGTGGGCCCCAACAGTTAAGTCATTCCCATGTATGGCAACTTTTCTGGGAGCTCCTCTTTGCTCAACAATTTACCTTTATTAGCTTCATCTCCCTTCCCTTACCTACCTTGCCAACACAACCATCCTTCTTATCTCCTTTTGCAGCTTTGGCTACCTTCTTTACTCCCTACACCTTCATCCATTACATACATCCCTTTTCTCAACTTCCCTTCCTCACACACACTGATACAGCTACTTACCCAACTCCAACCGATCTTTTTTCATATCAGTTTTTTACACTTTCATTGCTTTCCCTGTTACTCATCTCCATACCTGGGCACAATGTTGTGGCCCGCACCAAGGTTTGTCTGTCACCTGGAGTGTCAGCTTTTTTGCCATTGATGACCTCTTGCTGCTTTTCATCTGCAAAATACCAAGGAAAAAGGCTTTGGAGGAAGGTATGATTCAAAATAAGGTCAACAGAAAGATGGAGTAAAGTGGAAAATCTAGAAAACAAGGTGCAGATGTTCCTTTGGGTAAAAGCTAAAATGAGTACATGTGGAGACCCGTTATTGATGTGTGGTCAAATTTGACCTCCAATGTGTTTGAATGAATGAATGAAACAGCACTTATAGAGCGCGTAGCTACCCGAAGGCATCCCAGCGCTGGAGCAGAGAAACTAAAGCCTCAAGAGTCACTTAGGAAAAAGCCATGTTTTCAGCAGCTTACGAAAGGCCATGTGATTGTGTTCCTTTTGTAGATAAAGAGGGAGGGAGTTCCATAATTTGGCTGCGTTGCACGAAAATAGCCGGCCGCCGCTTCTGGCCCTTTTAATTCTGGGGAGGACGGCCAAGTTTAGCCCATCAGAGCGCAACGTCCTATTCGCTCGATAGGGCTGGACCATCGATGAAATAATAGCAGGACCATTTCCTCCTATCATCTTATGGGAAATACACAGGGCCTTGAAGTAAACTCTCTCCCGGACCGGAAGCCAATGAAGAGATTTCATGGCAGGTTTTGCCGACTGCCGGTTCGAAGTCCTCACAAGAATCCTTGCGGCACAATTCTGCACTATTTGGAGCTTGGCAGGGACCGAGTTTGGAGCTCCAAGGTATAGGGCATTCCCGTAGTCCAGGCGTGAGAGAATGAGTGCCTGGACCGTAAGCTTTCTTGCCTGGTGGGTGAGCAAAGGGAGCACTTTACGAAGCATCCTTATGATGCCAAAGCAGGAGGCCACAACCTTCCTGGCCTGGACTTTGAAGCTAAGGTCTTGGTCCAGCCAAAACTCCAAGCTCTTTATCTCTGGCTTAGGGGCAGGAGCGGGGCCCATACAGGCTGGCCACAAGGTGTCGGTTGTAAAAAGAGAAGGATTGCCAAGAAGCATGATCTCAGTTTTGTCACCATTCAGTTTAAGATGTGAATGTGTCATCCATTTAGGTACTTCTTCAAGGCAGGGGCGAAGACAAATGGAGGCCTTGTCTGAGTGATTCAGTGCGACGACCAATTGGGTGTCGTCGGCATAGGTCACAATATGTACCCCAAAGGGAAGGACAATGTCCGTGAGAGGAGCCATATACACGTTAAAAAGAGTGGGGCTCAGGGACGATCCCTGGGGAACCCCACAGTGGAGAGGCAAGGATTTCAAGATGGCCTCACCCTCAAACATCTGGAAAGATCTTTCCTCCAGGAAAGATTGCAGCCAAGTTAGTGCTACTCCGGACACCCCCAGATTTCTGAGTCATTGGACCAGGATATGGTGGTTAACCATGTCGAAGGCGGCGCTGAGGTCCAAGGTTTGAGAGCCAGCAAATTTAAAATTGCCCATGAGGCGCATCCTGGGAGGAATATGACTAAAAGGAAATGTAGGCAGTCCTTCTGGTGGCCCAAGATGGGTAGAATAGTGCAAAAGTGTTGTGAGAAATTGTCACTTCTCTGCTAATAATGACAAGAATAAGATTGTTAGAGAACCACCGCTGAAATGTGTGAATGTGCCCAGCAAGCGATGGACAAGGGTAGCCATTGATTTCTTGCCCAGTAGACAGACTATGTATGAAAGATCAGTTTATATTATTTTGGTAGATTATAGTCCTAAGCATTTATAAAGACGCCTCCATGTGGTTGTTCTATAAAAACAAGTGTGGGTGCACAGAAAAAAATATAAAAAAAGTTGGACGGTACAAACACAACTACACTGACAGGTAAGGGGTGGAGAGTGTTCTTCTGGACATGGGGGTTTAGTTTATTGCTATGAAAGGGCAGTTGGTAAGAAAAGGAGAAAGCAAGGGGTAGTGACTGTGAAGAACAGTGTGGTGACTTTTAACGATCAATAACATGGGCAATTCTGCATAGTAAAAAGGGGTAGTAATGTTGGAAATGTTTTTTGGCGAAAGACATTCATTCCAATTCTGATGATGCAGGAGATGAGTCATTGATATGTATAGTAGTTTTTGTTTTCTTTATGGTCATTAATGACAATCTAATATCATAATGTTGGGGAGATTCCAAAAAGAACCGTTGGAGACAGGATCTTGCTGCTGACTGTCACAACTGGTCACAACTGAATCTATTAACCTGAATTGAAACCTGTAATGGAAATCTATAAGAGTGTAATATTGGTACTCACCTTAACAGCTTCCCTCCACATGAGAATGCTGGGGCCTCCACTGTACCATCAAACTCTCTTCCTACCATCTCCATTCATCCATGTCTGTCTCCAACAAATCCCCCCCATGTCCACAATCTGTTGCTCTTTCACTTAACCATGTCTGTCTTATCATAGTCCAACATTGTATTGTCATATATCACCTCCACTACTACTACCCCTTAAGCCACTAATACTAGGCACTTCACCATCACCCACGCCCCCACTCAAAGTAAATAAAAAGTTATCACTCTGCTGTCCAACCTTCATTGGAGTGTCTGCACCAGACCCTCTCTGACCTGGTCCCTTGCCGTCTTTAGGTTAGACACACTGGACCACACTATTTGTTTGGACTGGGTTCCTTGGGTTACAGCAGACGCTCCAAGCATCAATAATCCTCCGCTTCCTGTTTGCCATAGGTACCCATGCAATGACTGGCCAAGGATCTTGACCCTATGTTCCTCGCCTTCCCCTCCATTTCTTACTTGACCGTCTGCTAACCCACACCCTCTGCCAGTTTGCTGTAGTGCAATTCCACCCCAACTCTCTACTTCAAAGTGATTCCCTGACCATAACCAAGCCCCACTCTCAATTCCTACTACCCTTCAAAATCCTTTCTTTCCTCTGCCCCATCTCTCCTTTTTAAACCCAAAGCTGCAGCATCTTGACCCTCCCACCCTTTCTGCCCCCCCCATTTAACCATAATTACCATCAACTTGTCCATGGTCATCAAGCCTCATATTTATCCCACGATCCTCATTTTGGCTGGCACAACCCGTAACCTCATCCCTACACCTATCCTCCATTGTCAATAGGCCATTGTAATCTTTGTGCTTTTTTCCCATTTTCCTCACTTGCCCTTTCCTAAAACTATTTTCCTGCCATACTGAGAAAGCCCCTCATGCACAGTTGGCCCTTTAAATCTGCTGTCCCAGTTGCCTGCAACAGTAATGAATATGGCCCCATCATCTCTTCCCAGCAACATCTCCCTCCCCTGCTTTAGTAAATGGCTCACTAGCAACCCCTCCCTCCACCCCTTTAGTGAATGGCTCTCCTCCGCTTTAGTGACTGGCTCACAAGCAGATAGTCATGCACCATCTGCTGACTTAAACTATTCATCGTGCATATGCGAGCAGCCCCACCTCTGCCGCAGAGCTCTTCAGAGCTGGCCACAGTCTGGCTGGCTTTCCCCTCTGCTCAACCTCTACTGAGGAGCCAAATGGTAAGTGACCACCAGACCTGCTGCAGGAGAGCCCCACTTTCACTTCCATCGTGGCCCACACTCCATGCAGCTGGATCTTTAAATGTGACCTATGCACTAGGCTGCCTGCTGCAGTCTTCCTACCTGCTCTCGACTCCCAGCAAACTGGCCACTTGCTTGGGTTTTTCTGTGGTGGTAAAAAAGAAGCTGCTCACCCGCCCGCTGATTGCCTCTGAGGTCTCAATTTTACAGGCAGCCATGCCTGTTCTCAAATGCCCCTGGCTATAATATTCTCTCTCCCAGCCGCTTTTGGAGTTTCAAGGGCCTCAATTACCGCCTTATTAGTGCTAGCCATGATCCAAGTCAGCACAATTAAGCAAGCCTAACTAGATCCGAAAACACCAATTTTTAACCTGCTTCATAAACCAAAGCCTAACTAGGCAATATTAGCACCTAATCTACCCTAACCAATGTGCCGGCACCTTAACATAGGAAAAAGGGTTCATACAGTCTCGCTCTCCCTAAACCCCCTACTAACTTCTCCCACTGCACCAGGATGCAGCAGTGCCAGGATGCTCCATTGTGAGTGACAGTGTGCCTTCTAAGTCACAATTCATTCATTCACTGAAACCCCTACCAACTGTCACAACTCGCTCCCTGTGTTCTTGTGTCCACCACCAGGGGGCTGAACTGTGGGACTCTCCAGTGTTCTAATAAGCTTCCAGACCCTCCCCTTCATGTACATACTGACTTCCAGCCATTTGGACTCTACTTGGAAATGGCCATTCATTCCCAATCCATGCCGGGTTTTGTGGAAGCCAGCCTGCTCATGCTTGAAGCCAGCCTGCTCATGCCTGAAACTCCATTACCTAGAATTCCCTGCTCACTGCTTCTTCTTCACCCCTGCAGGCCAAGGATGGGTGGAGTAATTCAGCTCACCTGTGGCTGGCTGCTACTTGCCTGCTCACACTTGATGCATGTGATTACTGTGAGCTCTTTTAAGCTCCAGCTCCCTTCAGTCCAAGGTTGGTCATTGTAGCTGTGTACCGATGAGACCGATCCTTGTTTCCAGTGTTTCCTGAGCTTTTAATATCCTTGTTTCCAGTGTTTCCTGAGCTTTTGATATCCTTGTTTCCAGTATTTCCTGAGCTTTTTAATATCCTTGTTTCCAGTGTTCCCTGAGCTTTAGTTATTCCTTGTTCCTGAGCTGCTGCTGTTTTTCTTGTTCCTGAATTAGCACTGCCTGCAGTGCTACCTTGACTCCTGAGCCTTAGCATTCCTTGTTCCTGAGCTGCAGTAGTTTCCCTTGTTCCTGAACCAGCGCTGCCTGCAGTGCTACCTTGATTCCTGAGCCTTAGCATTCCTTGTTACTGAGCTGCAGCAGTTTCCCTTGTTCCTGAACTAGCACTGCCTGCAGTGCTGCCTTGGCTTTTGAGCTTTTGCTAAATTCTTGTTCTTGCTCTAGCACAGCCTTCAGTGCGACTTTGTTTCCTTGACTCCTGATCCAGCACTATTCTAGTATACCCTTGCAGCCTTCCCTTCTGTATATCCTTTTCCAGTCCCTGCCTTTCTTCCCATTTCCTTGGTTCCAGTTCCTAGTTTGCTGACTTTCTATTCTGCTGTCTTGCTTCTATTACCTTGTATGTTTGTTACTTGCTTTCTGCCAAGTGTGCCCTGTGATTTCTTCCTTTCCTGGTAAGCACTCCTCCTTGCTAGCTCCTTGTCTATTGTGCTTGTGTTTAGTTCCACCATCCCCTTGCTGTTTCTGCCTGGCGTGTTCCTGTTTGATCGCCAGGATCTATGGGCACAGCTGACTACCTAGGTGGAGTTTCTGGTTCACTGTGAGTATTGTCTTTGAGTTACATTTATAACATCACCATTGGTATCAGCTCCACAGACCCTGTCTTTGCATGCACATCCTATATGTGGGTATTTGCAGTCACTATCTGTAACAGCAATTGTGGGTGAGGAACTTACTGAGCTTCAGTCTTACTGTGTGGAGCTCCCGAGTGCTTTACCCCACATTCCCTTTATTGTTAATGTTGTTTTATATATGTGTATTGCACATCCATCCTGGGTGTAGTGATTCTGAATACTGAACCGCCTCATAAGCGTCTGTCCTTTCTGAATCTTAGCCATCTTGTTCCTTCGTGCAGGCTTCCCCTTTGGATCCCTTTTCTCCTCTGACTTCCTGTGTGATCCTGGGCAGTGCTGTACTCCTTTTTCTGCTTCACTTTCTACCCAGTCGCCAGTCTTTGCCCAAGTCCCTGACTGTGTCCCAGACAGTCCCAGACAGTCCCTGAACCCAATGCAGTGCTCCGGTCAGCACCACTCACCTAAAACACTCCTTTACTCACCAATAACTGCCCCCTCCCACCAAGCTGCCATTCTTGCATATAGTTTCTCTCACTGTGGGTAATTGCAGAGGCCTGCTGAACTTCATATGTGCACTGTAGTATTTTGACGAAGCAGCCTATAATTTAAGAACACTCCTCCCTCCACACCTGGGCGTTTTCTGCCAGTCCTTAATTTTTTATGGTGGTTATGTGAACAATAAGGCAGACGTTTTGTCTCTTCGAGAAACAATTTAGCTTCAGAATTTTTTAGACAGGTTTATAAGTTATTAATAAACGGACATTTGTATATTAACACTGATTTCAAAGGGTGAATTGAGGAAGAAAGCACTTTAAAAAAAATACATGTGTGGTCATGTAAGCGTGTACAATTATATTTGTACCTGTGTGGGTATGTGTTTATATTTATCTATACATGGGTGTCTATAAATGTGATTTTATATGCACGTAATAATAGTAATTCTTTTTTAGTCACAGCGAGGACCATGATTGAACTCTGTAGGAGTTGGTTTTTGAAGTATTATTTATGACCCACATCTGTACATGCTTTTCCTAACACATATGACTGAACATTATTTTGGTGTGAAAAGTGGATTCTTCACAGAGCTTTGCTGCCGTTATTTTCAGCATTTCTGCATTTCACTGAATAGTTTGCTGTATTATTGGTGTGGATGCAAAATATTTTCAAAAATCCTTTCAGTTTTGGCAATTTAAACATTCTGCCCTCCAGCAAACCTTCGGTTTTAGGAAGGGCCACAGCAGCACAGCGCAGAGATAGCCCCAGGAATGTGAGGATATCTAAATAGGGCAGGCAGTCTTCTTGCCAGGGTTGCAGATGCCAAGATGGCTGCCTCCTAGTTGACCCTTGGATTGTCTGGCAGGGTATAAATGAGCCTGTAAGTGCTGCTTTTCAATGATTCACGAATAACATCCTGTGTGATGTTGTCATGTGTTCCGTATATGGCCCATTGTGGGTTTCCCCATCTTAGACTAACTATGCATGACACAGGCCGCATTAGCTTTGCACACGCTACTATATAAACATGTTTGCTTTAGTGCCACATTCTATTTTCACACAGAACCTGCAGTTGTTTTCTCATTCTGTTCTTTCCTGGGATTTAGTCTGAACACAGCAGACAAGGTCAAACAACAATGTCCCTTGTTATTTTGTTCGGGTCAGGCATTCGTACATAGACACAACACAGAAACGCAGCTGTTGTTTATCAACATGTCAACCATGTCATATAGGTACGCACATCAATGTAACATAGAGGGAGAGAGAAAGAGATTTCTGAGAGAAGATCACAGCTGTATCTGAGATGTAGAACGTTCATCTGTGTATGCTAAGGTACAGGGTCCACTACTAATCCCAGAGAATTTAGCTGTAAAATCAGTTTTCTTCTGTAGAAGGTGAGGGGGATTAGGCTAATCTGTCTTGTAATATGACAGGACGTTTCCTAATGTACGGTGTACTGACTATGCTGATGGTATTTTTGCTAGCCAGTTGTTTTCTGATTGTGACACATATACTGCATTCTAGAGCACGATTGTTTAAATAAACATTTCAAACTTCCTTCATGTCTCTGTCATATCTTATTGTGGACGAGTACAAGTGTGTGAGCGAAAAGGTGTATCCTATTACCGTGATCCCTGGGAGGGTCAGGAGTGTTGTGTTCTGGGGTGTCAATTCACTTGTCTCTCTGGATATACGTTCTCGGCCCTGGGGACCACTACCTCCCCGGAGCAGGCACTTGAAAATCAAAGGAGTGGACCGTGCAGCCCCCCTCCTGGAGCCATACATGGCCCTTCGGGACCGCCACCCCCCATGGCTGGCTCCTGCTATGTCCCGAGGTGCCCACCCCTGGGACATAGTTGTTTGCTTTAGCTTGGTGGGAGCTTTGACAGCTCCCGCCAAGCTAAAGCAAACACTCCACTTCCAGCAGCTGGAGCTGTCAAAGTGCTCCTGCCCACTTGAAGTGGAGGCTTCATCTCTTTTCACAGACATGCAGGCAGGAAAGGAGATAAAACAGATTGCTCCTGCACAGAGGCAGCTGCCATTCCAGCAGCTCTCTCTGTGCAGCAGCAATGCCAGCTCCGGCCGGAGGCTGGGAGCCGGCTGGGACCGACAGGCCTTGAGGCTCCCCTGCGGTCCCGAGGAAAAAGAGCAGAAACAGGCAAAATAAAGGTGAGAAATTAGCACAACAGGCAGAATAAATGTGAGAAACAAGCAGAAAGAGGCAGAATAAAGGTAAAAAATGAGCCGAAAAATGCTGAATAATGGTCAGGAACGAGCAGAAAGAGGCAAAATAAAGGTGTGAAATGAGCAGAAAGAGGCAAAGTAAAGGTCAGCAACGAGCAGACAGAGACAAGATAAAGGTGAGAAACAATCAGAAAGAGGCAGAATAGAGGTCAGAAACGAGCAGAAAGAGGCAGAATAAAAGTCAGCAACGAGCAGAAAGAGACAAAATAAAGGTCAGTTACGAGCAGAGAGAGGCAAAATTAAGGTCAGCAATGAGCAGAAAGAGGCAAAACAGAGGGCAGAAAAACAAGCAGGAATGGCAAAACAGGCAGAAAAACGAGCAGGAGAGGTAAAACAGTTGGCAGAAAAACAAGCAGAAACGCTAAAACAGAGCGAAAGAGGGCTAAACACCCACTCACAGACCCACTCAGACACTCTCACACTGACTCACAGACCCCCTCAGAGACTCATACACCCACCCACTTACTGAGACACCCATGCACTCACTCACACACTCACTGTCCAAGGTTAGTGGTTGCATTTAGGAAATAAAATTAAAAAAACCTTAGAAATTCACCTAAGAAACCAAAGGTTATGGGGACATTATAGTTAGGAAACAACTTTAAAGAAACCTTAGAAATTCACTGAAATAAACAAAGATTACAGAGGTGTTATAGTTAGGCTCAGATTTCACTTGTACAAAACCAGTGAAATTCAGCAGTTATAGTTAGCTGAGCTAACTATAACTTACGCCCCTACACTGCACTGCTTATGACCTCACATATTACATCACTCATGACATAGTTAGTGACATCACTGATGACATCTCAAATGACATCACTGATGATATAATACTCAGAAGCACCCACATATCCTCTCATACCCCTATACAACTCATACCCCACTCACACATCCACACAACCACTCACGCATTCATTCACAGATCCATACAAGTATTCACCCACTCACTCATCCATAGAGCTACTCATACAACAAGTCATTACCCATATAGCCACTCACATAGCCACACACTCCCCCATACAGCTACTCATACACCGACATATTCACCTATGTAGCTACTCACTCACCCACTCACTCACCTATACATCCTCTTAACACAGCCACTCACTCACCCATACAAGTACTCACACACCCACACAACCACTTACATACCCATTCACACATCCATACAAGCACTCACACATCCGCTCACTCACCCATGCATCCAATCACACAGGCACTTACTCTACAATAAAGCCACTAACACATCATCTCTCTTAACCAAACAGCCACTCAAACAGTCACACACTCACCCATACAGCCACTTACACAGCCAGTCACTCACTCATACATCCATTTAGACACCCACTCACTCACCCATAGAGTGACTTACACACCCACTCACTCCCCAATACAGTTATTCACACAGCCACTCACTCACCCACACAGCTACTTACACACTTACTTGTATACCCATACAGGCACTCAAACACCCACTCACACACCCATACAGGCAGTGAGACACCCACTCATACACAGATACACACATTCACACAGTCACTCACATATGTTAGAAATAGTATCACTCATTAGAAGTACAGAAAGCATAATATTTGAGCTTTTGTAGTACCTTGTCATATATGTTTAACACTCATGATCTTTTAGAAAACACTCACACTCACTGGATGATGTCATGAGTGATGTAATTTGAGATGTCATCAGTAGTGTTACTGACCGTGTCATGAGTGATGTAATATATGAGGTCATAAGCAGTACATTGTGGGAGAGTAAGTTATAGTTAGCACAGCTAACTATAACTGTTAATTTCACTGGTTTTGACTGAGTGAAATCTGAGTCTACCTATAACGTCCCTGTAACCTTTGTTTTCTTCAGTGAATTTCTAAGGCTTTTTAAATGCTATTTCCTAACCATAACGTCCCTGTAACCTATATACACACATATATATATATATATATATATATATATATATATATATTCACTGAAAAAAACCATAGGTTTCAGGGACGTTATAGTTAGAAATATGCATTTAAAAAACCTCAGAAATTCACTGAAAAAAACCCACAGGTTTCAGGGACGTTATAGTTAGTTGGACATTTCACTCGTACAAAACCAGAGAAATTCGGCCATTATAGTTAGTTGAGCTAACTATAACTCACGCCCCCGCAATGCACTGCTGATAACATCACATATTACATCTTTCATGACATGGTCTGCTTGCCTATTCACCCAAGGTGCATCACCAGTCGGGTTACTTTGCAGCTTCTCCAACTACGTTCTTCTCCACAGCAACAAATCTGTTTCCACGGTCCTTCTTCAAAGGTTAGCAGTGTTAAAGCGCACAGAGTTCTAAAGCCAACAAAAATACATTCAGCAAAAATGGAAGAGGTGAGGTAAAACATTTGGGGGAAAGACCACCCTAAGGATGACAGGTCTAACATACACCTTTGCTAGAATGCAAATTAATATTGTAAATTAATTCGGCCAAATAGAAGTCTTCTACCCAGTTAGAGTTATATGTGGCCAACAGACATCTAAGGGATTGCTCCAAAGACTGATTAACACGTGGATAATATGCTGCAGAAAGATGTTTATTAATTGCTATGGATGCACGTAGACTTTGCAAGAATTTTGACACAAATTGTGGCCAGCAATCGTAATTTATAACAGAAGGAAATTCATGTAGGCATGTTACATTTTGAATGAAGATATTAACTATCTCTTTGGCAAGTAGAATCTTTTGTAGGAAAACAAAGTGGGCCCCTTTGGGGCAAAAGGTCCACCACTGTGCCAAGATGGTAGCTAGACCTTGGACCAGGGGCATGTCAGTAATAAAATCCGAACTTACGGTGAGCAAAGGAGTAGTTGGAATAGGCATACTATGAAGCAATTCTGAGGGACGGGAATGGGAATATTTGTTTTGGTGCAAGTAGTGCATGTTTGGACAAAACTTTGAGCATCCCTACAGACAGTTTCCCTCCAAAA
This sequence comes from Calotriton arnoldi, assembly GCA_963921515.1. Classification (NCBI taxonomy): domain Eukaryota; kingdom Metazoa; phylum Chordata; class Amphibia; order Caudata; family Salamandridae; genus Calotriton; species Calotriton arnoldi. The sequence continues at coordinate 52,589 of CAWUFW010001850.1, read as the reverse complement.
CGTTTGTTAATAATTGTGAATGGTTTTGGTGATGCCAAGGTGACCAGCCAAAGTGGATGAATGGCATGATTTTAAAATACATTCCTGTAATTCAGGGGTTGGAACATATATCATGTGGTTTTTACGAAAGTCCATCTTTAATGGAATCTTCTTGTTTTAACCATTCTTGGTAAATTTATTCACTAACAGCAGTCCATAGCTTACAGTGGAATGTTTCACAATGAATTGCCACAATAATTCTATCGTCCAATGTGATTCTTGGGGGCGGTCTGGATCTCAATATCACCATAAATGATGATTCTGGTCAATGTATCAGCATTCAAATTCTTTCTTGCAAGTTGAAAGATGATTATGAATTCAAATTTGCCAAAAAAAAGAATTCACCTCATTTGTCTTGGGGTAAGAAGTCTAGCCCACTTCAAAAATAGAAGAGTTTTGTGACCACAATAAGTTTTATTTGTATGCTGAGTTCAAAATAAGTAATTCTACCATTTCTTAGTTTAATGGCTAATAGCTCACTTAGGGTGACAATAAAATTTTGCCCCACCGGCAAACGTTTCTTTGAAAAGCAGTCAATTGGGTGCTCTTGCCCAGAGTCGAGATTCCTTTGGGACAGCACCCCATTAACAGCACACTAAGATGTGTCAGCATCAACCAGAAAAAGAAGAACAGGATCAGGATCAGGGTGTTGTAAAATTAGTGCAGAGGTAGAGCTTTTTTTGAATGATGTAAAGGCTCTATCAGCTTCTGCGGGAAACCTTTGCTTAATAACTAGGTGATTGGAGTCACAGATTCAGAAAAATGGGTGATAAAGTGCCAGTAATAATTGGCAAAACCCAGAAAGCTCTGGATTTCCTTGACATTGGTTGCCTGAGCCATTTTAGAATGTTCACAACCTTTCTGTTGCCCATTTTGATCCCTTCTGGGGTGCTAAACAATCCTGAAAATTCTACAGGGGTCATGCCTCTTTGATGTGCTTCTGCTAGTTCTGGGAATACATTAGGATTTCATCAATATAGACAAGCACACACATCCAATAACTCTCTCAGAACTTCATTTATAAAAAAAAGGAATGCTGGCAGAGCCTTGCAGAGTCTGAAAGGCATAATGCATTATTCATAGATACCACAATTCATATGACTTGCCATCTTCCACTCATCTCTCTCTCAGACACTGCTAAAATTATATGCTCCTTGGAGATCCAATTTGGAATAAATTGTAGAGTGTCTAATCTGGTCCAATTAAAACAGGTATCAGAGGTAACAGGTATTGATTTCTAATAGTGACACAATTTAAAGCACAATAACAAATACATGTTTGTATTAGTGTGGGGTTTTTAGTATCGACAGGAAGAATGGCGCTCAAGCTAATTCGCGCTGTGTCTATGTTATGCTTGGAGTATGTGCGGTGCAAACCAGGTCAGGGGATATGCCCTAAAACCCCCGTGATGGTATGGATAGAAATCCACACAAGTGAAGTAGGTACGGTCCTGGGCACACGTAATGAGGGTATAATACTAGTAGAAATGTCTCATACTGTTGAAATGTAGAAGGTCTACACCAGAATGATAATCATAGTAGCGGTGCAAACAAGGTGGTTTCTAGTGGCCGTTAAAAATTCCGCCCGAACCATTGTTTCCGGCCTGAACACCACATCTCCCAGTTTCCTGTACTCCGGCGCATCCGCCGCTGTCACCCTGGATTACTGACCTGGAACGCACAGTCTAAGTTCTCCTCCTGTGCTACGTAGCACCTGGCTAATACACGTCGCCACAGACTTCATCAGCATTACTGTAGGTCAGTAGTCCACCTTGGCCCATCCGCCGTCCTGCGATATCCGTCACCCTTTCCTTTTCACCTGGCAGTGGATCACTTACCTTGGTCCGCACTGCACTTCCTTGCCGTTTTGGAATTTTCAACGGCCACTAGAAACCACCTTGTTTGCACCGCTACTCAGCCATGAAGAGTCACGGGTTACTACCCCTTTGTGACGAAACACGTGTCGGCTGGTTGCTTTTGCTTTGGCTGGTTGCTTTTGCTTTGTTACTATATTAAACACCTATGATTATCATTCTGGTGTAGACCTTCTACATTTCAACAGTATGAGACATTTCTACTAGTATTATACCCTCATTACGTGTGCCCAGGACCGTACCAACAAATACATGTTCCCCACTCTTTTTTTAGAAAAAGAATAGTGGAGAATACACTGGTGAGGTTGAATTCCAAATAAACCTGCTCATATAGATATTCCTTTAAATAGTCAGTTCCTTGCTCAGTAGGGACATAAACTTGACTACAAGGTAAACTTGCCTTTGTTTCTAAATCTGTTTGGCAATAAATGCTCCTGTGTGGTGGCAGATAGATGCCTTAACTTGATCAAAAACTTCTAAAAAATCTGAATAATATTCTGTTAGCTGTCTTTTCTTGAATCTCTTTGCCACTGTACAAGTTAAAGTTGACACCAAGCTTGGCAGTTCCTGATAACAACACTGGACACAACATCTGGAATCTAGTGTCACTTTGTGTTTTGCCCAACAATATTGGAGCTATGGAACATGAACTTGTGGCCCCCCCTAAAATGGCTCCAAACAAAGGCGTGCCAATTAGATCAAAGCAAATTTGCTCAGGATGACCATTGTTAACCCTGACAGGCTTGGGGTGGTCTTCCCCCCAACGTTTGGCCTTCCTCTTCCTCCACTTTTTCGGACCTCGTTTTTACTGGTATTAGGACTCTTCACACTTTACCACTGCTAACCAGTGCTAAAGTGCTTGTGCTGTCTCCTCTAAACATGGTAATGTTGGTTCATCCCAATTGCCATATTTCATTTACTTCTAAGTCCCTAGTAAAGTGGTAAAACATGTATCCAGGGCCTATAAATTAAATGCTACTAGTGGGCCTGCAGCACTGATTGTGCCACCTGTTGTGCCTGCCATTGTAGAGCATGTGTGTGCAGTTTACACTGCCATGTCAACCAGCACAATGAACTTTTTGCCAGGCCCAAACCTTCCCTTTTTATACATCTAAATCACCTCTAAGGTAGGCCCTGGACAACCCAGAGGGCAGGACGCAATGTATTTAAAAGGCAGGACAGGTACTTTTACGTTTTACATGCCCTGGTGGTGAAAAATGCTCACATTCGTTTTTCACTACTTCAAGGCCTATCTCTCCTATAGGATAACATTGGGATTATCTTATTGCATTTTATAAGTGTAATCTCCAATTGGGAAGAGATAAACCCTTCAAGTCTGTTGCCTCAGGAATCACAATTTAAAGTCCAAACTTATGGTAAAGTCGAATTTTAAAATGCAATTCTGAAAATGCCACTTTTAGAACATTGGCATTTTCTTGCTTTTGCCTTTTGGTGCCTGTAGCCTGTCTCTGATCATATGATTGGGTATAGTTGGCAGTTAGGCTTTGTGTATTCCTCTTAGACAGCCGGCCACAATGGGAGCTTAGGTGTGTCTCACACAAATGGCTGCATACCCCCCTGTAGTGAGTCTGGAGCCAGGGCAGGAAGAGAGGACATCTGTGCATTTCAAAGACATGTATCTGAAGTCTCCTCCACTTCAAAGGGGCCACTGGGTATTAGTACTGGACCTTAGACACCACCACTTGATTACACTTCTGGACCGGGGATACTCTGCCAGGAAGAAGGACTGCTGTGCTTCTGAAGGACTGCCACTCTGCTTGATTGCACTCTGCTGGACTCCTACTCTGCTGTGCTGATCTGCTGCCTGCTGTCCGCTGCCTTATTGCCTGGGTGAGAAGTACTGGACCTGCATCTCTTGAACCCGGAGTGACTCCAATGACCAGTTGGTTGGCCTCCTGATCTGAAGCCTCGGGGACATAACAGGCTTCCAACCTACTTGCATCTGCACCTGAACTCTGCCATCTGTGAGTCTACCCTGCCAAGTGGTGCCACCGCAGTCCTAGGCCCTTGGAAATGGGCCCAAGGTGCATACCAGTTGAACCAGTGCATCTTCTCTGCTGAGCAACGCATCACTGAGCAGAACTGATGCATCTCCTTGGCTGAGCGGCGCATCCCCGGCAGAAGTGACGAATTGCCACTGCTGCATTGATTGGACCCATCACACAAGTCTTGTACATCCACGGCAACTGGCATCTTGGGATCAACTCATTGCCTTCAGAACTGCCACTGCGTGATGTTTTCCCCGGCGCAGCACCTTGCATCTCTTGTCGACGGCAGCCTTGACGGCGAGGATGCTGCCGAAACTCCGCATTGCAGCTTCACCACTTATTGGAACTGACACATCACCTTGACTGCATATCACATCCCAGACACCGGACTTTGCATCGCAAGTCCTGTGGAGGGGATTCTTGATGCAACAGGACCTCACACAACAGCCTCGCTGCATCTCGGACCCAACACATGGCCTCAGGTGAGCGACCCATCTTTGACGAGGATCCACACAACGCTCCGCAATCAGGATTTAAGGTACTCTCTTCAGCAGGCCGAACTGTGTCCCTGTAGTCAGCCCGTGCTCCATCGTGGTCGGCCTGAAGTTGTGACTTTGCTCCGGTCTGGCTCAACCAGATATCCCCAATAGCACTTTGGGCTTTTTGGAGCTACTTTTCACCATAACATTTAAAAATCAATATCTCCGGTTCTACTTATTGGGTTTTTGTCATTTTGGTCTTGTTCTATTTAATACATTCAGATCTATTTTCTAACCTGGTGTAGGATCTTTGTGTGTGGTATTTTCACTGTTTTACTGTTTGAAGTGTTGCCCAAATTCTTTACATCTTGCCTCTAAATTAAGCCTGACTGCATTGTGCCAAGCTACCAGAGGGTGAGCACAGGTTAATTTAGGGTTCGCTTGTACCGTACCCTGAGTAGGGTTGTGGTTGCTGCTTGACCAAGGCTTACACCCCAGTCAACAACAACCCAATTTCTAACAACCATATCACAGAACATTATTAAGGGTTTAGGGGCCAGATGTACGACCATTCCAAATTGCGACTCGCAATTTGCGCTCAATTGTGAGTCGCAAATTGCGTCTCGCAATTTGGAATGTACAACAGTGTCAGAGACACTGATTGCGATTCCCAATGGGGTTGCAAAATGCGAGGCTCATGAATATTAATGAGCCACTCGCATTTTGCGACCCCATTGGGAATGGCTGGCCCTCCCAGGGATGGTGGCCTGCTGGGCTCAGCAGACCTCCATGTCTGGGACTGCTTGTCAATAAAGCAGTTTTCTTTTTTTAAATGCAGCCCGTTTTCCTTAAAGGAAAACGGGCTGCATTTAAAAAAAAAAAAAATGAAGCGTTTTTGTTTAAATTTTTTAAGGGCAGGTAGTGGTCCCTGGGACCACTGCCTGCCGTTAAAAAATATTTTTAGAGCCAGTCACAAAGGGGAAGGGGTCCCCTGTCGACCCCTTCCCATTTGCAACTCCATTACCACCCTCTTGAAGAGGGCGGTAAATTGCGAGTGTTTTGCGACCGCAATTGCGGTTGCAAAACATTCATAGATGGCTAGAGAGTCGCTATTAGGAAGGGAACGCCCCTTCCTAAAAGCGCGTTGCAAAAGACTATTTTGTGAGTCACAATTTTTTGCGACTCGCAAAATAGTGTTTGTACATGGCCATGTAGGTTTTTGCGTGCGCAAACGGGCCCCAAAACCGTTTGCGCACGAAAAAACTGGTCGTACATCTGGCCCTCAGTCTGTAAAATTATCAATCCAAATGGTAATTCTGAACTATTGACAGGTCTAATTGGTTTGGGAACCTTTTTGTAAGTTACAGGACTGTCTAGATTCTTGTTCAAGAACATATCTAAACATTTTCCTGTAGCACCATAGTGTAACATAACATTCAAGACCCTTGCACCATTGCCATGCACAGTATTGTTATCAATGATGTAATTTCAGGCAGCCATATTGTTTAGACCACACTTTGACCCTCATTACGATGCCGAGCAGACCGCCACCGACAGGCCGTCAGTGGCAGTTCACCCGCCATCTAGGGCATTGGTCCGACTGCTGTATTACAATGCAGCTGGTCGGACCGCAGAGGTGGGGGGTAGGACCGCTGCCTCCAACAGGACCAAAGATCCCATCGGTATGGCAGTCAGATTCCTAATCCCTATAATGTGCAGGGACCACCGTAGGGATTAGGATATCCCTTTATGACTGCCTGTTCATGGCGGTCCCACCGCCATGAACAGGCAGCCTGAAAGGGACTTTGGGGCCCCTAGCAGGGCCCCCATCCCCCATGGGCCTCCGCTATATGGCCTGAGGGGGACATGTGGTGCCACCCCAAACATCCATGCACTGTGCACCAGGCACCACATGGTGCCTGGCACACGGTGCATGGATTTTTAAAAACATCCCTTTTTCTATTGCACAAGCCGCAATAGAAAAAGGGATGATTCCGACCGCCTACAAGGTGGTCGCATACTAATCTGGCGGGTGGGACCGCCGACTACTTGTCAGCCGGTTCCAATTCCGCACCGATGGCAGTCGGACGCTCGTCTGACCACCATTATAATGACCCCCTTTGTCTTTGTTCTGTGTTTCAATGTGAAATCTACAATATTACTATTTTTGTAATGTATAGGACGACATGAGGCACTTTAGAAAACTCCGCAGAGTTAGGAAAAAGTAGTTTTATTGATTTATATATGGGTGACCTGTGCCCAACTACCTATGGGCACCTACCCCGCCGCGCATGGCCTTTTGCCATGTGCAGCATGAAATTGGGTGCTGGGCCTAGTCTGCTGCCTAACCGCGATCCCAACCCACACACGGGCGCCCACCCCACATGGCCTTTGGCTCTGAATGATGTGGGGTTGGGCATAGGTCCTGTGCTGAAGCCCCATGGATGCCCAAACCTCTGCTGTGCATGGCCTTCATCCAAGCATGGTGGGGGTTTAGCGAGGGCCTGGCCTGCAGACAGGCCATGTGCCCAATCCCCCTCAGCTCACATGGCTGACTTTTTCATGTAACAACATAAAATGTGTCATTTTAAGCTGCTAATTTATTATTATATATTTGTTTTTATTTGGATTTTGTTTGTCATAGTTCCACTTGGGGCACCCAAAGTTTATATTAACTTTGGGGTCGCATAGGGGCGCCCTAAGGCCCCTTTGGCCCTTGCTGTCTGCCCAGCCAGCAGGCTCCCATGGCCCCTGCCGGCTCCCCAGCCAGCACCGATGGTGTTTGTTGGGGGAGCCAGACATTATTTTAAAGTGGGTGTCCAAGTGCCACTAGGGGCACCCACAGCTCGGAAATCGTTGAAGGCAGCAGCGGGAGCACCAAGGCCCCTGCAGCCTCTGCCCGCTCTTGAGCCAGCACCGATCAGAGGTGCCAGTGGAAGCTGGCTCCATTCCTCTGCTTCCGCCAGGGCGGGAGCAGCTTATTTCTCTGCCCCCGGTGGGGTGAGAGCAAAGCTGTTTTCCCTGCCCGGAAGAGTGCAGGCAAGCAATAAAATTTGTATTTCTGACCTACACTCTCCTGGGCAGGCAACAGCAATGTCCCAGGGATGGGGTCCCAGAAACACTGCTTTGATTAGGCCCTGGACAATGGGATCCCTGGGGCTGGTCTACGGACCAGAGAGGCAGGCTCACGCCTCCATCCCCATAATAATAAATGGCCTCAGAGGATGTGGTCCTTGGGGTCTCTCTGATGCTCTTGGAGGGCAGCTCACATGCCACTATTAGTTCATCCCCACGGAATGGAGTCCCCCGGCCTTAAAGAGGACAAAAGAAACAATGATGGATCAGAAAAACCAACTGACAGTAAGTAATCTTTCACCCAGAATTCTTAATCAGGCTGAAATTGGTGTACTTAGTTTTGGTTTATCATGTATAATTTTGTCCAAAAGTGCCCCTGAACTATACAGATACTAGAATTGCTCTATTTAAGTTTATACGCAAGCTCATGTCGCAAAAAGTACATTTGAGGTGAAAAAATAAAGAAGAATCTGTTATTTTGCCAGCAGCTGATGAGTTCAATTTGTTGGTTGCGGCTATAGAGATGTTGATGTTGAATACATTGTAAAATTTGAGCCATGACCTTGCAAGTGCAAAACTCACTATGTCAAATATTTTGTTTTATGCCCTTGCCCCAAATGGTACATTGGAAGCACAATCTTTCCAATAAAAAATGTATACTGGAACATATTAGGGAGATAAATAATCACGATCTCACAAACAGTACTACCAAACATTTTTGGGAGTCATATAATGGCAACCAGAGAGAACTAAAGTATTTTGGGATCAATGAAGTTGCTGAAAATCCTTGAGTTGATGACAGAATCAATGCCCTATGCATACTGGAATTAAAATATGTAATAAAAGCTGGCTGTACTACACCTATGGGTATGAATATAAGCAAAGAATGTCATTGTTTAGAAATTAATTGATGATGTCGACTGTTCCCTGATTGTAAATACATTGTTTATTATGTTGTTGTTAATGGCTATGAGAATATGTGCATTTTAGACACTGAGCACCCATATTTATGGGAGTAGTACATTATTGATTTATAATCCACCTTTCTCTTTTTTATAGGACTCTTTCGCTATGAAGATTCAGAAGATAGCGACATGGAAAAATTATGTGTTGACTGTGCAAAGACCACTCATGGACATTGTTGACATGGTTATGATCTGTCAGACCTAGCACCAGATCCACATTATGATTATGTGTAAACAAGTGATGGAAGGATATGTATAACTCACCACTAGAATCTCAGTCATGATGAACAGAGTATAGGTTGTATTTTGACTGTTGTTCGCTGTATGATGTACAATTGTGAACTGTGGCAATATAAGCCATTATTTACATATGAGTAAGGATTACACAATGTGAAGAGTCTTTTTTCTATGTTTACATGTAACATTGTCATGGATCAAAAAAGTGCTGAATTATGGGTGTTAAGAAATGACTGAATTATAGGTGACACGAGGGGTAGAAGGCCCAGATGGTTATTCTATGATTTACACTCTAAATCAATGTGGTTAGTAAATTATCAACATAACTCTAGGTGGTTAGTTTGACTATCTACTTCATTATGCACAATGTGGGTGTTCCTTGCACTTTTTGAATGGGAAGTCCATCAACTATGTTGGTTGCACTATATATGCACTTTAGCTGAGCAGACGGTTTGTGTTCAAGACCTGGATGGGTCTAAATGTGTCATGTTCTTCTGCTGAAAATAAAACTCTCTGCAGCATAGGTGCTCCAGTGTTGCTCACTTTCTTCCATGTGGACCAAGTGACTGAAATTATTCATATATGTAAACATACTTAAAGGGGCTTTCAGCCTGCTTTGTTCATCCATTGAACAGTGTGTCATTCACAATTCTCTTTCCCCCACTACAGCATACAATATGGGCAAATGGATCTGTCCACTTCAGTCATTGAATCTTTACTGTGAGTAATGGCTTCTGCTCTTGCACAAGGAGCACATCCATTTACAAACGAGTTCCCCTCCCAGGACCACTATGGCTATGCGTATGACTAAAAAGAAATTTTTGCTTTTAACCAATTTTTTTTAAATATTAATAAGAGCCAAGCAGCTCCCCAACAATATTTGTTTTTCAAAAACTGAAAAAAACAAGCATTGACAAAGCCAAAAGGCTGACAGCCTATGTCATCCTTATTGGTTTGCCATTGATGTTTTACCTTCCTTTGGAGAAACAGATGGTGATTATGGGGTGTAAGACCGACCGATTCAGTAATTTTGCTACAGTCTATAGTATGGTTTTACAGGTTTTATTAGGGCAAAATAAGGTTTAATGACTGCACACTGGATGGGGATGTCTGCATCACAGTTCAGGGCTACATAATGCTTTACAGAGTGAGGTCCAAGAAATGGTATCTTTGGTTAAAGGTCTTGTCTTCGAAATGTACTGAAGCTTGGGTGTTTTTAGATTGTGTGGAGGACCCGGCTGCATCGCACGGGTTTCCACCCTGGAGCTTTCTTTTTCAATAGTAGATGCGCATACAAGCACTCTAGATCCATGAGGACTGAACCGCACGTGTAAGTGTTATATATTGGAATCTAAGTATACCTTTAAGGACTCAAGACCCTTTCAAGGGTGAAAATATATATGAAAACATTGTAAAGAGAAAAGTACGCTTTCCTATTACAGCGTAGTGAACCAGGAACCTTTTTGTTTGACCAGAAACTCGTTTCAAGCTTTGCGTGCTATGTAATCCTTGTGTCAGGTGCTATTTCCAGTAATTCGCCACAGGAACAACCTAATATTATCATTTGAGGATAGATCGTTACTTTTTATATGTTAATCTCACTGCATCGACTATATGATGTATAAATCCCTATAAGCAGGAATTAGGACAGTATTATCCAAACCTATGAGATATGGCTCTCCTAATGAAGGCTTGCGAGCCGAAATGCCCGTAGAGAGATCTTCTGAATGTATTGCTCACTCCAGCCATATTACATTTATCAATTGTTTATGATATTTTGTGCTACATCTTGTTCTATATAGAAAGTATATGTTTTAGTGGTTATCTTCCAGATTAGGATCTGTACATCAAGATGATAGTGATTTATAATTATTCTGGAACCTTACTATTTGATTATTGAGTGAATTTTATAAATGCGTATGGGTTATGACAGATGTGGATGATTGCACTGTATTGTTTTAGAGCTGTATTTTATATATATTTATGTATGTGTTATGTGTTTGTCTACCTTTGAGTGTTTGATAATAAAACAATGTTGTAGTTTTTCTAAATCTATTTGCTCATGAGCTCCGTTTAACATGAAATAATTTGTTTGTAAGTAAAGAGAGTGGTTGCCCGAGGATTTACATTGTAGCTGAAGCTCGGGTGAGTCATTAGTGGTTCTAACCATGGCTGGGAATTCTTGTGGAATGCTGACACTAATAGACTGAAACTCCTATCCTGCAGGGGGTATCTTTAAAAGATTCAATGCAGTGTTTGCTATCTCTCTACTGAATTGGCCAGATTAAAATTTTCTAGCTTCAAGACCTTACCCCATGATACAATAGTATTCTATTTTTATGGTTTTTCAAACTTTGCACCTTACCGAAGGCCGGTCTGGCCGTACCACTATCGGGTATTTCCCGGGGAGGTTGGAAGGGTGGGGGGCAGTTCTGTAGCAGTGCAGCAGTTTTAAAAGCACTGCATAGTTCCTTGTGTATCCAACAGTTTTCAGGCACTAATAAAACTGCCAAGATAAGTCTGGTGATTAATGTACCTGCTGGAGAGTGATCTGAGTTTTGTCTAGTGGCAGTGTTACTCATCTAAGGTAGTGCAGAGGGTTAATGTGCCGCATGCAAAGAGTGTGTGTTCTATGCAGATCACAGAGCAGTATTTTATGTGCATAGCTCAGTAGGTTACTGCTTTTGTCACAGAGATCATTTTGTTACTGTGTAGTTCATAAGTTACAATTGTAATCTAGGTTAGAAAGTTATGTGTTTTTGTCCTAGTCTTTGATTATCCTAATCTTACTAAAAAGGGTTTGTTTGTGTAGCAATAAATTCTTATTAGAAAAGTCAATCCTAACCACTGCATTACGTCCTGAATCCTGAGTGTGTGCCTCCGCAGATCAAGCACTCTTAAAAAATGCCTACCAGTATAGATGACATGTGAATCCTGCACCCTGTAATACCCTTTGCCTTATGTAACATTTTCTTTACACTGATTTATACATGTATGATTCATTGTCTCCGTATGTGTGTGTGATGTAAAATGCTCCGACACCCTACACTTGTATGAGAGGTGCTATAAAACAAATGAAATGCATGTGAGAGAGACAGGCTATGGAGAGATGAGAGGCTCTGTTGGAGGGTGACAGTGAGGGAATAATTGAAGGGCCCCAATAAAGATTGCTGTAACCTGGTGCACTGTAAGGTTATCATTCCCTATGCTTTAAAAACAAACACAATTGAATATATTAAAAAAATGTGTTGTTGAATGCACCATTTTAGCCATTTTTTCTCAAATTTTTGTGGGGGGAGAATCCCCCCATGCCTCCTTGTAGTGGATAGACTTGCTCGCTGTGCTTGTTCGCTATGCACCGTACAGGGGCTGGTCTGACAAAATTCACCAAGGTTGCTTTGGGTTCCCAGTCCAGCCCTGACCTTACCTAGTGAAGTATTTCAAGGAAGCATCTTCTACTCTTATCAATCTCAGTCCCAGCCAAAAACACAATCTCTCTTATGCAAACTTTCTGTGGCTGGCAGAAATCCTTTGACCAGACAATCGGCCTTCTCCATACTGTTTAAAAAAGAGGCTAAAAACATTTCACTTCAGCACTGGAAAGTCTCAGACTCTGGCAATATTTTCTTCAGTTCCCACGCTGAAAGCAGAATGGAAAATTCAAAGCTGTATTAAACAGTCTTTTTCTACATCACTCGGAAACCTACAAGACAAAGACGAATCCCATCGTTTCAAGAGTACTTTTATAGAGATTTTCTTACTCATGCTGCTCTCTGTCTAGTTATTGGGTAACAGTGGCCTGCTCTAACAAGAGATGTGAACTCTCCCACCTGCTTTCCCTTTCCCTAAGACCTTCATGTACTTCCTGGAACTAGGAAATGCAGCTGTTTCTCTTTTAACAATATCAAAAGACTGGTGGAACATACTGAGACACTGTATCTGATCACATTGTGTCTATTTCAAAGCCACTCTGTTAGCCACATTTAAGTTGTTATATTTAACATCTCTTTCTTGCTGTCTAGTGGTGAGACTGACATAAGCACACTACGTGCTTTACATTGAGGCCCTCATTACATGTTGGCCCAGAAAATCTGAGCACTGGGTAACTCCTACTAATGCACATATCGGAATTATGAGTTTTGTGATAAATATCGGTAGGTGACACTTCTGACAAATGCCTGTTAAATACCAGAACATGCAGATTTTGGTGAATGGGAATTTTGGTGCAATAAGTACATCTCTACAAAAATCCCTATTCTCAAGAATAAGACCCACTCCCACATACACTGAACACCCTTACACACTTCGGGCAATGAGTACACCACAGTCCGTATGGGGTAAAAGGTCGCTTTATTTGGACAGGCATGCAGCTTACCTCATTTACAATAAATTTGATAAGGCCTCACTAATACAAATCCAGTCTAAAACCCCCCGCCACCCCTAATTGATTCCCCATGAACTTTTCCCACATATTGTTCCCCCAAACCTCCTCCCCAACCCCTTCGTTTCGCCACCTGCCTACCTCCTGCCTCATTCCTTGGTCATCTGTTTTCCCTCTGTCCTAAGCTACTCTGACTGAACCAACCCTTCCTGCCTGCCTCAATCTCGTCTAAATCTGCCACCTGTCCAAGCGACTATTCCAAAAAGTAAATATTTTCAAGCTACCTAACTAATTGCCAAGCTAACATTAACTAACCTATAGGGAGGGTGGGAGGGACAACGAAAACACTTCTCCTACCTCGCACCCCCACTCGCCTGAATAAGAACGCGGGGCGTTCTAACCGCCGCGTTCCAAGGCAGGCGCCTCACCCGCCTAATCAGCTGCTGCCTTTGGACCATACCAACCGCCCGAAGCTGCGTGGGGGTCGACATTCCTTGAATGCCACCCCCAGGAGCCCCCATCGAGCAATGAGTACACCACAGCCCGTATGGGGTAAAAGGTCGCTTTATTTGGACAGGCATGCAGCTTACGTCATTTACAATAAATTTGATAAAGCCTCACTAATACAAATCAAGTCTAACACCCCCCACCGCCCCTAATTGATTCCCCACAAACTTTTCCCCCATATTGTTCCCCCAAACCTCCTCCCCAACCCCTTCGTATCGCCACCTACCTACCTCCTGCCTCATTCCTCGGTTATCTGTTTTCCCTCTGTCCTAAGCTACTCTGACTGCCCCAACCCTTCCTGCCTGCCTCAATCTCGTCCAAATCTGCCACCAGGAAAAAACCCTAAACAGGCGTTTTTCCTGTCCCCCATGCCTGTTTCTTGTGAGATAATACTCAATTTTGAATAAGATGAAAAAGCTCCAAAAGCCATATTAGGAATAAAACTTGGATTTTTGACAACATGAAAACATTTTTTGTTCGCACTGCCGCTGAAACAGTTAAATAAAATATTACCACTAGCTATAAGACAGTGGTTCCAAAAAGAGCGGTGAAAAGCTGCAGTTTAACAGCTACCTTTTTAACACCAAGTGTTCAAACCCAGCATATCTGATAACTTCTCTTTAATATTTAGCAAATATAATTCATTCGCTATGAAGGAAAGATGAACCCCATCTGGACGGAAAAATTGGAAATCATCCTTCGTTATATCCATATGGGCCAGCCAATTTATCCCGTTAATACTGCGAAAACGGTGAAGTTCTCTGTTTACTTTCCGTCTGGCTCTGTCTACAGCTGTAAACCTCTCTGCTCCCCTCCAAACCCTTCTAGGCACTAAAGCAGTCAAGATTAATTTTGTATTTGGCCAGGATGTGACTATTAATTCTAAATCTGTTTTCATTGCAATCAACAACCCAAGACCTGAAAGTTGGACAATATCGTTTTCGCCTAAATGAATAAGTAAAATTTTTGGACATTTTCTAAACAAACGCAGCTCGCTTAAAAATTGCATCAATTGACCCCATTTCATACCACCTTTGCCCCACCAATCGATCTTTATATCGTCAAAACTAAAATCAAGGTTCTGTCCATAATGATTTCTCTCAGCTTGCTTTGCTGCCCATTTTATAAATGAATGTCCAACAATCCAGATGTTTGCCATGGACGCAGATGGGCTCGACAAACTACCTAAAAAGAGTAAAATGTTAGAAAATTGTAGGAAGCGGGGGGCTCTGTATATACTATACCAAAGTGAGGAATAGTGTGCACAGAGTCCAGTGGAACCCCAAAGGTAGGCAGAAGTAAAGTTAGATAGCACCTCACTGTCTATTTGTGGTAGTGTGGTCTAGCAGTAAGGCAGTATCAGAGGACAGTGTTAAACATTTGTTGTACACACTCAGTCAGCAAATGAATTCACACACTCAAAGACTGAACTTCAGACCAATTGTTTTTGTATAAAAATATTCTTTTAGTTATTTTATTTTCTAGAACCAAGCAAGCCTGGCACAGGTAAGCAATAAATACTTTACAGTAGTAATGCAGTTTGTAAACAGTTTGAATTGAAATGGTATATGCACTTTGTTTTGACTTACAGGATGGTTGCAGAGAAATGCAATACTTTGTAAATACAGTACATAGACTTGAATGGGCTTTTCTGTAAGATTGCAGGTAAGTTACTTTTGAGATTACTTTTCTTACTCAGAGTAGTATACCTGGATACTACTCTGGGACATTTCCTGTAAATAGGTAAGTAAAAACGTTTTTGTTAAACAGTACAATTTTAAAGAATTTCTTTAGGTTTTTAAACTCCACACTTAGAAACTTTTCCAAGAAAAACAGTCAATGTTATCCTATGGAGGAAAATAGTGTTATCGGTTTTGAGGTAAGTATTTGGTAGTGGGAGTTGAGGTTCTGGGGGTAGACTCAGGGGTCCCCCAGGGTCAAGGATGCACTCTAGTTACACCCTCAGCGGCACTAGGGTGGCCGTGTGCAGAGTGCTGAGGCCCAATGTTATCCAAAGGGGGATAGGGGGCCTCCGGTTGGTGGCTGCTGACGAGCAGGCCACTTGGGTGTGGGAGCAAAGCTCCTGGACTTTAGCTCAGGGCAAATGGGGAAACAAAGTAGCACCAAAGGTGCACCCTCAGCGGCACTAGGGCGGCCGGGTGCAGGGTGCTGTTTCGACGTCGGGCGCCCTGTTGTATTCAATGGGGAACCTCTGGTTTGCAAAGGCACTGCAAGCTTGGGGACAAAGGTCTTCTGGGTGCGCCCACCACTTTGAGAGGTAAGTTGGGATGTAAGGGTTGGTTAGGCACCATCGGTTTGGCCACCCAAGGCCGTGGGGCGTCGGGTGCAGGGGTGCCTTTTGGGGTCGGATCTTCTTACCAGCTCCTGGTTGTGGTTGGGGGGACCTTCTGGATTTAGGCTGCAGGCGTCTGCTGGAGGCTTGAGGCAGGTCAGGGGTCGCCGGATCTCGGGTCAGGATCACCGGGGTGACCTCCTCGTGGTGTTCGCCCACTCGAGCTCGGGCCGTGGACGGCGGGTGCAGAGTGGGGCGGATCCGCGGTGTCTGGCCGGAACCAGAGGTTGCAGATGAACAAATCCGGTGTTCACAGGAGACACAGTCTTTGTAGTTGAAGGCAGGCAGGTCCTCCAGGGTTTTCGAGGTTGCTGGCTGCAGGACACACCGGGATTTAGCAAGAGCAGGTTCGAGGGGAGACAGGCCAGTAGGGCTGGGGCCAAGTCAGTGGGTGTCTTCCTCTTGTTAACTGCTGCAGGACTATTCAGTCCTTCTTCTTCTTCTCCTTGTAGTTTCTTCTTGTCTGAGGAAGCAAGGTTCAGGGGTGCCCCTAAATACTAGATTTAGGGGCGTTACAGGTAGGTAAAAGGTAGGGATCAATGGGTCCCTTCCCTGGCGTGGGTACACCCCCTATTATGCCACCCTCCAGTGGGAGGGGGGCATGAGCCTGTCCCTGGTTGGCTGAGTCCCCCCATCTGCAAGATGGCGGGGACTGAGAGTTGTGCTTCACCTCACCTCCCCCACTTGAGGGGTGGGGTTGGCAGAGGTGGACACACCTCTCTTCCTCACTTTTTTTCCCGCCGGTTCTCCCGCCCAAAGTGGGGGTCAGAACCAGTGGGGACCAGTTGCTGAAAGCAGCAAGTGGCCTGGGGAAGCTCATAAAGGCGGCAAGCCTTTGAAGCTTCCCCTTCGTGAACCCTGCGCATCCTGGGGGAGGAGGCTTGGCACCTCGTCCCAGGATGTGCATTGTTTCAGGCCCCAGAGAGCAGCAGGCTCTCGACCCAGGGGTCCAGAAACATGTCTGGTGGTGGCAGCTGAAGCAGCCACTCAGCCTGGACACTAGCGGTGGGTTAGTTTTCAGGGGCATCTCTGAGATGCCCTCTGTGTGCATTTTTCATTAAATCCCACACGGGCATCAGTGTGGGTTTATTGTGCTGAGAAGTTTGATACCAAACTTCTCAGTTTTCAGTGTAGCCATTATGGTGCTGTGGGGTTCGTAATGACAAACCCTGAGCACCATATACTCTTAATGGCAGCACTGCACTTACAATGTCTAAGAATGGCCTTAGACACTTTAGGGGTACAGGGCTCATGCACGTGTACCCTCACCACTGGTATAGTGCACCCAGCTATAGGGGTGACTGATCTATGCCAGGGCAGTGGGTTGTAGGCATGGCACACAGAGATGTGTGCCATGTCGACTCTTCACTTTGTTCTGCACCAAAACACGCAGCCTGCAAAGGCAGTGTGTGAGTGTAATGGTACAGGACCTCTAAGGGTGGCACAATAAGTGCTGCAGCCCTTAGAGGCCTTCTCTGGTCACAGTGCCATGGGTACCTGTGGTACCATTTACCAGGGGCTGTCTTGCGGCCAGAGATGCCAATTGGGTTTAGGCTTCAATGCAGTTTTAGGGAAAGAACATAGGCCCTGGGTACCTGATTAGCAGGAGCCCAGGGCACACTCAGTCAAAGCACATCAGCAATTCAGCAAAAAGTGGGGGCAACCATGCAGAAAGAGGGCACTTTCTCACACAACCCCCCCCAAACGAAAGAGGATGAGACCAACCTTTCCCTAGAGAGTCTTCATTTTCAAAGTGGAAGAACCTGGAAAGTCCATCTGCATTGGCATGGGCAGTCCCAGGTCTGTGTTTCACTACAAAGTCCATTCCCTATAGGGAGATGGACCACCTCAACAGTTTAGGATTTTCACCTTTCATTTGCATTAGCCATCTGAGAGGTCTGTGATCAGTTTGAACTAGGAAGTGAGTACCAAAACAGTATGATCTCAGCTTCTTCAGGGACCAAACCACAGCAAAGACCTCCCTCTCAATGGCAGTCCAACACTGCTCCCTGGGGAGAAGCGTTCTGCTTATAAAAGCAACAGGTTGTTCTTGGCCTTCATCATTGGTCTGGGATAGGACCGCTCCTATCCCTAGCTCAGAGGCAGCAGTCTGCACAATGAACTGCTTGGCATAGTCTGGAGCTTTGAGAATTGGTGCTGAGCACATAGCCTCTTTCAGGGTGTCCAAAGCCTTTTGACAACTAACTGTCCAGTTTACCTTTTTGGGGATCTTCTTGGAGGTGAGTTCTGAGAGGGGAGCCACAATGGGCCGATATCCCTTCACAAACCTCCTGTAGTACCCAGTCAAGCCAAGCAATGCCCTGACTTGGGTTTGGGTTGTTGGAGCTGCCCAGTCCAGGATGGCCTGGATCTTGGGCTGTAAGGGCTGTACCTGGGCTCCACCAACAAGGTAGCCCAAGTACACCACAGTTCCCTGCCCTATCTGGCATTTGGATTCCTTGATAGTTAGGCCTGCAGTTTGCAGGGTATTTAAAACCTTCTCAATGTGGATCAGGTGATCCTGCCAGGTGGAGCTAAAGACAGCAATATCATCTAAATAAGCTGCACTAAAGGACTCCAATCCAGCAAGGACTTGGTTCACCAACCTCTGGAAGGTGGCAGGGGCATTTTTAAACCAAAGGGCATAACAGTAAACTGATAATGCCCATCAGGTGTGGAGAATGCTGTTTTTTCTTTTGCTACTGGGGCCATGCCAATTTGCCAGTACCCTGCAGTTAAGTCAAAGGTACTTAGAAATTTGGCTGCACCAAATTTGTCTATCAACTTGTCTGCTCTTGGGATAGGGTGAGCATCTGTCTTGGTGACAGAGTTGAGCCCTCTATAGTCCACACAGAACCTCATTTCTCTCTTTCCACCCTGTGAATGAGGTTTGGGGACTAGAACCACTGGGCTGGCCCAGGGGCTCTCAGAGGGTTCAATAACCCCTAACTCCAGCATCTTGCTGACTACAGCTGTGATGCTTTCCTTGACTTGATCAGACTGTCAATAGATTTTGTTTTTGACAGGTAAACTGTCACCAGTGTCCACATCATGGGTACACCAGTTTGTCTGACCAGGGGTCAAGGAAAAGAGCTTTACATACTGCTGCAAGACTTGCTTGCAATCAGTCTGCTGTTGGGCAAGAGGGTGTCTGAAAAGACAACTCCATCTACTGACCCATCTTTTGGGCTGTATGAGAGGAGGTCAGGGAGAGGTTAACTCTCTGTCTCCTGATCCTCATCAGTCACCATCAGCATGGTGATGTCAGCCCTGTCATGAAAGAGCTTTAGGTGGTTCACATGGATAACCCTTTTGGGTGTCCTGCTTGTGCCCAGGTCAACCAAGTAGGTGACCTCACTCTTTTTTTCTAGGATAGGGTAAGGGCCACTCCATCTTTCCCGGAGTGCCCTTGGTGCCACTGGCTCCAAAACCCACACCTTTTGCCGAGATTTAAATTCAACCAGTGCAGCTTTTTGGTCATACCAGTGCTTCTGAAGCTCCTGGCTGGCCTCAAGATTTTTGGATGCCTTTTCCATGTACTCAGCCATTCTGGACCTTAGGCCAAGCACATAGTCCACAATATCTTGTTTGGGTTCTTGGAGAGGCTTCTCCCAATCCTCTTTTACAAGACAGAGTGGTCCCCTCACAGGATGGCCAAACAGAAGTTCAAAGGGGAAAAACCCTACTTCCTTCTGTGGCACCTCTCTGTAAGCGAAAAGCAGGCATGGTAAGAGGACATCCCCTCTCCTTTTGAGTTTTTCAGGGAGCCCCATAATCATGTCTTTCAATGTCTTGTTGAATCTCTCAACAAGGCCATTGGTTTGTGGGTGATAGGGTGTAATAAACTTGTACTGCACTCCACACTCTTTCCACATGTGTTTTAGGTAAGCAGACATGAAGTTGGAACCTCTGTCTGAAACCACCTCCTTAGGAAACCCTACTCTGGTGAAGACACCAATGAGGGCCTTGGCTACTGCAGGAGCTGTAGTAGTCCTAAGGGGAATTGCCTCAGGGTACCTAGTGGCATGACCCACTACCACTAGAATGAATTTGTTCCCTGATGCTGTGGGAGGCTCAAGTGGACCCACGATGTCCACACCTACCCTTTCAAAGGGAACCCCCACCACATGTAGTGGTATCAGGGGGGCCTTTGAGTGGCCACCTGTCTTGCCACTGGCCTGACAGGTGACACAGGAGCTGACAAACTCCTTTACTTTTTGGTACATCTGGGGCCAGTAAAAGTGGCTAACTAGCCTTTCCCAAGTCTTGGTTTGGCCCAGATGTCCAGCTAGGGGGATGTCATGAGCTAAAGTTAGGAGAAACTCCCTGTACTTCTGAGGCACTACCACTCTTCTAGTGGCTCCAGGTTTGGGGTCTCTGGCCTCAGTGTACAGTCGTCCCTCTTCCCAATAAACTCTGTGGGTACCACTGACATCTCCCTTTTCCTGTGCAGCAGCTTGCTGCCTCAGGCTCTCAAGAGTTGGACAGTCCTGCTGTCCAAGGCACAGCTCTTCCCTAGAGGGTCCCCATGGGCCTAAGAGTTCAACCTGGTAAGGGTCAAGCTCCATGGGCTCAGTTCCCTCTGGGGTGTCCAAGTCCTCTCCCTGAGGAGAGGGGTCCTGATCCTTTTGCTGTACAGTAGCTGGTTCCCCAGTCTTCTTACCTTCTCTCTTGGAAGGTTGGGCCATACTTTCAGGCTCCAACACTTCTTTTTCACCCTGTTTCTTGCTCTGTGCTCTTGTTTTTATACACACCAATTCAGGGGTATCCAGCATTGCTGCATGGGGTTTCAGTTCAACCTCAGCCCATGCTGAGGTTTCCAGGTCATTGCCAAGCAGACATGGAGCTGGTAGCTTTGGAGAGACCACTACCTGTTACGGGCCAGTAACCCCCCCCCCCCAGTCTAATGTCACCATAGCCATTGCATGGTTAGTGGTAACACTGTCAGCATTGATGACTGGGTAAGTTCTCCCAATCAAGTATTGCTCAGGGGAAACCAGTGTATCTCTCACCATAGTGACACTGACACCTGTATCCCTCAGAGCTTCTATCCTAGTTCCATTAATCCAAGGGTATTGTAAGTACTTTTTTAGGTTGGGTGGCCACACAGCTACAGTGGCAAACTCAACTTCCCCTTCTGAAACTAGAACTGCTTCAGTATGCAACCCGATTTGCTCTTGGCACAGTGTTGATCCCATCTGGAGACTTGCTACACCAGGAGTAGCTGTAGTAGGAATAGGGGCCTTCTTGGTTGGGCAAGCAGCATCTCCAGTTAAGAGCCCCAACTTCTTACAGTTGTTACACCAGGCCTTTAAAGGATCAAAGTTCTTTCCCCTGTACCTGGGAAGAGTTTTGGGACCCACCCACCTGTGCAGGTTTTTGGGGCCCTTTTGAAGACTCAGGCTTTTTATCTTGGGGATTCTCACCACCTTTCCCCTGGGGAGGTTTTGTAACCCCTTTCTTTTGATCACCCCCAGTGGTTTTTTTTGTCACCCTTGTCTTGACCCAGTGGTCTGCCATCTTTCCCAATTCTTGGGGAGAAATTAGACCTAGGTCTACCAAATGCTGATGTAACTTTTCATTAGTGCAATTACTTAAAATATGTTCTTTCATAAACAGATTGTAAAGTCCATTGAAATCATGCACATTGTGTCCAGTTAACCAACCATCTAGTGTTTTAACTGAGTAGTCTACAAAGTCAATCCAGGATTGGTTTTGGGTTTTGTGAGCCTCCCTGAATCTAATTCTATATTCCTTAGTTGTGAGTCCAAATCCCTCAATCAGAGTTCTCTTCATGAGGTCATAAGACCTAGCATCTGCCCCAGAAAGGGTCAGGAGTCTGTCTCTGCAGTTACCAGAGAACAGTTCCCAAAGGAGTGCCCCCAGTGTGACTTCTTCACTTTTCTCATTTCACAAGCCCTCTCAAAGGCTGTGAACCATTTTGTGATATCATCACTCTCTTCATATTTAGGGACAATCCCTTTGGGGATTTTGGGATCATAAGATTGCTCTTTATACTCAATGTCCTCAGTGGTACGTGATCCACCTGTGTGGGATCTAGGTACTGAGAGGTTGATTCTTGGAGTCAAGGGTTCTTGAACGCTTTTCTCCCTAGGAAGTGGAGGGGGTTGATCTACCAGGTCATCCCCTTCCCCTCCTTCCTCATCTGACTGGTCTTCACCATTTTCAGATGGGTGGTCCTTAGCATACCCAGCCAACAGCTCCTGGAACTTTTGTTTGGTGGGATGGGACCCCATGGTTATGTTTTTACGTTTGCATAGGGACCTTACCTCCTTGAAAGACAAGTGAAGGTAAGGGGTGAGGTCAAGCTCCTCAACCATGTGCTCTATGGCATTGTGGTTATTCTCACTAACAGCTGGGTTCTTGTTTTGGGACATTGTTAAAAAAAATTCTAACCCCTCTAACCCTAGCTAAAAATTGCCAATTTCAAAAATCAGAATTCTAAAGACAATTTAAGAGTTCTGTCGTGTGATCAGGTGGTAACCAAGTAGTCCAACAAATGCAAAGTTGTATATCCCACAGCTGATCCACCAATGTAGGAAGCTGGCTCTGTATATACTATACCAAAGTGAGGTATAGTGTGCACAGAGTCCAGTGGAACCCGAAAGGTAGGCAGAGGTAAAGTTAGATAGCACCTCACTCTCTATTTGTGGTAGTGTGGTCGAGCAGTAAGGCAGTATCAGAGGACAGTGTTAAGCATTTGTTGTACACAGTCAGCAAATGAATTCACACACTCAAAGACTGAACTTCAGACCAATTGTTTTTGTATAATAATATTCTTTTAGTTATTTTATTTTCTAGAACCAAGCAAGCC
The DNA here is from genome assembly GCA_963921515.1 of Calotriton arnoldi. Lineage (NCBI taxonomy): Eukaryota > Metazoa > Chordata > Amphibia > Caudata > Salamandridae > Calotriton > Calotriton arnoldi. The sequence goes on along the minus strand of CAWUFW010001850.1, from coordinate 29,836 downwards.
TGGCACAGGTAAGCAATAAATACTTTACAGTAGTAATGCAGTTTGTAAACAGTTTGAATTGAAATGGTATATGCACTTTGTTTTGACTTACAGGATGGTTGCAGAGAAATGCAATACTTTGTAAATACTTGACTTGAATGGGCTTTTCTGTAAGATTACAGGTAAGTTACTTTTGAGATTACTTTTCTTACTCAGAGTAGTATACCTGGATACTACTCTGGGACATTTCCTGTAAACAGGTAAGTAAAATCGTTTTTGTTAAACAGTACAATTTTAAAGAATTTCTTTAGGTTTTCAAACTCGACACTTAGAAACTTTTCCAAGAAAAACAGTCAATGTTATCCTATGGATGAAAATAGTGTTATCGGTTTTGAGGTAAGTATTTGGTAGTGGGAGTTAAGGTTCTGGGGGTAGACTCAGGGGTACCACAGGGTCAAGGATGCACTCTAGTTACATCCTCAGCGGCACTAGGGTGGCCGGGTGAAGAGTGCTGAGGCCCAATGTTATCCAAAGGGGGATAGGAGGCCTCCGGTTGGTGGCTGCTGACGAGCAGGCCACTTGGGTGTGGGAGCAAAGCTCCTGGAATTTAGCTCAGGGCAAATGGGGAAACAAAGTAGCACCAAAGGTGCACCCTCAGCGGCACTAGGGCAGCCGGGTGCAGGGTGCTGTTTTGACGTCGGGCGCCCTGTTGTTTTCAATCGGGAACCTCTGGTTTGCAAAGGCACTGCAGGCTTGGGGACGAAGGTCTTCTGGGTGCGACCATCACTTCGAGAGGTAAGTTGGGAAGTTAGGGGTTGGTTAGGCACCGTCGGTTTGGCCACCCAAGGCTGTGGGGCGTCGGGTGCAGGGGTGCCTTTTGGGGTCGGATCTTCTTACCAGCTCCTGGTCGCGGTTGGGGGGACCTTCTGGATTTAGGCTACAGGCGTCAGCTGGAGGCTTGAGGCAGTCAGGGGTCACCGGATCTCGGGCCAGGATCACCGGGCTGACCTCCTCGTGGTGTTTGCCCACTTGAGCTTGGGCCCTGGATGGCGGGTGCAGATTGGGGCGGATCCGCGGTGTCCGGCTGGAACCAGAGGTTGCAGATGAACAAATCCAGTGTTCACGGGAGACACAGTCTTTGTAGTTGAAGGCAGGTAGGTCCTCCGGGGTTTTCGAGGTTGCTGGCTGCAGGACACACCGGGATTTTGCAGGAGCAGGTTCAAGGGGGAGACAGGCCGGTAGGGCTGGGGCCAAGTCAGTGGGTGTCTTCCTCTTGTTAGCTGCTGCACGGCTGTTCGGTCCTTCTTCTTCTTCTCCTTGTAGTTTCTTCTTGTCTGAGGAAGCAAGGTTCAGGGGTGCCCCTAAATACTAGATCTAGGGACGTTACAGGTAGGTAAAAGGTAGGGACCAATGGGTCCCTTCCCTGGGGTGGGTATACCCCCTATTATGCCACCCTCCAGTGGGAGGGGGGCATGAGCCTGTCCCTGGTTGGCTGAGTCCCCCATCTGCAAGATGGCGGGGACTGAGAGTTGTGCTTCACCTCGCCTCCCCCACCTGAGGGGTGGAGTTGGCAGATGTGGGCACACCTCTCTTCCTCACTTGTTTTTCCCGCCGGTTCTCACGCCCAAAGTGGGGGTCAGAACCAGTGGGGACCAGTTGCTGAAAGCAGCAAGTGGCCTGGGGAAGCACACAAAGGCGCCAAGCCTTTGAAGCTTCCCCATCGTGAACCCTGCCTATCCTGGGGGAGGAGGCTTAGCACCTCGTCCCAGGATGTGCATTGTTTCAGGCCCCAGAGAGCAGCAGGCTGTCAACCCAGGGGTCCAGAAACATGTCTGGTGGTGGCAGCTGAAGCAGCCACTCAGCCTGGACACTAGTGGTGGGTTAGTTTTCAGGGGGCATCTCTGAGATGCCCTCTGTGTGCATTTTTCATTAAATCCCACACTTGCATCAGTGTGGGTTTAATGTACTGAGAAGTTTAATACCAAACTTCTCAGTTTTCAGTGTAGCCATTATGGTGCTGTGGAGTTCGTAATGACAAACTCCCAGCACCATATTCTCTTAATGGCAGCACTGCACTTACAATGTCTAAGAATGGACTTAGACACTGTAGGGGTACAGGGCTCATGCACGTGTACCCTCACCACTGGTATAGTGCACCCAGCTATAGGGGTGACTGATCTATGCCAGGGCAGTGGGTTGTAGGCATGGCACACAGAGATGTGTGCCATGTCGACTCTACATTTTGTTCTGCACCAAAACACGCAGCCTGCAAAGGCAGTGTGTGAGTGTAATGGTACAGGACCTCTAAGGGTGGCACAATAAGTGCTGCAGCCCTTAGAGGCCTTCTCTGGTCACAGTGCCCTGGGTACCTGTGGTACCATTTACCAGGGGCTGACCTGTGGCCAGAGATGCCAATTGAGTTTAGGCTTCATTGCAGTTTTAGGCAAAGGACATAGGCCCTGGGTACCTGATTAGCAGGGGCCCAGGGCACACTCAGTCAAAGCACATCAGCAATTCAGCAAAAGGTGGGGGCAACCATGCAGAAAGAGGGCACTTTCTCACAAAAATGTAATACAATTAGAATTCTTCTATCTCTCTAACATATTTCAAACAACAATTGAAAGACCAGCGGCCTAAACTTTTTAATTGCTTTAAAGAGAAACCCCTTCTTGCTGCCTCTGAAGCAGCACCTATTCTGAAGGAATGGGTACCAAAATCATTTGGATTATAACCTAAAAAGCTTAATGCTTTTCTTCAAACTGACAAAATCTGTGATGCTTTTAAGGGAGAGCCATCTTGATGTTTGAAAATAAAAACGGATGCAAAGCCACTTACTGTTCTAAATTCAAACCAAGCTTTCACCGGGCAAAGCGGGCAGCTCAGCTTCCGCAATACCACTGTAGCTCCTTTTCCCTTTTGATCTGTCTTTGATTTTTCCAACAAAATCCGTAGAGAAAGTCTGATTATTAAAACATTTGAAACTTTTAGTCCTTCAAACTCTGATCTTCCCAGTAACTCTGAGATCCTGAAGGCTCCAAAAAATAACCAAACCATACACAACTTGAACAATAAGAACTCAAAAATCAAATAGCAAATTTGTGGTAAAACTTGTATGATATTGCATAATAATTTCAAAGATATGGGTTCTCTCACAAACTGACCTCGCTTCTTCATCTTTGCCCAGCCTTGTAACATTCTCCTACCCAGTTCTCCCGCTGATGGTTCGTAGCCCCAAAAGCACTTAGCATAAAAGGCTAGTCCTGCAAGTTTGCCAGCAATTGTAGTAGCAGAAATATTTTGTTCTATGTTGGTCATTTTGAACCGAAGAACGTCCTCCGTACGTTTTTCCCAACCTAATTCATTGCCGACTCTAAAAGAAGCGCCTAATTCTAAAAATTCAGACCATGCTCTTTTATAAGCCATTCTTGTACTGTGAGCTAGGGAGTTTTCTACAAGATATTGTATTTTTAGTCTGCTAGGTCCCATACCTCCTGTGGAATCTGGATTTTCACTGGGTCTGCTCCGGGCGCCAAACCACGGAATCTCTGCCACTGGGAACGAGATAACACATCTGCTATATTATTTTCTGCCCCTGGTACGTGTTTAACCTTAAAAACTATATTGTACATAAGGCAACCTAACATGAATCTTTGCAACAATTTTAGAAGAAGCCTGCCTTTAGCCTTTTGATCATTTACTAAATCGACAACAGTCTTATTGTCGACGTGAAAAATTACAGTTTTGTTTGATAATTTCTTGCCCCATACCGCTAATGCCACTAGCAGAGGAAAAAATTCGAAGGAGGCTATGCTTCTTCTCTCAGAAATCCATTTTGATGGCCACTTTTCCGCACACCATTTACCTTCCCAAAAGAGCCCGAAACCATTGGCCCCTGACGCATCAGAAAAAATTTGAATTGACCATATAAAATCCTCATCAAGAGACCAAATCGTAACACCGTTGAAAGCTCTCAAGAACATTAACCAGACTTCGAAATCTGCCCTCATGGCTGCTGAAACTCTAATTCTGTGATGAGGCAAGGTAACTCCTGACATGGTAAAACCTAACCTTCTACAGAAAGATCTACCAGCTTTCACAACTCTGCAAGCAAAGTTCAAATGCCCTAGAAGACATTGCATTTCATGCAGCGTTAACTTAGAGGATAACTTGGCATGCTCCAGAATCTCCACCATTTCCTTCACTTTCTTAACAGGTAGTCTTGCCTCCATCTTGACTGTGTCTATTTCGATACCTAGGAAGACCAAACAACTCGAAAGGCCTTCGGTCTTTTCGTCTGCCAGAGGTACGCCCAAATCTTTTGCCAATTACTTAAAAAACTGAAGAGCTCTGCTACATTGCTGAGTGCCAGCTGCACCAATAAACAAGAAGTCATCTAGATAATGCGTTATTTGAACATGACCTGACCTGAAAATGAAACACCATTGAATAAAAGAGCTAAACTCTTCAAAAAGATTGCAAGAAACTGCACATCCCATCGGCAACACTTTGTCTACACAAAATTGCTCCTCAAAATGAATACCTAACAAAGAGAAATCCAGCGGGTGTACAGGTAACAATCTAAAAGCAGACTTAATGTCACACTTCGCCAGTTCAGCATTCGATCCTGCCTTCCTTACCAGCTCTAGCACTACATCAATTGACGCAAACTGAACGATGGTATCTTCCTTAGCTATAAAATCATTAACCGATAAACCTGACAAATGCTGAATCATACGAAATTCGCCTGGTGTTTTCTTTGGTACAACTCCTAATGGTGATACAATAAGATCTGGTAATGGCCATGTAGAAAATGGACCTGCCATCCTCCCTTCTGCAACTTCTGACCAAAGCTTTTGTTTAATAACCTGTGGGAATTGTTTAGCAGATTTTAAATTTTTTGCAAATCTACGGCAACGGGGTCCTTGATATCCCAGCCTAAAGCCTTCTTTAAACCCCCATTCTAATCTGGCTGCCTTGTCCCTTAATGGATAAAATTTCAGCCAGTAGCATAACTTTTGTATATTAATTGGGGTAAAAGCCCTTGTAATTAGGCTGGAATGAATTTCCCCTTCCTCTGCCTTGCCCAAAATTACCCCCGTTTGACTGCTCACCAAAACATTGTAATATGGCATGTTTGCCTCCACATTAAGAACATTTGTGCTTGTATCTGCAGGGATTCGTCTGGCAGTAGCCCCTGTTAAAATTACAGCATGCTCCTGAATATGCTGATTGTGGTTTGACCCAATTCCCCACCCCTCTCGAGGTGGGTCTGCCAAGAGAAGGCCGATGTGAAACAGCAAGTCCGCTCGCTGTATGCATAGTGGGAGGGGGTCTCTGGGGATACATCCACTGGACCCATAGTTCGTTATCTACTTCCCCCCAGGGTTTTTCGGGATTAAGGACCAGCCTAGCTCTGAATTCTTCGTCGTAATGAAGCCAGGCAAAAGCCCCAAATTCAGTATGAGCCTTCCTAATAGTGTCTAAATATTTAAAAATAGACACCGATCTGTCTGGAAATTTTTCGCAGTAAACACTTGCAAAAATTTGAAAAGCTGACGTCCATGAATCTATAGTTGTGGGTACCCTTGGCCTCTTAGCTAGCTCCCAAGCTTCTTCCCTAGAACCCTCTTTTGATTGAATTTCCCTGTGGAGAAGTTAAAATACGTCTACGAATTCCCTTTCCAGAATCTTTCTTTTGTGTTTTTACTCAGATGGGAACCTAAAGGCATAGATAAAACCATATAAGGAAGCCTTTTCAATCCTTCTGATTATGATTTTTCTTCCTTTTCACTACCACACTTTTCATGATTACTTTTAGCTTTAACTGATTCTGATAACTCACCGTTCGTCTTGTTTTTCTCAAATAGTACTTCTTGCTCAGACAAAACAACCGTTTTTTCACAGTTAGAACAGCCATCAGTCCCCACTCCCTTATCTTCAACCATCACATCAAATGTTTTCAGTTTTTTAAAAATTGATTTTCTGTAACCATCACCAAAGAGCTTCTCACCTGTTCCTAAAGATTTGTCCCACTCTCACGTCTTCCTCCTTCTGTCCCCTTCTTGGCATCTTTTGCGCCCCGTAACATCAATCCAGATATCCTCTGCGTCTTTTTCCTGAAAAATATGAGCTTTGGACAGCTTTTTAGAGACCCCCCCCTGTATGCTTTGAAAGTCCCGGAAGATCCAACTTCGTTATCGTCCCCATCTCCCCTCTTCCAACTCAAATGTGTCGTCATCACCTAAAACCCCTTCAAATTGAACATTCTTAAAACCCCCGCTACTGCCCGGCTGTTCCCCATCCCCCATTCCACCATCATAAACCCTCCAATTCACAGCCTTTTTTAAGATGTGAAATTTGATGTTCTTCCAACGACGCAGGAAAGACCGCATCGAAATCTTCCCTTTCATCCTCCAATACCACGCAGGACGCTTTAGACCTGCTCGTTGGTTTTTTACTGCACTTTCCTTCCTTCTGCAGTATTATCCCAGCGTTGCCCTGCAAGTCGCCAAAACTTGCTGACACTGGAACACCTGTAACCGCTGACGATGACAAGCTACTCCCTTTAACTCCATCTTGAACCCACACCCATTTACCTGGACCTTCAGGAACCTGCCCAACTTTAGCTGATGTATCCATCTTCCTAACAACCTCAGGCTTCAACAATAAAATCTCCTTATTCTGATTGACATTACAAGACTGAGTGCCATTAACCGACTGTAGACTTGACTGTTTATTTTTGCCTTCTAAGGATGTCTCACCATTTTGAATTTTACTGTGTAATAAAATGATGCCACCATCCTCACTAGATATCATAGGCAATAAAGACCTCTCACCTGGAGCACTTGGTACACTTTGCGACATTTCTAACTTTCTGCCAAAAATTGGAATATTTTTCTTCACATTACATTCATTTAATGACAGAGCGTGCTCCAAATCAACATTTCCTGAAGAAAAGGAACCACTAGGAGGCGTTAGCGCTGTATTTTTAACAAATGTCTCCTCACTCTTAATAGAACTGGCTCCTTTAAGGGATTTCCCTTTCCCTATGAGCCTGCCTCTCAATGCGCATGTGCGCTATCTGCCCCTCCCTCTTCTCACAACAGAAGAAGCAGGCTGCCGTATGGAGGTAAGGGGAGCTGCTTCATTAATATCCACATTCCCTGCTAAACAGTCTGCCATTATAGGATTAGCCAAAGGGGAGTTGTCGCTAGAGGAGCATGCAATAACGGCCGCAGACACGCTGTCAGCGAACACCCTCTTCTTGAGTTCGAAGCCCGTCCATGCCTGAGACAGGACACCGGGCATCACCAAGTCCTCCCGCCCCGCCTCGCATAACAGCCTCAGGGCTTCCCTAACAGAAGCAGCTGTCTCAGCCATAGTTATAGTGACAAAACGGCCCCAATATAAACTGAATGTGACCGCACAACGAAAACACTTCTCCTACCTCGCACCCCCGCTTCCCTGACTAAGAACGCGGCGTTCTAACTGCCGCGTTCCAAGGCAGGCGCCTCACCCACCCAATCAGCTGCTGCCTTTGGACCATACCAACGGCCCGAAGCTGCCCGGGGGTGGACATTCCTTGAATGCTACCCCCAGGAGCCCCTTTCCCACATTTCTAATCTAATCTTACTTTCCCATGGTTTCCATGTGTTGTTTTGAGCTAACAGACGTGCTGTAGAGACTATGAGGGTTATTTATGATGTGGTGAATGCAGAGCATCCACCAAAAAAGTGGGAGATGCCTGTCCACTAACTCTTGGTTGCCTGATCTATTTAGACTCAGGTGCAGTGCCAGGGTTCCAACAGTGAAGTCTCAGTTGAGTCCGTCTGTGGAAACCTTTTACCAGTGGCTCATCTGCCCAAAGTCTGTTGGTCAATTTACGCCAGAACAATCACTTTATTTAGGGTCGTTGTTCCCATGGGCATTTTTCATGTATGGAGCCCCCAGGAAATGCCTGAGTGTCCCAAACAGGAAATTAGAAAAAGGACAAAGCCCCCCACCATCCAGGCACTAGGAGAAAACTCCCTGTTCATCATGGACAACCTCTTGCTTTGAGGGTTTGCTATGGAAAATGAAAAGCTTTGCCTAGGGGGGTCACATTACACATGCTGCCTGCTCAGCAAAGCTTCAGTGCCTTCAGTGGAGGAGGTACAGAGATCATTGCTTGCCTACCGGGGAAATATGGCGAGTGGTCTACCACCAGAAGAACGGACATCTTAGCCTCTTCTGAACTGGTATTCCAGCAGGCCGACTGCCCACCAATCTGTAAATAACCCCTATGCTATTTCGTTTTCTGCTCTGAAGTATGTACTTTCAGCCACCACAAACATTTGGAAGTAAATTTTACAAGCATTATTTTCAAAATCACAATTCCATTTCTCATTTGTGTTTGCCCAGGTTGGCCCTGCTATTCCAGGTCAATAATTGTGCCCTTTGTAGAATGGGACAGAAATAAACACCCAACGAACCAAGATGTTGACTATTTTCAGCTTGGAATTTTTAGGCAAGAGAGTGAAGATGAAGATGTTTCTGTCTTTGCTTCCCACCCAGGCAAGATTGTCGTGTAGCTGTAGCCACAGGCGGGAAAGACACAGCCAGAGATAAACAAGGGAAAGAGAGGTAAAGGGTGAGTGAAATGTTAATATTCTTACCCTACTCATCACTGGGACCCCGACAGAACTTTGTAAGGTTGAACAATATGCACAGTCAAATTCACAGTAATTGACTGCGGTGTTTCATCCAAAAATGAAACTCTGAAAGGATTGAAATGAACTCAGCAGGCTGGGAATACTTTCCTCACACCTGTTTCCTTCTTGGCGCCCAAATCAATATCCACTTTAGCACGCATCAGATCCCTGCAAATTAATACCTCCGGGTGCGCGCCAACACTACTACCTGGGCTCAAATACAATGTTAGTAAAGATCAAGGACCCCATTGGAAAACATACTGCAAACCTATGCGTAGTAAAAGAGACACAACTGAACACGTAGTGCCATATTGGTCCACAGTGTGTTTCCAGCTCCTGGTAGAGAGCTGAGAAATGTCGTCATCTTCGCATACATTAGCATGTGCAGCCTTGCTCCCAGTTCTCCTTCAAGCCTATTTTCCAACAAACGTCGCAGTAACCATAAAATGAAATTCAGACTGCTCAATTCACGCCAACTCTAGCGAGAAACAAGAAAGGGTCGTAGCAGCTTTGCTGAAAAGACCACCACCCTCTCCTGGGTGCCAATAGAGGCCTAGTATCCGTGACGCCGTCCCTTTCTCTCTCTCGGGCCTCTTTTAGCGGCCTGCCAATTGTCTACGCCGAATTGTGCTAAATGTATGGTGGCATTGTACTGCTGACCCCATGAATTGATATGAGACCATTATTCACCTCACAGGGGACCCTTTACAGCCATCTGATCAGGACGCTTTTCAATGGCTGCGGACAAGACTGATTAAGTTCCGCAGGTTGAAGATCTGTGTAGGCCGCTGAACCGTACACTCATCTGAAGGGCGGGGTGGAAGGCCCGGCCTCCTGGAAATTAGTGAAAAGTCGCAACACTGCCTGCTCATATTAAGTCCCCTAATGCCTTTAATACCTCATTAGAATAAATCACGTTTTCAGATTGGAGAAGCCGAATAACGCTTCTGTAGCATGGGAACAGGCGAGTTGGTAAAACAGAAAGTTCTAGTGCCCGACAATGGTGAAAACCAAAGAAAGATGGAAGCACAATAATGGGAAATTTCTTTTATGGTAACGCATGATCAAATACATTTACTGCACTTAAGTCAAGTTAAAAAACTAACTATTCGTAAAATGGTGAAGTTGTGAGTCTAATTACTGGGGAATATTTATTTTTTATTTTAATATCGAAGCTGTGAATTCTTACATGAATTCTTAGAAAACACTTGAAAAGAATGTGCTGCAGTTGTATTGGAAAACATAAATTCAAAAACCCACTAAATTAAGAAAAAACTCCAGTGCAAGCATTCCATTTCAGGAACTTTGAACCATAAAACACAATACCCTTGCTGCATATAAACTTTGCTGTTCAGATTTTCTAGGACGCTTGGAACTAGTTGTACTGGATACTGAATTAAATATATTCTAGTCAACATGATATTCACTGCTGATGAGAATATGTCGAGATATATTACTTTTTGTCATGGGTGTCATTTAGTGGTAGCAATGGTTAGCATCGCCTACCTCTAGCTTGCTCTTAGCTACCCATGGCAGTGCTCTTGCTATTACTGCGGCATTCAAGGGTAATGCAGTCAGAGGCTGCAAAAGGCAATACACAGAGTTCAGAGGGTTCCTTGTTTACGTTCACTTATTGACTTTCTTGTACACCTTCATCACCACATAGGAGGCTATTAGGATGTTAAGGGTGGGCTAAAGGATCAAATCTTTGATGTTGTCTGGGGTCCTTGTGTGTGGTGTCCCCTACACAATTCCTGATACTTTGGTGGATTGTCGTCCAGGATTTTTGCATTGTATCTCCAAGGCGATTCATTACAGGACACATGTACCTGAGTTAACACCATCTGCTCCTAGATAGGACTTAGTAGTTCTTTTGTGATATTGTTTTTTATTTTTTTTATCGAAATAGAGGTTATTTAATAGTTTTGTGTTTCGAAAACACAAGAAGGCTGAAGAAAAATCTAGAAAAAGGATTTACCTCCCACGAGGAGCGCAACATTTGGATGAAGAAATTGCATGCTCCGATTGCAATCTAAGAATCTTGGTGAAGTACAACACAGTGATTTCTGTTTTTTAAGGCTTTTTAATTCTATCTGGGCCATTCTAATAACAGATTTGTACACAAACGGCCAGGATTCGAAGAGATTCCTAAAATGCCACTGGGAAGTAATGTAGATGATTTGAATTCAAATAAAACATCATTTTTGTACTAGATGTTCAGAAAGCTCTTTACAACAGCTCCCCTTCATGGAGAACCTTTCACAAACCGAAATATTTTAAACCATCATGGTGCACAGAATCCTTTCTATGGTGAATCCATGTTATGTTGGGCGGTTTGATTTCCCAAAAACGTTGTCACCATTGTCATGCTTTCTTGATGCTGTCTGAGTTTATCAATAGAGAATACAGTTGAATGAATGAAATATTTTTTCTATAGCGCAAGGCTACTCAATGGACAAAAGATCGTTGCCCAAAAAGTCGAAATAAGAATGTTATCAATTCCTTTTCGAATTTAGCTTTTTTCAGGGATAAGTCTCAGATAATCTGGCAGTTTATTCCACAGGTTTGCTGCTTTAACAGTGAAGGAGGAGCCTCCCCTCTGCTGTTTCTGAAAACGAAGAGTCACAAAAAGGCCCGCAGAACTAGAACGCAGCAACCTCCCAGGGCAGTATGCATCGACATGATCATTTAGGTACCTAGGTCCCCTATTGTGGCGGGCCTGGTGTGTTAAGGTCAATGCTTATACCTGATGCACTGATAAACCTGCAACCAGTGAAGTTTGTCCCGAAATGATGACACCAAAGTATATTTCAGAATTTTAAATAATAAGCGGACTGCCATATTCTGCATGACCTGTAAACTTTGGATCAGATATTCCTGGAGACATAGGGGCCGATTCCGATCTCGGCCGGTAGGGCTCCGAATCGGATTCGGCATTACCGGATCCGATTCGGAGCCCTATTTCCCGACCGAATCGTACGTGCGTCCGGGCGAGCGAGTACGATGCGTGCGCTCGCGAAATCTCCGACCGACTCGTTCGCAGGACCCGACCGCTCCGACCGACTCGCACGGGGACGATTCGCACCGCGCAATGGAGACGTTCCCCGGCCGGGTAAGTACGATGCGCATCGCGACCGCTCCGACCGACTCGCGCAGTCCGGCTCCAAGGAGCTGTCGGAGCCGCACTTTGGGGGTCCGTGTCGGACCCCCTGGAAGCGTAGGCACGCGAGTCGCACACAGGGGGAGCCATGGGTCCCCCTACACGTGCGTGAACGGTGCGACCCGCATCGACGCGAACACGCTGTAGGGGGCGCCCTTGTTCGCGTCGTGCCCATTGAGTCAATGGGAGCCCGTGTACGCGTCGTACAACTGGCTCCCATTGACTTCAATGGGAGTCCGACCGAATCGAGTCCGATGGCATACGTGCGCATCGTACTCGTTCGGTCGGACTGCTAGGGTCCGATTCGGTCGGAAATCTCTCCGAGTCCGGCTCGGTCGGAGAGATTTCCGGCCCGAATCGGAATCGGCCCCCAAGTTACAGGACATTAGCGTAGTCCAACCTAGATAAAATCAGTGATCTGACCACTGTAACTTGGGCCTCATGGGGAAGCAAGTGAAGAAACTTCTTCAACATGCGAAAAACCCAGAAACAGGATTTCACCACTCCTGACACCTGTGCTCCAAATGAAAACTGGGTATCAAAAAACACACTGAAATTTCTGGCCACCTCCATTGGAGATTTGGAAGGGAACACTATCAGGCTAGGCCCCAACCCAGCCAGTGAGAGGAACCTGCCCAAACAATAGAACTTCTGTCTTATCAGGGTTGCACTGCAATCTATTGGCCTTCAGTCAATCTAGCAGTGCAACCAGACTGTTGGCAAAGGCTGCCTTTGCCCTCACAGGCTCCCCATCATACACGAGTAGGAGTTGGGTATCATTAGCATAAGAGATGATCTTGATGTTATAGGATTCCAACAAGTATACCAAAGGAGACATGTAAATGTTGAAGAGTGTGGGACTAAGAGAGGAACCTTGCGGCACCCCCCACTTCAACTCTTTACGTCCTAAGGCATATGGCTTCATCCATACCAACTGCACGCATCCTTTGAGGAAGGAGCCTAGCCAACTCAGTGCAGAACCCGTTACACCAAAGTGTTCTAACCTGTGTAGCAAGATGTTATGATCCGCAGTATCAAATGCTGCTGACAGGTCCAACAGCACCAAAGCCACATTGAGGCCCGAATCCAGATTGAACTTAATGGACTATGTAACCTCTAATAATGTGGTCTCGGTGTTGTGGCGGTCTCTGAACCCTGATTGAGAGGGGTGAAGTAAGTTGTTTTCCATCAAAAAGGTGGTGAGTTGCCGGTTTACCAACTTCTCCAGCACCTTTGAGGCTGCTGGCAGCAACAAGACTGGCCTAAAGTGAGCTAAGCATTTTGGATCAGCGTTAGCCTTTTTTAATAAAGGAATCACCCTAGCTCTTTTCCAGTCATTAGGTATTATGCCTGAGTGGAGGGAGATAGCAAATAATTCCTGATACATTGGGGAAAAAATGTCCGATATAGACTTTAATATGTGAGGGGGTATAGGATCCATTGGGGAACCTGACCTGCAGTTCAAAAAGAGGCATTCACGTCCTCCAAGGATGGCACCATAAGAGTTGCCAGTGTCGGATGATGTATTAGATCTGCTGGCTCTCCTAGCTAGGATCCTTCTGGAGTATTATTTATCCCTGACAAGTTATACTGGATTCTGAGGATTTTCTACTCAAAAAAGTCACTCAGTCGGGAGTATAGGGACTGACTAGTTTCCAGCGGGGGGACGTTACTTTAGAATCCGTAAAATTTGCTACAATTTTAAAAGCTCCCTCCCATCATTCTCAGCTCCCTTACTACAATGCAAATAGAAAGTGCTGCAAGTCTTCTTAAGGTTTTTATGATATGATTTCGGGGCCAATTTATAATTGACTTTATCAGAGTCCAGATACGCGCGCCGCCACACTCTTTCTTGTTTCTTGCACTCTGCTCTTTCATAAGCTAATTCCTGTGAGAACCAACGTGCTGAAAGAGTCTTTGTAGCTTTTCTTGAGGTCGAGATGGGGGCTACAAGATCAGCCTCCCTCCTGAGCCATGAGCTAATCACCCTGTCTCTTTCTCTAACAGAGTCTGTGCTCCTTAACTCAACCAAGGGCACCATACTCTAGCATCTGTTTTCATATTGCAGCAATGCAGGATGGGGCTCCTTTAAACAATCAAACTTCCACGAAAAAGGCAGAAGGAAGTGATCCAACCATGGTACTGGCAGGGGAGAACCCCCTTTTAGTGTTGCATTAGAACATATACCATCAGTGGTATGACCAGCTTTATGGGTGGCCCCCATAGGGGCTTTCACTAAATTAAAAGATGCTAACGTTTCCACTTAACGCATAGTTAAGGGCTCCTCTGCCAAATCTAAATGAGTATTAAAATCACCAAGCATGGTGAAGTTGGTGTAAGAGATGCATTTAGGGGCTAATACTTGATCAAGGGATGAAATAAAATCTCCTGCATATCCTAGGGGGTGATAGACTAATATCTCAGACAGACAGTGCTATCCGTCAATGAATAAGATAAAGCCCAGGGTTTCCGCTCCTATAATCCCATCTAGTTTAAAGATCTTACAGTCATATGTCCTTTTAAAGACCATCGCCACACCACACTTAACGTAGAGCCAAACATTAAAAAGCCATGACTTCAGCTTTTACCAAAAAGACTAGAATTCCCCTCTGCTACTGAGAACCATAGGAGAATTCAGTAACTTGCTGCTTCATAAGAAAATAGGATCACTGACAGAATATCGAATACCACAATATCGACCTACAAGAATATCGATGTCAAAATATCGACTACCAGAATATCGACTTCCTATCTACAAACAGGTAAGTACAAAAATATCGAGTACAAAATATCGTAGTAAAAATATAGTCTGCCAAAATATCGACTTTTTAAAATGTATTAAAAGTAATATAAAATTAATTAAATAATAAATATAATTAAGTAAAACATACTTAAAATTTAATAAAAAAGGTTAAAATTAATAAATATTAAATGTAATGCCAAATTTAAAAAAACATGCATTTTTAACTTTTTTTATATATATTCACTTAATAATATTAAAATATAATTAATATTTCTATTTAGAAAATTTGAAAAACATAACTAAAAATATAATTACATATATATATAAAAAACCATTAATATAAATATAAAAATAAATTATATATAATAACTTAAAACATTAAAATAAATATTTTATTTAAATTTAATATTTTACACTACATTAAGGGGTCGATTCCGATTCGGGCCGGAAAAGCACCGACCGACTCGGATCCGGAAAAATACCGACCGACATGTACCCGTGGCGCACGACACGCCAAGTACGATGCAAGGCGCGAAAAATCCGACCGACACGTACCGAAACAAAGTCGACCGACCGAGCCGCACGGAAAGCAGCAATCCGGCCGGAAAAACACGCGAATCCAACCGACCGACACGCACCCGGAACAAATCCGACCGAAACGTACACGCGAACTCCAAACCGCAAAGTACGATGCAAGGCGCGAAAACCACGAGCGAGTCGGACGGAGGCCAAGCCGTACGACCGACACGCATACAAAACCGAGCCGAAGCAACACAATACACCGCGACCGACGCGTACGCAGCATAGAAAACTGCACAAACACAGCGTGAACGAAACGGAGAACACCGTACGAGACCAATGCAGGGTCCGACTCGGTCACAAGAACGTTTCCAACATACACAAACAGCACAAAGGAAAAATCACCCAAAAAAAGGCCAAACAAGCAATTACCAAGCCAATAAATACTGGGGGGGTGGGGACAGAGAACAAAGACACACCCACAACTCCACCTATATAAAGGACAGAAATCACTACCATGAGCCTTTGCAAATGCCATTCCACTGCCAGCACCCAAGAGAAAGCAACCACACACCCACAGCTCATCCCTCACACAAGCCACACACCATCAGCACACCAACAAATACCTACCTCACGTACACCCAGCAAAACACACACTCACACACCCTCACCTGCACACCAACACACACATCACCCACCATCACCACCCATCACCATGCCCCCCAAGAAGAATCCCAAGTTCCTAGATAGTGAATTGGAAGTCATGGTAGACGAGATCCTCAGGGTGGAGCCACAGCTGTTTGGTACACTGGTCCAATAGACCCCCATGTCGCAGAAAACCAAGATGTGGGAGAGGATCATCAACAGGGTGAACTCCCAATCACCATGTCGGCGCACAAAGACGGACATCCAGAACAGGTGGTATGACGTGCGCAGGAGGGTACGGGACATGCTGAAGAAAGACTACATCAACAGCCAACACACCGGCAGTGGCCCTCCTGCCAAGCCAATATACCTCAGGCCCTGGGAGGAGAAGGTGCGGGCCATCCTTCCGCCAGTGAGCGTATATGGACTAGAGGACATCCCAGAGCCTGGTGAGTACACAACAAATGTACACAATATACTGCCACAAAACACACACACATCACTGTCAAGGGAGAGTCAAACCATGCACTCATAGCAATTACACAGCAACCAGAACAGAATCATCCCAAAATGTGTATGTCAGTCAGATAAACACAACACATGCCATCAAAAAAGTCACATCCAACTGTGCCATCACATGTACAAACAACTACAACTACAGCTAGGCAGTGGCACAAATAGAACTAACAAACACATCCAGACATGTAGCCACCACAACAACACCAACACACAGTGAAGAACACTCAAAGGAAGGAATTCTGTGTATGCTGGCCAAGTCAGTGTAGCCAATAGCATCATGGGAGTCGCAGTCACACATATTGCCCCCCACAACTGTCCCATCAACACCACCATGAACCACGCGCACATCACAGGGAGTGGAGAAGGACTCACAAGATGGCTGACACTGGCTACTGCTGTGGGGAGCACAAGGCCCTGCTGGCAACTGTGCACCAACAAACAGCAGGACACCACTGACTGACATCCTGAGAGACAACTCCCACTGCCTGCAATGCAAGCACGTTCCATGGTGGGATATCTGGCTAGCTGGGTGGGAAGGAGGACTTGCAGCACTGACCATAGTCACAAGCACCTCCCTCACACACACCCCAATACAAACTCCACAGAACCCACCTGGTAGAATGCAATGCCCCCCATCCTAACACAAGATCCCACAAAGAACCACCACCCTGGGTTATGTTGTGTGAAGCACAGGGACACTCTTGGGACTTTTAGCCAAACAACTGCCAGGACAACACTCCCAGCCATCCTGTCAGCACAGCCAGCCCACCCCACAGGGAAGCAGAGTCAAAAGGAAGGAAACATGGGCATGCTGGGAAGGGGGTGGAGGCAATAGCATGATGGGAGTCGTAGTCACTGATATTGGTCACCCCCACAACTGTCCCATCAACACCACCCTGAACCATGCTCACATCACAGGAAGTGGAGGACTCACAAGATGGCTGACTCTGGCTACTGCTGTGGGGAGCACAAGGCCCTGCTGGCAACTGTGCACCAACAAACAGCAGGACACCACTGACTGACATCCTGAGAGACAACTTACACTCCCTGCAATGCAAGCACGTTCCATGGTGGGATATCTGGCTAGCTGGGTGGGAAGGGGGACTTGCAGCACTGACCATAGTCACAAGCACCTCCCTCACACACACCCCAACACAAACTCCACAGAACCCACCTGGTAGAATGCAATGCCCCCATCCTAACACAAGATCCCACAAAGAACCACCACCCTGGGTTATGTTGTGTGAAGCACAGGGACACTCTTGGGACTCTTAGCCAAACAACTGCCAGGACAACACTCCCAGCCATCCTGTCAGCACAGCCAGCCCACCCCACAGGGAAGCAGAGTCAAAAGGAAGGAAGCATGGGCATGCTGGGAAGGGGGGTGGAGGCAATAGCATGATGGGAGTCGTAGTCACTGATATTGGTCACCCCCACAACTGTCCCATCAACACCACCCTGAACCATGCTCACATCACAGGGAGTGGAGAAGGACTCACAAGATGGCTGACACTGGCTACTGCTGTGGGGAGCACAAGGCCCTGCTGCCAACTGTGCACCAACAAACAGCAGGACACCACTGACTGACATCCTGAGAGACAACTTACACTCCCTGCAACGCAAGCACGTTCCATGGTGGGATAACTGACTGGCTGGGTGGGTGGGAAGGAGGTCCGGCTGCCAACCAAACACAACCAATGCAGACCATGTTCACACCCCAGAAAATACATAGAAATGCCCAAATAATGCAGGACAATGTGCCACACCAATATCAACCCCTGACTGTGACGACTCAGGACAATGCAATGTACAGGCCCGCACCCAGAGGCACAGTCACAACTGTCATGTGTGTCAACCATTGATGCCTGCAGAAACATGACATACATTGTTTGTGTCTCCCAAAAACAGGTGATGATGAGGACACAGCAGCAGACGCTGAGGAGTCCCAGTCCCAGGCTCAAGAGGATGCCGAGCTCACTGGCGTCGTACAGCCTCTGTCCTCCTCGGACGATGAAGAACAACCTGGCACATCCGGTGCAAGTCAACATGCAGCACCAGCAGGACCACCAGCTGCAGCACCAGCAAGACCACCAGCTGCACCCCCTGCACCCACCCCTACAACGACTGTCACCACGAATACCATCCCTGCCGACATGGACAGAATAAGGAGCAACACCAGCACAGTGACCCTGGACCAACCTGGGGCCATGGACACCACCACCACCACCAACCCCCAAGGTGGACCAGGGTTATCTGTGCGTGCCACTGCACACACTGCACATGTCAGCAGGGGTGGTGGGAGGGGTGGGAGACAGAGGTCGCTGCTTGCAGACGTTGCTGGTGTGCATGATGACCCACAACTGGTACGCATAGCTGATGCGTACCAGTCCAGCACCGGAGAGCTCAGCCAGGTAGTGGGGCTCCTCAGAGACATTAAACAGCAGCAGGCTGCCCATCATGCCCGCTTGGACTCCCACATGTCCCACGTGGAGTCACACATGTCCCGTGTGGACTCACACATGTCCCGCGTGGAGTCCAAGTGGGATGCACTGCATGAGATGACGGCGGTGCACAGGGACATTTTACAATGCCTCCGCCAGATGAACAGCAACCAGTCCACACCTCCCTGTGTGCCAACAACATCTGGTGCCGAACAAACTGCAACTGCCACAGGGAGGGAGGAGGACTCTGGCGGAGAGTCCCCTGCACCGCAGCAGCCTGCACTTGAGGGCCCCCCAAGAAGAGGGGTCGTCCGAGGAGGGAAAAGTGAGAGGCCGATGGCCAAGCGTAACTCCCAGGAAGCCTGAACCTGTTCTGGATGTTCGCCTTTGTGCACAGACTGTTCACCCTGTTGACGGCAACACTACTCCCACACATTGCATGGGGAGTACAAGTTGGACCAATGTGTCAGACAACTGTGGCCCCGATACTGGGGATCCTGTCTACCCGGACTTTCAATTCACCTAGGAACTTGAGATTGCAAGATTCATGTACAGCACAACCCATCCTATGCACTATTAACACAAATGTATCACAATAAACACACTAATACGCCATACTTGCCTCTGTCGTGATTCCAACGTGGGTGCTGTTATGGGGATGATGAACTGCAAAATTACACTGTGTATGCGAACTGCAACAGCAAGGACAACACAGGCATGTGAGTACAGGAAACGTGACACACATGAGGGAGACACACCACCAGGGCTACACGACACATACACACCTAGGCCATCTGACTCATTGCCTACACTGATGTTGCCAGGGAAGACGGTGCAATGCACAGACACCACACCCATTCCCAGTTGTAGTCAAGTAGTCCACAGGTGCAGTAAGCAAATGGCAGTCAAATGTGTGACCACAGACAACGCACATCACAAAGTGAAGCACAGGTTTATTACACAGTTGCAACATGCCGTAACCACTACAGATGCAAGGTAACCCCACCTGGCAGCGGGCACACAGTCAACAACTGTAGACGGAAGGAAGTCCATGGGTGTGGCGCACATCACCTGTAGGGACACAACAGCTACCAGCCTGGATGTGCAATCACGTCGTCGGTGGACACAGTTGACCAAACGAATCTGAAAGTACCCTGTGAAGGACAGAAATGACACACAGTCAAAAGCAATGGAGTACAGGACAGAACAGCAAAACACATGCACAATACATGTTACAAGATACCCACCCAGAACCAAGTTAGCATGTCAACACTGTTGGGGAGTACAGCCCACCTGTCACCACACATCGCAACACACATCCAGTCAAGTGGCCCATGGACACACTCCCACAGCACCAGAGCACCACCCACACATCATGCCAACTCACATCATTGACATGACACCTCAGGATACTCACATTCAGCTAAAGAAGTTGGTGATGAGCTGTGTGCGGACATCACCATCACCATCATCATCATCATCGTCACTGGCATCGTGGTCCAGGCCAGGATCCTCCACAGGTGGCGGATGTTGGTCATTGTCATCCTGGATGAGAGGCAACTCCTTCCGCACTGCCAGGTTGTGGAGCATGCAGCAGACGATGATAATCTTGCACACTTTCGCAGGGGCATATGGGAGGGACCCTCCGGTCTTGTCCAGGCAGCGGAAGCGGCTCTTCAGGAGACCAAAGGTCCGCTCAATCACTCTCCTGGTCCGACCATGTGCCTCATTGTAGCGCATCTGGGCAGGTGTCACAGGGTTCCTGAGGGGTGTCAGCAACCACGGCATGTTGGGGTATCCCGAGTCACCTACAGACAGACAAGTGCACATTAGCTGACTTGGAAAAGTGGGCGGAATACTACAGATCAGATCACACACAATGGCACAAAGTCAGTACACACCGACAAGCCAGGCACGCTGGTTCTGCATCTGTGCCATCATCCTGGGGATGCGACTACTCCTCATCACAAAGGCATCGTGTGCTGAACCAGGGAAACGGGCACACACGTGTGTGATGGTCATGTCTGCAAGACACACCACCAGTGCATTGACCGAGTGGTAGTGCTTGCGGTTCCTGTAGGCCTGCTCCTGGGCCTGTGGTGGTACCAAAGCCACATGTGTCCCATCAATGGAGCCAATTACATGCGGCATCCTCCCCAGGGCATAAAAGTCACTCTTCACGTCAGTGAGTCGTCGCAGTCTAGGGAAATAGATGTACCGGTTCAGGAAGAGCAACATTGCCGCCAAAACATCGCGGAGCACACGGCTGAACATGGTCTGTGACATCCCACCAGCAGTCGCCACAGTATGTTGGAAGGTACCAGTGGCAAAGAAGTGTAGGGCTGCCATCACCTTCACCTTGGGGGTCAGCGCTGTAGGATACGGCCGGCCAGGCTGCAAATGTGGGGACAACTGCACTGCCAAATCCTCAATCAGCTGCCTGGTGAAGCGGTACCGTCGGATGCTGTCCCGCTCCACCATCGTTGCCAGGTCTGGGAATGGCCGATGGACAGCAGGAGCCCTGCAGTGCAGAGGAGAAGTAAGCAAGATTGTCAGTCACCCCACATATGCGGCATTGAACACACTCAAGATCCCAACATACATCATTATGAGGCACAACTACATGAAGTGTGCAGTACCGTGAAGGACATGTATGGTACATACATGGCCAACATCTGTCAACACGGTCCAACAGGTGGCATCAATTAGTCCCAGGTTGGCCCATTGGATATCATGAGGCCGTGTCACAGTTCCCATCTCCTGCTGCCGTGTCACAATAACCCCCACAGGGACATGTGAGGACAGATGTGCCCCAGGCACCACAGCTCAACAACAGGTACATTCCCAGGGACCCTGTAATGCCACATGGACACTGGCATTACATGGAGTATCATGTATACACCACAGCAAAACAACCATGACCCCCACAGGTAGTGGCCCCACTTGCCACGGCAGGACAGACATGGACGTCTGTGACACACACGCACAACATCAGAGTCCATGCACACACAACGTGGATGTGGAGACTGTCTCCCATTGTGCACATGAAATCAGAGATATTGTAAACACCACATGCACAAAGACTGTGGAGGACCATCACTATTGTGCCACTGGGACACCCTGGCTCAAACATACCGTCCCACATGGGACTCACGGGGTATGTGACATGACATACACATACACCACTGTGAAATGTGACCATGGCACATGCACAGATATGAACAGTTGCACATCACAGTGGTCACGTACACGTAACACCCAGGATCCTGTCCCCATGAACACGTGCACAGCCTGGGGGTGGCTGCCCACAGGTGACACCCACAGGACAACATGTACACCAACATACACACAATAGGAAATGCAGCCTTACATGCCTTATGATAAAGTTTGGACAGGCTGTCGTGATGTAGGTGTGCCCCTCACTCCCTGGGAGCTATCTGTGGCTGGCATATGTCCATCTGAGACAGGCATGCTGACATATGCCAGTCACATGTACAGTGATGCGTTGAACAGCAATGGACCGATCGGTGCCTCCGGCCGGCCCATTGCTTTCAATGTGTGCGGGTACGCGTTGTACCCCTGTGCGCGTTGAACTGCAATGGACCGATCGGTGCCTCCGGCCGGCCCATTGCTTTCAATGTGTGCGGGTACGCGTTGTACCCCTGTGCGCGTTGTACTGCAATGGACCGATCGGTGCCTCCGGCCGGCCCATTGCTTTCAATGTGTGCGGGTACGCGTTGTACCCCTGTGCGCGTTGAACTGCAATGGACCGATCGGTGCCTCCGGCCGGCCCATTGCTTTCAATGTGTGCGGGTACGCGTTGTACCCCTGTGCGCGTTGAACCGCAATGGACCGATCGGGTGCGCACCCATTGACAATGGGCTTGCCTGGCAACGGACGCGCTTTCGAATTTCGAACGAGTCGGTTGCTGGAAAATCAGTTGGTCACCCACAACAATGTTGCAAAATCATGTATGTCATGAAGTTGAAGATTTGAAGGATGCTGTGGGCGTGTTTTGGTGCTGCTATTCCATGGATTGGCCAGATTCAGAAGATGCAAACGACTTGGACCTATCACTTTGGACACAAGGGACAGTATCTGCCTCTCCAGCACATATATATTGCTGGCTGTTCCCCCTGAGAGCCCACTTGCCTGCACTACATGCTCCAAGACGACATCTGCCACTGCACTGCTGCTGTCTCTGCCCCTCTGGACCCTGCAATGGCACGTACTGTGGAGAGAGCCCCAGCCTTCAGCCTTGAAGAGAACCAGGCCCTGCTGGACAGCCTACTTCCACAGTACAGCAAGCTGTATGGGACACCAGGGGAGCAGGTGAGTGTTCTGTGCACTGCCTTTCTGAATGTGCATTTTGTCTGACTAGCAAGGCTGAGAGTCTGCACGCCACTGGCTAGCAGGCTCACTGAGTAGTTGTCACCCCCATAGTGTGTAGTGACTTGCACTGGACAGGTATGGTGCAGTGACAGTGCATTTGAACATGGTTTTACTTCCCATGCAATGATACCATGTAGTGACGCTCTGGCAAACTGTCCATGGTCAGCTTTGCACTGCCTGTGTACATCATGTGCCCCTGTGATTGAGACATGTATATACAACTGTGTCATGCACGGATATGTTGCATGTGTGGTAATGGCCTTTTCACTTTGTCATCCTGACAGGTTAATGCCCATCGGAAGCAGGAAATCTGGAAGGACATCGTCCGGGCTGTCCGGTCCGTGGGGGTCTACAAGCGCTGGATCCGCAACTGCCAGAAGAGGTGGCAGGACCTTCGGGCTGGACCCGGAGGATTGCACGGGTCCAGCTGAAGCTGTCGCCTCCTCGCAGGAGGGGCGGAACACGGACCCTGACCCCCACATGCTCCAGATCCTGGCGGTGGTGTTTCCAGACCTGGATGGGCAGCTGAAGGCCAGACAGCAGCAAGGAGGGGGTGAGTCAAAGACTGCACTGTGAACTCTGTATTACATGCTTTGTGCCCTCCTCTGGCCTGGTTCAACTGCCACAGTGCAGCAGTCATGTTGTCCAGGAGCCATGTCCCTCTATTGTGCACTGCCCACTGCTCATCTGATACCCAGGTGTGGCCCTTACAGTCAGGGAATTGTGTCACTTGGGACTGTGTCCTTGCAGTTTGCTTCACTAAAGGTGGGGGACAGCATCTGTTTCCCTAACTCTGTTGTGGGCATCATGGGTGGGTCCATTGTTCACACAACGCCTGGGTTTGGACATGTGATCTGCGTGTTGCTTTGATATGCGGTCCACTTGCTGAGCTGAGCCACCACATGTGCCTGGGGTATGTGGCACACGCCCATGCAGCGGGTGGGAACAATGTTTGGGCCCCAGGAGTGTGCAGATTACGTGTGTCACACATACATAGCCAGCTATCCACTGTCCAGGGCACATCCTCATTCATGTGGAGCAGGACAGTCATGCCTACTCCAGGCCATGCAATGCACTCTGTACTCCCACTCCCGTGTATCAGCTGACACATTGTGCACAGTGATTTGACCCCTCAGGTGTCTGCCTCTGTGTCAGTGTGCTGTGGATTAGTTGCCAGGACTGCTGGGGTGTTTCTTGGTAGGGGCTCAGCATGCCCCTGGAGATGTGACCATAGGAGACGATACTTGTGTGTCACATAGGTGTTTGATCAGCTGCCCGTGCAGACTGGGGTATGCGAATGTGAAGTTCAGGCAGCTGTTCCCCATTCACAGCAAATTGTGAGGGGCTCAGGTTCAGAGGGTAGTGTCACAGGTCTCCCATATGTCCAATAGGTGTGACCTGGACAGATGAGGGTTAAGATGATGTGTTGTGTGGGGATGTACATGTGCACTTGTGCAGCTCCAGGACTTGCATTCCCCATGACCTACTATTGTGACACAGTGCATAGTGTTGTTGTCTGGTTGCTAAGTCATACATCACTGAGACAGTGATGTATGACTTAGCAGTCATGCCTCTGCCATGGCATGTGTCAACTTATTGGTGGTCCTGCAGGGGAGTGACATGTGCTACATGCACACCATAGTGGCGCTGGCTATCAGGACATGGGTGCATCATGGTGTCTGTCGCTGGTATGCATCACATGCATTTCCTATTTGACTCTGGGCATCCCTTTCATCCGGAAACCTGTACTGACTCAGTGGCAAGAGCTGTGAGTGTGCATGTCCACATGCCACACCGTGTCCTCTGCACTGTCCAACTACTGTGTACTTGGTGCATGTGTCCACACTGGGGTGTTGCAATCCAACAGACACCAGACAGATGGGTGCAAGGCCATGTGGATGTGAGTGCCATGCTTGGCATCAGACTGACAATTGGCTTCTCCTGTTCAGTTAGGCACTTTTAGCAATGTACAACTAATGATGCCAGGGCTTGCTCTGTAATGTGCTGTGCTCACAGTGGTGTGTGCGTTTGGTGCAGGTGACTGATGTCTGTCTGTTTCCCCATTGTTTGCAGATACATCCACGGCCACGGAAGGGGACAGCTCCACGGACCAGGAGGAGCCAGAGAGCCAGACTGGGTCAGCAGCCGAGGAGTGGTCGGAGGGACCCAGTGGCACGGAGGGCGAGGGGAGCCACACCGAGGAGTCCTCAGCACCCTCCACCTCAGCTGAGGACCAGAGCAACTCGGAGGATGACTCCTTTGTGGAGGCGGGTGTCAGCAGCCACCACACCCCAGCTAGTGTTGCTGTCCCCGCCACCACCAGCACCACCACCGCCCTCCCATCGGCTCCCATTCCCCAGGTCCGTGGAGGCTCCCATGTTCGGGAGCGTGTCTCCTTTGGGCCAGGCACCGCACCCCCTGCCCCTGTGTCCCCTGCTGCCCTGAGTGAGGAGTCTGTGTACCTCCTTCGCCAGCTCCATGTAGGGCAGACAGCCATGTTGAGTGTCCTCCATGCGCACACCGCACTGTTGACTCAGCTGGTGTCGTTCATGGAGGGCATCTCATCGGGCATGTCTGACCTACAGAGGGGCAACAGGTCCATGGACTCCTCCCTGACGGCAGCAGTGTCCCTCCTCAGACAGTCCCTCACCCCTCCTGCCTCTGCTCCATCCACACTCCCCAGCACCTTACCCGTCCCAAGCACACACACCGGCACAGGCACACACCAGCACACACACGTCCAGCACACAGACACACACGCCACAAACTAAACGCACACGCACGCACAGTCAGGGGACTGAAACCAGACTCACAGGGGATGGGGCCCTGGTACACACACACGCATCCACGGGCACTGCGCAGTCCTCAGTTGCCTCTCCTCCAAAGCACCCTCCCTTGCCTCACCTGCAACCCCAAAGACCCAGCGCCTCTTCCTCAGTGACCTCGGCCTCTTCCCTCCGATCCAGCTGCTCCAGCATCCAGGGGGAAGAGGAAGCCCCCCACACGGAGCAGAGTGCCCTCGCCCCCGGACACCCTCCCCAGGCGCAGACAGACTGAGGCCCCCACCCGCAAGTCCCCCGGAGTGGTAAGAGCAAGACCCCGCCGCCGCCCTGCAGCTCAAGCACCAGGTCTCCTTCCTCCATCCCTCAGGCCCCCACTCCACAGGTGCCCCCACCACACCCTGCCCCAGGTTCCCCACCCACAGATATACCATCCCCAAGAGGCTCCGGCCTTCTCCCCTGCCACTTGCTCTCCCGGCACCACACCCCCGCTGCGCTTGTCTGTGCCACTGATGTGGTGAGGGTGTCCTCCCCTCTGTCCAGCCCACCTTGCCTGTTCCCCATTCTCCTCCCCTGGTGGTAGGCACTGCAGTGGAGTCCACTACCACCCTGTCTGGACTTGGGCACTGCAGTGGCGGACCTGTCCACTCCATCTGCAGGGTCCACTGCAGTCGTGCCGGCACC
Source organism: Calotriton arnoldi (assembly GCA_963921515.1). Classification (NCBI taxonomy): domain Eukaryota; kingdom Metazoa; phylum Chordata; class Amphibia; order Caudata; family Salamandridae; genus Calotriton; species Calotriton arnoldi. Next base: position 3,284 of record CAWUFW010001850.1, on the reverse strand, counting down.
CACAACATCTGAGCCATGCCCCCAGTTGTGCCGGCACACACCATGTCAGACACCTCCACTGCAGTTGTCAGTGGCTCTCCAGCACCCACCACCCCTTCCCTGCTTCCCTCCTGGTGAGCCCTGATCCTGTCCCTGCGGTGCCTGGCCTACTCCCCCGGTTGCCCCTCCTAGTGGATTGTCCCTGGTTTTGTGCAGGCATGTGTAGGGTGGCATCTGCCACTGTCACCCACTTGTGACTTTGTTGATGGACTGGCCATTGGCCTTTGTTTATGTTCTCACCGGACTTCTACTTTTAATGCCACATATGCTGAATAAAGCAACTTTCTGTTCTCTAGTGCTTTTGCTTCTGATGTACATGATGTTGATGATGCTAACCATGCCCTTGCTGCAGTGATGGTGATATTTGGTCTCATGATAATGAAGTGTTACTGTGCAGGAACCCATGTGGTCCAGGGGGAATGTGTCCTATCCTGTGGTGTATCCATGTCATCCATAGCAGCATCTGAGGGTGTCATGTGTTCAGTATTTGGCAATGGGATTTCCTACTTAGATTGGCAATTTCACATCTGTGGCTTCCACCCCTGCACATCTGTTGTGCCTGCCATTGTTCTATTCTGCCTACTTCCTGACCGTGTGGCCATCTCCAGTGAACATGCAGGTTTGGGCATCAATGGGGAAGGACTCATCTGTGTTGTCAGTGCAACATTGCTATACAAGTGTGTTGGATCTGTGCTGATGATTCCGTTGGCACTTCCATGACCAGGCTGATGGGACGGGAGCCCTCATTTGGTGCTAATTGTTGATTGTGTGTCCCATTGCTGCCATGGTATGGTATCTGTTCGCCTCACATCTGCAGTCTCCACAGGGTATCTGCATGTGTGTGCCCATTGGTGCAAATATGTGGGTCTGCATTCGGATGGTCACTTCTGTCATTGTGTCATTGATGATTGCTGACGGTGTCAGCCCCCATGGGTGTTGTTTGTCTGCACATGGCCAAAGTTATGTCTTATTTGCACTGCAGGATTTGGCCTCCAATTTATGTTGCAATGGGACACACACACTACTTTGCCACTGATGTGTTTGTTGTTCTGTGACCAGGAATCATCCATGCAGTTTGGCAGTTGCACTTTACTTTGTCAACACTTGCCTTTTGGTCACTGTGATGATGGGGGTTTGGACCCCATTGCCACAATGCCCAAGATGTGCTGCAGCTATGGACCCCACACTTGCCTTTTGGTCACTGTGATGATGGGGGTTTGGACCCCATTGCCACACAATGTTCAAAATGTGCTTCAGCTATGGACCTCACACTTACATTTTGGTCACTGTGGATGATGGGGGTTTGGACCCCATTGCCACAATGTCCAAAATGTGCTTCAGCTATGGACCCTACACTTACCTTTTGGTCACTGTGATGATGGGGTTTGGACCCCATTGCCACAATGGTCATGGCCTGCTTGTGATTGTGGGTGCCAGCACACATATATGTGTGGCACATGTGCTAGGGGGTCACATTGTATGTTCAAAGTCATGTTCGGTGTTGTAGGCATTTGACACAGTCTACACACGCTTGTCATGGTGTTGGGGGATGTCTTTCTTGCATTCCCTAGGTTGTGGTGGTGCTGGTTGTGTCATGCATTGTCCATCCTATGAGTGGGGGTGGTAGTAGTGGTAGGGCATCCTGCCCCCTGGCTAAGGGTGGTAGTGGTAGGCATCCAGCCCCCCTGGGTGAGGGTGGTAGCAGTGGTAGGCATCCTGCCCCCTGGCTAAGGGTGGTAGTAGTGGTAGGCATCCTGCCCCCTGGGTGAGGGTGGTAGTAGTGGTGGGCATCCTGCCCCCTGGGTGAGGGTGGTAGTAGTGGTAGGCATCCCGCCCCCTGGCTAAGGGTGGTAGTAGTGGTGGGCATCCTGCCCCCTGGCTAGGTGGTAGTAGTGGTAGGCATCCTGCCCCCTGGCTAAGGGTGGTAGTAGTGGTAGGCATCCTGCCTCCTGGGTGAGGGTGGCAGTGGGTAGGCATCCTGCCCCCTGGGTGAGGGTGGTGCAGTGGTAGGCATCCTGCCCCCTGGCTAAGGGTGGTAGTAGTGGTAGGCATCCTGCCCCCCTGGGTGAGGGTGGTAGTAGTGGTGGGCATCCTGCCCCCTGGGTGAGGGTGGTAGTAGTGGTAGGCATCCTGCCCCCCTGGGTAAGGGTGGTAGTAGTGGTAGGCATCCTGCCCCCTGGGTGAGGGTGGTAGTAGTGGTAGGCATCCTGCCCCCTGGGTGAGGGTGGTAGTAGTGGTAGGCATCCTGCCCCCCTGGGTGAGGGTGGTAGCAGTGGTGGGCATCCTGCCCCCTGGGTGAGGGTGGTAGTAGTGGTAGGCATCCTGCCCCCTGGCTAAGGGTGGTAGTAGTGGTGGGCATCCTGCCCCCCTGGGTGAGGGTGGTAGTAGTGGTGGGCATCCTGCCCCCTGGCTGAGGGTGGTAGTAGTGGTGGGCATCCTGCCCCCTGGGTGAGGGTGGTAGTAGTGGTGGGCATCCTGCCCCCTGGGTGAGGGTGGTAGTAGTGGTAGGCATCCTGCCCCCTGGGTGAGGGTGGTAGTAGTGGTAGGCATCCTGCCCCCTGGGTGAGGGTGGTAGTAGTGGTAGGCATCCTGCCCCCCTGGCTAAGGGTGGTAGTAGTGGTAGGCATCCTGCCCCCTGGGTGAGGGTGGTAGTAGTGGTAGGCATCCTGCCCCCTGGCTGAGGGTGGTAGTAGTGGTAGGCATCCTGCCCCCTGGGTGAGGGTGGTAGTAGTGGTAGAGCATCCTGCCCCCTGGGTGAGGGTGGTAGTAGTGGTAGGCATCCTGCCCCCTGGCTGAGGGTGGTAGTAGTGGTAGGCATCCTGCCCCCTGGGTGAGGGTGGTGGTAGTGGTAGGCATCCTGCCCCCTGGGTGAGGGTGGTAGTAGTGGTAGGCATCCTGCCCCCTGGGTGAGGGTGGTAGTAGTGGTAGGCATCCTGCCCCCTGGGCTGAGGGTGGTAGTAGTGGTAGGCATCCTGCCCCCTGGCTAAGGGTGGTAGTAGTGGTAGGCATCCTGCCCCCTGGGTGAGGGTGGTGAGTGGTGGGCATCCTGCCCCCTGGCTGAGGGTGGTAGTAGTGGTAGGCATCCTGCCCCCTGGGTGAGGGTGGTAGTAGTGGTAGGCATCCTGCCCCCTGGCTGAGGGTGGTAGTAGTGGTAGGCATCCTGCCCCCTGGGTGAGGGTGGTAGTAGTGGTAGGCATCCTGCCCCCCTGGGTGAGGGTGGTAGTAGTGGTAGGCATCCTGCCCCC